>JACCIB010000001.1:12760000-13960000 GCA_018906965.1 Philotrypesis tridentata
CTTAACCTCGACGCTTATGATTGGGTAGGTTATTTATAGTCGATCGACGACGTACGTCGACCCCTTTGTATATAATTTCGACCTGGATTCCGAACCGGAGGTTAATTGCTGTTTACCTCTAGATTTTCATCACTTAATTTCTCCTTATTTGTAGAGTAAAATCGACATCGTTCATTTTTTTGTTATTTTTTTTTTTTTTTTTTGATCTATCAAATTATATACCGCACACATTTTTCAAATAATTCGGTTTCAATTTGAGATTCATTATCGATTTATCCTCTCGCGCGACATTATAAATTTATATAAATAAATCCGAAAAGGATTATGCAGTAATCTCGTATAATTCAAAAAGTATCATAAATTATTATAATCGTAAATGATAACTAATTGATGCAGTGCTCGAGTTCTAAAACAATATCATCGTACTATTTACCTCTGACGGCTATGGAGGCAGCAATCGCTTTGAAAATTCATTCAATGCAGACTTGGAGTAGGAAATTAGCGAGTGACACTATTTGCAAGAAGTTTGCAAAAAAAAGATATAACGATAACAGCAGCGTCAGCAGATCCTCTTCGAGCACTTCGTAAAGCCATTCGCTGGAGCGTCCTCAATCAATATAAAAGTTAGACCGATGCATCACCTCAAAATCACGAGCGATCCATAACGAAGGAAACTCATTTACATCCTCGCATACACATGGGCGCGAAATCCCGTTCTGGGGATGGCTGGAGCTGAAGTCAGGGGGAAAGAGACTGAGAGAATGTGTGCGAGGTTGCTTGTCCTGCCCTCGACGTCCCAAAGCACGATATCCCAAATGTGTACGGTGGGTCCAGCGGCGACCCTGCTGACAAGCCATAATTGAAAAAGTTATGATTGGTTGTTATTTTAGAGGAAAATAGTATAGTTGAAATTTCGAAATATTCGCAGTGACGCGTATCTTTCGCGTTTTCAGTCGATTGACTTTAAAGCATTCCAAAAGAATATTCGATAAGAAGTCGAAATGCGGAGCACGTGATATAATTAAAAGACTGTCTGAAAGTTGCAACCACTTCTATTTTAGAAGTAGAATAAGTTTTAGGAGAGCGTTAAGAAAATGAATTGTCTTATTATATAATTAACTTTATAAAATATCTCTATATCGATTATTTGAATTAAAATTTGCTCGTAGAAAAGACGAAAGCGTTTCATTCAATCTTCACCTTTTTAACTATTCTCAATTATTCATTTCCGAGAAAGGCTGAACAAAAGGATTCAAATAAAAATGACAGTGAATAATTCGAGTCGAATGCATTTCGGCACAAGACATAACCATATAAAGTCCATTCGGCTCATCGCTCAAAAGGAAGTCTACGCGACATCGTATGCATATAGAATATATATGTACGGATGCGGTGAAGTATACTTACCAATTTCAGCGGTGGCAGAGGAATAGACAAGGCGTTGCTCAATTCGCGGCCTGGGGAACATAAGGCGGCATGTACGGCCCGGTCAGGATGTACTGCACGGCGACGACCATCAGCTGGGGCGCACTCCACCTGATGATGTACGAGCTTCCTAAAACAGAAAATGCATTTCGCGTGTTTACCCAAGACTGCTCTATCCACTCTCTCTTCCTCTTCTTTTTCTGCTTCCACTCCTAGAGAGAGGATTCCCCTCGTCGGCACGATGGGAGGTAAGACAGTGCGGCAATTGGATCCGCCGAGTGACGGCGTATATAGCGGAACTGTGCGCACTTTTAAAACGTTCGTAAAAAAAGTTTACGTCGTGCTGTTTCGGGCTTTAAATTATTATTGAGGGAATTTTCGCCTTAGCCCGTAACGCACTCGGTGGGCGTTGCGTTGCGCTCGATATGCTTTACGTTATCGTGGTTTGAGATCGCGAATGTCTGAATCGATTAGGCGCTAATTTGAAAAGCCGCGCGCGTCTTGCGCAACAAAATCAGTAGAGCCGCAAAGCCAGTCTCAGCGGGGAATGCCGCGGTGGAGACATGTAAACGACGAAGGTATATCAGCGAGGAGAGTGAAGAGAGAGTGGAGCTGCTTGTCCTGCATCGCCAGAGGGGCAAGAATCGAAGAGGATCTCGGATATCCCGGAACTTTCAGCGAAATCCCTCGAGTGCGTCTCTCTCTCTCTCTCTCTTGCTCTCTCCTTTCAACGCCTCTCTCTCTTCTCCTCTGTCCGAGAGTTGCGATACACGCGGGGAAAGCAGAGATTAGACTGTGATCTGGACTTGGCGAAAATGCTCGGCCGTGTCGAATAAAATCTCGGAGCCCGTATATTATCTGTTACGAGATATTATTGCCGCGGGAAACTCAACTACCTTCGATTGCACCATGTAAACCTAGGAGCGTTATTTTTGCATGTAATGCCGATTCCCGTACGTTACTCCATTAAATAGGTTTTTTAGTTTTTGCGTCTTCCAACTCATAATCTTTACTGGTTCGTTATGTTTACTTTTTCTACATATTTCTTTTGACTTGGCAAAATGAAAATCTCCGTTTACTTAAAACTGTAACAGATGTCGACTGCACGGAATAAATGTTCATTTGATCGTTTCATACTCACCTCAAAGCAGCTCGCATATGTGCGCGAGCAATTTCAAAGCGACCTTGGTAAAACATCTTTGCTTACCAGCGACAAGCGCTCGCAGACTGTTGGAAGTCAAAGCGACTGCCATTAAAATACAGTATGAATAAACCCTAGTCAACTGGCTGCAAGCTTACAACTGCGCGAGGAAGAAAAATGCGTTAAATGAATTACTCGTTTCCCAATATATTATTTACAAAAAGTAGTTTATCGAAATTTTGTGTCAGTAGTCGTCGTCCAATACAAGAATCATATACGTTCTAGATAGTACTAGCAATTATAAGCAGAGGATTTTTTACATTAAATTGTGATTACTCCTCTATTTAACGGATCCACGAAGTTACAAAAGTACTTACATATCATATCTACGCATTAGGTTTAATAAAAGCGTCGACATTCTCCATCCGGATCGGTGAGGAAACTCTGATGTCAAGTAGACAGAGAGAAAGAGAGAGAGAGAGAGAGAGAGAGAGAGAGAGAGAGTGAGACAGAGAGAAAAGATCAAAAGCATGTAATTACTTAAAATGAAACACGACACGTCAAGTGCTCGCGTGTTTATGCTGTGCAGACACACACAAGCCTGCACAGCTATGCGCGCGCGCGAAATATCCAAGCTTTCGAGGATCCGGCTAGCTCAAAATTAATTAAATCATTTATAAAAGGTAAACAGACTGGCGAGTGGCTTATTTTCGCCGGATCGTTTAACATGTTTAACCTGCATTTTCATTCATGAATTCAAAAGAAAAAAAATGATCTCTGACCAACTAATTATTTGTCCAGCGCAGTATTTGCCAACTATAATTGATCCGGAACGGGTGCGAGCATACAGTTTTCAAATTGATTCTCCGAATAATAATGTTGAGTGAAAAAAAAGCTCTAATACATATAGACTCCCTCCAGCAGATTTAAGCTCGAGGCTCGAGTGATTGTCATTCTTAACTCTAATCTGCGATTAAACTCAGCCATCTCGCCTGGCGGCGCGTCTCTCCTAAAAGCAGAGGGAAAAAAATAACAAGTGCACTCAAGTCTGCAAACGCTGCCAGCGCAATCCTAAGTGAAAAATCTCGCTCCGCTCTGCAACCTCTCTCTCCCCTGTCCTCTCTTTCACTCTACGCTATATGTATATTATATATATATATATACATATACACACAAATACCGTAGTAGCACACAGCTGCTGCGACACGTTAAATCGCACCTGAATTTTCGGTTTAAGCTCGTGCACTTCGTGCAGCATTAAATTCCGGCTGGGCGAATGGAAATCCGGTGGATGCGCATAAGTCGAGAGCTCGCTTCTACGGCTGACGAGTCATTTAATTGGCTATGGAACTGTGGTGATGAAAAGGGTAGCCAGTAGGATAAGATATGCAGCTTAAAGAGAGAAAGAGAGACTAAAGTAATTTAAATGATTTCAAAGTAAAAAGGAAAAAGCTTGCGAGAAACACATTATTAACAAATTAGGAATTATCCAATATTTCAATTTCGACAAAGTAATTTATAATATAAGTATATAAAGTTAACGGCTAATTACGCGCGTTCTGAGTTATAAATTAAAAAAAAAATCGCAAACTCGACAAATTGCGTCCCTCCGATTTTCACCCTCGAGTTTTCGAATGCTTGATAAATTTATCGCACGCGTATAAGTGAGCTCGCGAGGCAAAGTTCCGATAAACTACTTTTCGAATATTTAACGACTTTTTCACTCGGCCGACCTAATTATTTAAGCACACGCGAACTGGGTTAAGTCGCGGAGGCCTCGAGGCTAAAAAACGGTTAACCTTTGGCTTGAAATTCGCTCGACCCTCGTCTCTTGAAATAATTTACCTGCATCGGCTCGCGATCGCGATGATTAGCTACCCCCTTCGACTTATCTGTGTCAAACTCTCGATCGTATGACGCACGAGTCGATACACGCGACACAGAAATAAAGTTGAAAAGGAAACTCGCTGAGCATAGCTTCGCGGCGAAAAAAGCCACCCGTCTTCGCCGACAAATAAGCGTGTAAATGCAGCCAGACTGGAATAGACTACGGAGGTCTCGAAGAAGCGTGCATTTATGCGTATAACTGTTGCTTTAGCGAGAGCAACGCGCCTGCAGATTTGCCATTCGACGCGCAATAATTGCCTAATTCTTCAGCGTTATACGCGCCGTCTAGGGCTCCCGCGCGCTGCACTTAGCGCTTTCATTTTACACGCGAATTATTCACCGAGTGCCTGCTTGCTTGCCTGTCTCGACTAATGTGTATACGCGTACCTGTGCACCCTGCATAGAGCATATCTTTCTTTTCGTCTCTTTTGCAAAAGCTCAGGGACTTTAAATGCCTCCCTTTCTATAAATATATACGTATATATATATATGTATATACACGAGACTGGGCGCACGTACCTCTTTAGCTCGTTTACGTCTTAGTCGTCGCTCTCGCCGACGCTTCAAACACTTCGTTCCGGCGGCTTGAATGTTGTTTCTCTTAATTCGGCCTTTCCTCGTCGGGGAACGACCTTTTCATCAGACTGAGCGCGGCGAAACGTGGGAGGACAGACTTGTACCTTTTTCAGGAGACACAACCTTCCTTATATACCGCAACGTACACGTGGAATTTTATTTTGTTTCGTTTTTTTTTTCCTATTCGAGCAGATTGCAGATGAAAATTTTTTTATCTTGGTATGCAAACGAACAAGTCGCGTATGGAGAAATTATGCCTAGTTTGTACCAATTCCATAGCGGCGTGCCATTGTTTCCTTACGAAAGAAGTCATTTTTAACGGAATTGCTCAACTTTACAGATGGTAATAAGATGGCCGAAGTTTTTTGTTTTAAACAAAGCAAACATTTAAAAAAGTTTCGCGAAAATCCGACCCGGCGGAATAGCAAGCAGCAGTAGCCGACAGAAGAAGAGGAAGAAGAAGAAGAAGAAGAAGAAGACGGAGAAGAAGAAAAAGCAAGTGGCTTTCTTTGTCATTTCACTTGTCCTTCCAATTGAAACTTAAACTTACTTTCATTAAAAAAAAAGAGAGCTCGATCGCAAACTATCTGTGGTTAATCTGTATCAGTGGTGGATTACATTAATTTGCAAGTAATTGTCTCTGTACAGGAGTTGAGTAATCCTCATTTTCCAATTTAATTGCATGTAATTGATTCACAAAGGATTTATAATAGATACTGAAAGCTCGGTTAGTGTGTGTGTCATATTAAACAAAATGTACGCTCTGGAGAATTCGCCTAACAAAGTGTATTATATTATGCTGGTATAGTTTAAACTAGAAATGTTAATCAAAGAGAGCCGAAATGGCTGAATTTAATAATGCGCCACAAATCTATCGCATTCGCGCAACGACGCGCACGCCGTTACGCAGTGCGGTGCGGCAGCAGCAGCGTTAACGCGCTCTCTCTCTCTCTCTCTCTCTCTCTCTGCGTCTCTCTCTCTCTCTATACGAATTATGATTATGAGACCGGTTTCTACGGCGGTCGCGGTGAGCTCGCGTATATCGGATGCTTTCCTAATTAATTACGAGATTCCGCGCTGGAGCGGCAAGGGATACGAGAGCGAGGGGAGGGGACATGTATAGGCGAGCAATTTTCCGAAGCGCGCAATATGCACGTGGGAAGCTCTCGTCTCGCATTATGATTTGCCAACAAATGCTTACTGCAGCCGGCAAAAAGCCCATTGTGCGAGTCGGTCCGAGAAGTGGAGGAGAGGGGGGGGGGATAGGCCAGCGATGGCGCGAAAATTCAATTGGCTAATGGAAATTCCTGGTCCGCCAACCGATCGCGCGCGCAGCCATTTCACCAATTTTAGGAGCCGCGAGAAAGTTATACTCGCTCCAGCGCGAGGATAACTATGAGCGAAAGGATTTGCTCCTCTCGCTTTCTCTCGCGTAATTCTTTATCGTTCGTTTATTTACTTTGCGATTATTCGTGTCGGTGTCGGCGGTGCAAATGTGGGAATTTCAGCGGAGACTCGGAGGAACAAAAGATAGTGCGCAATCCCAAGCCGCTCGCGTGCGCGAGTACAAGGGGAATAAAGCCCCGCAGCTCTCTTCAATAACAGTAGCTAGGCGCGCAGTTGGCCAAGTAAAGTGACAATGACAGTGCGACAGCGCGAAACACTAGGTAAATATATACAGCGGAGAGGCGCAGAGGATAGAGAGAGCGAGAGAGAGAGAGCCCCTTCCCCAGAGTAAAAGTTATTCGTCTCGGCAGAACCTAATCGTCCTCCAGGTCTCGAGCAGAGCAACCACCAGCAGCAACGGTCTAGCGAGAGAGCAGAGCAGTGAGCGCAGGGCCAAGCTCTCCCTCTCTCTCTCTCTCTCTCTCTCTCTCTCTCTCGCGCGCGCGCGCGCGCGCTCGATCCATTAATTATACCACTCGGGCGAGATTAGGTTATCCCGAGGCACATAGCGCGCCGCCGCCGTCGCCATAAGCGCCAGTGCTGCGGCATTTCCCGTCCTCTCCCCCGACTATACAAGCCAGTAACAGCGTCGGCAGCGGCAGCTTGTGTGTTCTGCCTTATATATACACACTCGCTCGTCTCAGGAAAGTTTCAGCACTCTCGGGGACCGTCTTACCCATAAGTGCGTGGCCATTGTAGCTCTCCCGCTCTATTGCGATTTACTGCGACAAGCCGACCAGGTATAAGCTCTCCGGCTACAACTTTGCTTGGTTAGCCTTGCCGCGCTGTCCTCGCGCGCAGTCCCCGGCTTTATAACAATAATGTGCCGTTGCCCCCCCCCCACCCCACCACCACCCACGCCAAGCGCGTCCCGCGGCTGAAAGACGCCGAGCGAGGATCTGCGTCTCTGATGCGTGCGGCCCGCTCGCGCGCAGTGGATCGGCTGAAATAGCCGATTAGTCGGCCGCATCGACGCCGCGAGAAAATTAAGCATTGCGCCGATACACGAGCATACGACCGCCTCTGTATATTTTATTAATACCACCTGATTTCGGCTACTTTGCCGACGAATTTAATGCCCATTATGTACATCCACGCGATAAATTTTAAATCTGACAGAGCTCTCCCAAACTCTCTCTCTCTTTCTCTCTCTCTCTCTGAGACTCGACGTGTATATACTAAAATTATTATAACATAATATTAATGCGACGTTTCAATATTTATGAGTGTTGCGTCGAGCAAGTACGATTATAGTACGTGTGTATAATGTGGTTGTATAATATGGCTGGGCCATGCGTGTTTATTCACGAAAATGGCTTTAATGAGAAAACGAGAGAGAGAGACACAGAGAGAGAGAGAGAGAGAGAGAGAGAGCTCGAACGGATTTATTCAATCACAATACAGCCACTCCCTGCAGCGAGTTTTGCATTTTTAAAACTATTTTTAAGCTCGCATCCGATGTGCAATTGTGCTCACACACACACACACACACACACACACACACACATATATATATATAAGCACAATGCGTGTATGTGTGTGTGCACAAGGTGAATCGGTGAATCGAATTGCACGTATGTATCCCCCTCGAAGCTTCGAGTCACCGGCAAAGTTTTTCTTTATCCATGTATGGAGACAGACGCGACCAGCAGCGAGTTGCGTGTATACTACTACTGCAACTGCAGAGCAGCGAAGCGCGCACTATTGCGCGAAACTCAAGGGCCTGGCTTCTCGCGCATTCTAGTCTCGCTGCGCCTTTGAAAAATACTTTCAGATTGAAGGCGCACACGCGGCGTTTGAGGAATGTGACCTGCCTCTCGGAAAACTTTGCAACTACTCGCTTCTTCGCGCGGACCCGTAAAACGACTTTTTTCCCTCGTCCTCCCGTTACGAGCGGACTATCTCTATATGTGAACGTTATCATTCGGCTTTTGGGTGCGCGCTCGTTAAAATTTTCCGCGGCCAGATTTTTCCGGTGCGCAGACATGGTTTTTGCATGGAATCACGGAGAAGTATATGTGGTCGTGGGAAGTAATTATTTGTTAAACAATCTGTATACAAATTGCCAATCGAATGTCTGCGTAGAAAGTCGAGATATAAATAGCGTAACTGAAACAACAAACTGTTTGGCCGCGGATCGATGCGTTCTACTGACCATTAAATTCGGAGATCCGATTCTATTTGTGCGTGGGCGCCTAATCCTCTTTTGTTGATGTAATGTATCTGGAGATTTCGCGGGTAATGGCCTAAATCGAATCGCTGCGACCGCGCCGGAGCATCCCCCACTCAAACAAATTATTTATACGTTTGTGTTCGCTGCTTGGCTTTCCAATTTGTTTTAAATCGGATTAATTATTATCGTCTGCATTTATGCGTGCTCATTATATTTCGCTCTTTGAATTCGCACACGTGTAATTACACTTTCAACGGTGCCGACGGCTTTGTCCGTCATCGGCGCGCATGCAATTCTGACGAGCACACGGCATCGCAGCGAGAAAAAAACCCATTTCTCATGTTATCAACGCAGCGAGTGTAGTTAACCTTTGATCTCCATACGGAGATACAATAATGCTCGCACATATTTTAACAACGAGCGCACATAGAGGACGCGTTAGCTGAAGCGCTTCCTTTGAGTGTCGCACGGATGGCAAAGCAGCTCCTCGTATCACTTCATCAGCATCCACAATATTGTCTCGTTTTCAACAATATCTTTCTTTAGCATACACGCGTTTGTACATTTTTCCCCCCCGACAACCAGCGAGAGCGAGAGAGGGAGAGACAAGCCTTTCATATATCACGTGGAAGCGACGTAGCGGGCCGCGCGAGGCGAAGGCACTCGGAATTTATGTCTTTTTGGGATACAGATAAACAGCCGAGAGAAAATAGGTGGGAGGGAGGCTTGACGCTTTATGCCTCGGAGCTATTATTGCCCGGACGGTTTAAGGAGGCGGATAAGGCGTTGGCCTGTTTTTTTTCTCGCTTTCTCGCCTTCGCACCATTCCGTTATTACGCTTGGCTTAATCCTCGACAGATTTCATCGGAACTTTCAAAATGAGATATTAGTGATAGGCTTGTCGACTCTACTGTATAGTTTATTACACTCGCATGCTCCCGACAATGAAAATCTATATGATTTGGTTTTATAAGAACATTTCTGAACGCTTGCAATTATTAATATTTCCGTATAGTAAAAATTTATGAGAATTTTGAATTTGATAAGATGGAAAGTTGAGTAAATCATAAAAATAGATAATCAGTATTTATAAGACTTGCAAGCGATGAATTCGTTAACATTGGTTTGAAAGCAAAACATGTTTTTGCAACAATCTCGTCGATATTTTTCAATTTCTACTTTTTACAACCCAAAGGGAGCATCGATTCTACAAAAAATATTGTTGAACCATTATTTTGACCTGTAGAGATATGTTATTTATGAAATATGGCAATGCTTCTAAATTTATCAGTTTTATTGAAATATGAATTTTTATTAATTTCTGTATTGTATAATGGGTCAGAACACGTCATAGCCTGTAAAACTGCGTAGAAATAATTTTTAAACGCTATAATAACAATAATAGTATAATATATACATCCCCGGTAAAGCTCAACCAAGCTATAAAAATAAATGTAAAACTAGTTCTTAGCTACGACATACGAAATATTTTTTATCACTACCATTACCGAATTAACATTTCACAAATTTAGCATTTCGCAGTAGTCAGTTTTTTGTACATCGTACATATTGACTATACTGATTTTATTCTAATCCTTGTGTACACACTCTACATGCCCTTCAATTTGAAAAGGACGTTAATTCCTTATCGGTAGAAAAAATTTCACGAGAGATTCTCTTGGAGGCATGTAAAATTGAAATTTCCATCGAAGCGAGACACCCTCGTAAGTGTACGGCGCGCGCAGAGACGAGCTCGCGTGTGTCCATTTTCAAATATATCCTCCGTAAAGATGCACTTAAGAAAAATCAGCTATACTCTCTCGACGCGCTCGTGCAGTGTGCGTCGCGCTCGCGGTGAATCGAGTTACGGAATTTTCGATCGGCTAACTCGCACAGCAGCAGAGTAGCAGCAGCAGCCGCCGCCGCAACAGCAGCGGTAGCAGTAGCAAACCTTTCATCGGCAAAGTGCACGACCCTAATCGTAAGTAGATATTCAGGCGGCGCAGTCTCAAGGGAGATTCGGCGCGCCGTGAATAAATTTGATATCTTGCGTGAGCCCTGCGCACGTTCCTTCCGACAGAGAGAGAGAGAGAGAGAGAGAGAGAGAGAGAGAGAGAGAGAGAGAGAGAGAGAGAGAGAGAGAGAGAGAGCAAGACAGAGACAGTATACGTATCCATATACATATACAGCTGTATAGTACAGGGAGAGGAGGACGCCGCCAGTGAGAGCCATTGCAAATGCAACGATCCTCAAGCTGTTTCGCGGTGACTTACCGCCGTCGCCCGCACACAGACACACACACACACACACACACACACACACACACACATGTATATATACGCACACAGGAGCAGCAACGCGATGGACGAGACGGCAAGAGCCAGCTGTATTCTTTTTTACGAGACGCAATAAAGCCTAGGTATGAATTTCAGAGGGCGGCCCCTCCTAAGCTAGTCTCTCACGCTTCCTCATGTGTATCTCTCTCGCTCTCTCGCTATGTGCGTGTGGTTTTAAGACTCCCTCCGCCTCTGTCTCTTCGCACATATTGCTTGCCTCCCCGCTACCCACCCACCCGGTGCCGCCGCTCTTCGTGTGTTGCTCTGGATAATGTATATGAGGTAGAGGTATTTTATCAGCAAGCTCAAGACTGCAAGCGGACATTTTTCTGTAAAAATTGTTTTGCCACGATTCCAATTCTGAGAATATAATTTATTGCTATTTTTATGAACCGAACGTCAGAGCGTTCGGAATTTTCGTTATTCTTATCGTGTAACTGTGTATAGACGTCTCTGTGCAAACATTTCCCTGAAATTGTGTGCATCGCCGTCTGTGTTTGCGTTCGTTCTCTCAATTTATAATTCGACCTTTCGTTGCAATCGATTTACTGAACTTAAAAAAAAGAATTTGACATTCCGTTTTATAACTTCTTCCCATCCGAAAATTTTGCATTCCGATAAAATACTTGGAGAGAGAGAGAGAGAAAGAGAAAGAGACTTCTATTTCCACCGCATATATTCGGAACGATCGGTTCCCCAACATTCCACTTGCGCCATGGTTTCTCGGTGTACCGCTCTCGTCGCGTATACTTGCGAGAAGCGTATAGCTACGACCTCCACTAGAGGTTATTTATCGCGAACGAAACTATTTTGCGCAGAAGGAAAATCCCCGAGTATCAGGGAGAGGAGAAAAAAAAACTTGTTATTTTTTCCTTCCCCGAACAAGTTTGCGCGAAAGCCTCGTGCGTAGCTTACGTGGTGTGTAAGATTGCAGGGAAGTAAAAAGACGAGAGTGGAAAGTGTCTGCGGGTGGTATGTGTGTGTTCGCGCGCGCGCGCGCGCGTGTGTGGTCGACTAAAAGGAAGAGACACGGTTTGGCGCAATTTCTTCCTTCCTTCGCGCTCTACTCCGTATATAGGTATATATATTGTGCGGGAGGATCAGTCGGCTCCCTGTACTGCTCTCATATAACAGCTCCGCCGTAATCCCGAGAATTTGGCGTTTCGGATAATACAGCTTGCGCGCGTGAGGGACAGAGAGGGTGGGAGGGTGAGAGGCGTTTGACCGAGCGTCGTTTACCGTATTGCAATATCATCGATCGAGAATCGCGTCTAGCTGTCGAGCCATTTGCGGCGATGAACTATTTTCTCGAAATTTTACTTGATTACACCATAGCGCACAGAAGATATCCGAAGAAGCAAGTGTCGCTCCGTTCGAAAACAAGAAATAAAATTCAAAGACGCTCTCTCGGCTTTGAGAAAAAAAGCTCGGTCGGACAGTTTCAGCGCGCGCACTCGAGGGATAATTCGCACGCTTACATCGCGTGTACGAGAGACACCTATGGGAAAATCGCGCGCTTTCGCAGAGGCCGTTAGGCGGTTTATTTATTATTTCCCGGCTGGCACAAGGCACGCGACTAAAATTGCTCCCCACGTGCGTCGTCGTGCGAGAGAGAAAAAAAAAACAAGGAAAACTCGCGCTCGACTGCAGAAGCTTCCTACTCGTACATAGAGTAAATTTGCTCTCCTCCTCTCGGCGCTTGTATTTTTCTTTTTCATCTTCCGTTTTTTACTTTTTATTTATTTGCCTTTCTATTTATTTATTTTTATATATTTTTTGCAGGCAAATCGTCTGTCGCTTGCGTGAAGGAGCGTCCGAGTTCCGGTTTTAACGCGTTTGCGCACGGATGAATTGTTCCGCGAGAGGATTCAGTGGCGCGCGTGCGCCTAAGGCAATTTTTCCTACGCTCGCTCTCGCGCCGTAAATCAGAAGAATGTGTAGGTATCGTGACTAAGCCGCGAGCAAATGTAAATATACGCATGCGTGCATGCAGCTGCGGACACGCGGGAGAAAATACACATGCGCTCATATATACTTAGTACTCCCATTCCGTCGCTCGTCTCTTTCTTAAACTATGGTTTACTCTATGGGGGTTTATCTTATCCGGAGAGCTTCCCACGTTGGCTAACCTGCGGGCTTATCTCCCGGGAAAAGAGAACGACGACCGCGACGACGACGACGACGGCGGCGACGACGACGACGACGACGACGACGACGACAACGTAAACCCGTAAGTGGGGAAAAGGATGGCGGAAGAGAATAGGACAGTGAATAAGCCTTGAAAAATAAGGAAAACATTCGTCTCACGTGTCATGTGCAAGACGGAGAGACTGACTTGTACTCTTCCGAAATTCTTTGGTCCGTGCGGTCAGCAGCCGACCGTAACGGCCCGTAGGTATACTTCCGCTTGATGATTAGTTGTCATGTAGGAAGGATTGTCGCTATATATACGCGCGGTCGACAATAATTTTCATTTAGCGCATGAGAAATGATCGAAGAATATCCAGGATCAAAAGGAGCTTATTCACTCTTTAGTAGGCGACAAATGATAAATTCAGCGGGATAACGCGGTGGAAAGAAGCCGTGGGTAGGGAGAAAAGAAAATAAAGGAAAGGAAAGTCTCTGGCGCGTCGGGGTCACGAGGGGAAGACGAGGAGCGAGGCGTGTGAGAAAGAAAAGCGAAGAATCAAGCGCGCAAGTCGAAGTGGATAATAAAGAAAAAGGGAATAGCTCAGGCGCGGCGGTGGCGCGCGCGGTTTTACTCGGTGGTCAAAAAGCCTCGGATGTGTATAACTATACCTGTATGTGGCCTTAAGGTTCATGCGCCGATCGCGGCCAAAAGGCGCCCGGCTACGCGGGGTAGATTCCTCGAGGGCGATAAGAGCCCTCGTTTCGCGCAAAGTTTAGCTTTTCAGCGCTCGAGCGCGTATATGGGGCTTCAAAGAAGTTACATGAAATCTCGAGAGGAGCGAGAAAAGAGAATTACCTGGCAAACCTCTTCTCGCGCGCACGCGCTGCAGTCGCCATTCTAAAGTACACACACACACACACACACACACACGCATATATATATAGTCAGAGCAGAGAGAGAACGAGAGACTGGGGCTGCACAGACCCCTTTTTATCCACTTTACATCTCAGCAGCGACCCGACACTCTCACTCGTGTATCTTATCTACATCCGAAATCTCGAAATCTCAGGACAAAGGGGTTGTATCGACTCCGCGACAATGCGCGCCGCGACGATGTATCGCCTCTGGCCTTCTGACCTCGAGTTCTTCTTTTTTTTTGCCTCCCTCCTATACCGCGCCGTCGGGAGAGCATTTACGTAAACGTATTCGCGCGTTTTGCTTTTGAAATTGATTCTGCAGGCTGTATGTTTTCTCCTTCTCTCCCTCCCCTCCCCTCCCCTCCTCCTCTCCCTCCCCCTTTCTATGTCTTTATTTTTCAAAGCTGCAAAGCAAAGCTTACCTCCTCAGCCTTGCGCTGTATCGCGCTGTAGCGTGTTATTGAATTCGTAAATCGAATGACGGAGATGTGCGTCAACAAATTCGCGGCTTTTACGTAGTTTTAAGGGGGTAAAAGCTCGGAAAAAAGAATTTGTGAGCTGGTTCAGGTATATGGCTAATATCATTGCGCAGAGATACACGCGGTACAAAGTAGTGCGGTCTCTATATCCCGTGCGCTTCGTTACATTTGCTTCGTCAGTTCGTTGACCTATATTTAAAATATACACTGTTAAATCAACTTGAATTGTTTACTTTACTATGCCATTTATATATGCAATTAATGTATGTGTATCAAAACAGGGTGTTATAATGTACGTAATACGTATGTATCCATAAAATGTAATGCACGTGTACATGAAATTTAATGCTAGTTCATTAAAAGTATCATTTCCTTTAATGTATTTTTGCATTTCTTAATTATAAATACGTATTCATTTTATTTCATATTTATTTGTGTGTATAAGTTCGCTAAAATCGATGTCAGTGAGGATAAAATTAATACAAATACACACGAAATAATGTAAGCGTACATTAAAGTTCATGCATATGAATGATATATATTAAATTATATTAATTATTTTATATTAAATTATATATTAACTTATATTAACTATTTAACATTTTTATTATATTAATTGAATTAAATTTCATGCAAAGTTGCATTGCATTTTATACTATCAATGTTCGTTAATATTTTATTTCGTTTCTATTCTGTATACATTAATTTTAAAGTATTTGCAATGTCGCTGGAAAAGTATTAGAAAATTAATGACATTTTATCGCAAAGCAGAAAATTCTCGGTAAACGTCTCGTGTGATCTGTAGCAAGGAAGCTGGCTATAAACAGTGATTCTCCATGTTCGTATATAATAAGCCGAGCAGACACGTAATATAACGAGTTGGCTTGTACATGCATTATCAAGATCAATCGGCGACGGGCGCGACGGCGGTGGCGCGCGGTTTGTGTATCATCATAGATAGAGAGATATAGAGAGAGAGAGAGAGGGAGGAAGGAGGGAGGAAGGGAGCGAGAGCAGAGGCAGCGTGGGCGAGACGCGAGGCCAATAACTTTCACTGCTTGCAGCGCGCGCGAGGGGAGACTCCGTGCTTATTCTCACCTGGGAGTTTAGACAGTTAGACGCGCCGGAGCATTTGAATGGCGTTGACGGGACGCCGCGAGCTGCGAGCTTTCGTAAACTGCAATAGCTCCGCGCGCCACGTGAACTTTGCTGTTGCCAGCGCAGCGCCAAAGCTCTCCCCGTAGTTTCATGTCACGCTTTAATCGATTCAAACTACACAATAATTAAGTGCAGCTGATGCATCTGCTCGACTATATCTCTGGCCTATCCGTGGCACTGGTCCTCGTGAATATTCAGTCAGCGACGCGCTTGCGCGCTCTGCGACTGCTTCGAAAGGGGGGGGGGGGGGGGTCTGGCTACTCGTCGTCAGACGGTGTCGTAGGAGAAAATCATTTTTCCCGGAAATTTCACGTGCCGAGGAAAAAATGATTACTCGATGTTTGAATAAGAGACAAGTCGACGAGACGAGATGTCACCCGCGGGGCAAAACGCGGGGCATATGGAAAATCAAGGGGAGTTTTTGTGTATACGTGTGTGTGTGGAGAGGGTGTAGGTTTGCGTTTGTGGATAGCAGAGAGAAACGAAGCGAAGGAATGCAAAATTCAAGATGGCAACATTTTCTCGTCGAAGACGGGGTAGGAAAAAAAAAGAAGCGGAGCGCGCCAGCCACGAGGGAATACACAGAGAAAGAGCGAGTGAGGGAAAACGAGGACGAGCCGCTCACGTAGTTAATATTAACAGGCTGCTCTAGGAGGGAGGGAGAGAGAGAGAGGGAGCGAGAGGGAAAGAGAGGACGAGCGTGTTGCTACGTAATGCTCCATCTAGACTAAACACAGAAAGGGATGTCCATGCATATTTCAGATTGGGCTCCGGGCTTCCAGGACGCGTGTAACCAGGACTAGCAGCTCTCTCTCTCTCTCACTCGCGTATACACTTTGTCGCTGGCCTCCGCAGCGCCGATAACGAAACGCATCCGGCTGCAGCGCATGTGCACCGGATAATGGTGCGCGTTCGAGAAATACCCGAGCCATTGCCGTATATATAGACCGAGCGGACGTTACGATAAACTCTCTGCGGAGCCCCCTGCTGCTGCTGCTGCTGTTGCCGTTGCTGCCTCTGCTGCATCGAAAACGCCCGTGCGAATCTTCTACGTGTGAGCCCTCAATTTGTCTCTTTTCCTCCTTTCTCTCTCCCCCCCTCTCTCTCTCTCTCTCTCTCTCTCACTTTTCTGCAGCGGCTTTCGCGTCTACTCGCGCTCCTCTGATACCGTTGCGGAAATCCGTTAACTCTTTCGCATGTGCACACACACCTTTTTTTCGCGAAGCGATTTTCCTTCTCTTGGGAGAATATGCGGCTATTTGCGAATCGACCATAGCAAATTACGTCCTTGCTCTATTTCTCTTTCTATTAATTCTGCGGAATCGCGCTTGATTGCGAGAAAATTGCTGATCCTTTAATAGCTCAGGGTAAATAGTTAAATAATTACTTCCCATACAAAATATCCGTACATGCGCCCTGCTTGGTGTAATATACGCAAGAAAAACAGGCGTTATATAGCGTACATTACGCTTGCAGTATATCGCGATCGGAATAGGTCAATTACTCGAATGCATGTGGTCTTCAATTTTGCCAATCGATCGCCGCCTGTATCTTCGCTCCCATCAGTTGTCCGCTAACCGAGCGATAGAGGACACCGCATAGAGGGTGGGGGGTGAACCGAACGTTAATGAAGTGCCGCCGTGATTACATCTGATTGTTCGGCTTTTTGAGTTTGAATTCCGATTGGCCAGGATTAGGCGTTAAACGCAGATTGGATTGACTACGCTTTGCCGGACATGAGTGCAACGTATGAATTATTGAAGCGAATCAATCGCAGAAAACGAGCTTCAATTGCGCTCCTCTAAAATTTATGAGTCACTTTTATGCATTTCGCCCTAAAGCGTGAAATACGCTCGAGGCGACGTTGTTTGTTACGGTACTTACCCAAATTTTTCATCTTGATGACCAGAATAAAAACGATGGATGCGCATGTGTGTGTCACCCAGATTAAAAAAAAAAAGAAAAGAAGACAACAACTACGTATACACATTATGTATATGCAATGTTGAAAGGTAACTAAAAACAAATCTGCCGTCTACATTTGTAAATCTAGGCGTGACAACGAGAAAAAGTATGTATATAGAGTTTCCTCATTAAAAAACGAGCGAGCCCAAGATCGACAGTGCATGGTGCAGAATAGCAATGGTCTCCCGAATCGCCTCGGTCGAAATTTCAAATTTTCCGCGAAATGAAACGCTCGACTTTGAGAACTGCGCCCTGCTCTCTCGGCTGTCTCGGGCCTGCGGGGGTATTCGACGGGGGGGGTAAGGTGGATGTACTGTGTTTTGTTGGGCAATTCTCACCTGTTGTACTGCGGGCACTGCTGGCTCCGCGTCGGTTCTCCTCGGGCCTGTCGTACTCGGGCTCGCGTAGGACCGGCCTCTCGGTGCGCCTCGGGTAATACGGGGAATACGGGGACGGCCAAACTGTCGTCGAACGCCTCGGCGGCGCCGCGGTGCTCTTTCGTCCTGCAACAATATATCAGCAAACACTCTATCTATCTCATAGCAGCTCGCTGGCTTCATCAGCTTCCACGCACTATTTAGCGCCTGTCCAATACAATAGCCAAGATGCAGGGCCAGATATTATTCAATGTATATTGATCTGTATACGCATGTAGTCACACAGATGCCGTATACGGACGTATTCTCGCGAGGCTTTACTATTCCACACCATACAGAGAGCTCTTGGCTGCAACTCGCGACAAATCAACTTTTATACGCATGGCCACTCATAGTTTTACTTCCCATAATGATGGGAAACGAGCAATCGCCGCGGAGCATGGGACCTCCAAGGCGGAAAAAAGCGTTATGCATGTATATACTGTATTTTATGCACGTTTATGAATAGAGACGGCGGGGCGTTATAGTGAAAAAGTGAAAGAAAAAAAAATACGAGTTTGTTACGAGCTTCTAACGGCGTAAGCCCGCATGCATGTGTATACTCTTTTTCTCTCTCTAGCTCTCTCTCTCTCTCTCCCCCCCCCCCCCTGTATGCCGGCAAGCGGACGCGCGCGCGCATAATCCTGAGCAAGTGCTTCTTATCCGTCGTCATATATATTCAATGCGCAGGCATGGCTTTGAAACATCCGGGCGTTTGTATTGCGCCTATTGAAAATTTATTAAAGCCAATAAAGAAGCCCCGCTCCAACGTCATTAAAGCTCCGAGCTTTTTTGCATATAGAGCATAGTACGTGCACACGTATCCCGTGAGAGAGCTTTCACGCGTTAATTCTGTTGACGCTATTCACGATATCGCGTTATTAAAATTATTGACTTTTCGCTATACTCTCTCTCTCTTCTGAGACTTCGTTTTTTTTTCGAACGAGACACACTCGTTGGCATATAACTGAAATTGTGAACGCTCGTTTTAAAGAAGTATAAAATTCGGATGCATCCTTGCCGCATAACGAGGAAAGAGGACGAAAGACTTTTGATAGCCCGCAGTACTGCTATGCTCGGTTTGTGCGTATATCGTAAGTGACAAATAATAGCCTTAGGAGAAGAGACGACAGAAACAGAGAAAGAAAGAGAGAGAGAGAGAGAGAGAGAGAGACAGACAGAGAGCGCGCAACGTGTTCCAACAGCATGCATAATCACTCTCAAGTCGAAAGCTCACAAATCTACATTTTCTCCTTGCGACTTTTGAAAAGCGTCCAACTTGTTGCACTCGATTATACAGGCGCATCTTCGGCAACAGATGCGCCGCGTCTGTACAAGCCAAAGCGCCTCGGGAAAAGAAAGAGATGCTTGTATAGCCTCTCCCCCCCTTCCCAGTCCTCCCCCAGAGCGCGTTCCTTTTCACGCCGCTATACATTTCGCGAATACTCCGGATGTATTATGGCGCGCTTTAAACGCACCGGCGCGTCCGCGATTTATTTCCCGATTTTCTTCCGCTCCTCGATCGAAGATGCATAATTAATGGAAATCCTGCTATTTTACGCGTCTGCAAGACATATGAAATAAATTGGAGCTATTCCCGTATATAATTCGCGCGCAAATTCGTGAGAAACTGAATGTATTTTTTGCAAATTTGTTTCGAAAGTCTAATACTTATATAAAGTTCCAAAAATAAGCGCGAACGAACACACGCACACTCGCACACATCCCGCAAACATTTCCCTCGGGACTATTAATATTTAACGTATCTCTGCGCAGCCGGACACTGCGCGCGGCGCTCGCGCGGTCGGCTAAATTTTTCCCCAAAACTCGGTAATCTAGCATTAAAAGCTCGGCGTCTCTTTCACTTGCACGGCGCGGGAGGCCGGGCAAAAGACTACTGCCCCCCTGGACTATACCCGCGCGCCGAGTTATATACACACACACTCGCGCGCGCATACAGCGCGAAAGTATACACTGTACAGGTTACATTCTCTGCGCGGGGCACATTTTCTCCGTCGAGCTCGCGGTGCGCGGGGAGAGAGGCGCCCTGCACGGCGTCGGCAGCAAGCCACTAAAAAGTTTTCGAATAAAAGTTTAAATACGCCCGTCGCTAAACTTTGTTCTGGCTAGGATGATGTTATACCCCGTCCGGGGGCCTGCAGCGCCCCCGCCTCGCTCGGCGTGTGCACTGCACGAGCGAGTGAACGCGCGGCCGCGCGCGCTTACTCCCCTAACAATATGGCCGCCGGGACCTGTCTCTATGCTAAGAACAAGCGAATGCATTATAAGCTCTCTCCGTGTCTGCGCTCGCGCTTCCGCGCCCCTGTGTGCGCGAGCGCGCGGGGGAGAGATAGGGATAACCCAGGGCGCAGGGACGAGGAACGACCGTAATCAGATAAAAATGCGCGGAAAATGTGAGAGAAAGAGAGACGCGCGCGGAGCCCGAGTAACCGGGTCAATTCGAGGAACGCAATTTCCCACGCGCGCGCGCGCGCGCGCGCCCCGCCGGTTATGTGCGAGTTAAACATCCGCGCTTCTTTCAAGCCACTGCAAACAGTCGTTAACTCTCGCGGTTTGGCTTCTGCATTAATTCTCCGACACCTACTACATAGTCGCGCGGGTCTCGACCCCTTTCAACGCGACGCCGTTGGGTCAGCTCGCACACGGCATGCGCTTACGAGGCGACGAGTTCTCTCTGTGTTTGTACACAAAAGAGAGAAAGGCTCGAGAAGAAGCAGCAGCAGCGGCTGCCACTATGCTCTACACCCCCTAGCCCGTAGCTCAAGCAGCTTCTTTTGTTCTAAGCTGGAGACTCGATAGCGCCTGTTTATGAGTTTCATCCACGGCCCTAGAAACGTTCGCGCATATTAATGCCGGGCCCTCAAGTGCCCTTGTCTTCCATAACTCGCACTCTATCTCTCTCGTCTTTTCATTCAATGTGTCGTCCTCGTATAATTTATCCCCTCGAGACCGGCCTGTATACTCTTTTCATTAACTATTGTGTGTGTGTGTGTGTGTGTGTGTACCTTGGAGGAAGTCGTATTTTCAGCGTCGCCGCGCGAGACAAAAGTCAATGGGATAAGTTGAGCTTCGTTTAAGAAAATTTCGGTTTTGTCCTCCGCAGCCACTTGATAGATAAATGATACTGATTCTCGCGGCCGAAGAATATAGCCGGCGTGTCTTATCTATGGCCGCGGCGAATAGAAAAGCCGAGTCTTATATAATTTTCGATCTCGAGCGCGCGGAGAAACCGAGAAGTATTTTATCGAGCAGACTATACCCAGGACAAAAGTTATGAAATTCTCCGGGACGGGCATAAGGTTGCGAGAATTCTCCGCGAGCAATGCGCGGTGTACTGCAAGAATATTGGAAGATGCCATTCTCATTGCTTTCATCGGGACACTTTCGCAAAGCTGAGCCGACGAATTCACCGCTCTCTCGATGTTTATACCCTTTCGAAAAATCCTTTTTCCGCGTCGAATTTCTCGGGCGCAGCACAATTCCGCGCGTTGTTATTATTATCAGAAATATAGTTCGGAAAATCGCGCCGTGTCGCCCGCACACACACAATGCATCATCGTCACCGCGGCCAAACAAATTACTCGCCCAGATACGAATTTCAAATTTATCATTCGCGGCCCGTTCAGACGGGAATAACTTATCAATTACGTTAACTTGCCGTAACACCTCCGCGAAATATTGTCTCTCGCGGACGAATTCAGCTCGCGGCGGAAAAGCCAACTCTCTATCTGCGTCCCGGCTGTCTCTCGTCACGCACGCGAGCCTCGCTCGCTCGCTCGCTCGCTCTCGCGACAAATGTCAGAAATTATTCTCTTCCGTGCATGTGCGCGTGCAAGTACGCGAGCCCGAGTGCGCGAGTTGGTGAGCGGGGCGGAGAGAAGTGGAGGTGCAACGCGCACCGCCGCAGCGATAATTAATTAGGGCTACACGATCGATGGTCGTCCTCCGAGAGCGCAGCCACTCATTATTAAACATCCCCCAGCCTCGATGGACTAATTTCATCCCGTCTGCGCGGCCACATTAACTTACCCCCCCCCCCCTGTGCAGATGCTCCTTATTGGCCGGGAGAGCTTGCTTCCCTTGTTCTCCGCGACTATACACCTACTCCATTCGCGTCTGGTCGGACGCGCGGCTCGAGCTGTATATGTATATATACACGTATACAGCATTCAGCGATACGCGCCGATTCTCACTGGCTCGATGAGCTTGCGATAGCCGAGGCAGCGTTGCGTCTGTCGGTGCGTACATCCCAACATATGCACAGAGGGACAATTGCTTATCCGAATATTCGTCTGACCGGATCCGGCCGGTTCTACTTGAAATTCGATATCAACCGGGCGGGGAAAAAAAGTGACGCGCGCGCGCACGACTGCGAGCCGAGTTAATAAATTAGCCGACTTGTTGTTGGGCCGCGTGTGTTAGGTAGAGGGTTAGTGAAGAGCACAATAATGTGTAACAGCGTACACGTAATGAAGAGCTCGAGGAGCGCGAGAAAACGGGTAAACGAACCGGTGTACCGGTTACCCGTAATGAATTTCAAGACCGATCCCAGCCTCGGAGCTCTTGCCAGTTTAGCGCTCATATAACCGGATGAGGGTCAGCTGCAGTAGTTTCCACAGCGGAAACTGAGCAGAACAGCGCGCGGCAACACAAGTTCCCTCCGAGGCTAACTCCGACTCTGCGTATACCTCTTGCAGTGCAATCTCTGTTTCACGCGTTATGCGATCCTTATTTTCGTCTTCTTACTTTCCTCCCGTTCCTATTACCCTCCTCCGGCCGAAGGGAGAAATTACGGTGCCGGCCAGAGCGCTGCAGCGCGAGAGATGCGTTTGCCAACGTCGCGCATTAGTTCACCGGTATATACGTACGGACGTGCTCAGACCACCTTGCGCTTCCTTACACCGTTTGTGTATATGTGTGTGTGTGTATATATACTATACATTTATATCCAAAGAGTTGACCGTTTCGTAGATCCTGTCGCATTAATTGAATTTTAAATGCACTTTATAATTAGGTCGGCAGTTAAGCTCGCCAATGGACGGATGTAATATCTCGAAAAGCGAAAGATGAAAAGGCTTAAGCGCAATTCGCTATGAAAATATTATTCGAAAAGCTCTCTCCCTTCGTCGGAGATCTACTTAAAAACTGCGAATTCGATGTACACGAGTCGGGATTTTTTATGCAAGTTTAACACTCTCGATAAATTAATTGAAAGATCCATTAAAGTATCTATATGGACAACTTAAAAGCTTATTTAAATGAAAAGCGAGGAAGCCGACGGCTAATTTCGAACCGTTCAATTTTAACAGGAGAGCACTCGAAAAGTACGTCCAATCCATACGTCATACAAATTGAAGCGGGCGAAAAATATCGGGCGCTGATCGAAAGAGCCTGCATAATTGATAGTAGACGATAAGCCTTGTGCACGCGCGCTAATTCAACACGACTTAAATGTTTTCCACCCTCTTCCCATGTACACGCCTATCGCCTTTCTATCGGCGCTTTATCATCGACCTCGTTTGCACACCCTCGACGACGCACAGGCTGGCTCTCTCTCTCTCTCTCTCTCTCGTTTTCTTTCTCTCTCATCCTTCTCCCTCAGGCTTTCCCATCTGTCGAAGCTATTTTTCATATTTCCCAGCGTGCGATAAGAAAAGAATGGCCGCCCAGATATAGCGCGCGCCAAAGTCAAGCGCGTGGGCTGCGCAGAGGGAGGCGGGAGGACTGGAGGGGGTTAATAATGCAGCATATGGAGATTGGTCTCCTATCCCGCTGTGCAGGAAGTGTACATGCTCGCGCGAGCGTGAAACAGGAAAACCTGAGTATAGAATGCGTTAGCTACGGGGCTGTGAGGAATTTCGGGAGAGACCTGCTATATTCGACGGAGGAATCGTGTAGCGCGCGCTTGCGGAGGTAGAAAATCGAGGAATCATTATATCAACGCGTTCTACGAATGTGCAGTTAAAATGACACTTACTATTAACGTCCGAATGGAATTTTATCTCTCGTCTCTAATTTATCGACTGCTGCGATATCGGTTGATTCACTTTGCCTTTCGGGAGAGCTTATTTTTACGCGCGACTCTCGAGATGTACACGCTCCGAAATATTTTTACCGAGACTTGCTTTTGGCGATAAAAACGAGAAACTACATCAGATCGCAAATAGATTAGCTGACCCGGTAAGCTGTCTTTGGACTACGAGAGCTTGCGGGTTAGTCCTGGAGAACCCCTGTGACCTGACCTAGGCTCTCCTTCTCTCTCTCTCTCTCTCTCTCTCTATCTCGACCAAGTTATTCTCCAGCCAAGCCATTGCTTTATAATGCAATGCTGCCGGTACATTTGCACGAATAATATAAGGATTACTCCCGGCGCCTTGGACGAAAAGCGGTGCGCGTGCGATACATCTATATGCGCCACTAGAGATTTTCTCGAAAACTTTGCGGCGATCGGCGCTATCGTTTTTTTTAACAATCCTCGTTTTCCGAAGAGAGCCGAAGATGACCAAGTTTCCGAAGTATATAGTCTATTTTCTATCATTCTTTCTTTTACGTTCTAGTCAGTGCAGATAAGGTGGTTGGAAGTATAATATGCGCTATAGGCGAGAAAGACAATAGGATGCACCTCACCTTCTTTGTTGGCGCTGCTCTTGATCTCCGTCGCTTTGGGCGGTACCGACGGCTTTAAAAATTCTGAAAAACAGACAGACGGTTTAATTGGCTTTTCGTTGGACGGGGCTGACTGAGCCGACGATTTATTATAGCAGCTCCGCGATACGAGGGGGGAAGTTAATTTTTAACCGCGAGCGTTCACACCGCGTCGAATAGCGACAAGAAAGAGATATATTATATTTTCCATAATCGTGGGGAAAAATGGTGTGCGCCGCAGTGATAATGCGCGGTCCTTTTATTACGCAGAGCGCGCGAGCTCGAGCGTAACTGCTTTGATTTATCGATACTAATTTTGCCGACGGTATACACATTACGGCGCGAGCCAGAGCACAGCTCGACGAGGAATCGATATCCGCGTCGGGGTAATCGCTTTCCCGCCGGCAATGAGTACTCAACGTTTAACTTTCCATTAAAAGAAAATTAACAACGCAGAGCAGTCATCGAATAATTATCGAGATGCCATGAACAGCAGGTATATATACGTGTATGCTGTGTACTGTATAGTGCACATATGCAGAGAGAAAGAGAGGGCTCACCGTAAAGCCTAATGGATCCCTCGGTCTCGCCCAGGGAGTTTTTGCTGATGCAGCGGTAGTTGCCAAAGTCTCCGGGCTGAAGATTCCTGATGGTGAGTCGCATGTGATTTCGGTAGCTGTTCTGCTCGGTTTCCGTCGCGTACTTGTCGTTCGACAGGACCATCGAGTTGTTGAACATCCAGTAGCTGATGGCTCTTGGGTGAGCCTCCGTCTGGCAGTCGATCGTCACGTTGGTGAACGACGGAGCACCCACCAGTTGATTCGGCACGAAGATCATCGGCGAGACTGCAACGGAGAAAGTCATCCGACTCTTGTATTTTACAATACGCACAAAAACTTGCGACATCGAGCGAGCGATAAACGTACTTTTATTTTATTTTTTTTTTTCCCAATTAAACAGTGACAAATTTCAAAAACAGCGCATGTCAAAACCCCGTTCGTTATTCGCATTGAATTGAATCCTGTCTATCGCAAAAAATATCAGAATTATTTTTTCATTTATTTATTTTGTTTTACTTGCATCCCGGTATTCATCAGTACTTTATGGCGCATCACTTCCACACGACGCACAGATCAAAGTGATGCATTGGAAGAGGAGAGAGATTGAAAGAGAGGGAGAGAGAGAGAGCCTGGGTTAATCCTGAATCCGTCGACAGAGTGGTTTTCAATGTAATAAGTTTTTGCTTTTCCTGATGCAATATCGAAGTAGCAGCCGGGGAAATGGAAGCCTCCGCGGGCTCGGAATCACAAAAAAGTCTGCGCTGTTACTTCTCCGACAGTCAACAATACGTATACAGAA
This sequence comes from Philotrypesis tridentata, assembly GCA_018906965.1. NCBI lineage: Eukaryota > Metazoa > Arthropoda > Insecta > Hymenoptera > Pteromalidae > Philotrypesis > Philotrypesis tridentata. The sequence goes on from JACCIB010000001.1 coordinate 12,786,076, forward strand.
GCGCGCGCATACACACACACACACAGAAGCAGATAAATTATTTCGAGTTGAAGGCTCGTTTCGATAATTGAAATTCTATTTTTGTATCGGTCGAGGGAAACTCTCCGCGGGCCATGGCCGCAGGGGCGGACCACGTCCGGACTCACGATGAATGTGCTTCTCTCTTTGCCCTCCCCCCCTCTCTCTCTCTCGCTCTCTTTTTATTCTGCGTTTCATTTAATTCTGCGTGTGATTGCACGTGCGCTTGTGAGTTGGCTTTTCTTCCCTCCGGTTTTTACAGTCCCCAAAGTTTTTCCTGATAGTGTAAATTTTGTTTCCAAATTTTCTGCCCACTGCATATTCCATTGATTAAATTGACTTTTATCATCGTGCGTTAATACCGTTTACACGCGGAAAATTTAATCATTACTTCCACTTGAACTTGCGTACTTAATTGCGTATATGGGTAATTTCACGGGATACCGGAAACTTCTGAGGGCTGGAAGTCGGAAGAATTTTCGCGAGGGCATATACTTACCAGACCTTTTTTCTGGTTTCTGGGACCCTTGTGAATAAGAAACTTATATATGCGAGTTACTTGATTCTCGGTTGCTACCCGGTTTTCGGATTGAAAAAGTGCAAAAATGTTGATACATTTTCGTTTGCATTTTTACTGTTGAGCGTATTATTTGTGTACTGTCAATCCAATGAGACTTGGCGCTATACTTGTTATATATAGAAAGAAAGTGCAGCTCAAGAGCTTTAAATTGAGCCAAAGTTTTTGAAATCGGATGCACTGATCCCGAGCTACGCTCCTGAGATTTTTACTTTTGATCAAGTCACTCGTTTTGAAAACTTAATAGCTTAAATTAAAGCTCTTTTCCTCTACTTTCTTACTTACAAGTCTAAATTATTGTAGTGAGCTATATAAATATATGCTTTCAAGCATATATATAGGTCAATGGTTGAATAAATTTAAATTTAGACTTAAAAACCAATAAGTAGAGGAAAAGAGTTTTAATTTAAGTTATTAAACGTTGTCTCTAATATAGGCGAAACAATCCTAATAAAGCTTAATTAAAAAAAAAAGTTATTAAACGTTAATATGGAAGCACTGGATTGACAGTAATAAGCATTTGAAGCAACGGAAAAATGTCTGGTTTTTGGAAAAATCGAGCTATTTCGTCGAAGTCAAACCAAACCACTTTTTTCAAATTGTCATAAATTTTGATCCAGTGCTTTGATTTGAATGTTTAATAGCTCAATGAATTAAAGCTCTATTACTCTACTTTTTGGTTTTTAAGATTAAATTAAAATTTTTTTAGCCATTCACCTATATATATATGCTTGAAATCAGATCAGTTTTTTGAAAGGACATATTATATAGCTCACTAGAATAATTTAGACTTGTCAGTAAGAAAGTAGAGGAAAAGAGATTTAATTTAAGCTATTAAACTTTAAAATCGAGTGATTGGATCAAAACTAACGAGGATTTGAAAAAAGAGTGAAAAAATCGCGAGCTCTATAAATAATCAAGGGGCGCGTTAGCACCACGATGGCAATCAAGTATAAAGTACTGCAGTACGTACACCGCCGTCGGGCGCTGGTCAGACCCTATTATACATCTCATAGGCATTGTTCGAAACTCGACTTATGTTAGCTGTATTCAAACGTGCGTAGCTCGTGACCAGTGCATCCGATTTCAGAAATTTTAGGCTCGCAATTTAAAGCTCTTGAGCTTCACTTTCTTTCTATATATAACAAGTATGGCGGCAAGTATCATAGGACTGACAGTGCACTAATAATACGCTCGACAGTAAAAATGCAAACGAAAATGTATCAACATTTTTGTATTTTATCGATCCGAAAATTGGGTGGCAGTCAATAATCAAGTAACTCGCACGGTTTCTTATTCAGAGGGGTTCTAGAAATCAGAAAAAATAGATCTGCAAAGTGTGCCCTCGCGAAAATTCTTCCGACTTCCAGACCCCAGAAGTTCCCCTGAAATTACTCATGTACACAACGAATCGTTAGTCCTGCATCGATTCGAAAGCCGGTTAAAGATTGGAAATGCTATTTTCTCGCTAGTTCAGTGTATAGTTCACCGCAGATATGTACACACGTTTATTCCTGCATGCGTATATATTCTAAGTATATGCTCTCTCACTCTCTATCTCTGTTCGGCTGGAGCTTATTCAAATTTAACATATCCGCAGCAGCGCAAACAGACGCGTGGCATTTGACACCGCGAGAGAGACAGAGAGAGAGAGAGAGAGAGAGAGCGAGCGAGGCTGGCATAAAACACAGGGCCCGCACGTGACTCTCCTGCCAAGTCAAAGAGTCGGCCTCTTGCGTGATTTTCGTATTCCCCGCATCCGACTAACGTATATACACCTATACCCACCCACATCCACACGTGTACTGCACATATATGCAGCATCCCACTGTTCGACGATCGAGAGACAATGCGCTGCTGCTGTCGCTGTTCTCGCATACTGGGGGGGGATATAGCGTTGCCGCCGCCGCTGCTGCCACTGCTGTGTATAATATGCGCTGTGGCGCTGGCTGAGCGATAAATCGGCGCCATCCTCATCCCGGCGCAGATAAAGCACGCGACTAACGTCCCACACGTGACACGTACGTGTTGCGTGAATGGCGCATGAGTTGAGAGAGACAGAGCCTCGTAAAAAAGCTAGGCCGGACATATATTTCATAAAAGCGCGCGTTCGCGCTCTCCCCGACAAAGTTGCCTTTGAAGCAGCCGCCGCTGTAAAAACAGACAGCCCGAATTTTTTTTTTATTTCTCCCGTGCGCGCGTGTATATGCGCGCATACCTGTATAGTATACACGCGATCGAGAATACTCATTGGCCCAAGGGAAAATTCTAGTCCGATTTTTCACTCGCTCTGTACGCGCTGCGTCCGCTATAATCGATGAACTGCGACAGAGAGAAATAATATACAGGCGCGCACGTTCCCGCGGCAGTTATCGGCGAAATTATTTTCCAGTCGCCGAGCGCATCGACCTCGACCGATGAATTAAATCGTATAGCTCTCGCGAGCGTGAGAGAGAGAGAGAGCGCACGCTGTCGAGCGTTATCGTTGTCGCCGGTAAAAAGGGTAGGGAAAAAATTTGACCTCATGAGCGCGACATTAAATTATCAAAATCCACAAAAATTGAATATCCGATTTGATCCCTTGTTCGGTGCTCGCGTGCGCGCTCGTATACCAAAAAATCGCTCGTATAAATCACGCCTCAACAAGCGCAGTTTTATCGGTTCTCCGTCCCATCCCCGTGGCTTTTCGTCACACAGCGGGATCTAAGGCTGTTTGCGTGTGTGCGTGTGTGTGTGTGTGTGTGCATGTGCATTTCTGGGGTATGGGAGTGTGAATGTGTCCGTGTGCGGGTGGGAGCAGACTAGGGGAGTATAGAGGAGAGAACAAGCATAAAGCGATGATTAATGCTCGTGCTCGTTCTTTGACAATAGTTTAACGCGCTGTTAAAAGCCGTATAACGCCGGGCGCTGCCATGCCGTACAAGTATAAAATTACGCGGAATCTTCTAATTAAACTTACAAGGTAATCGTTCGAGAGTAAAAAAAAAGAAATGAAAATCCGCGCACTCGTCTCGTGATATTTCTATCGCTCCTCATGCTCGATCTAATGGTGACCTTGGATTTGACCGTGGACCTTGCCATCAATGTCATTTCAAGGTCACTATGATTTTTTTAAATGGGAACACCCTATTTTGACATCGGCAATCGAAAGAGCGGAAAATTTTACGTTCAGATATGTATTAAGGGTCCAAGGTCAAGGTCACCTGTGAAGGTCGTAGCAAGGTCAAAGGCCCTAAAAACCCACTTTATGAACTAAAACTTTTTTTTGTTACATTTAAATGAATTGTGTATTTTGACCTTAACCGGGCTTTATTAAGTCCTTCATTGTGCCAAACTGAAATTCGATCCAAAACTCCTACTCCGCGACCCCGAAAAACCCCCCTAAATAAATTAAAACTTATTTTTTTGATGCATTGAAAAAAATTATTTATTTGAGCCTTAACCGGGCCTCATGAAGTCCTTTATAGTGCTAAACTAAAAACCAACTCAAAATCCGTACTTAGCGACCCTGAAAAGCCCTTGAACAAATTAAGACTCATTTTTTGTTACATTTAAATAAATTGTTTATTTGGGCGTTAACCAGTCTTCATTAAGTTTTTTAATAATACCCAATCTAAATGTGAACTCTTAATTAGTTCTCAGCGACCCCATATCGTTTGAATAAACAGAAACATACATATTTTATGGTAATGTTCAAAAAGTTTTAAAACTTAACGCCAACGTTGCAGTACTGAACCAGACCTCTAGATGGCTACATTCGGTAAATCGCGATCTCACACTAAAAAAAGCACCTTAAAAACATAAGTTACCAAGCAAATTATATTGCCCACTTATTTTAAAACTACAAATGTTTACCTCGAAATCTTAAATAAGTATAGTGGTTGTAAAATCTATTTCTTTAAATTGATATTTAAGTATTCATAGTTTGATCAACAATAAAATCTGTTCATACCTAATTGAAAATGCAACATCTTACGAAAAGAGAAAGGATTACACTTCTCATGATGAGAGGCTGGGGTGCGGCAGTGCAACCTTACCGCACAGTGATTAATCTTTTTAATGAGACTTTTAGAGCTGATAGAACTGGGATTGTCATTTCAACTGCAAGGAACCTTGTTACAAAGTTTGAACAAACCGGCACAATCGACGATAGGCCAAAATCAGGAAAAAACAAAGTCAGCAACAAACGATGATACTTCCCTGGATATTTTGTTATCATTCATTGAGGATCCACATAGTTCCACCCGTAGAATTTCACAACAGCACAATATAAGTAAGTCATCTGTTCATAACATACTAAATATGCTAACTTTCATCCATTCAAAGTCACACTGATTCACAAACTTAATGAAGATGACTTTGATCGTCGCGTTGAATTTTGTGATGACATGATGACACGTATAGTGCAAAATCCAACTTCCCATCAAATATTGTTTTTTCAGATGAGGCGACATTTCAACTTGGACGGAACCTGCAATAGACACAATTGTAGATATTGGGCAGAAACAAACCCACATTGGGCACGAGAAGATAAATCACAATACCCAGAAAAATTAAACGTATGGGCAGGCATATTCAATAACAGAATCGTAGGTCCGTTTTTTTATTGATGGCAACTTAAATGCTGAAAACTATGAAGAAATGCTACGCAATCAAATCGTGCCTGCGATAAGAAGAATAGCAGGAGACAACTTTATGAACACATGGTTCCAACAAGACGGCGCACCAGCTCATTATGCACGTGATGTTCGCAATCTTTTAGATGCAGTGTTTGTTAATCGGTGGATAGGACGAAGGGGCACAATTGAATGGCCAGCCAGATCACCTGATTTGACACCTCTTGATTATTTTTACTGGGGCTATTTAAAAGATCGAGTATACAAAACAAAGCCCACAAATTTAGTCGAGCTACGAGAGAGGATTGAATTAGAATCAGCAAATATTAGTCCTGAAGCGATAGAAAATGTTGTTAATGCTTTTACCACTCGATTAGCTTACTGTCAAGAAGTGAATGGTGAACAATTCGAGCATTTACGCTAAATATTTAAAGTGAGAGGCAAGGGGACTCACGTAAAACAAGCACCCCATCGTGAGAGGCAAGGGGACTTACGTAAAACAAGCACCCATCGTGAGAGGCAAGGGGACTCACGTTAATCAAGCACCCCAAAGGGAACATTATCCTATTACGTCCACGTCGTTGTTCCTGGGTAACGCTAAACATAGGTCATCTACCTTTCTTCTGACTGCTAATTCTGCAAGAATTCCCTGCAAATACAATTTGACCTTGCTACGACCTTCACAGGTGACCTTGACCTTGGACCTTAATACATATCTGAACGTAAAATTTTCCGCTCTTTCGTTTGCCGATGTCAAAATAGGGTGTTCCCATTTAAACAAATCATAGTGACTTTGAAATGACCTTGATGGCAAGGTCCAAGGTCAAATCCAAGGTCACCATTAGATCGACCGTCAAAAGTTACTACGGAAATGACCTTGACCCAGGTCAAAAATATGTTCTCTGAAAACTTTTTAGGCGTGTAATGCATATATGTGTATCGCAGAGAGAAGCTGCTCCAGATGCAATGAGAGTAGGTGTAGCCGTGCAGACTCCCGCAACGAATCCGTATATATACATATTCGAGATCGAGTTAGCGTGGCATGCGGTGTGTGTGGCGAGGAGCTCCGCAGCGCGGAAGGCTCGCCGCAAATCCGCAGATTGCCACGCTGACCCCCTAATTAACGCATACTTCTCTTCGCCGAAGAGCTTCCAGAGGAGAGACTCGGCACGACTAGAGCCGCTCTCTCTCTCTCTCTCTCAACCCCCGTGTATAGTCCTGCCATTGACTACCAGCGGCGGTTGCAGCAGCGCGTTGTCGACGTTCATGCCGCTGCAACTCGCCATAGTATTATGTTTAGCGCTCCCTCGTTGAAGCTTGGCAAACAAGCAGGCGTCCGCCGTTGCCACTGCTCGTTTGATATACACCGGGTAAATATGGCTCGACGCCCGGGAGGGGCTTTATTGCTCGGAATATTTCGTCAATCAAGTCTTATGCTACGCATATATATGTATATATATACGCGCCGGAGCGTATACGCTGACATTGAAACCGTCCCGAGTGGCCCGTCGAGATGAATTACGCGGCGATTTTTCATCGCTTTACACACCCCCAATATTTGCGCGTTACGTGGCCTGTAACAGACGCAGTTTGCGTAAACGAAGGAGCTAACCCATCGACCTCCGACTGTTTAGAGAGATAGAGGAAGCTATATCCTTCGAAATTTCGAATGGCTCTCGATCGAGAAGCAAGCGCATATTTGCGGGCCTCACGCGCGAAGAAAAGGTCGAGCGCTCTCGCGTTCGGTACATCGGAAAATTACTCATGCGCGCCATCGTCGGCCGCGGCATATATACATACACGCGTGTATATATATATATATACATATATGTGGCATAGAGCTCGTCGTCCCGCGGGCGTAACAGCGGCAGTGCACTCACTCAGGCTCTCTCCCGATGGTGTTTACGCGAGTAGCTCGCTCGTTCGCCGAGTGACACGAACGAATGGAACGCATAAAAGGGAAAAATGACCTGGACCTGCGGGACGCTTGCCTGCTCCCGCTGTATTTCCCATGGGCTCCTTCTTCGGCTATACATGCAACGCCAATCTAGCGCCATCGAGCGGTGTACTGCGCGCACATGCACACGCGCGCGCACACGCACACACACACGCACACTCACGCACAGGCGCACCGGCGGGAGGAATGAAATTTAAACAATATGGCCTCTCTTTCCTCGCTACTTTCGTATACAGCCGCGGGCTGATGCGCGTTTCAAGTTGCCTTGAGACTTGAAAGCTTCCGCGGGGGGTGGAAGGGAGCGCGCCGCGCGCCGCAGACGAGCCCGGCCGTTTTTCGAAGATGAAAAGTAACGACGTTCGCACGTGCCCTAAGTGATTTGAGATTGAAGCGTCAAAGGAATAACTTTTCAATAGACTCGGCTGCTGCGCCCTTATGCGCGCGATGCCACTGGCATACAGAGTTATGCAGGGCCAAAGTGCCGATTATACACTAAGCCTGTTATTTCTCGCGTAAATGATCTTTATGAAGAACTGCATCCCCGTTCGCACCGAGAGCCTGCGAGGATATGAAAATATACGAGGAACATTATGCGATTTATTGCCCTCGACAAATCCGAATGCATGCATTTTATCCCAGTTGAACTCGCATTTCCGGTCCAACTATAAATATTAAAAATAGCCAATACTATCAGCTGCATGAAGAGGTATGTATCGTAAAGCGAGCGAAGGCTATTCAATCGACAACATTATAACTCCTTTTACTTTTTGGGTTCAAGTTTTTGAATTTTGAATATTTTTGAGATTCTCAGCAGAGTACACCTAGTTTTTTGAAATTCCTTTTATCATATTCCAAACAGAATGAACAATATAGTTTTAGCTGTTTAAAATAATTGAGTATTAATTTCATAAAGTTGTTAAATTGTTCGATGACAATGATTTGTGAATATTTTTTTTTTTTTTTGGTACTCAATTTTTGTTTAAAAAATTTAAATACGTAAAAAATTTATAACACATACTTCGAAATTCATTATTTTAATTAAACAATTCTTTCAATGTGTATATCATGACTATACCGCGACAATCACACAAATTGAAATCATCGAAAAAACGAATTTGAATTATAATCATAGTGAGACTCACATTCGACGTCGACAATGATCCTTTTGCTGACAGTAGGGGGAACACCATTGCTCGCTATACACAGGTAGGCACCCATTTCGTTTCGCGTGATCTTTGTCAGATTTAGCTGCTCACCTTCGTGCGTTAACACTGTAACATAAAGAAAAATAATGCCGTTAAATATACTTGTAAAATAAACTGCGATTGATTGGCCTGGTATTTAAAATATGGTACAAAATGTAGTAAATCGCATAACTTGACAAATGGAATTCGCATAATGTTAGTTAATCTTGAAAACTGACTCGTTCGCCGCAATTAAGATTGAGTATATCTATAATCTAATGAAAGATTGTGCTGTCGTCGAGAGGTTTTTTTTGTCTCGTTGCGTGACGCCTTCAAAAGTTAGCTCGCAGTAGGCCTCGAATAAAAATCCGTTGTGGTATAGTGAAGGTCTGCGTAGCATCAACTCGAGGAGTTCTTGCGTACGCCTTTCTCTCTCTCTCTCTCTCTTTCTCTCTCTCTTTCTCGGCTAGCGTCGAGGCAATTTACGGCGAAACTTGCGGGGCCTCGAAAGTCGCCACAAGAACTATTGTAATGTGCGTTTGGAAGCTCGGCAGAAGCCCATAAACCGACTCGAGGAAAGGAGAAGACCGGGAGTCCGAGAGTTACGGAAATATATAGACAGGAGAAATGAGGAGGCGGGGAGAAAGGGAAAGAGAGTTACAGGGAGTTAGGCTCTTGCTGCTGCAAGTAGTATATGGAGCGAGAGCTGTGAGCTACACCGACTAACGAAGGCTTAATGTCTGTTTGTTAGCCGCTCGTGAGGCGACACGCCGACTCGAGCTATTTACAAACTGCGATAAGCGTCTAACACTCGGTGGCGCGCGTGTTTTCGAACCGTAAATATATATTATACGTGTATTGTATATATTCGTTTCTTTATGAATAATCCGACGATTCCCCAAGTCGAGTGACAATATTGAAATGCTCGCGAGCTGTGACAGTTATAAGAGTATACGCGATGTAAAATATTTCTCAGAGAGGGTGTAGAACAAAACCAATGCGAAACACGCTCTTGCATAAAAGCTCGAAGAGCTAGAGAGCGAGAGAGACCTGAGCCAGAGTTTTTTACGGTCATTCGGTACGCGAACGTCTCTCTCTCTCTCTCTCTCTCTCTCGCTCTTTCTCCTCCTTTTCGATGAAAGGCTAAAGTTTGCGATAGTCGGCACTGAAATACAGTAACGAGCTTCTGATCGAAGACGTATCGGTTTTCTATAAACTCGAATGTTTCATTGAATACCGTTTGGCCTTTCAACCGATGCATTAGCATGTTTGGACATTGTGAGAGATCTTCAGCGGGCTTCTCCCATTACCAGCTATTACTTGAATTATCCGCTACGATAACGCTGACTTCCGATTGGCTACCAGTACATAAGAATGATCACGTCGCATCGAAGTTCACATTCACGTTTATATATACTTTCATCGGGATGTTTCCTCCTGCCTTTTTCAAAACGAACCCCTCGTACCGCGGATTCGTGGCCGTATACGCATCGTATCGTGAACGGTGCGCTGAATTTGTGTCTGTGTGTCAGTCGCATAAATCCATGGCGGAAATGCATCATGGCCATCGGAGCCTCAGCCATAGTCTATGAATCGTTAATGTCCGAATAACGCCAGTGTGGCCGTGCATGCGCACTGCGTCTATATACCCTCGACATAATTTATCCTCGATCAATCGCGCATCTCCGTATATACGCGTCTGTGCGCTGTGCGTACGCGTAGCGAAAGCGGCTGGGAAATACACATCGGGACACGGTCTCGAGAAAGCCGATTAACTATAGCCAATTACTTAAGCAAGCGAGAATCTTGAAACTGCTTGTCAATCGGCTTTTACTTTCTCCTCGAGTAGTCTCGAGCGGCGCATCGCGATCCCCACTCGCGACAAGTTTTCACAGAGTCATACATGCATATTTGCTCTTTCTCTCGGTACATACCTATTCAATCTGCGCTTGGGTTAACTGCAGAGGCAGCGGTGGCGGCGACGGCGACGGCGGCGCAGATATACGCACACGTGCGGATACAGAGCCAGAGTCGGAGCTAGAAGTCTACTCTCGGGCCGCCCCTGCGTGTGTATCTACATCTGTGTATGCGGATGCATGTCGCATGGACGCCGGCGCGGAAGTTTTAACGAGCTTCAAGTTTGTCAGTTCTCGGCGATGCTGCTGCTGCTGCTGCTGCTGCTGCCGCCGCCGCCGCCGTCGCGGCTTTTACTGCACACGTGTTGATATATATACCGACTCTGAGCGGGCCAGAGAGCTTTCGGTCCTCGTTATATCCACCTCTCTACACCCGACACTTGTTAGAATTCCAACTGTGCATTCGGATGATCGGAAAAATTCGAGAATTAATTTGACTTCCGACGATTTGCACAGGACTTTCGTCTCTGGGAAAGTAGCTCTGGCACCGCCCGGCTCTCCCTCTGCATAGCGATAGATTTGCCGCGCATAGCAATTTATTTACTTTGAGTTGGATGGAAAGTCGAAGTGAAGCCAGTTGAGCTCTGCTTTATAATTTATGGATAGTTTGGACAAACTTGAATTTTTTTCTCCTCTTTAATTGATACTGTTGATGTACATAATTCAGAAATAACGAGCCTTGCAGAGATCCGTAAATGCTCGAACGGAAAATATACTTGCTCGTTTGTACGCTTACTGTTTTAAAAAACGAAACAAAGGCAGATCGAAACTGAACAACAGCGTTTCGTGAAACGAAATCTAAATAATTGAATACACAGCGATCCTCCGCTCGTTTTCTCTTTCAGTCTGTCTGTCTGCGTCTCTCTTTCTCTCTCTCTCTCCCTCTCGCTCGTTGCATTTAAGCGAGTGTATTTACACAGGTGCGTTTACGAGCTTACGCAACCCTCCGAAAACCCCCTTTGAACCTCTGTCAGTGAATACTGATTAAAATCGAGTCGTCCAAGAGAGAACGTTTGCAGAAGTGAAAGTCAGATCCAGCAGTTTCTCGCACGCATTCTTTTTCTCAATTTCCTTCGAAGCTTGCAAAAGAGCGTGTACATTCGCTTTGATATCCTCGAAATGTATATATATGTCGCTTTAGCTCTCCCGGCAACGATATATTCCGCAGAAAAATAAGGGAACGCAAACGTCAGCACTCCGAAATCGGCTTTCCCAGGCGCATTTCAACAGTAGATTCATATAGTGAAGTAGAGGGTTGTCTATCCATTCGGCCGCGTTAAGGCGACAACGATAGCCGTATACTCTGCGTCGGCAGGCATATGTGTCTTGTCCGGCAACGTTTATACGGCCCGATATAGTGGGAGCGTCGAGTGTCAAGTGCTCCGAGCGAAAGGAAACCACAATGTTTCCCTGTCGGACACTGCGCACCGAGCGAGTGAGGGAGAGCTGAGGCGCTGCGGTTGTCTGGCATAATCACGCAGCGACGAGCTGTCAACAACACCTGCACTGCGAGGAGCATTTGCGCTTGGCACCGTATATATATACGCGCCTCTCACCTGCTGGACCTACAAAAGTTTTGCGGTGAGCTATTCGTCGCGATCCGCACAAACGTCGCCCGGTTCGTTCCGCATCTTTTCCCAAAATATCTGCTACTGCACCCGAGGGGTCCTCGCGTAAGTTCAATAATAACTCTGCGGAAAATTTGAATTTTTCAACATCGCATTAGCGCATGCACGATCCCTCAAGCTGGAAATGGAATTTGTGCGCGCTTTCTCTCCCCTTGAAAGATTAAATCCTCTCCGTGTAACCCTAACGCGGCGGAACTCTTTGTTAAGCCACCTTTCGGAAAACCGAAAGCCTAATTCGCGAAGCCGCTCTAAATATGTAATTAGTACTTGGCACGGCATCGCGTTTGCCGAGAGCTGCTCCCCGCTCCTCCTCCTCGAGCACTTGGAAGCTCTTGGAATGAACGTCTGCAGTCTCTCTCCTCTCTCTCTCTCTCTCTCTCTCTAACTCCCTCTCTTTTCCTTCCCTTATTAGCCCGTTGCATTTCCCGCGACGCCAAGTACGTGCTCTCGTCTACATGTATACACTCGTGTATTCGTATATATATATGCGTATGTGGGTGGAGCTGCAGGCATAGTGAGGTGTATGCATATATTGGGGTCGAAAGAGCGAGCACTTCCGCGATAATGCGTCGAAATGAATCCGCTTACCAGGGGGAATATACAAGGCCCGCTGCATCGATTGCCCAATTCGGCTAATGCAGCCTGGCGTTCTGTATTTCGCACTGCGTGTATTGCGTTCTTTCCACTTAACTGGTTGATTACACCCTGATCACTGCCTGATGCGTTGACTGAGAATCTTGTGTAACTGTGGTTTTCAACTATGCGATGCTTATACAGATATTTCCACGGAAATTCATTATCGCTCTCGCGGATACGTTGCGTTGCCGATTTAATTGCAATGTCGAAAAAATTCGCCAAGTATGGTAAGAATTCGTACAGATTACAACAGTCACCCTTTGATGAATAAGGCAACTTGTAGAAAATTTATGCATAAAATTTTAATTGCACAATTTTTACTGTATTTCAATTATACAGTACATTATTTTCAATTATTTTCTTCACTAATTCACTACTCGAAAGAGTGACCGTAAAAACAAAGGTATCCTTTTCTGGAATAATTTTCACATTTTTTCTTATTACTGCAGACTTTCTTTAAATCAGGACAGCGAAGATAATTATGAGTAGTCTACTTCAAAAATAGTATCTTATGGACTGAATACAGAAATTTAAAAATGAAAATGTATATAAAAGTTGTAATGAAAATGTATACAAATTTAGTACAAAAAATTAAAACGAAAAAATAATGAATAATTATTTTTACATTATTGATTAATTTTATGGATTAAATTATTTTTAAATTCATAAAAAGCTATGTATAATTTTCTGAAAAAGATCAATGAAAACTTAAAACATACCAATTACTAAATTGAAATTATTGATAGCTTTTACAAATTAAACTTATTTTTTAATTGAAATCCCTACCTTCAGTCCATAAGTTAATGCGTTTGAAGCAAATCTACCTTTGAAAAAATGTTGTTTGATGCCCTGATTCAAAGAAAGTCTGTGGTACTTGTAAAAATTCAAATTGTGAATTTTACGGTCTTGGAAGGCTTGTTCTATTTAAAATATGGCCTGCATAAAAAATGTGTTATATTTAACATTTTTTTTCTGTATATAACATTCTTTAATTTATTTAAAAAATAATTAAGTTAAATAGAAAAATAACAATAAATTACGAATAAAATATAGCTCGAAAATAAAAGCACGAAAATATAACCTAAGTACAAATTATGCGTAACTTTTAGGATCAAGCTCTTGAGTATTAACACTTACAGTTTGAGATTATTTTTCAAAATACAATCTTATTGTTTTATACGACTTTTTTCGATCACTTCGACAACTTGTCGCCTAATGGAAAATGCAGGTTGCGGTAATGGAAATGTGATCCCGTCGTACAAGTGTAGAAGCGAACTAAATAAAGAAGAGTAGGAAGCGTAGGAACGAGGAACAAGTACTCAAAGTCAAGTTGAGAGACGGGTTCGTTATGCGAAAAGCCCGTATAGTACCGTGTCTTCGACGCCGTGGGGCGAACGATTATCATACTCATTCATCAAGCTCGGTGAAATTGATCATCCCCGCGGCCGGTAGTGCTGCGTGGAAGCAATTCTATTTTTTAATTAGCGCTGTATAAGCGCCATCCTACGACCGCTCGAAATAAGGAGGCGAAGACGATCGCATAATTTATGCGCTCTCTCATAATTTCATCGCCGCATATTCTCTCTCTTTCTCTCTCTCTCTCTCTCTCTCTTCTCTCTCTCTCTCTCTCTCTCTCTCTCTCTCTCTCTCTCTTTTCCGCTTTTTTTCTTGGCCCTCTCCACCTACGACGTGTACGCGCATAACTTTTCCTTTTTTCCCTCGCCTACGCTCTCCTTCCTCCTCTTCTTCTTCTTCTTCTATTTCTTTTCCCCAGTTCTGGTTTTTGATCTTCGCTCTTGTAATACCGCAGACTTATATTGCTTCTTCTGCCAACTCATCGGACTTTCTTTCTTCGTTACATTTAATTTAGCGCAACGCGATTTCATTTTCGTAATAGTAACAAAGTTTTTGCGGGAACTGGAGAGTAAGAATCGAGCCAAAGGTATAAGCTCGGAGTTTTGAGGGAAGCGCGCGGACCGCTGATTAATCCCTACAATATTTAAGAAGCGCGAATCTCCTCGCACACACTCCATCTTGAGGCTATCCCCTCTTGGCATAAATCTCAGCTAATCTACCGTTTACATCACAGCCTAGCGTATACATATATATACATATATACGCGGAAAAGCGCGTGTGCTACATCGGTTAAGAAAATTAAACGCGAGATATCGTACTTTCTCTCTCTCTCTCTCTCTCTCTTTATTTCGTGTGCGCGCGTATGTATGTGTAAAAGTGCAGTGTGTGTATACACGTAGTGAGCGCAGGGCTTTATCGCATTTTACATCCGTGTTTATACTCGCACGCGCGCTTTTTCCGTGAGATGGAGTGATTTTAATTGTGCTTTCTGTTACGCGCACGGCTTTTTTGGCAAACGAGGTGTTGGTAATTGCGCTATACTGCGCAACTCATTTAGATTGGAGATTGAATTGCATGATGGGGCCGGGCCAGTAGATACGCGAGCTCGTTATTGCGGCTGCGCGCTTTCAACTCGGGGATCTATATATATGCGATTGCATTCAGTGTAGATTTGTTAGAATAAATATAGCATTGTTGAATGGGTCGAAAAGTCGAGGAAAACGAAAGACGAAGATTATATAATAAAGAATTAGCTTATTGTTAATTGTTACAATCTAATATTATAACTTGATCTAACAACAATTACATATTCAGTTAAAAAGGAAGCATGTGAATACTTACTTACTTCCTATTCGCTTTTTAATAATCTATTTTCTGTCATATGCAAAAATCTTTTTCAGTTTATGAATGTTAGTTTATTAGTACTAGTCTGTTCAGCAAAATGAAATACTACAGCCTAGAATAATATGATTTCCGCTCGAAACTTCGTAAAAATTGATTTATGATTAGTTTTTTCATGAATGGTTTATGCAAAACTAACTTGATTCATTCATCTCATGACTACATCCGATCTTATTTTTCATATAACTCAATTCCCATATAACTCTATGCCATGTTTTCTTAAGAAAAACATAAATATTATTCAAGGACTCTTGCTTGAAAATGGCTGTCCTGCTGACTTTATCAATAAATTTGTAAAAAAAACGATTGTATGTAATAAAATCAAATAGGCAGCCGGAGCAAAGAGCGAATAATAATACATACCGCAATTGTGTTAGTTTATCATACGTTAGCGGTTTTTATGAACATGTGCAGTATTCATTAAAGCGGAAGAACATTATAATTATCCCAAAAATACACAGTCAAATGTGTAACATCATCAAAAAAGGGAAAAACAAAACTGAAAATCACCTAGAAAAAAATGTAGTTTACAAGCTGAAATGTAATGATTGCACCGCCACATGTGTTGGTCAAACAAAAAGAAGTGTGTATACTCGTATTGAGGAACACAAAAAATCTAAAGATAGTATCATTTCTGAGCACAGCAATAAATTTTGAAAAATTTAGGATTATAGACAGGGAAAAAAATCTGAACAAAAGATTGATCTCAGAAATGATGCACATCCATATGCAAGAAAATAGCATAAATAAGAAAGAAGATACACAGAATCTCAATAGCGTACACACACTTAATAAACCAACTGAAAAATCGAATGAATACAGTGTGTATACATCTAGATAGAAGGTGACCATGTGATGTCACTTGTAAACACAGCGCGCGAAATTATCGCAGTATATAAGCGAGGGCTATCGGCTACTTCCTTACTTATTCCAAGACAGTAGCCAACAAATAAACAATAGTGAGTCATTTTCGGTTTTATTTCCCTTGCTTAGAATTAACCCTGCGAAATGTTTTAAATATTGTATTCGTTATAGAAAATCGCTCCATAGCCGTAAGTTCTCCGTTGTTGTTTTTTTCTGAAAAGATTTTTGTACAATGTATTCTTTTTAACACAATAATAAAATTTGTGTCAGTTTCCTGAAGAAGACGACAATCATCGTCGAAACGTCGATCAGAAAAAGAATGGATGTTTTTATTTAACCCTACATTCAATGTAACTTGCCTGGGGAAGATCGACCGATTCTTCCATAATTATTTATAACTCAGTTGAAGATTAGACAGTAAATTGAAATGTTTAATTGCCTCTCACAGCCCTTCAAATACTCTATCACGCATAGAAACGGACATCAAAGTAAGTTTACACGTAAACAATGTTACCTTTTGTCCGGCGATCGACGAGTATCACTTGATTATCCTCGCGTTTCCACTTGAGTTTGGGAACAGGGTAGCCATCGGCTTTACAGGTGAGCGTGACGTTCTGATGCTCGCGTACCGCCACGGTGCTTGACGTCGAAATCGAGTCCAATATGTTGGGCGGCACTGCAATCGAACACGCGATTAACGTTACACCAGCTCTTTCTCTTTCGCCTTTCTTTCTTTTAAATAATTGTGCGGATAGTAAGCAAACATCTTACCGACGACTTCGAGAAAGCCGACCTGACTGATCATGGGGTTCGTGTTAACCTGGCACATGTAGTAGCCACGGTCCTGCTGCTCGACACTGCGTATGTGCAGCAGCCAAGTCTTTTGACTGTCGTTCGACACGGAGAACCTCGAGATCCTTGTTACTACGTGCTTGTGCACTGAGACCAACATCTGCCTTCCCACGTGGATCCATACAACCTGAAATAAGTCGAATTGAAAATTGATTAATCGTTCGTAGAGACCAAAAGCTCTATTACAGAGCTATTTAAAAAATCAAAACCTGACAATCTATTTAGGTTATTCTATAAAACGGAATGGATCGAAACGCTTCAATATGCTATATTGGACGTTTTAAATGAATGAGTAATTTACAGTATTTGGTACCTTTCTGATTATTATCCTTTTCTATTATGCTTCAGAACGATAAATTAGTTTGCAGTAAATCGTGATCCAATGAATTGACTGTGGTTTTTCTCAGTTAAAGTATAGCACGCCGTACAGATAAGATAAGAGAAAACGGTGTCGCTTTAACCCCAGCAAGACACAAATTATTTTCCCCGTATATATATATAGAAAGCGTAGACTTCTCGAGCACAAAGGGGCAGAAAAATGTAAGAAATTCTCCAATAGAGCCGTCAGGCCTTTCACGCCTCGGGGCGCGTGTAGGCCCTCCCCTCGTCTCGAGTGTAACGTGATTCGGTTGCGACTCCCGCGCGAAAGAGAGAAAGGGAAAGAGAGAGAGGGAGTTTCGCCGCGATAGCTCCAGAAAAAGAGTATAGGAAGAGAGATGGAATAAGAAAAAATGTGGCGAGCCTCCAATCGTTTGATATTTAGAACGTTGTCTTATTTCCGACGCAGCTGCCGGCGAGATTGCTTTTTCGGTAAAGCGGTGCCGGCTGCAGTAGTGCCAGTTAAGGAAAACGATTCCCTGCATTTCCTGCCTGCCAAGCTTCTTCTTTCTGTCGTGGACTCCTTTTTATTTGCAGCGCCGTCTGCCTATTATACCGAGAGCGGGGAAACCGGACTGATGGAGAAATTTTTCTCAACGCAAAGCATTTTTCTCGTGATTTTTATGTTGACTCGCTCGCTGGAAATCGTCGCGCTGCGCTCGCGTCCGTATACGTATACGACCGACTATATATATATACACGCTGTGTAGCAGCTTAACCGCCCAGGCAAAAACACGGTTAACTAAACAGCTTCTTTCTGCTTCTAATTATCTTTCTCCCGCTTTGTGCGCCGTATATATCTCTCTCCCTCTTCATTTTCACTTCCACTACACGGGCGCATATTACAGAAAACAGAGACTTGAAGCGTCAGCGGCAAAGCCATTACGACAGTGTTTTACAGCCCAACAAGCCGAGCTCCACCTTAACTAAACTTATTCCGCGACAAAGCTCATGCACTCCCCCCTTTCTCTCTCTCTCTCTCTTTCGCGAAAATTTCAGACACAACGGCTTCGTGTGTGTTTTTGTGTGCGTCTGTATATTATACGTAACCCGAAACGTGAGCTACGTCGCGCGGCACCGTTACTCCCCCCGCGGCGCTGCGCGCCGTATAGCTCGCTCTTTTTTCCGGCCTCTTACCTTTGCCGCCGCCGTCGCCACGTGCATATATCAAAGTAGTTATTTTTATTTGGCCGCGCCGAAAAAAAAGGAACAGCCCGGAGCGACTTTAAGCAGCTATGCAAGTGGCCGTAAGGAAAATTTAAATAGCGTTCTCCGTACTTCGGCGAGGGGGAGAAGAGCCGAGCTCACGTCATGCGTGCAGCTCTTTTTGCAGCCGGCCGGGCCTTAACGAACTTGCGAACTTTGTTTGAGTAATTTTAAGATGCTTACGGGAAGCTTGCATTAAATAAACACACCCGGCTAATTATGAAATTCCTGTAAATGCATCCCTCTGCTTTTTATTCAGCAGCCCTGTAAAGACGGATGTGCGCGCGTGTGCGTTTTCTTTTTTGCGAGGAGAGAACCATTGGGCTGTCTTTGAGACTCTGCCATTACGGAGAGAACGGCATAACGAAATGGAGTAGTCTGAAATACATATACCTTTGGGATTCTCGGCCATGCACGCCGTCGATATTATTCGTCGCGATGCAATTAAAATTGACGAGCGCAAAGTGTATAATTGTCAGTGCGACTGTCTCATTAATACTCCGTAATGAAAAATCAGTGTATATGGAATTAACGTGAAGACCGACCGAAATTTTATGTGGATAATTAAAAGTCCGGATAATCCTTTATAGCTCGTTATCCTGAATCTCCGTTTCGCGTAATCGCGAAAAGCACTTGCCAACAATTTTCTATTTTCCTTCGCACGTATACACGCACACACACACATACACACACACACACAGAGTTCCGAATCTCGTCTCCCATATCGTCCTCATTGTGAGGATGGCGCTTATCCCACCAAGTTCTGCGATAGCCCTTTTCTAGCTACTCCCCCGTAGAGCGCAGCCAAGAGGGTAAAAAGTACATGAGAAGGAGAAGGAAAGAGAGAGAGAGAGAGAGAGAAAGATTACATTTGCAGCTGGAGGCGCCGCTGCCGGCGGTGGCAGCCCGTTTATTGGCCTAAGCGTTCGCGAGAAAAAAGTCTCTCTATCGGGTGCAAGCTCGATTGAAATCTCTGGCAGTGGTTCAAAAGCCCGACTCGCTTTCTATCTCGCCTTCTGCAGCAGCAGCAGCAGCAGCAGCAGCAGTAGCAGCTTCTCTCGCTCTGCACCCTATACTCCGGCTTCTCTCTCTCTCTCTCTTTTTATTCCGAGCCCGCGGGCCGCGAATTAGGCTGGCCGTATGTGCCTCCGTAGAGCAATTTGTCAAGGTCGCGCGAGAGAGCAACTTTTTTTTTGCGGAAAATAATAGCCGCTATCTCGGCGAAGGGCTTTACTCGTTCGCTTTGACGAAACGAATTAAACAGTTTATTTTCCGAGGCTCGAGATTAAACGCCGATCTTTGTGTGTGATACGATGCATAACATCGGATGCGAAAAGCGATGCAGGGCAGTAAAGAGAAAGCAATATACGCTTCGCAATCGACGAAGTATATAGGACTCTGCGAGCGAGGCGTTATCACGTCTCTCTCTCTCTCTCTCTCTCTCTCTCTCTCTCTCTCTCTCTCTCTCTCGCTTTAGATCTCTCTAGAATCGCGCGCGGCATTCTTCGCTTTTATTAATTAACTTTTTTTGTCGCGCAGCGGAAATGCGGGGAAAGTACACGTCAAAAGCAGGGGCGAATTAATTACACGGCACACTTCGCAAACAGCGATGCGCTAATAAAAATAGATGCGCTCCACTGAAATTTTCAACAAATCGGTAAGGTACGTCTATATACATAGGTGCGGTATACAGCTATGTATAATAAGCGAGGACACAGTCCGATCGGAAATTCGTAATACCTGTTGCCGTATTAATTTCGTAAACAATTAACGAAACTGCACACGAGGGGGACGTCTTGGATTATCGGATTAATGGGTAAAGCTCGCGTATATAAGAGCAAGAGAGAGGGGGGGTGGGGGGTGGGAGAGAAGCTTCAGAAGAAGCGGTGGCGGCAGCAGGTCGGCACGTTGGCAGCCCAGGATGTTTGAGGCGTTTAGTGCGCGCATACGTCCTTCGAACCGATTAGAACTTCCGAACTATTCCCGGTATTTTAATGAAATTTTCAGCGCGCCCGCAGCTTCGGGACCTTAGCGAGAAGTTGGCCCCCGAGAGCAGCGCGGCAACCTTAAAGCTCGGCCATGTATACGTATAGCAGGTCTATATATATTCGCTATGCCTTCTTCCCGAACCATCAGCGTAGTCGAGCTTCTTGCGCGAGAGTGAGAAGGAGCGAGCTGCGACAAGTTCGGTACTTTTCGAATTTCTCATAACTCGGCGCCTCGTTTCCTAGTCAATAAAACCGGATTCGCGCGACGGTAGGAAAGTATGTGTAGCCGCGCTGATTTTCTCGAGAGGGGGAGAGCGGAAAAAGTCGCACGTGCGCGACGAGCAACTTTTACGAAGCTGTCAGCCGGCTCGTTGCTGAGAGGCAGAGGAACGGTAAGAAAGTCTCGTTCGGCGCGCGCGCGCGCGCGCGTAACATTGCAGGGAGAGCGAGCTGCGCGCGGCCGAGCGCGCGCAAACTCCCCCTCCTTTTTATCGGTGAAATTTGAATTCCCGAGCTCGCGCAATTGGCCGAGAGAGCTGATATGTTTATTAAATCTTTACGAGAAAATCCCGCTCGACCAAGAGTCATTGGGAAAGCGCTTCGTCTTATTGTTGAGATGAAAAAATCGGAGCACAGCGGAGGAAGAAGAAGAAAAAGAGGAAATGCAAGTAGGAAGAAAGTTTTCGAATAGTTATAACACTGTATATCATTGTCCACGATCAATCACGGCGAGTAATAAACTATTTCGATCACTCTATGAGCTGTGACGTCGCAGCTTCGAACTCGTTTTCTAATTGATCGATGAAACGTTGCGCTGCAGTGTTTCCGCGCGCGAGTCGCAAAAGTACACGACAGTTTGCATCCATAAGTTTTAATTGCCCGCGGTGGTATATAAACGCGGCCTCGTTGCAGTAAATTATCGAGCCACATTTGCGAGCCTTGGCAAAATTTTTGAGAGCGCTAAACATAAGTATACATATACCGAAGACTTTGTAAAAGAAAGCAGATGGATCTCGTTAATCCGATCGGAATTTTAAAAGTCGACCATCCAGCTTTACAGACCCTTCCTTTTAAGAGCAGCGCCAAGTCCTCCATTACTAAAACTAGTTATATTAAGCTCTCTCTCTCTCTCTCCCTCGTACTTTGATGGAGCATCGGCTTAGCTTGCTCGTTCATTTCGCCGTACGAGAAAGAGAGAGAGAGAGAGCGCGCGAGAAGAAACTCGCACGTTAGAGGGGCGACAAACGGGCTCAATTGATAAAACGATCAAAATTACTTATTCACATCCGGCTTTACAGGCGACTCCACTCTATGTACACGGATATATGTATATATATATGCTGCAATTTTACCGAGGAAGCCCGCACTGGAAGCCTTGTCTGTTTTAATCAACTTTTTAAAAATTACACCGCCACCGCTGCCGGGAGCCGTTAAGACCACGGGCTCCTGATTTCCCACTAGATTCTCGAGGCAAGCGTGCGGCTACCTTGGCTCTCAATTTTAATCCCCTCTATATCTCATTTTTAGCGCGGTGGGCGCGCGCGTCGAGGCTATGGAGTGAAAAAAAAAACGAGAATGTCGGTATGTAACGTCAGCTTTATTCGCCTCATTATTCGCTTAAGACGACACGCCGGCATAGCTATAATCCCAGCCCTCCGTCTTGCTACAAATCGATTGCGTTTATCATCGATGCGAGCCCTCCCGGTACTACTGGCTGCACGCGAGCGCGATGCACTTTTAAGCTCGAGCTCGTAATACGGAGCTTTTATTTGCGGAACGGGGGGGGGGGGAGAGAGTTCAATTTCTCAGGTTAAATTTTTATTTTTTTCGAAACGAACGCTCTGGACACGGATGATTTTTAATCGCGACGAAGTGAAGTATTTACAGACCAGTATTTTGCGTGTACCATCGTGTCCTACCTACATAAAAGCGTCGGGACGAGAAAAGCCGTTAAATTATCTCTGGAATAAAGGCTGGGATAAAAAGGGAAGGAAATTACTTAAAAAAAGGTACAAAAAATGAAGCGACCGTTTTCTCGCGGAATTTTAAATAGATCACGTTTCTCGCGAGAGCGTCAGGCATAATTATTCCGAGTTGAAATTTAATTTGAGCCGCAGAATACAATAATTGAGTACATTTAAACGTGTCCCATGCATCATTGATATACTATAATTTCGCGTATTATCTTGCGGTTAATTGCTAGTAAACACAGAGAGCGTTATTTTCATCGCTCTACAGAGACGCGCAGAACTAATCATATTTCTGGTTTTAATTAGAGTAACTTTTGTATATAATAAACTTTAATTAGATGTTTTGCATAAAATGTGTTGAACACGTTGCTCAGCTGCTCGTGATGTAACATATCGACGATTGCCATTTGTTCGTTAAACTGTGTGAGTTCATTTTCTGCTCCACTTCTGCATACACACAGAGAGCGAATGATAAACGTCTGAATTGCAGACTAGAAAAGTGTTATACACACGCACACATGCAAAATGTGCACTGTGTCTGTTCTATCTCAATTAATTCGCGTATCCATGCATTTTGTATTGCTATAACGGACACACCGATTGCGTTACATACGTTACCGACTACATGAAAATCGGCGCAAAATGTTTGTATAAGCTATCGAAAAACTTACAATTCCCCGACTCGGCCAACTTTCAGGTTCGCTAAAATGAAATCTCGCGATGGTACATATATAGAGCTCAAATCAGAATTATCATTCGAGTGAAATACGATTTCATATTGCATTTATGAGGATGTAAGCATCAACTTTTTCCATTCGGCTTTTCGAAGTTATTAAAAGTTCCGGCGAGAGAAGAAAATGTATATAGCTCAGAGGGAGTGCACGCGCGCGCTTATTCCGCCCGGCAAAATTTAATCTGTTGAACCTCGCGGATATAATACCCAACCCGCGAAAGCATCCGCGAGCGCGCGCGAGTTCATGGCCCCGTGACGTTATGACGCCACATGTGTCAGAAAGTTTCGAGACATCCGGCCCGCATCTAAGGTTACCTCATATATACACTTGCGCAGCTCTGAGAAAGACCCTTATTACGCTGATCCGATTACCTGCTAACCTGCGCGTACGTGACGCTCTCTCGCGTATGCTGCTATTGCTGTGTATACGCGTATGACGGATAATACCTTATAATGCTATACGTGTGCATAGGGCAACGGGCGCGCGACTCGCGAATTGATTTATTGGGTTAGCTGGGAAATTGATACCACTGGATTAACGCGCCTGTACCCATCAGCCTCTCACATTACTACACGCCGCTCGCTTTTTGTCCAACTTTGTTTAAACAATTCTGTGTGCATGCTCTCGGGAAAATTAAAAAACCGAGCCGACTCGGGGCTTTAGTTTCGAATCCACCGCAGCTTTCGAATTCATTCATATCGCGTTGATTCACATCGGATGACGATGAGTTGTTTGCGCCGCATGTAAGTGTTTTAGTATGTGGATTGCGTTTTTTTTTTATGAGATCAGGATTCATTTGTTTTTTTTTTGTTTGTTTAAGAAATATTGGTTCGAATGCACGAGAAAAACGTCAATAAAAACACTTGAAGTACACGAGAAAATTAATAAAAGATACAATCTGACGCGCAATAACAAATGGGGAAAGACTGCGCCTGCAATCCTTATTTAAAAAATTCAAACATTAATTTATAACTTTATATATAATTCAGATTGTTCATCGAGAGTGGCTGAAAATAGATGATTCCGTTTAGAGAAACGAAAAAAACTCACGTCTTATAATACTAAATAAATTACTGTTTTGTTCCTTAGAATACTTTATATTCACTAATAAAAAAAAGACATGTCTGGATGTTATGAAGCTAAGATGGGCTGTTTGTGACTGGCTCAGTGGTAACGATAAAATTATCGGTGTATTTATATACTATTTTATATTGTTTCGTTTTCTCCTTTCTAATTGCAACTGCAGTTGCATGAATCTTTAATCTATATAAGAGGTACAAAATTAGATCGTTATAGATGATAGAATACGATACCTCTCGCGATTGATGAACATGTTCAAAGATATAAATCGCGTAGCTGCCTGTCGCAAATGTTAAAGTCAAGATGCTGAGAAAAATTTTGAGCGTTTGGTTTTGATGTCATAAAATTCAAAATATACATTTGAACCTTTTTCGATAAGCTAACAATTCAACAGTCACATTTCAAATTTAAGCGTTTTTCTTTTTTACTAAATTCAACGACCCATTACAAATCGAATTTCAAGCTTATTTTAGCCAACATCCATTGTCTTTGTTCACTTGTTTAAACCAAGACGTTAATCAAGCTGGACGTGGCCAAATTGTATCTCAAGTCTATTGCACTTATTCAGACATAAATACTGTCGATTCTTAAAGTTTAACAATGCATAAATATTTGAGTATCGAACGAGAGCGAAAATAGCTCGAGCGCGTGGAGCCAGCACCGCTGGAAACATTATTCGACGCGCAGAGACTACAGAGTCTATGGCCCCTCAAAGAGAAGCTCAATAGTTCGATTTATAGATGGCTTTTGCAGAGATAGTGGCTACAGCTTTAAAGATATTTCGCTCCGAGCTTTTCAAGTCGCTTCGCGCGCTCGTGCAAGCTCTACTGCCGGAGCGATAAAAGAGATCGATATCCCTTTTTATCTTCGCTCTCTAGAATTGGGTTTTCACGTATAGAAACGATTTTTTTCCTTCCCTTTGCTTCGTGTACAATTCGTGTAACTCAGCGAACGTTCATTTTTCCTTTCAATGTTCTGCTGCGATTATTACTCGTATTGTTTATGCACGCGGAAGGAAGGAAAGGTAGTTGCTCTACTTGTGTGAGTCTCGATTTGCTTGGCGAAAGAGTCTATGCATCGATGAATTTTCAATGCTCGATGAAATATTTTGTTTTGCTTTTTTTCAATATCAATATTACGAGCCCCCCATTTATTCGTTACTCAATGGCGCACAGAGTGTAAAGCTAACGGTCATCGATATTGGCCATTATTCGGCAAACTATCTGAATCCGTCGACTGACTCGACAAGCTTCTTCCACTTACACATACGGATCTTTGGCCAAAGTTTTCCGAAACTTTTCAATAGTTAAACGTCGTCAAGGACATACACTACTGTCTTCGTCGGGAGAGCCGACGATGTATATATGAGCGAATAAAAAAAACACGCGAGTAACGTATATGACAGCGAGACGAACAGACTCGAAAAAAGAATGGACAAAGGGGCTTGTTTTTTCTCTCGCTTTCTCTCGAGCTCGAAACTTTAGACTCGATTCTCGTCGAGTATCTTACGCTGTTACCCCCACTCGCGCGATACAGATACACTCGGAAACTCGTCTGCTGCTTCTACTTTTCAAACTTGCAGTTATTTTGCGTAGAAAAAAACAACTGTGCTCTGCTGAGTGTATAAAACTAAAATGAAAAAGAATGACGGTGTACCTTAAACGTTCCGAGGTTCTCTATGACACATGGTAGACTGACGTCTCTCCCAAGCGCAACTGTAACATTTGGAATTGGCTCTGCGAACATAGGTTTGTCCGAGAGGGCTGAAACAAAATAAGAAAACCATTATTATTATTATTATTATTATTATTATTATTATTATTATTATTATTATTATTATTATTATTATTATTATTATTATTATTATTATTATTATTATTATTATTATTATTATTATTATTATTATTATTGTTGTTGTTGTTGTTGTTGTTGTTATTATTATTATTATTGTGTATCGCTCAGATGTAATCGGTTATCTTTATGCACTTTTTATAATATCGAAAGCATGATATATTTTATGTGCCTAACGAATTAGTTCTCTTTTTAAAAAATTTCTATTTTCATACGATATCAATTAGTATTATTTTATTATTTCACATAAGTTGTAGGAATGCTCTATTGATTGGCATGAAGATTGGCAGGTATCAATTCTACTTCAGACTAATTTTTGGAAATTTGATTTCATGAATGACATTCAAATCCTGTCTCTGCATTGAACAAACCAATGGAGCTGTCATTTACCGGCAATTTGCTAATAAACACTAAAATACTAGGGTTTTCAGTCTACATTTCAATCGACTTTCAATGAAGTGATTGCTGTTATGGACGATTTTGCACTTTATATGACATACCCAATCCGTATAGAGCACGATATACTATATTGAAAACTGTGTTCTATGCAAGTCATTTATTGCAATTTGTGCAATTTTGAAAGCATATTACTAAGCTCTGAGATAGACATGAAGATATTTGCTAGAAATTTGATTAGAAAATTTATTATGTCGAATAATTAGATTGTCAAAAAAGTCCTGCCAACTGTGTTTAAAAGTTTCGCGCTAAGATGAATTCCAGCTGAAGAAGTAGTAATATCTTACACCTGCTACACTACCCATCAGAGACATTCGCAGATCTTTTTTAACGAGTTGATGTATAGGCAATTGGAGCAATCCACGTGTTTGGAGAAATTTTGAAAATTTAACAGTAGCAACTGATTCAAACACACAACGCGCGAGATCAGTCAGTTGGCAAGTGTTTCTTTTCTTTCGATTGAGCGTTCATCTTGTCATATATACAAACTTTTATCCACGAGGCTTTTTCCATCGGTGTATATGTGCTCGCGCAATGCGCCATGAAGAAACGCATTCGCTCGGCGTTGTATGTGCGAATAGTAGGACGACGCAAATAGACTATGTGGACATTTTTGTGTCGTTCAAGCGACATTTCAGTCGCAGATTCGTAGCCTCGGTATAGCTTCGTTATTCAAATTCTTTCTCTCGCTGTGCCGGACGTCATGTTTCCAGTTTATTGACAGCCAAGTACAATACGCAGCGCAGAAGCTTTTTTTTCTCACAACCTATTTTTGACGAATAATAATGTAAATGAGCGGTTTATGACATGCTCTACTTTGACGACGATTGCTTTTCTTTTTTTAAACAAGCGCTCGAGGGACGCGATCAATATATAGCTTTTACGAATAATACGTCGCGCGCGGCTATGCGCGATCATTCAAATTGAATTTTTTTTTGCGCTAATGCAATTCTGATCGTTATAGTTCGTAGCAAGAGAGAGAGAGAGAGAGAGAGAGAGAGAGAGAGAGAGAGAGAGAGAGAGAGAGAGAGAGAGAAAGAGAGGGATCGATTGATAAAATGCGAAACGAACAAAAAAAATCGAATTCGAGCTGTGATTCGCATCGGCGGAGGCCGAAGTTGCAGTCCGCTGTGTACAGTATCGTCAGATAACTTGTATCGTCCGGTGTAACAATAGCTCGCTGATAAAACTTTTGCATCGGAAGCTTTGCGAAGAGTGCATACAACTTCCTGACGAGTGGAAGAGCCTGGCAGGGAGCAGGGATTCTTCGCATGAGGTATTTCTTAAAAGTCCGCTCACCGCCGCCAACTCGCTGGAGATCAAAAGTCCAAGTTCCACCGAAGATAATCCGCTGCCCTCTCATTTTCCCGTTTTCAATTAACTTTCCAATCAGCCACTGAAAACAGAGGCTTCCGCGCTATTCTTTTTTTCTCTCCTGCAAACAATGAAAGAGAGGGAGAGAGAGAGAGAGAGGGTGGGGAGAGAGAAGGAAGTGAAATAAAGAAGTTAGTGAGGATTAGAAATCGAACCGTGACACCTGACATTGTTCCGTAAATACTTGCGCAAACTCTGCCGCGTGTATTATCCGACTCTGTCTGGTATTGTCACGACGAAGGAATGTCCAATTAAGACGGTTGTTTTTTGCTCAACTTATTTTTTTGAAAATTGAATGAGCGGTGAGTTGAGTATATTATGCCTGAGTCATTGCGCTCGTACATGCCTTGTTAAATGATGTGGCAAATAATGCATATCCATCAAGAAGATTCATACAAATACGAGGAAAATAAAATATTACCGTGTCACGTAAATGAGCACAATATATTTCCCAGCGGTTATACACTATGTAAATAATAGTGTAATTATTATTTCATAACAAGCCTTATTTAAGAGCAGATTCAAGATAGAAAGCAAGGTGAAAGTTGCGTGTCGGTAAATTTTTTCTTTCCCCGAAGGATGATTCGATTTTAATATTTTTCAAGCAAACAGTCGGATAAAAAATTGGATGAAAGAATTACTGTACGATACATCTTATATGATCCCGCAGCATTGGACAGTTCTCAAATACTCCAGGTCACGATCTCAGGCGCAATATCACTTTAAACACCGATAATGCGCGATGAGTCAAATGAAAGCGAGGCTGTGGAAATAAAAAGCTTAAAATTATCTTATCTTTGTTTTTATCTTGTACAAATTCGAGTATATTCCAGCTAACTTTACATCTCGAACTACGAAGTATAAGAAAGGCCATATGGTATTTGAAGAGAATGGAAAAATTCGAGCGTGCATTCGCGTCATGTTTCATTTCAGAGTCGAAAGTCTGCAATCACCAGAGCAGGACAAAACATGTGTGTGGCATGTACATACAGCAGATGTGAATATATCGTATTCGTGAGCGCGCGAGTTTCACTTGATGGAACTAATATATATAAAGATTCCATTATTCTACTTTGTAATAAATTAATTAAGTACAGCTGGGTATAATATCTGGTTATATTATATATATTTTTTTATTAATTACATAAATGATATATTAACATTCGCATCTATAATAAAATAGCACAACATTTTTTAAAAATCCTAGTTTTATATTTTCTTTTATTTTGTATAATTGTACACAATTTTTATTTGCATTTTTTATTGAGCGAAATTAATGCGTCAATAAATATAAATAATATCATTTTATTTTTGTATTTATCGATAGATATGTATATTATAATTATATTAGAGTTATCTTGATGCTTTTTTATGTATTCATTAGCGTAACTATATATAGATTTATGGTAACTGAAACGCATCTATGTATGATTAAATCTTTTCTAAATAATGAGAGTTTTTAGAGTAAACATTGAACTTCTTAATATTTTGAAAAAATATATAGAATCAGAATTTTTTTAAATACTGTACTATTTTAGAAACGTGAATGTTAATATATCATTTTTGTAATTAATACAAAATATATATATTAATCCAGATTTTTCCTATTTTCTCATATTTATATCAAGCTTTACTACTTATTATATTACAAAGTAGATTGAATGAATAATGAGATCTTTGAGAACGATGCGACACTTTTCCTAGCTTGTATCGTCGCGAAAAGCGCGGTGAATTTCTTACACCGCGTTTATACACGCAAACGGACACTTTTAAGTAACAGAAACAAAAGCGGCAAACGCCTTGTAGTGTCTAAGCTATATCATGTATATCTACAGATAGATATGCATCATGGCTTTCACGTGATCCTCGCACGATAGTGCAAAAGGACCCTGCAGAGAGAAAGAGAGATCGAGCCGGGGTAGAAACACACACGCACACCAGTATGAAAAGCCCCGAACACGCTCATGGTATAGGAAAGGCATGTTAAAGGGCCGCAGTATACAGTAAGGCTGGAAAGTGGTAGGGAGAGACATTCGTTTTGACTCAGCTGTGTAGTTGCGCGTATACATGGAGAGGCCCGGTGGTGGTGGCCATCCCCCTCTCTCAGCAGATTGTCTTCCTTCCCCTCCTCTCTTAATCCGAAATTTTGTACAGACCCCTCATGTATTTTTCAAGCGAAACGAACGTCCCAAGAGATGTCACTCTATAAAAGGGAGATGGATTATGTATCAAGTGGAGCCAATTTATAGTACTTATAATATGAGCCAATTCAGAGTGTTATCCAAAAATTTAATCGGCCGATCGTGTGTAAGAACGGTGAAGCAACGAGTAGTTTCGTTTTTTTTCCTTGTTTTTAATGTCAAGGAAAAAGTAATGTTCGCGCGCGATACGCGCGCTCGGCTAAATTCTCTGGTATATTCGCATTAAAAAAAATGCACCTCGGCATTCGAGCCTGTACATAAGTTTAATTCGCATGCGAGCGCTTGGAAGCGCGCACTGCAATCATGCGACATCAGATAATGCGAGTCAGGAATCGATAGAAAGCGCTCGATCATCGCCGCACACATTCGCAGCCGTGCTCGTTTGGATTTGCGCAACATTGTCGGCGACTATGGTATAGTGGGGACCAGCGCTCGTTCTCCTTCTCTCCACTCTACACTTAGCTGTAGTAGTTGGACTCCTGTGCGGCAGACCGCACACGCGGCAGCGAATTGAACGTATACACTATATACATACAGTGGATTTCGAGGATCTCGGTGTAGTGGGGGGGCCGCGCGTTCCTTTCACCGTCTTTTCGTCGCTCTACTAATGGTGTGCGCCAGCGTGCGTAAAGGCGCATACACACGGCAGCTGCGAGCATGAATCAGGAACTCGGCGAGAGCGCGGAGAGCGCTTCGCTTTCGAGCCTCACCCATCAGTTTACGGCCGGTAGTCTTTGGGTGCAAGACTCCGTCTTCGCTGCGCTTAAGCCCGCGCGCTGCGCAATCTCTCGTCGTGTGCAAGTTATCGGAGTGTCGGTATGTACGTGTGGCACAGTTTGATAAGTCTAGTGTACATCGCCACAGGCGCTCCGCTATGAGAATCAAGGCCTGATGCTCGTGTGCGTGGAACCGAAGAGAACATGCGCCGCGCCGCAGCGGCGAAGCAGCTGTTCTGCGTTACGTATAGCGAATGCGCGCACGCGGCGGCATAAGACGTCAGTGCTCGATGGGTAGGACGCGCTGCTTCTTCATGGGCTTCGCGCTGTCAATCGCGCTCTCGCTCTGCACGCTGGCCTACCTATGGCCGCGGCAGGTGAGCTTCGCGTCGCTCGCGGCGTTCGCGTTCGCGGCTCCGTCCATACCCGCTAGCCACAAGAGCATCCTCTACTGGAACAGCTTCTTCGGCGACGAGACGTTCTACATGGGCGAGGGCCTGGTGGCCCAGCACTGTCCGCGCTACCGCAACTGCTACGCGACGCACAGCCGCGCGCACCAGAGCGTCGAGGACTTCGACGCCGTCATCTTCCACGGGATCAACGGCGAGCTCGACGTGCGGGACGTCCCGGAGAGGCGGAGGCCCGAGCAGAGATACGTATTCCTGGCGCTCGAGAGCCCGGCCAACCGCTACATCAGCGACGAGTTCGACGGCTGGTTCAATCTGACGATGACCTATCAGCTGGACAGCGACGTCGTCTGGACGTACGCGGACATCGTGAGTCGCGCGAACGAGAGCAGACTGCTCGTGCCTCCCGCGAGGACGCGAGGCTCCGCCGACGAGTGGCCCGGCGAGACTCTCGCAAAGAGCGACAAGGAGACCGAGGAGGAAGCGAGGCTAACGAAGCTTATCAGGGGCAAGCGAAGGCTCGCCGTGTGGTACCGTAGCAACTGCGCGACGCGCAGCAAACGCGAGAGGTACGTCGAGGAGCTCGAGCGATACGTGCCCGTGGCCAAGTACGGCCAGTGCTCCGAGAAGCCCGGCTGTCCGAAGAATCAGGACTGCTTCAAGACCGACGTCGAGCCCAACTACTTCTTCTATCTGTCCTTCGAGAATTCGCTGTGCAAGGACTACGTCACTGAGAAGTTTTTTAATGCTCTTAAGTAAGTTCCGCGAGCTCAAGACCTATATATCTCGCTCTATATACGTATAGGCTCGCAAAAAGATAAAGTTTCTGTGCTCCCCATTGCAGCAGTAGCTGCTGTACTGCAGCAGCAGCAGCAGCAGCAGCGAGTGATTTTTGTAGCTGAGAAATTTTATGTCTCCGGACTAGAAATAAACGATGGGAGATAATTGCCGAGTCTGTCGGTTTTTTCCCTCTGTTTTACGGGCTAGCGGTTGTCGCGCACGCGCGCGCGCGCGCGGAGAAAAGAAAAAGATTAAGCGCTTTTGACGTTTTATGAGAGCTCGTTCAATGTTTATGCGGCCGAGCGAGCGTTTTCTCGAATGAGTTTTGTTGAATCGCTCGGCCGCGAGCGCATGGTTGTTGAAGCGTGATAAATCGTAGCTCTGTCACCACTTGATACCGTTCGAAGGCTAAGCATAACGATCGCTTCTATATTTCCTCTCTTTTACAGGTATAACGTTGTTCCGGTAGTTTACGGAGGGGCGAACTACAGTCGCTTCGCTCCGCCAAGGTCGTACGTCAATGCCTTGGATTTCGAGACGCCGAAAGACTTAGCTGAACATCTACTTAGATTATCCCGCAACGAGAGCGAGTACAAATCGTATTTCGACTGGAAGCGGCACTATCGCTTCAGTCGGCCATCGGAACGCATTATCTGTGATTTGTGTGAGATACTTAACGGGGACCAAAAAAACAAGTACAACATATCCAAGTGGTACAGTATTAACAGCTGCCCGCTACAGCAATTGTTGAATAAGCAGATCTCCTCGGGTGGGCCGGATTACGCATTGAGAAGGACTTTATTGCTCAACGGCTCGCCTTGAACACGTTCAGCGTGCATGTACCATACTGTACATAAGAGTATATATATTTCATTGTTATTGTAAGATACCATCAAGATCATTATTATACTGTTTAAGAACACTTTTCGTCAGAATTGTTATTCGGCTTCGTTTTTCCTCTTTTTCCCCCCTAACGATGATCTGATCATCGTCTATAATTTCTTCGCGATAATTCCTAATTTATTAATGAAAGATACGAGCTTGCAGATGTCAAAGCTACGTGCTATTTCCTCTAGAATATTTATAGCAGACTCGAATTTAAGCCCCGACCGCGGACATATTCAACGGTGCATTTTAAAAAAGCCTTAAATTCTTGGTAAAAATCCGAAAGTCAAGCACAGCGCGCTGGAGTCGGATCATTTATATTTTCCAGACGGAAGTTTTTGCCAGCCATTCCCTGGGAATCATCATTTATTTCTGCGTAAAAGCAGTGAAAAATAGAAATTAAGGACAGAGAGAAAGAGAGAGAGAGGGCGGGGGGGGGGGAGGGGTTACTCTAAGAACAAAGGATCAACCAAGTTTTTTCTCATTCTGTCTCTTATGGGCAGCTCTGTACACAGCATAAACCAGAGCTTTGGCTCTCTCAAAGAGGAGAACAAACGCAGCATTTTGCACTTAACACGTGTTCGCTATGGAAGACAAAAGGGGATGTGTACAAGGCGCGCGCGCATGCATATATACATCCGACTAAAATAATGTTCACCACGAGGATTACTTTCTCACGGGAGAGAGCAAGACCATCGCTGCTGGCGGCCAAAGGAAAGCTCTTTTAAGATCCGACAGGGAGGAAGGTAAATATCACCAGGGCGCAGAACAATTTCTTTGAAGATCGGAAGAGGTCGAGGAAGCGATACACCTCGATGGATCTCTAAGGCAGCGGCGTAGGGTCTGACGTACTCTCTCTCTCTCCCTCACTCCTTTTTCCATGGGTAAGAGAGAGAGAGAGAGAGAGAGTGAGAGAGAGCCACCACTACTGAGAGCAAAAGTAGTGGAGAGAACACCGGGGAAACGAAGTTTGCAGACGAAACGTGGAACTGACAAGTTGCCTTTGACTAGGCGATCTCCAAAAGAATTCCCTTGCTTCTCTCTCTCTCTCTCTCTTCCTCTCTTCCCTTTCCTCTTCATCCTGCTCCTCCTCCTTCTTCTTCTATACTATGCTCTCTGTCTATCTGTTTCTCCATGTATTTTGCTTTCATTTCAAGCATTTGCCGGCTCTTTCCTCAGACGAAGTGGATATACGCCGTTTAGCCTCATAACTGCTCGCGTCGCCTCGCTTCTTCCGCCCGTCTCGTTCCATTTTATGCGTAAATATTACGTGTACTTTGTAATAACAGACAGCTCCTCGCGCTCTGCGAGTCCATTTTCATCAAGCTTACAGCAACGCTTCTCAGCTCACGGAGGATTCGAAAACAAATACACGCTCAGTCAAAGGAAAAGCACGGGAATGGTTGCGTAAGAAGCTTGACGCAACTAATTGAGGGTTAATCGAATCAGTTAAAGTACATGCAGCTTCATGGTTTTCTCTGTCTCTTCACTTCTCTCCAGTTAAGGCAACAGCCCAGCGGAGCTACAACCGAGGAACTTTTGCCGTGCTGAGTTAACGCGCGACGACGACGACGGCGACGACGACGACGATGGCGACGAGAAGCAAGTGGACGAGGAGTAGAGTCGTGAGCGGCTCGACTTGCCGTTCCTCCACTATATACACTCGCCGACAATTTTATTTGCTCGAAGCGGACGACCTCCTTCGCTCATTCTCTCTTTCTCTCCTGCGGTATGAATCCCACGTTGGTGCGCAATTATTGCAATAATTAAAACGACGGCTCTAATTATTTCTCGTTCAACTGTTATCTGTATTTGCACAGCTGTTTTTCATTATCGTAATGGCTTTTTCTTCCCGTTCATTCTTTTTTCCATTTCTTGCGGTAGGCGAGTTTATTTATTTAGTTTTAATATACCTTTCACTCTTTGCTTAGATATATGATTCTCATTTACAAAACTAAATTGATGGCCTAAATATTTTGTAAATACCGAGCGTTTTCTTCTTTTTTTTGTTAATAGTTAAAAAATAAAACATGTCGCTTCCTTGCATACAAGAAAATTAAATCGAAAATATGAAAAACAAGCAAGGAGTATTTCGAAAGTTATAGTTTCGTTTCACGGAATTTAAGCCAATGG
This sequence comes from Philotrypesis tridentata, assembly GCA_018906965.1. NCBI lineage: Eukaryota > Metazoa > Arthropoda > Insecta > Hymenoptera > Pteromalidae > Philotrypesis > Philotrypesis tridentata. The sequence continues at coordinate 12,821,240 of JACCIB010000001.1, forward strand.
CTAGCGTTATCACCAATGATAATGCTACCAAATTATTGCTTTGCGAAGCTGCAGCTCTACGAGTCAAATTACGACCTTTATCTCATTTCATCTCGCTCACACTTCCACAGATGCACGTGCATCGTTGTACACAATAATTTCGAGTTCATTGAAAATTCCTAAAGTGCATTTTTACTTTTTAACCTTTTTTAGGATCAAATATATTGCTAAGAAAATTTTTAAGAATATTTATTATTTCATACATGAACAAACAAATATTTAATTGAATGCTATGCTTTGTCTGCTTATAATATTAAAAATAATAAAACTAATAAAAATAGTAAATAAAAATAATAGAATTAGCAAATGATCGTTCGTAAAATATATTTTAAGTTTCAAATAAAAATCCCTCTGTTTTCGCTAAAAATTATACAAATAAATAAAGTATGTAATCTCCTGAAATTTACTTGCTTATTTGAAGCTTTCGAACTACTTAAATGAATTTTCCAATGTGCGGAGGAAAAATTCTGCAGAGCACGCTGCTGAAATATTGAAAATATCGCAGAGAGACGGAAATAGCTTTCCTTGGCAAAATAAATACATGCCTAGTCAGCGGAAGTAAGAGCAGTAATGAGAGGTAACAAAACAATAGGCTTACATACAGAGCGACGCCGATATGTACAGTCATCCGGAATATTTGATTGTATTTTCCCGCCGCCCCCGCGCGCCTCCAGTGAATCGTGAGCTTCGATTGAATTCGCATCTTTACTCAACGAATTCTCCCGTCGTACACAATATAACACGCGTATATACACTGGCCAAGCGCGCATGCATAGTTAAATGCAGTTAATACGCATACAAACTTCTCGATGCATGAATAAATGAAGGAAGATACAGGGCATGTGTATATACGCAATGGTATTCGCGTATACGAGATGACCTGGTCAAATATTGATTCTGTATTGCCGGTACGATACTACTGGCGCGCGCTATACTGCAAAAGTCGATAAGCATAAAACGGAAAAGGTCGCGCAGTTACAGTAAATTTGCTTTTGATCTTTACGCCGATACCGAACTTTCGCATTACTTTTGAGTGCAGCACTTGCGCGGCACACGTCGTCGCGCCTGTTACATCGCATGAATAACAATTCGCCTCGCGAAAGCTCCATACAGGATCGATTAAATATTTACGGCGCTTCGGGTTAACCCAATTACCCTCTCTGTCCCTCCCCTCCGTTACAGCCGGTTTTCCCCTACCCTACCCTGCCCACCCCCAAAAAAATCAGTCTGAAACATTCAAAAGATAGCCACTCGCTCCCGTAAAATGTTACAGCCATAAAACGCGGCCACCGCCGCTCACGCACATGCAAAATTAAAAAGGCGAGCTCGCCAGAGCGCTGCGGCGCGTACAACGCAAGTCATTGGTAAGAGATTGGCCCGGCGCCGGGGGCTGAATCGTAATTTCTCTGTATCCTTATTGGAAGTCGGCCCGGCGTCGCACGTACACACTGTGGCTGGCTATCTATTGCTTATTGACTGCCAGCGCTCTGTATAGCCGCTACAGGCTGTGCAGTATATATACGCGCACGCAGCAGACTCGAACAGCTGCAGTAGCACGTGGCCGGAAAACGAGAGCACCGATGAAAATGAACTTCCTAATTTCTTAAAGGGAACCTCGTCCCTTCGACCCTAATAGAATTAAACTACTAACAGCCACCCGCCCACGCACCGGATTTAATCAAGCTCGCATTAATGCGAACATGAAGTTCGCGGCCGGATAGCTCGTTTTTCTTCGGCGTAGACCTTTCGAGGGCCCGGATCGGCTGCGCGGCTCATGAAAAGTTTGCGGTCTTCGCCGAGTGCTTTTCAGAGCTGGATTTACGAGGCCCGCTGATTATCATCCAAGTAAATTTGGCCGGGAGATCGGCGCTGGGATAGCCTCCATTTCTCTTTTCACTTGAAACAAACGTAGAACCGTGGCGAAAGCTCAGAGTGTAAACAGGGAATAAAGGAAACGGCCGCGATAGCCCGGGGAAGGGATCAAAACCTTAAAAATATCCATCTCACTCGGTTCTATCGTCCAGAAAAGTGAAAAGCCGAGAAAATACTCAAAGCGCGTTAGCTCGACTGCTCTCGGATATCTTGCTCTGCGCCTTCAAACGCATGCTGCGCCAACACGTTTCACAGCGGCAGACCTCTCGAGAATTCCCCCGTCGTTCCTCTCGATGCTCCCTCCCTCCCTCCCTCGCTGCATCGCGAGTTCCGAGCGCTCCTTCCACTCATTTTTTGCGGCCCTCGAGCCCTTCTACACATGCATCGAACTATCCGCGGATGCACACAGATGTAAGGTATGCGCCGGGCTTCTCCGGCCACTCTTCACTACTTCGTACTCGGCCTTTTTCATCCTCCAACTGTTTTCCAATTCCTCGGGCTGCGCTCTCCTTCTTTACGCTTGAATTATAGATATACACTATATAACTATATATGGGGCCGAGAAAAGAGTGTCCGAGGGAGCTGCAGGCATTTAAATTGCCGAAAACACCGGGCATATTTTCGAGAGGCCCGGCAAAGAATGGCCGGAGCACGGGCCTCCTGAAAGGAAAGTATTTTCAAGATATTTGGCGAGAGAGCGACGACGCGTCGTGGACGTGGTTTAATGAAATTTCGACAGGAATCTTGGACGGGACGGGAGAATTTCCGAATCACGGGGAGAACGCTGCCGCGCGCGAGCGTATATACGTCTTTGGACCGAAAGATTTTTTTTGATGCAGTATTTAATTTCACAGCTGGCGGCAATAAAAGGAGGAGAAGACATAATATTTTACACGCGGCAAATCATGAAATTTACATAGACTTATTATTTTTATCGAACCGCGCGAGGTTCGCGCCGCGGAGAATATAACCAAGCTCTTGGAGCGGACACTCAAACGGGAATAAAAGCAAACGAAATATAAATCTTCCGATCTTCGATTTTACGCGCGCAGTCGTCGCGCCGATAACCAAGTTTTTACGAGGACAATTCTCTTCTCCACACACACACACACACACACACACCACACACACACACACAGATATATGCGCACTCAAGCGATACAGAACCGCAAGCTCGAATCGTCTGGCAGCATATACTCGCAGCCAATATAATGAGATACGCGAGGCTCGTACCGAATTAATCGTGCCATTACGCCGGGACGCAGTAAAAAAAGGAAAATCCCTCCCCGACACACTCGAGCGTCATGGAGGCGTAAAAGCGTCCATAATCGCCGTTATAAAAATATCCGAAATTTCGCAAAATTCAGCGGGAAATGGTGCGAGCTAAGGCACGTATAGCTATATACGTAGACAGAGAGAGGGAGAGAGAGAGAGAGAGAGAGCGCTCGGCCGTCGCGGCCGCGCGTTAAAAGAAGGATCACATGCGCGCTCGTCCTTTCCCGGCCACAGCTCGTAAACGTTGCGTCGAACGACCGATCGTATATATCGCGCCCCCGGTATACAGCCCCCTCGCCTGCTGGAGCTACTCTTTCTTTAGCTGCCGCTGCCGCTGCGCACGCGACGATTCTCTCCCGCCCGGCGCGCATGACTCGAGTTATACGGCCATCCTCGAGTGGGACAACTGCCTCGGAAAAGAGTTACATTCGCGAGCTATAGTGCGACGGTGGGGGGGGGGGAAGGGGGGGAGCCCACCAAGGGAGGAGGAGAGAAAGAAAGGAGCAGTGGAGAAAAAGATTGGGCGGAAAGCGACGAGCAGGGAAATGGAGAGGAGAGAAAAGGGAAATTGAGAGGAAAAAGAAAATGAAAAGAGCGAGTATAAGCGAGTGCCGGTATATAGTGCGCCCAAGCCGGTATATAAGTCGAATCGCTGCAGGACCTCCGCATATATGAAGCACTGAAGCACTTAGTCTATTCTCTTCTTTTATATATATATACATATACAGAGAGTGCACTACAATTTTCCCTTCATCGTTTTTCTCTAATGAAAGGACAGCTGCGATTCCGTCGCATCGTTTCAAATTTATTGGATCTCGACGTCTCCGAAGCAGCTTCTACGCGGCTTCTGCGCGAAAACCAAATTTGACGAAAATTTGCTGACTCCGCGAGTAACATAGGATGTACCTCGTCTTGCAAAATATCGGTCGAAATGTATATGTGGCGTACAGCTGCAGCTAAAGTATCGGGGCGAGGTGTACAGAAAAAGGAGAACTATGTGTCTTTCCACGGGGAAACGTTCCTCTTGCGCGGGGAGAGATAAATTAATGAATAGAGAAAGAAAGTTTATAGCTACCAAACGGAACCCTGCCCGTGCGAGTTTATTTATTTGAAATCAATCTTACTCCCGTGACGTGCGAACGCAAAAACTAAATGCTGGGAAAATCTAAAAGATCCAATCGCTCCGACTGCTTAAGCGCTACTCTCTCCACCCCCATAACATTGAAAGGTCTGAATCACAGAAAAACACCTGCACTTTTTTCACGCCCCTCGCCGGAAAACTGCCTGTTAATAAAGTAGTATCTTAATTTTCACGTTCGTACTCAACTTGCTTGCTTGCATATAATTAAACAGCGTAAGTATACAAAATTTTACACGAAACAATGTTCTACTGCAGAGTATAGAATACATGAATTCTGAGTTGGAAACATTTAACAATGGAAAATATTGAAATTTCAGGCGTTATAACGTCTCATTCTCAGCAGTGGAATCCAAAGCAAAGCAGATCGGACAATCAGCGAATCCCGGCACTTAATTTATTCATCCTCTCGGCGAGAAATAAAAAAGAGTCCGAAATCGAAGCCGGGAGACAGATAGAGCACGCGAGGAACGCGCAGAATTCGACCAATAAGGAGACGGGGAAGAAAGCGAAAAAAAAGGAGTAAAGTGAGAGAGACAGAGAGAGAGAATGGTAAGGGAGGAAAATAGGAAGGAACGAGTGGGAAAAGGTGCGGAGCCCGCTATTCGAAGAGGTTTATCAGCAATAACTCGGGCTCTTTCATATCTCGCCAATAATTTCTCCGCGAGTGCTAGGAGAGAAAGAGAGGGCCAACTCTCTCTCTCTCTCCCACCCCTTTCTCTCTCTCCCTCTTTCTCTCCGTGGAATTCTTTAGCGTTTGCCTCTGCCACACTGCACAGTTTGAGAAAGTGCAGGGACCGGAGAGAGAAAGAGAGTCTGGCGAATAGATAGATGTACCCCTGGCTAAGTCGAGCGGCGGCGGCGGCGGCGGCATCCAGAAGGAGAGAAAGAGATAGAAGCCGATTCGGGAGGGGGGGGGGGTGGAATTTATCCGACAGATAAAAATGTCTCTTAGAGTTTATATAGGAGCGAAGGAGACGGCCAGAGGAGATTTCAATAAAACCCTCGATTGTAAAGTACCGGCAGATAGAAAAGACTGTCCAGGCCGTTACATGGGTCAGTGGAGCTCAAAGTCGCAAGCGCTCTTTCGCTTCCTTATCTCCGGGCTATCCTCGTTCCCTTTCTCTCTCTCTCTCTCGCCGTCGCGCGTGTAAACTCCGCCTCCTTGTAACCCTGTATATGCCGTTATAAACTGCCATAATGCACAGGCTACTGTTCTCTCTCTCTCTCTCTCTCTCTCTCACTATCTCATTCTCGCCGCGTTTTGTACGTGTAATATTATATTCCGATGCGGTGGTACAGCGCACTGCATCCATTATATTTACCGCAGCTCGTGCTTGCAGCCGTGGCGCATTATGCAAGTGGATCGGCCGGGAGATGAAAACAGTTGCCCTCCGGGATAGCGGCGCGCAGCCTTCATCGAGCCGAGCGTGTTATGCTGCTTTACTCTTGGTTATTATCCTCCTGTGCGCGCGGACTTACATATATATGTGTATACAAAGTAGCCCGGTTCGAAGCCATCGCCGGCAATGGGATATGTAGCATATACGAGCTATTCTGCATCGGAAGTATAATACATACAAAATCGTGGATATATCCTAACCCCTGTATGCGCGCGTTTACGTCTTTTAATCTACTAAATAACATGGCGCGAGCGTCGACTATTTATGGAACGGAAAAGAGAATTCGACGCGGGAGCTGGGAATTAATATAAATCGAGCTGCGTAATATAAAGAATTTCACGAGGGTATTAGTCGAAAATCAACTTCGATGCCATAACAACCTTATCTCGCTGAGCCAAACGATGGGTTGGCGCGAAAAGTCGCGCGGGTCGTCGAGTCGGGGGAGGTAGGCGCATATAAGGCCGGGGCGCGCGATAGCGTAATTAGTCTGGGACACGTCCGTATACAGACTCGTGCGCGCTTGCAGCCAAGATTAATTGCCAGCCGGCAAGTGGCCGGCCGCACGTGCAAGTTCACGTATATACACCTATACAGCTGTACACTCGACTCCATACGTATGTACACCTATATTTCGCACATGCGCTCGGGTCTAGTTGCACGTGCCGTGTGCGCAAGAAGGAAGTGCAATGCGGTTTCCGGCGCAAGCTGATACACGTGTAAAAGATTGATCTGTTTTTGATTCGCTTTGCGCTCTCTCTCTCTCTCTCTCTCTCTCTCTCTCTCTCTCTCTCTTAATTTTTCTCTGATGTGTATGTACGTTCTGTACCGCGCCATTTTCCGCGATGAATTTTTCATTGCGACACCTTACACCTTGTATTCTTCCAGACCCGTAACGTGCACTAATATAATATCTAGTTGTGTCAAAGTCCAGTGCGAAATAAAAACAAAAGGAACAAATAGAGAAAAAAAAACTACAAGCAGCGCTGAAGCCGCCATAAAATTCGAGTCAGCGCAGACACAACCGCGCGAGAGATTAAGTTGCGGCGCATGAAGAGGAGAGAAATAAAGTCTCGCTCTCCACTACTACTACTACTGCTGCTGCTGCAGCTGATTCAACACTCTCTCTCTCTCTCTCTCTCTCTCTCTCTCTCTCTCTCTCTCTCTCTCTCTCTTCCAACTGCAGCACCGTGGGATTTATAGGGCATTAAAAGCAACTCTCGCGATTACAGCTCTAGCGCGACATCGCGAGAAAAAAGCCGAGAAGAGAGAGAGAGAGAGAGAGAGAGAGAGAGGAACCAACTCACTTCGCTCTCGAGAATAGATCCTTTCGTATTTTTTTTCCTTCCTCGCGTCAAAACGTACACGGCTGCGAAGAGACGATTGAGTTACACGTCGACGGAGGTGAGTGAGACGAGGGTTTTTGCATTATTGAAGAATGTCATGCGTTCCTCTCGATATTGTCGCCGTCACCTCTGCTTTTGTCGAAGAATCCTCTTTGAGAAAATTTTGCGTCGCCGAAGAAGAGAAGCTCTCTGGGTTTCGACTATGACGTCGCCGCCGGCAACTTTTCTTATCGAAGGCTGCGCCCAAGTGATATTTTTTCTACTGAGGATCAGGAATTATACGTGGGATGCGTTACATTCAACTTTTATAGTCTCGAAAATTATTATTACTTTTCGTTTACAATAATTTTGATTGATTAATTAACCAAGTGTCTAACAATTCATGAGAATAAAAATGCTTCCAAAGTGTTTTGTTAACTCAATAGCTAAACTAAATAATCTTATGGAGACCAAATACTTTGAAAATTTAAACAATAAAACCATAAAATTTTAGAAAGAATTTTATGCAACACTTTCAATTTACTTCAGTTTTTACTTTTGCTACAAATTTTTTAATTTTCTTCTCTTAAATAGTTTTCCAAAATTAATGAATGCATGCCATTTAATAAAGTAATAGCAACCTGAAGTTTATTCCTTTTGCCTTTTAAAAAAATGTTTTAATACTTATAAGAAGCATAAAATTTATACCAGGATCGCATATATCAGGACCGACTTCATCAAATGGAACCTTTTACAAAATTCGTCACTTTCACGCTACAGTATTGGTATAAAAGTGATTCTATATTATATATTATATACTCTTAAAAAAAACTTGAGGATTCACGTGCTATTTTCTAAAAAGAATTAGAAAAATGAAGTTAAATAATAAATAAACATTAATGAATCATTAAGCTTCTAAATTCTGAAGAAGATACCATTTAAAAGATAACACAGTCACCTGTTATAACCCTGTCCACGCAGCGGACAATCATTTATTTAAAAATGAAAATTCTAAATAACAAATGAAAGTTTCACTTGAGAATTCACAAAATAACGAAATTCATTGTTCAAAATTTAGATTCGAAAACGTCCAGCATTACAAAATTTTCTCATCATCTCTAAGTTCTCTTCATTGTAAACGTATCTCTATTCGCTGAGCTACATTTTCCTACTGATTAAATTTCAAAATATTCCCCCCGCAACAAATATTCCGCTATGTATAAATTGCAATGGAGCACTGCGTCGAGTGATACTAATTTAGAGCACCCCTCCCGAAACATTGCGAACCACCAATGATGTGTGATACTATGTACAATATAACAACGCGCCTCTCTCACCGAGGCATTCGACCACTAACGGGCCACGTTCTCGTCTGTCGCTTTTCTCGCAGCGGCGAATTTCAATTTCCAAAAGTAGTCGTCGAACGACTCTCTCTCTCTCTCTCTCTCTCTCTCTCTCAAATAAAGGGACGTGTCGGGCGTCAAGTGCGTCCCGAGATGCGATTAGCATGTGTCTCGTGCGTGAGCATCCACTCCGAGTTTCAATTTTCCCAAACAGCCCATCGTGACTCGCGGAGACTAGAGCGGAGTGTATATAAACGCGAGAGAAAGCGAGAGGAAAAAAAGGTCTGGGAGAAAAACGTTATTCCACCGCAATGATCTTTGCTCTCCGGGTGGATGTGCAGAGAAGCGCGTATACGTGTACGTGTTTGTCCAAAATATGAGGGGGTGTTTAGGGACCGCCCGGTATTCCCACTCCAATTCGAGTAATGGAGTCTGAAACATTCCTCTCACACCCTCGACATCAAGCGCCCATACGTATACACAAGCGAACGACCTCCATCTCTCTCGCTCGCTCTCTCTCTCTCTCTCTTTCGGACTTTTCTTTAATCATTCCCCGTCTTGCTCTTTCCATTTTCTATTCTCTCTCATTATCTCTCTATCCCGCTGGCTCTCCCCAGTCCCTGCTATTCGGCTCCAATTGCCCAGCGTTGGCAACGTAAATACGTAACATTGTGCCCTGGTGAATACAGTTTGCCTATCGTTCACTATACCCCGACAGTTTATCATTATATATTCGAACAGCGATGTGTGTGTGTGTGTGTGTGTATGTATATATATATGTATGTGTATATATATATATATATATATGTATATATATATAAATTACAACGAGTTCCACTAGTATTATCCCGAGTCCCTTTATAGTTGCTCGCCGTCTGTCTGTCAGTCTGGTATACATTCGCTTTGTACGACGGATTAGTGCGTGTGTCCCTGTTACGATGCGTACATAATGCAGTTGGCGCGGGATATAAAAGGTTTTTATATTTCAGAAGCTTTAAATATAAGTCACACACAAGAGAAATGCTCTTACGCTGCGTTTTTTAGTGAGCGAGAGGAGGAGAGGGAGAGACAGAGAGAGCCGGGTTAATAAGTTACGGAAGATAAAGCTACTCCTGGCTTTTTGCGGTGCCCGCTCGTTTTTAATTCGTGGTTACTCTGTGCCGCCTATATAATGCCTTTGTAAATTAAAGCGAACGCGCAGGCGTGCGTCTGTTCGTTGGTATTCGCGGATTAGGAGGTGAAAAAAGCGGCGAACGTCCTCGGATCCGTCGACTTTTTTCCACGGCGCATCCATCGCAATCGAGATTGTCGTCGCAGGAATATTCAGTCCTGGCGCGAGAGCGATCCCGATCCAGAGGGTAATCTATCCGAAGATTGATGAATGCACCGGCACCGAGTGCGCTTCTGATAAACGCTGCGCGCAGAGCAAGAGAGAGAGAGAGACGAAAAGCTATAGCCGCTTGGAATCGCTTCCAGCAGCGGCGGAACTTAATTAAAATTTAAGTGCGATTCGAAATTTGCATGAAGATATTGCCGCGGTCTTTTCTACGCGGCTGCCGAGGCTGCTCTCTTCTTCTTATATTGCTTCGATTGTCATTAAGACCCTACGCTTGTCGTCCTATATACATTGTGCAATAATACTGCTGTAATTAAAAGATTTGCACGTCCTGCAAACGTTCAAATACCAACACATGCATACACAGATGCGCGCAGAGGAGAGCTTCTCCAAAAATGTGATTTCGCCTTAATTACACAAGTATTAAGTACAGTGCGAAACGATTTTGCAGAGGGAGGAAAGGAAGGAGGCGAGGGTGAGAAAGGGATAGAGAGAGAGAGAGAGAGAGGGAGAGAGAGAGAGAGAGCGCCAAGACGAACACGAGAACTTAACGAGAATTCAGTCGTCCGCTCGGGAAAGAGCGCGCGTGCTTTGGAGACATATTCGTTAAAGCGCTCGCGCGGCATAACGTAGATTAATGAGAATGGAAACCGTCGGGAATTTTCGCCGAGCTATAAGTATATAGCATCGGGAGAACCTTTGCGTCACGAAGAGAAAGAGAAAGAGAGAGAGAGAGAGAGATAGAGTGCGACACGAAGAGGTGGGAGAGAAAAGTCATCTCTTGTCGTTTCCTCCCGCATAAATATTTATGACGGCGAGCCAGTAGCGTACTGCTCTCTTTCCCTCTCTCTCTCTCTCTCTCTCTCTCTCTCTCTTTATAAAGTGCCCTCCTTTTTTCGAATTCTACGCTCTTTAAGTGGGCCATCCCCCAGTGCTCTTTTCCCGGCCACTTTGCATTTATTTATTTCTTGTTGTTCCAAGCTTCCTCGCCGCGGGATTTTGATCGATGATCCACCTGATTGCCGCGCTTTGCAAAGCACTTACATATATTAATATCTTATACAACGCTCATAGAATAAGAAGCTCTGCGACTTCGACTTTCCAGATTTCCCTCGCTTAATCCCGAGAGCATCGCGGAGCGATAAGCACTGCACAGGGCGAGACAGTGGATTTCTACCCGACCGTGGCTGGGGATACGATAAAAAAAAGGATAGTACCCTCCCGTCTTTATTACTTAAAATTTTCGAAGCTTTACGAGTCGAGCTCTCGTTTTCGTAAAACAGAACGTCGCTATTAGAGAGTTGTAAAATAAGATTTACTCGATCGGATCTGTCTTTGAGTGCAGCTCGGAACTTCCGCTCGTTGAGTATGCTTCGGACTCTTCGCTGCAACCCCTTCTCCCGCTCCATCCATTTGTCGCTGTGTACTTCGTAAACGAAAACCCAAAGCTTTTCTCCTTGATCTTGCTCTGTATTCCTACGCCAAAGTCCAGGTTGCGTGTATTATGTGCTGTATAATACCTATACAGTATTCTAATAGGCATATTCACAAGAGCATGTCTGCACTGCAATCCGAGCTCCCATCTAAGCGTCGAATCGGCTGTTTGTTTATTTGCTCTGTGAAGCGGAGAAACGCGCTTACGGCGTTTCTACAACTAGCAGACAAACCACATTATTTTCATCCTTTCTCGCTCCGGTAATTGTCATCGCAAGAAGTCACTCAAAGCTAAAGTGCGGGGTAAACCGAAACAAAGTGCGCGTCACTAACAGCAGCACCAGCAGCGGCAGAGAACCACTTGCTACAGTTATATAGAACGTATCGTCGCAGTACAGTGTCTATTGAATGGTATATAAGTCGCCTCGCTTTTTCAGACTCTTCTCTCGGCTCATTCACCAGCGGCGTCTGCAGTCTCTTTTCCCTCGACAGCTGGGGGTGGCGAGCGCGCACTTTACTGGCCATCTCCTCGTCTTCGAGGGGGAGAAGAGAAAACGAGTGGCCCTTTTTCCCGAGCTCCTTTCCGCTTCCCAACGGGGTTACGCGTGACTGAAGCACGTGCGCTAATCGAGCCGGGGCGTCGAAGCTTCCTCTCACCGACGTTTACATACGCGGAGCTCACGCGCGTAAACGTTTGCCGCGATTATTTTTACATTATCGGGGCAGCAGATAAAATACCACTGGTTAGGCTCTTATCGACTCGAGCCTGATTTCACGAATAGCGCGTAATTGAAGATTTCGTTACAGCGACCTCTCTCGCGACTATATACGTCGACGTAATCTAAAGCTCGTCGCGAGAGAAGTTTCTTCTTGCGGCGACGGCCTGCGGTTATTCAAATTTACCCATGCTTTCGAAATCCCCCTTCGAACAATCTCTCTCTTCCTCTCTCTCTTACACACACACACACACACACCCTCACACACATTCTAATTATACACATACTAATTACGCGGAAAGGCCTTATTTACGCGCCGCATAGTGCACGTTGTGAAAGAGTGCGGTGGAGCGGCGAAGACGAGCTATTGACTCGTCTATCCGGGCGGTGCTTTTGAAAAGGCCAATCGGATTTGTCGGATATGCGTGAAGAGCCGACGTTTGTACTTTACTCTCAGAAGCGTACATGCGTATCGACGGGAGGCGATCGCCGCATCGTCGGGAAGAATTTCCTTCCTAAAATTTCAGCGCATGAAATGCCATTATAGGCGAGCTGTTGCGCCGTGCCTCTTGAATCCTCAAACGCGAATCCGAATAAATAAGAAAGAAAATTAGAAGCGCGGGGGAGGCGGCGGCGGCGGGAGAGGCGCCGGAGCCGAGACATAAATAGAAACAGTCGCGCGACGGCGCGCATTGAAAGCAGCGTCACGTCGTCCGCGTCAGCCACATAGACGAGATCGACAAGTCCGCCCTTTCGCGCGACTATTTTAACGCGTCTCGCACCTCGAGGCCGCAATTCAATCTCGCTGGCATTCTGCAGCAGCGGCGTGCGCGCCCCGACGACTCTCGCATGCCTTATAAAACTTTCAGCAGCGCGAGCGCGCCAGCGCTATCTCGCCGTCTCTATCTCGGCCTTATCCCTATATTCCACCTCGACCCCCCCCCCCCCTCACCATCCCCGTTCCACGCGTTCGCTTATACGCCGACTCTGTCTCTCTCGCTCTCTCCCTCTTTCGAGGTAAGCAACCTTATTATTATCGGCGCACCAGTTGGATAAGTGTCGAGAAAGAGAGAGAGAGAGAGTGAGAGAGGAGAGAGAGAGAATAAGAGAAAGAGAAGAAATTCGCCGCTCGACTAGCGTAAGATAATGGCGCGTAATAGGATATTTCAAGTGGCGTGATGCTTTCTTTTATCGGGCCGAGCATTTAAATGCAAAGTATTATTCAAATGGCAGTGGCGGGTGCCGTTGGTTATACGTGTATATATATATACATCTGTATATATGCGTGGATGTGTGTGTGTGTGTGTGTGCGTACTATATACGTTACTGTTATACAGATATATGTATAGAGCTAGAGCTTGAGTGAGATGCGACGCGCAGCGAGTCGGCGAAAGAGAGAAGTGAGAAAGAAGCTACGCCGACCCCCCCTGGGATGGGAGGCTTCATTTCCTGATATTCAAATGCGTTCAAACATCATCCCGGAGTAGAAGGCTAAAGGTGCCTCTTACCCTCTTTTTATTCCACTTTGCCCTTTCTCTATCGCACACTGGGTATACAAAAGTACAGTCTATAGAGAGAACGATCCTAATAATCCAAGCTTGCGCACTCGGGACAATGCAAATTGACGCGCGCTGGTGCAGCTCTCTCTCTCTCTCTCTCTCTCTCTCTCCTCTCTCTCTCTCTCTCTCTCTCTCTCTGTCTCTCGCTCTTTCTCGCTCACTACTCGTCGGTTATATGAAAAATCGCTCGAGTTTGTACAGAGCGAGAGTAAGAGAGATAGAGGGGAGGCCGAAATAAATAATAAGGACTCAACCGAGCTCAAAGTCATTACTTCTCTCCAGTGGCTCAACCTCTCGCGTAGCTCCTGTCCCTTTGCCCCTCTCGTTATACAGCGCGATTAAAAAAGGTCTGGGAGAGAAACCGAGCGCGAAATGAGTCATCCCCCCCCCCTCCACAGCCGACCCTTCGCGCAGTGTAGTGAGACTCGTCTGACATTAAATGTGCAGGCATATTATGTCCGGCCGGTGGACCGAAGGGAGGCCAAGAGGCCAAGAAAAAAAGCAACGAGTTGTCCGGCGAAGAAAATTTAGAGCTGGAAGAAGTCCCATGAATCAATGATAACTTCTTCCCCTGGCACGGAAGAGCGAGAGCGAGAGCGAGAGCGAGAGAGAGAGAAGAGAGAGAGAGAGAGAGAGAGAGAGAGAGAGAGAGGACAATGAGCTTCCGGGCAGTCGTATATCTCACGACCTTGCAATGAGGCGGCGCGAGCTTTTGAATTTTAAGTGCGTTTTAATCCCCCGGAATAACGCGGCTGTAGGTCGGTAATGCTGGAAAGGCTAGTGCTATAGCCGAGGGGGCGCTGCGCTTTAATTCCCTGGTTACAATTTTAAAAGAAGATTTCCGGAGGTTAATTAGCTCGCGCGCGCGCCAATGCCAAACTTTTTGCGCGGAGCCTAATAAAGCGAATTAAGCTGCCGAGAGAGAGAGAGAGAGAGAGAGAGAGAGAGAGAGAGAGAGAGAGCGGGGGGAGGGGAGCTGAACAAGCCTCTTGATCTTTGAGGACTGTTGAGTGATGATAAGCCAAGCGAGCTTCTTCCTACAAATGTCGGCTATAATGTACGCGAGAAGTGCGCTCCACTAGTGTAATTTAAGACGTCGCAATCAATCCAGTGCGCGAGCAGACTTTCCTACGGTCCAACTACGTGTTCGCGGCAATTACAGCTTATACGGATTATGGCTTCGAAACGAGAGCGCCAACACGTATGCACCACTGCAAGTAGGCTATATGTGTATAAGGCTCGTGGTTCCACGCACGAGAACGGATGGATCCCGTGGGATAGGACCGCCGGAGAAAGAAACTCTTTTGACCTCCCTCTCACTCGAGCCATCTCTCTTTCCTTCCCTCACTTTCCTTCTCCTTCTCTCTCTCTCTCTCTCTCTCTCTCCCTCTCGGCATGGGCGCTCTGAGCTTTTCGCGAAATTTATACGCAGCTAGAGTAGAAACCGCTATCTTTTAATTTATGCGACGAGCGAGAATTTAATATTCTTGGGACGCGCGCGAGCGCGTGCCGCTCACTATCCGCTCTACGAGCTTCCTCCAGGGTGCCTTTGTCGCGCTGGCCTTTTGCATCCTAAAAAGGGGTTAACGGCCCTACCGAGTCTCCTTCTTCTTCTTCTTCTCCTGCTTCTTCTTCGTTCTTCTTCTGACAGAGCAATCGATTTCTACCGAACTTATGTATAAATGAGTAGCTAATTAACGCAGTCGTACATGTCTGTCTGTCTCTCTCACTCTCTCACTCTCTCCTCTCTCTCTGTCTCTCTCTCTCCCTCATAAACTAAATTAAATATTCTATTGCTTGTAATTTCTTCTAGTAGTTTTTAGGTTAGTCTTAATTATTTTAGATTATAAGTGAATTTTCATATACTATTTCTATTTCTTTTTATTTTTATTAGTTTATAATTTCGTCGATTGTATTTTTATATTGTGATATTTTTGTAAATTTTGCAACCTGGCATACGGCCCACTAGAACCTTGCCAGGCAATGAACCAGTCAATCAAATCAAAAAATCATATCTCTCTCTTTCTCTCTAATAGTGTAATATAATATGCTATCAGTTTTTACGAGACAGATGTAATTTGAACGGAATTCAATATAAAAGTTGAGCTGTGAAGTTGAGCTGTGACCGTCAGCAGTTTAATAAAAATGGGGCAAATGACGGATCTTCTTAAATGAAATTAATGGAAGTGTGGTAAAAATATAAAACGCAAACCGATTATTGTAAAGGGTTCAAATACCTAGGCGGAAATCTTGCCCGATTTTTAATTCGTTTTTATCAAATATGGCAACTAACGAAAAGAAGAAAATTTGATTTTTTTTTCTGATATTCTACTTTATAATACCTGCAATCTCCAGGTATAATTGATTTCAAGCAATTCACAATACATGGAATTTTTAAGCAGCTTTAGTACAGTGATCAACTAATAACAGTATATGCAACTGTAATTTAGTAATGATTCAATCAAAATATCATTTTCAATCGAATTCAATCAATGTATATTAAATACTTTAATCGAGATTTTAATCGAGGTGTTGCATTCCTAACGATTATCTACCGACGTCTGTCATGTTTCAGTTAAAGCTTAATTAATTAATGATTATTTTACTATGGCAGCGACTTCTAAAGGATGATTCGATCGTTTAGTTAAGACGAGTCTTCTTAATCTTTTAGCGGGCTAAAACGAAGAAAAAAAGAAACATGCATACTCAGAGAATAGAGCAGCTGAGAAAATGGATACCATCTCGTCCTCGCAATTATAGCCGGTCGATATATATATATATATATACATATAGATGCACACCAAAAGTTCCTTAAGCTTAATTTGGATTTGCAATCGGCACGGGAGGATCCTCGGATTGCTTCGAGGCAGCTCCGTTAAATCTCAATTCTCTGCTTCTTCCAGAGCGGCCACCGAGATTAGCTCTAATTGATTTATTCTGTTTTATTTGCCTCTTTCGCCCCCTTCTTAGTCTGCTACTCTCACTCCTAGTCCCCAGTCTCTCTCTCTCTCTCTCTCTCTCTCTCTCTCTCCTCTCTCTCTCTCTCTCTCTCTCTCTCTCTCTCTCTCTCTCTATAGTTGCAAGCTGTTTAAGGCAGCCGCATCCGAAATCCACGCACGTGCGAAAAGTTTAGCGGCGCGACGGGACGACTCTTAACTCGAGCTGCAGTAGAGCGCAGCGCTTGTAAATACCCCAGGCGAGCGAGGCCGCGCGCGGTTAAAAGAAACTTAGCTGAGTTTGCCCGGAATTTATACAGGCGGTTTGCTTGTATCGGTTACCGGCAAGCACTGTAACTGCGCGTCTTTCAAACTAACTTTTTGCCGTTCGTTCGTTGTTAGCCGCACGCCCACGTGAGCGCATCTACATGTTAACACACGCGTACATATATAGGGCATTACATCGACAACAAAGTTATTGCAGAATCCATGTAGGCCTATTCCGAATCGTTAGAGGCAATATTCTTGCTGGGAGCTCGGCTGCTCGGCTCCGATAATTAATACAAGAACGAGAACCCCTCACCGCCATTCCAAACAATCTACGCGGCCATAATGCTGCGAGTTACAAATTGATAAACCAGCCCCAATCCCTTGCACGATTAAATTAGGAGGGTAATGTAGAGCGAAATTCAAGGGAGAGAGAGAGAGAGAGAGAGAGAGAGAGAGAGAGAGAGAAAGAGAGAGAGCTCGTGCATTTTTAAAACTAATCGTATACCAGCCGGTTGCGCGTGTTTTTACTCCTCCTACAGGCCCTACTGTAAGCTTTACTGTCGGCAGAAATATTCCGCCCGCCTCGTGTTCCGAATAGATACTGGATGATTCCAGAAGAGCATTTCTATCCGGGATGTACGAGCATCTTCTTTGGCTGCTAAAAACTGAGAGAGGGAGAAAGAGAGAGAGAGAAAGAGCAGGTGATCGGAAGGAGTATCACGCGCTAGGCATAACCGATCGACTTCTTCCAACTCCCTCCTATCTATAGCTTTCTTTTTTCCTCGATTTTTGCGCTCTATCTTTCTCTCTCTCTCTCTTTCTCTCTCTTTATCCCCCTTCCCTCCCTCTCTTCGCTACTGGCGTTCCTTATCTGTAATTTATACTTTCAATTTAGCCGTAGCTCCCGCAGCAGAGCGACCAGTCAGTCAGAGCTGAGAGAGCTAACTTTCAGCTTGCCTCTATCTCTCTGACCGTCTATATCTTTCGAGTAGCTTGATCGTGGGCGCAAGACTGGACTCTCTACTTCACTCTCTCTCTCTCTCGCTCTCTCTCACTCTCTCGCTATATATCGAAAGAAGATTCGAGAGGGATATATCCTGCAGTAGTACTCCGATCTCTTTGCTAGATCCTTAATTCCTCCTCTTTTTCTCTCAGACTGGGCTTATCTGGCGTCTCGCGCGCGACGAAGAGAATTAACGCTTATTATAAGACGCTTATACTGCAGGATCTCGAGTTGTTGTCTTGTTATACCGGACTTTGAGTTATGCGTTTTCTATCTTTCTTCTACTTATTCCTCATCTTCTCCTTCTTCTTCTTCGTCTTCTTCTTCTTCTTCTTCTTTTTCTTATTTCAACTCGATTTCGAGTATATGCTTTTAGAAAGCAAACTCGATTACTGATTATCCGATAAGTAGAAGACGACGGTATGTTTAAAAATAACTGTACTTTTAACAGCACTGACACATATCGATGGACTGCACGGTAATAAAGGATGCAGAGTACAATAAATCATTCAACGGTCTATTTTTAAATTAATTAACTTATGGGACCGCAAGTAGTACAAGTCGAGGAACTACCCGGCATCGAAATCAATTGGATTATCAACACCGTACGTTATTCCTAAAAAAAGCGCATCTTCGCGGCTCTCGAAGCAAAATATAAATACAAAGCTCGAGCGCGAACTTTGTCGCGAGTTGGGCTGAAGTTGCATAATCCCGTGGGCGTCGCGCGTATCACGTGTTAATTTTCTCTCACTTCCGCCATTATTACGGTAAAGTAGGTCCCAACGGCGGCTTATTCGCGGCTGCCGCGCGAATTCCTCGCCTTTATCTTACTTGGCGTTAATTCGCGTCCAATCCACTTTGATCTCCCACCCCCCCCCCTCTCTCTCTCTCTCTCTCTCTCTCTCTCTCTCTGTCTCCTGCGCTCTTCCGTCTCTTCCCTCAACTAATTTCAATTTGCGCGCTCTTTCCCTTTGGCTGTAGCGCAGGGGACGACCGCACGTCCCTCTCTTTCCCTTCCAGCGAAAAGATTAAACTCGAAACTTGGCACAACCGGCTATTTGGGCCGCGATTAGCGGTGCCTCCCTTTCCTCTATATATCCCTCATAAACGATCTCATAAGCGAATCAAGGAGCCGGTGCGACAAGTTTAAACTTTTAAATCAATTTCAAGGGAGGGAGCTGATTCCACTTTTCCCTTACTTCGGCCCGTTTCTCCTCTTCCGCTGCTGCTGCAGGTTTCTCCGTACATAAGCCTGTAGGCACGATAAACGATTCCAGGCCATCCGCTCAGCAGCCGAGGCAGATCGCAATCATCGAGATGCTTAATTGAAGCATTGTGCGCGTCTCGTTCTACTACGTGCCAAAGTAATGCAATATTAGAATACTTTCGCCACTCGTTGCTTCTCTCCTTGCACACTATAATTTTACGCATTTTAAACCCAGCAACACACTCGGTATGTATAATTTCCGAATCCGGTAAAAGAAAAACTTTCTACTCCCAGTTCAGTTCAAACATTTTCCATCTTCCAGTTCAATTGTGAAAGCTTCGATCTTCTAGTCTGATTGAACTTAAAACTGAGCTTTTTCTTTTCTTTTTTATAAAAAGACCATTGCGTACGAAAAATTCTGATACAATTCAGTTAATTCTAATCTATACTATAAGTATCAACTCAGATTTTCGAGAATTAAAAATAAAATCAAATACATTTCTGAGTTAAGATTCTTAAGCCGAACCTCAAGTCAGGATGTTTTTTAAATAGGATTAGAAGTCAGTCGGTAAAGTGCTGTGTATGCTGAAGTGATAAACTAATGCGAACTACAAGTAACGGAAAACAAATATAAGTTAATGAAGAACGGCAAAGACAGAGGGATAAAAGGAGGAGGAAAAGAAGAGAGAGAGAGAGAGAGAGAGAGAGAGAGAGAGAGTAACAAAAGGCAAGGACGAGACACACGCGGAGGAAAACGAGCGTCTCGGAGTATCGGAACGGCCTCGTTTCAACTCTCCCGATGTCGACGGCAACGCTTCACACTCTCCTTTTCTCGTCTTTTGTCCTCTTTTCCTCTCATCCTGATGTACGCGTAAAACTCTCGTAATCACTGTTCCGCCACTCGAGATCCACCTTTACCTCGAGATAAACGTTTCCTGATTGCGCCACTTTGACAGGGGTTCTCAGGTTTCGGGACACACTTTTCTTTCTTTCTTTCTTTCTTTGCTCAACGCAAGCTGAAATCACTTATACCCCTTTTCTCGTATGGAATCCCTTCACTCTTTGCGTCCACTGCATTGACTTATCGAATATTCAATCAATGCTTACGTAGTTTTTAATGTAATATCGAAAAACAATTGATTATTAAGTTTAATATAGGATACATGTATAAGCATACATTATTGAATATGCAAGAATGTTTATTGCTGCTGGAAATTTGCTTATTTACACTTCGAATTGAACTAATGAAAGTAGTTCACATGGATAGGGATAATTTGTTGATATAGTATTCCGCTACTATTTCAAAGTGGCGTCGATTTTTCGAATCAGAAGCGCGATATTTTTGGCATTGGAAAAATCAACCATTCCACTGTCTTATCTCGTCTGAGAAAAAGAAAAAGCCGAGTGGCAGCAGCGGCAGCAGAATAAGACAAGAAGCAGCGATTGATCTCTATTTACTCGGAGCCTCCCACGAGCAGTATCAGCAACCGAAATCCTCCTCATTTCGGATGCGCCCGTAAAAGAAAAGGGGTGAATCCGAGTGAATCCCCGGCGGCAAGTGTTTTCGTCCCGAGAAAATCCGCCAAAGGCCAGTGCGCGCCGAGCAGAGAAAGCTGCGCCGGAGAGAAGGAACGATGTATCCAGCTATACATTCTCAATGTGGGTGGGTGAGTCGTACGGATTTATCTGGAAAAGATCGAAAAGAGAGAGAGAGAGAGAGAGAGAGAGAGAGAGAGAGAGCGGGGGGAGGGAGGGTGAGGGAAAAAGCGGCGAATGACCACCTGTCGTCTTAAACCATTCAATTTCCGCGCGGCGGATATCTTGCCGGCTTGGAAATTCCTGAAAAGGGCTTCTGGCGCCGAACGAGCGATAGATAGACGCGGATATAGACGGATAGCCCTGCACGCGTGCATACACACCGCCGCTGTGTATTTTTGCTCTCCAGTGTGCATATAGGGGATGAGAGGCGAGAGCGAGAGAGGTAGCGGCGCGTTGTCTCGCCGGAATATCGGGACGTCATTGGCCCGAGCGGAAGTTACTTACGCTACATAAATCCCGCATGTAAAGCGCGCGCGCGCTTATCGTTAGCCTTCGATTGAATTTGG
Source organism: Philotrypesis tridentata (assembly GCA_018906965.1). Lineage (NCBI taxonomy): Eukaryota > Metazoa > Arthropoda > Insecta > Hymenoptera > Pteromalidae > Philotrypesis > Philotrypesis tridentata. The sequence goes on from JACCIB010000001.1 coordinate 12,842,198, forward strand.
CTCGGGACAGAGGATGATACTCGATGTGTCTCTACTGCTCTCTATATGTATGCGCGTCTGCCCGTGTATATATAGTCTGCGATTATGCAGACCCGCACTTTGAAACGCGCGCGCGCGCGCCCTATGACTCGATTGAACGTGAAAACGGATAGTACTTGTTTTTCACGATGACACACAAAGCGCGCGAGCGCAAGCGCCGATGGCTTTATGTATGCATGAAGGCGACAAGTGGCGGACCAGAGACGAGAAGTGAATTTAGCTACGGGATATATTGACGCGTAGAATATTGCCGCGTGCGACACCGGCGATTTCATGGCACACACGGGAGCGAAGCCGAGACCGATCGATGCGCCAATAATGACTGAGTAATTGAACGTAAAAGGTGATAGATCGGACTTTGCTCGCTCGCGTTTAACGCCCGGCTTTAACGAAGACGATTGCGCAAGTCGTTGACTTGGCCGTTGCGCGTCCTCTAACTTGTACGAGATCACCGTCGATATACCGAATCGTACGTATAGTTATTTTTGTTAATTCATGGAAAATTATAAAAGCAAATCTTCGCATTTTAATGGAATTTCTTCTTCAGCTCCAATGAAAACTCGAAGGCAATCGCTCGGATTTTAATGCGATTATGTTTATGTATAGTATAATTTACAAAAATTATCGCACGGTACCCGCTTCTTATCGAACTGATTGAATCTCTTACCCGATATTCACTTCATTATTGCGTATGAAGCTTGAATTTGATCGCTCGGATCGAGCGTTGTACGCTCGAATCGAAAAAACAATTTGAATGTCGCATCGTTGCGAGCGACGTATCGTGAAGCGCTAAAAATTGTTCGACTTTGGTTCTTTGTCTCGTGTTCCACTATGCACCTGCTGAGAGAAAACGAGCGAGAACGAGAAAGGGGGAGAAGCTGCACCTCGAGTCGGGATAACGATGTTGCGCCGTTTCCAGGCGCAGGACGAGGGCTTTGTTCGTCGCGGAAGCGGATACCGCTCATCAAGGGCCATCAGTCTCGTGACGGCCGAGACCGCGCGCGCCTCACAATGCCGACACTGCCAGAAAGAGTCGCGCCTGGCACCTTCCGACTCTCAGAATTTGTTCCTGTCGCCCTCTATGTCGGAGCTGCCGCTGCTGCCAACAATTAATGACTCGACTACTCGCCTCGAAGCAGAAATCGTTTCCACGAGTACGAAAAGCGTGTGTAGAAAGAGAGCTAGACTACCTTTTTTTTCCTCCGAAGGTTCGAGCAATTAAGCTTCGCGTGATTGCGGCGTTTATTGTCCTCGGACGATCACGTTTGTGTATTTTGTCGGCACTTCCAAGCTGAATACGAGCCTCGTCAGACGTTTCCCAACTAAAATTTATACGCACTGCTATTTAGATCGCTCCCCTCATTTTGCGTCCTTCAAGTTACTATTTTATTTTGTTATATTTTATCTTTTTTTTCGACGTTCGATCCACCTATATTTTTACAAAATACTTTTTCTTACGATCGTCACGGTCAACTTTCAGAACTTGTTCAAATGGTCGGGATCTCAATGTTGGCACGAATTTTGAAAATTCGTCAAAAAATTGGTAACTTCTGTTAATAAAGTTCCGTTCAAATTGATCATAATCATGAAAATCCATTAGAATCGATCTATCCTTGCGATAGAAAAAAGCCGGCTATCAGAATGCCAATCTCGTCGGAGCGCAGTGCGCATGGTGATCCCTTCAAATCCCGTAGCACAGTGTACATCTAAGATTTAGAATTTCCAATTACGAGCCGGGAAAAAAGAGTCAGTGACACGAGCGATGGACAGCAAAGTTCCCTCGCTCGTCACCTGACTGACTAGTCAGCTTACCGAATTAATCCGGAGAGGAGTTCATTCCACAGGTTATACGAGTGTAGAGAGCCGGAAAAAGTTGACATTGAATTCGCCTCGACGCACAAAGAGCTCGAGCGCGAAAGAGAGAGGCGCACACGCGGAAGACACAAAAAAATCAGAGATATAGAGAGTAGAAGTCACGAGAAACAAATGCCCCGGCTCTCGTCGCTCGGGCATCAGGGGGGGGGGGGGTCCAAGCTACACGGAGTGCAGGCAAATTTAATTAAAATTTAATTCTGGGTTTTGCTAATCCGCAAGTTCGAGGCCTCACTCTCTCCCACTCTCTTTTTGCGAAAGAGAGAGAGAGAGAGAGTGAGAGAGAGAAAGAGCTCCCTTTCGGCTTCGCGCGCGAGCAGTGTGATTCGGGATTGCCAGGGTTAGGGGGCGACGGGGATTACCGCTAAAAGCGTACAAATCCTCGCTTTCTCTGCAGTAGCAGCTCTCGAGAGCGATGTGCTGAACGCGCAGAAAGTGCGCGCCCGCCGCCGCGCGCCGAGAAAGGGTTGGCTCTGTTATATATATATATATATATATACCATGCATACGACGAATGGAGCCACATCCCGAGTTTTAGGCTGCGAAAAGTTTGCGCCGCGCGCACACAGTGCTTAATAGTCTTTTGCGCACTACTCTCGGTTCAGTACCTATATATATATATATATGTATAGACTATTTGGCCCGCTGCCGCACACCAGCCTGTGCGGCCTACTCGTGCGTCTCCTGTTTTGTTAACTCTTGTGTCTAGCTCTGATTCGACAAATTGCTGGATGTATCGTTCTTTATGCCTGAGATATACGACAGGGTATAGCAAGCATGCCGTGCTTATCTGTAGATAGCTGCACGTCTGCATGATTGATTAACTAATTAAACGAAAGCGACATGAACATCGTTAAAACTAATTGTCTGCATACAAAATTTGTCTTGCGATAGCATTTTCAATGAGTGACATATTTATTTCCATGAACGAAACGAAGAATTTTATGCTCAGCAAGATAATAGCCACGTTCATATAAGATTTTTAGTTTCATTTATTTGATAATTATTGAAGCGAAGCGAACAACGAGTGACTCGGAAATAACAATTATTCAAGACAGATACTTTATTGATAAGTAACATTTTCACCTCTTCGGATTCATACAGATCTGATGCGGCTGTGCAAATATGCAAAGCACAGTATGCAGGCGGATTGCGCGTCTTTATAATTTACGTCCCAGGAATCTTCTTCGTCAAGCGAGCAATAATTACAGCTCGCGACAATAACGTTGTTCCAAGAAAATACTCGAGGAGCAGCTAGCAGCCGTCTCCAGTGCGCCGTGCGCTAAACACGAAAAATGAAGGAGAAGCCAAGAGGACAAGAGAACGACGGCTCGGCGATGAGACAACATCAGCAGAGCAGTAGCAACAGCGGCAGCAGCTCACTGGACGACTATAGCTAGCGAGTCAGCGCTTTTAGAGAGAAAGAGGGAGAGTGAGAGAGAGAGAGAGAGAGAGAGAGTGAGTGAGTGGGAGAGCTGAGGGTCGACGGGGACGAGCTTTAAATTACATTCCCCCATCCAGCAAAGCTCACCGACGAACTTTTCCACTCGATTCCACGTCCAATTGCAGATGCTCCGACGGTAGAGCGAAGCTCACTCTCGCTGGTAATGGCCTTTAAATGTGAAACAGGCCGACGGGCGGTGACACCTAACTCGCACCCGTGATGGAATTCCTCACTACTTCTTCTTAGACGCGTGCAGCGCCTCCGTTCGCCTGTGAACTTGCGCGCATCTCTACGAGCTCCATACTCGTTATCCACGTTCTCCATTTCCCACGACACTTATACCCCACCCTATACCCAACTCCCTTCACTCCCCTACTCGCCCTCGTCCTCCCCCTCCTCCTCCTCCTCCTCCTCCTCCTCCTCCTTCTCCTCCTCCTTCTTCTTCTTCTTCCTCTGCCGAGAAAATGGAAAATACAGCCGTTGTCTGCTGGAGATGCTTTATGAAATTTAATAAATACGAAATGAATCTCCTTGGCCGAGCGCGCGCGCGCGCACTGCCGCGTACGTATATATACACAGAGTGAAAGAAAGAGAGGAAGGAGCGAACCGCCAGCTACGTATACATATACATCTGAGCGAGCGAGCGAGCGAGCGGCAGCGGCACATTGTGAAGGAGAGGAAAAAGCTGCTCCACTCTGCTGCAGGAGGAAACTGCGCGCGAGGACGAACTGAGGGAATTAAGGGAGAGAGTGAGAGCGAGAGAGATGAAGAACGAAGCGCGCTATAAGCTTGTGAATGGAAAGGGTAACGCAAGAGAGAGAGAGAGAGAGAGAGAGAGAGAGAGAGAGCGCCGAGGAAAAAGTGCGCTCGCGCCATTGTTGTCGAATAGGCGAGTTGTTGTTGGAGCTGCTTTTTTCCGCGCTGCACAATCTCAGAATGTTTCAACGGGATTTTCTTCCGCAGCCGGTTAGATTAGCGCGGGCTAATTTAAAATTATACTCGTTAGCATATTCACTGCGGTGATTCAAAAAATCTTGTCTTAACGAACAGCGTTTTTGCACCCGACCGAGCGCAGTAAGCCTAATGAATGCCCGAGAGAAAAAGAAATATGTAAATGACCTTTGTTTCCTTCAAAAGTTCTCTCTCTCTCTCTCTCTCTCTCTCTCTCTCTCTCTCTCTCTCTCTCTCTCTCTATTTTTCTTGGGCTTGCAATGTAATGGAGTATTTTTTATGCGCAAACATTCAAGTTCTCGGAAACATTTTTCGGCCCTAACTGATCCTGATACCTATACATATTAAACATATTCGAAAACATAGAACATCGGACTGGAAAGAATGAATTTCTATATATTTTAAAGTCGTTTTGCAACGATTATTTAAAAATATTCCATAGTTTGTAAAAGCAACAGTAATACAGTAATTCGTAAACCAACATAACTATAATACGAGCTAACGGAAAAGAAAATCATGTTAGCATATCGAAGCTTATTGCGCCATTAAAGTCAATTAGTACAATTAATCGAGCAGTAAAGCCGTCGATGGTATTTTACTGTCCAATCATTTGGCATCTTATTTATGAGCGCTGTTTTATTTCCCAAGCCGGCATGAAACGAGCCTGAATAATATATTCAAATTAGCCATAATCTATTTACTCTCGACCCCCTCCCCCTTCCCTCTAAACGTCCTTCATACACTCTTCGATCCTCGAATAATAACGCTCAAATATTTACGAACTTTTATTCTCCATCCTAGGACAAAGAATGGAAATTAATAGCAATTGAAAGGTCCGCGTCTCATAATAATTTTTTACCCAATGCAATATTAGCTACTAATTGCACATCATTCTTACAACGGACACGCAGCGAGCAGCGGAGAATCCGACAACTTACGTCACTACATCTGTACATATCAAAGTGGAACTCCGTGCCTGGTACTGTGTCTTTCGTGCACTAGCCTGTCTCTCGACGTGAAAAACGCGGAGACAGTAGTCGACAGAATTTTTTTCTTTGGAATATATTGATAAGGCCGGTTGTAAATTCGAAGGCGGCTGCCTGCATCATATATAAGGGCAGGAAGCTATGCGCCGGTGGTATATAGCCGCCGACGAAAAACAGTTGGGCTTGGCACGACAGCCCCCTTACCCTCCCCCCTTCTTCGCTCTCTTTATTACTGGACGAAGTCAGCACTAAAACCCCGATTGCTACGAACCACCCCGGACGATTGCGCTTCCGTATCCCTCGCGTGTATATGTACGTCCCTCTCTCTCTCTCTCTCTCTCTCTCTCTCTCTCTCTCTCTCTCGGCTATATGGGCTTTTACAACTTCGTAACTCCCTGCGGCGTTCGGCCCTGCAATTTTCTTGTCTCGTGTGACCGCGGCGCAGGATTCCCTCGACTTACTGTAGCAGCGCTGCTTCTTATATACGCTTTGCCTCGGCTCTTCTGATTCGAAGCCAATAAAACGCCATTTATTTATTTAATTCGTACCTCCGGAAGATTAGGCAGTTTAATGCGTTGAATAATGCTTTCCAAATTGCCTGCGGGGAGGGCCGTGTATAATACAAGAAATATACATCGTGCAAACTCGAGAATTTTTTAGTCGCATTTCCAATCTTTCTCCTCTCCGCGGTGCAAAGTCCCATGTGTACTCAGTCTGGCCTCTTTCTCTTCTGCGCGTCCTTTTTATCGTTCGCTTCTTTGTTTTTTTATTGTCTCGTGGTGCATTCGCGCAATCGAGACTACCTGTCCCTACTGTACAGTATATTATACTTCGACAGCACGGTGTATAAATCTTTGATACAAGCTTTTGTTTTTCGAAAACCTAAATTCCTTATGCGGCATTAGTAGAACTTAGGGTATTTAAGCAGTCAGAGCGAGGGATTCCGTAATCTCGAGTTGTACGAGATGGGAGAAAACGGGTGGCGGGAGAGAGCGAGTGTAATTCATCGAGGCGCAGTTAATTCATAAAGTTCTCCCTCCCCTCACCCCTCTCTCGCGGGTTCAGCGAGTGACACGCACTTATTCCTCGAGATCGGGAGTAGGTGGGTGTACACGTCACGCGAGAGCCTCGAATGTCAGGATTTTCCGTCCCGCGGCTGTCTTGCGCTCGAGAAGCCTCGCAGATACATGTATACTGTTATAGTCTAGCTGCACGTTTCTTGCGGGACGCTTCTACTCTCGGAGAGCTAATCCGCACGGAAAGACACTAGTGCGCCCCGCGGTTTTGCTTCAACGTCTACTAACCCATCCTCTGATCGCTCTGTGAAATTAATCGCTGGAATTTGCATTTTCATGCACACGCTTCTGTACCGAGCTCCACGAGCCCGCAGCTACATAGCTATACGGATACGTGCAGCCGGTGTGTTTTGTGTATCTAAAAGCTGCCTTCAGATTTTCCATCGAATCGAGCAAGTACTTAGTGCACGAATCTCTTGGCTTCCCAAATAATCGCGGTAGAATGACTCGGCGCGCGAGTCATGCTAATTCAGTTGGGAGAGCGTGTTGCACGGGTATAGCGTTGTAAGAAACGGGAAGATTTGGCGAATTTAGAGCGAAAGGGAGGAAAGTAAGCAAGACGCCGGGAGGGAAAAAATCCGCGGCGCGCGTAAAAGTGGAATAAGTTAGGAGCGTTCGTTCCTTCAAATTTTGAAGATTCTCAGGAGTCACGGCAGCCTGGAATTCTATATGTATACATCAGTCGGGCTGTACCTAGATAAGCTCGAGTTTTCTTCGAGGACTTTTCATCCACTTTGTCACGAAAACATTGAATATGGTTTAGATCTACCGTAAAGGCTGCAAACTCGTCTCTATTCTGCTCCGCTTTTTGCGTGCATGTGAAAACTCCATGTATATAAGTATAATATATTTGCCCGTGAGAAATCAATTTATTATACACATCGCGCGCGCACACCATGCACACACACGGAAATGCATTATTCAACGAATGACTCCCACCAGAGAAGTGTAATCCAGGGATCTTTGTTTTTTTTTCTCTCATTCTGCTTTCACCCCAAGAATAATCCAATACGGAGACTGCGATCATAAAATTCAAAAGCTTCAAGCCTGTACATAACACTGCAGTATAGTGCAGACGGTCGCTCGTATACATACATGTATGTATAGGTATATAGGTGTAGAAGCGAAGGGGCGCAATCGATGCGAGAATGCCTGGAGAAAAGGGCTCGCCGAAAGTATCTTCCTACTGTGCTAATTGCTCTCATTGTGGTTCGCAACTTTTAATCAAGTTAGCCCGAAACACGCAACGATGCGAGAAAAGGAGCAGCGGCACGCGACGCGCGCTCGCTCGGGCTAATTTGGCTCGGCAACAGGGAAAGATTGCGACTGCGACGACGCTGTCATCTCGGAAATGGAAAGACGCCCGCGCCGCCGGTACGTGAGCGCTGCGCGTGTAAAGTCTGCGTATGCACGCGCATACAATGCTGTGCACAGTGTTACACAGCGAGCGAGAGAGAGAGAGAGAGAGATGGGGGGTGGGGGGAGTGAGGGAGAGCGAGAGAACGGGGCGGCTCGGAAATGAGCGAGAAACACGTAGCAGGCAGCTCGAGTGAATGCTAATTGCATATATATTTCACCTAATTAGCCTCCTAATTAAGCCGCCTCGCGCTCGATATAGCACCCTTTCGTGCAAACTTATATTCATAACTAATGACCATTACGCAGCCGTTTGATCGCCGATCCTTTTCGATTACGAATTTTAAATTGATTTTTAACCCGATCCTATATAAACTGCGGGCTAACGCGCTCCCTAGGCAAACTTTCGGGATTGCGTCGTACACCCTGCGCGCAGCCCACCGCCGCACGATAAAGAACAAGTTATTGTACTTTTCGTGAATTATCACTTTAATACGATAGTTAACGCGATTCCAGAAGGCTCTAGCGCCCTGAATTCACGAGCGTGACGTGAAGCGTTCCACATACGCAGCGCGATACAGGTATATGCATTCTACGCGTGTAAATAAACGATAGACTTTCGCGAAGTACAAGTATGAATTCAATTTCCTAAGAAGCCAATAAGCGTCACTTCTCGCGTATAACAAGCACGTGAATGCCCGATAAACACACGTACCTGTAATATACATATAGAGAGAGAGAGAGAGAGAGAGAGAGAGAGCGCAGCTGCACTGCGGCGGAGGGGGTGGCTCTAGGATGACGGAAAATCGTTAATTTAGTACGGCGATGAAACCAATGAATTTTCATCCAGCATCTTATACCTTGTTAGAGTGAACATCCTGTAAAGTTCGCTCGATGGAGCAGAATTAATGATAATCAGAAGGAGCCAAGTCAAGTGAATATGCTGCTTGCGAGAGAATTTTCCAGTTGCTTTTCCGGAGGATCCTCTCTCTCTCTCAGTCTACAACACAAAATTGACGCTATACATGTATTCATATTTACACACACACGCGTCCACCTCGTCGTGATGGGGCTAATAGCTGCGCGGTATCAACGATCGCATTTGCGCGCAATTGATCGCGCTGACTCGTGCATTTTTCCAAAATATTTCGAAGAAAAATCTTCTGTCTCGAAAAGCATTGTTCGTTGAAAATGGCCCTCGTCATCCGGGAGAAGGGGGGTGAGCCTCGAAAATATCGCTCGTACACAGATCGTTCGCTCGGCATACATCCGAGCGCGCCCAGAGTGCATATGCATATCCAACTCTGCGCTTATGATCAGGGCTTCTATCGCGGGCGTGCTTCGCTCCCAACGATGCATCTTCATCTCTCTCTCACTCACTCTCTCTCTCTCTCCTATCTTCCGAGCTAGCTCCACGCAGTCTTCCTAGTCCAGGCTCTAAACCTGCACACCATATACATATTCCCGTATGCGCAGCCGCTTGCATCTGACTCACACTGTTTACGCTCTCAAACCTTCACGTTTTATTCCCGTCTCTTTGCATATGCGCGTGTCTTATTCTTTCCTGCTTCTCCCCGTTTCTTTTTTCCCTCGCCTCTTTCCCTTCTTTGTCGTCGCAGTATAGCCGTCGCAGCGCGAGAGCGTATCCGCCGGGCGCGTTTCCGCATATATCGTGTACGTACACATATACGTTCGTATGCGCATTTGGCGGCGGCACATGCCAAGCACGTGCGGGAAATTTCGAAAAGCCGCCGCGAGAGGAAAGAGAGTCGCGAAACGGGCACGTATGGAATAAGCGCTGGGGATGCGCGCGCGATTGCGCTGACATTCGACAGCGGAGCGCCTTTCTTTCCCTAGCTTCTCTATTTTTCCCGCCTCCAGCTCTGTTTTCTTTCTCCATTTGCCTCGGACTCTGGGAATTCGATTAAGAGCGAAAAACGACGGAGGATGGATTGATCGCGAAGGTATGCGAAAAAGCCGGACGGCAGTGGAGAGGGCCGTTGAAGGATGGCCTGAAATTTTCAGCTCCTGCGAGAAACGTCGAGTATCTCGTGACTGGTAGTTAGCGCAAGTTACTGCGCTGCTGTTTGCGTATGTGTATGTGATTGTGGGTATGTGCGGGTGTAAACGAGATGCGAACTATACACGTGATCGTGGTGTCGAAGTATCTCTGTATTTAAACTGATGTGCAAATGACTTTTTGCGCTGGGGTGTATTATACAACGTATTTTATTTATAACCTATATTGCAGATACAATCTATGTATTTTATCCCTTAATAAAAAGAAAATTATAGATATGTAACCGTCTTACTAAATCTTTTTGAACTCACTTTTCAGGTAGACCCCTTAGATATCTCCGATTTAATGGAATTTCAAGAAATCTCATCAGTTCGATGAGATCAGGATACCAATATCAGGATACGTTCTTAATCATATAAATGATATAACTATACTTACTTATTTTATGATTATAATTGCGCCCGGTACGAAATTTTATGTGTCGTTTATATATTGATATCACTGGCCATTTTGCAACGGTACTAGAATTTAAATAAAATTCTTTCAAATTCATGAAAAGTAGACCTATGTCGTTACACCGTCAAGTAACAAAATTAAAACAACAGCAAGTCGACTTCTGATCGAATTTAGTCCTTACTACTTGATTGATTAATCTAATAACGCACCAATCTCCACGCTGGCGACTGCAAGTTGCCTTTTTATTTATGCTAATGACTATATAAGTAGTAAACAAAAATTTTCCAACATAGATGAAAAAAAAAATAATGTCCAATGCTAGCAGTCGTCTATGCAATTTATAAATCGGAAACGAAACTCCACAACTCTATTTGCTCAGCTCAAACTCTTGCCGACAGGAAGATTCTGCGATGCGTTTCAGAAGACCGCCCGCATCCTCCCTATCCGATGCATTTCCAGTCGTGTGCCAGCTTAACGCGAGCGGATAGAATTTGACTTGCAACGAGGTCGTTTGACGTTCCAGTCCGCCTTATACGGACGCTCGCGGCGATTTCTCATGTGCATGTTTCCCAGCAACGCCCGCGCGGATTCGTTTGCTTCAAGTTGCCCGGCGACCAGCCCCAACGAAAAAGCCTGCTTAGACGAGGATTCCTTTTTCATTCTAAACTCACCCGGGTTTTTAATTGTATTCTCCCTTTTTTGGAGGGGGAGGGGTGAATTTTGATTTGGTAATTTTTCGCTTTTTCTTTTTTTTAATGCTCGGAAAAAGTTTAATGTTCACATAAAAATTGATGGCCGCGCAACAAAACGGTCTGAAGAATATATTTTTAAAAATTAGCATAGAAAAAGAGAGAGCTCACACGCTCGTAAAATCGAGCTTGCGCTTCGAAGCTTTTGGAAACAGTTTTTTTTTTTGCATTTAGTAAAGCTTACACCTGTTTGTACGGTCTGCATGTCAAAAACATAGAGGAGGAATATTTTAAAGAAATTGAGCTTCGAATGATATATTTAGAGCTTTACCGTAGAGAATTAAATAAAAAATAATGAAAACATTGCGTATAGATATATCTTGTGCGGAGAGGAAAAAGCAGTGGATGGAAAAAGAGAAATTCAGAACTAGAATAGGTATGAAGTGCAAAAAAGACGATAGTAACGCTCGCGATGTACATGTCATTTTACAGAAAAATCAAATTTCATTCGATGCACAGCTGTCTAGGACAGTAAAAAAATATATACGCTTGTTGAAACTGCGTCATGCAAGGGAGACAAAACTTTTGGTATAAAAAACTTTTTCGTTCGAACATTGCTTTTAGATTGGATGATCGATAACTTATGCGGTTGACATTTGTTTTACAAAAAGGTAATAAATCCCAACAATTCTTCGTACATGGTATTCCGATTAAATTCAAAAATGATCAGATTCTTTAAGTAGAATTTGATCTCCTATAATATCAAATTGGACACTGAGAGAAATATGCATTAATCATGCGCAGACTTTCCCAACACTAACTTTTACAATATAATGCACTAATATGTATTTTGAGTTGAAATAATTTAAAAAATTATTTTTATTTATATTCATCTGTTTTTAACTTTGTAGAACATTATTATATTATCACTATTATTAATTATTTATTGAATTAAATTGAAACATAGAAATAAAAATTTTTACTTGGGCTGGATCAAACCTGGACCTCCGGGACTGCATTCAGGAGCGCTAACCACTCACCTAAACAGTATTCTTAAGCGTAAAACTTTGGATCTAATATATAAATTGAATGTACTTATAATCTTAAATACAAATAATTTTCACTATTTTATATAGTAAATTTTAATAAAAATAATTTTTACTATAAGTAATATTGTAATTTTTTTTACTGCGACTTGTAATATTCGAACTTAAAACAGTGTATATCAGCATAAAGGTACTAAAAATTTTGATAATGGCTGTCTGTGCTCAGATTACTATAATTTCTTGTACTTTTTCGTACTTACAGTTGTAAAAATTACTGCTCTTTTTCTCAGCGGATCGTAACTAATGAAGCATTGATTCGGTCAAGTAGCTTTGTGTGTATAGCTCTATTTAAAGTTCCAAAAGCTAGTTAGCACGATGGAGTAGCGTAGTATAGTAATTAGAATTATAAATACAAATATTATAAAATAATTTTGAACCAAATGTTAAAAGTTAAGTCTACCATTAAGTGTGTATACTATTTAAAGAAATAAAATTGCGAATCATAAATAATAGCATTTTCGAGTAATATTGTCATCGTTGTAAAATACCGACAGGTGTAGAATAATTTAATATGTAATAAACAAGTCCGATAGGAATACGTACAAATTTTATCATTCCCATTGAAATCAATAATCAATAATAAACTTTGTCTTCTCGATACGGTCAGCGAGCCAGTACGATATCTGCCTGCCGGGGTTTATAACAAGAGCGTAACGCGCATCTGAAGCTCATAAGTATGAACGAATATAAATAGGGCGTTTCGATGTAACGATAAATTGTGAGAACCGCTGCAGCAGCGAGTAAACCTCCCGTATCGGTATTATCCTACGGCTGGCTATATGAGGGAATCCAGTGAAATGAAATGAAAATAAAGAGAAAAGAGAGACCAATAGTAGAGAGAGTGAGGGAGAGGGGTAGAGAGAGAGAGAGAGAGAGAGAGAGAGAGAGAGAGAGAGAGAGCTGTCCACTCGCACACGCTACATTAATCGCGACACGAGCCGCGTATAAATAATGCATCACGCCATCACCGAGCCATTCGCTGCGTGTCACGTATATAGTCGAATGCATATATTTTACATATCTCGATGCGCGATCCGGCTTATATAAGGGGGATAGACGCGCGCATTGGCCGATGCGGCAGTCGCGATAAACGGCCGAACGGGAATCCTCATCGTCACACAGCATCGGCTCGTGCTGGCGTCATCGAATTGTCATGCCTCCGCGACGCATTGAATATCTGAATTGCCCTTAGGAAGCCAAATAGTCCAACAGAGACAATGTTCCATTGCCAGTTCTGCTAAACAGTCGCTTCTACTGATTTAAGCGTTTAGTTGTGAGGAGAGCTTCGAACCTTACGCTCATACTTTAGTCTAAAAATGCGCGATTTTGCACGGACGTACTTTTTTATGAGTACTGCTTTCAATAGTAACCGTTATGGTACATAATAAGAGGCGTCTCGTACGTTTCGTATAAAGACATAGTTTCTCAAGTCTTAGTCCAAACCGTGAACCGAAAGCCTGACACTCGTTTTATCAGTAGAATAATTCGAGTTCGGTCAGACCCATCGATTGTCTACCCTTTCTTAACAATTCCAACTTTATCACCGGTGTACCTGCAAGCAAGCGACCTAATAATTGATTGAATTAGCCTTAATTGTTAAATTACTTGCAACTGCAATTAAAAGTGTGCTAGCCTCTCGCAGATTTTAATTGTAATTTTATAAGCCTGTTGCGAAACTTCTCGCTGTGCAATGCAACAATTAGAAGAGCACAAGTACTCCGAAGTTGTTATTAAGCTATTAGAAGAAGGGATAGATTAGTCGGACAGCGTTCGAGCTTTAAACCGAGATTTTTCTTCTATCAATTCTTTCACTTCGTTCCAGCTGCATCGCGCTGCGTCGCGAGCTCGAGGAGGGAATGAAAAGTAGCCGAGCCGCACGAATCTATTAAAGGCTCGGTCTTGCAGTGGCCGATTCATCATGAGCGAGTAGCAGAGCTATACGTTTTCTAATTTAATGGAGGAGATGTGATTCGACCGCGAACTACCCTGTAATGCGCACTGCGCGACTGGGTCACGCCACACCGCAAGAGAAAACAAGACACAGAGAGAGAGAGAGAAAGAGAGAGAGAGAGAGAGAGAGAGTTTGCAAGCGATATATAGAATAAGAAAAAAGTTGCAGTCGCGTGTGGCAGTGTAATAGCTCGGAGAAATGTCGCTGGGGAACATCATGCGAGAGCGATTTTCGAGCGGCGTAATGAGCCGTGTGCGCCTTTCGTGATTTCTATCGTGCCATTATTATTCCTCCTTTTGATGCACTTATTAAACTCGTTGCCGCTCCCTTTCGCAGTGAGTATACTCCGCGCATTGCACGTAAAGTCGAAAATTTCATTGTTCGAATCGAGCAAACGCTGCTCAAGAGAGTTTTCCGTCTTTTCAGCTACTCCCTAACGCGCGCCCTCGCGAATTCAACTATATAAATGCATGGAGAAAGTAAATTTGCACGAGGACCGTTGCACGTTTCCACCGGGTTAACTGGCTTCTCGCTCCCTTATTCTTTTCCTTCCTCCCCCTCCCCACCCACCCCTCTCTCATACTCTCGCCGCATACCCTTGCGCGCACTCGCTTCCTTGTTTTTATTTTCCTAGTTTCGCTTTTTTTCTCTCTCCCCTCCCCCTCTCTCTGCAGCTCTTTTTACGCTGTCTTTCTCGTCGTGCACGCGCTAGGCGGCTGCTGCTCATTCTCGTCTTTATTTTCGCTCTAGCGCTACTGCATTCCTTACTGCCATTTTTCAGGGGCTTTATTAATATTATTTTTTGTGTCTGGACTCCGCGTATTTACTTTTGAAATTTACCGCGCTTTAATACGTGCTTTTGTTCTCTTGACGAGATTTCACTTTCTTTATTTTTCCAAATTTGCTCGAGTACGTTTCATTGTTTCGAGAGACGGGGCCTTTAGAAACGGCGTCGGGGCTAAGAAAAAGAAAAACGTTGCTCGATGTTGGCATAGCACTTTGAATTTTACCAAATCTTATGAAACACTGAGCAGCGTGTGGCAGAAAAGAAACTCTCGGCTGCATGAGATTTACCATCAACTCATCCTTCAGAACTGGCTATAGTATATGTAGAATAAAGTAGCGCAGCCCCTCGGTTGTGAGAGCTGCCGAGCCAAGGAAAATCCAATCGCGAGAGAACCCACACATCACACTACGGCGCGCAGCCTTACCGCGTGAGCTTTCTGTATTACACGGCAAGGAAAATATTATCGGGCCATCGCGAGTAGACAAGTCGTGGCGTATATAATTCTTCCGCGGCTACGCGCTTGAGATTCCAGCCGAGAAGCAAGGAGCTGTACGTGTATATAGAGAGAAAAATATATTTAGCCTGGACTGTATAACGGCGGCGCACCGCGAAAGAGGGAACGTGAGCTTTTAAACATTTTGAGAGCCGTCGAGAGCCAGTGGGAGGAAGAGAGCGAGAGAGAGAGAGTCTCGCAGCGATGTAACATCGAAATAAGCGAAGGGAGAGAAGAGCCGAGGTGCGGCTCTGTAGGTGAAAACGGCGGAGGCCGCAGTGCATTTTCAATTTATGGGCTGATACTTGGCGAAATTTATGGGGCCAGCGTTCTCTCCGAGCGAGATACTTCAGCGGCGCCTGAATGCTGCAGCCGCTGCGCGAGACAGGCGCGTAAGCTCCGAGAGAGAGAGAGAGAGAGAGAGAGAGAGAGAGAGAGAGAGAGAGGAGAGAGAGGAACTTTCTATTAATTCGAAGCCGTGCATCTGTGTGCGTGTGTTAGTATATGAGTGCACGATCCCGAATGAGAAACCAATTTTCTGAGAGGGAGAGAGAGAGGGGGGGAGGAGAGTCAGCGCTCGACGTAATGGCATTTGACGTCGGATTCATGCGCGCGACTGCAGTTTTAGCTCGCACAGGAAGGCGCGTGCAGGATTGTTTACGCGGAGCGACTAGGAAATTTAAATTTTAAATCGTTTCTCGATTGTGCGTAACGGCGCGTTATTGCTTTATATATTTACTGACCTATCAATAGAACTAATATCATCGAGCAACGTGAAGCAAATACGTATAGTATTATTTGCACAACGCTCTATACACAGCGGTGCACAGATATATCAAGGCTCGTACGGCTGGTATTACTATAGCGACCAGTAATATAGCTTAGATTTTCCGCCGAGGCGACTAACACTGTTCAGACTTGTACGAATGATTTTTCTTTTACACAAAATTGAAGACAGACTAATGAAGTCGCAGAGATTTTCGAATTCTCATTTGAGTTTCAAAGTTAACTTAACGGTTATCAAAAGTTTTTTTAAAATCCACCCGCCGTTACCCCGTCGAAAAAGTAATCTGCATTGAGAAAAAAAAATGTATACGTTAAAAGCAAAACTGTGCTATGCAAATATCGGCTCAGCATGCTAGTCTTCGTTAGTAAGCCGCCCCAGTTTTCGCGTACGAAGCGCGACGATATCTATAGATATTTGCATGCACGATTCGCTATCGTTGTTGATATTCGGATTGCGAGGGAAAACAAGTTCGCACGCTAAAGCGTATGCGTCTTATACGAGGGTATAATGATTAATGCACGTACACCACGTTGGAAATCGGAAAAATCGTCTGAAATATTCGCAATATATTTTCCACCGCGGCGTTGTAAGTCAGCCTCGCCGCGGCGGGAGCAAACAACGGAGGGAGAGCAAGTCAGAGAGAGAGAGAGAGAGAGAGACCGGCTTTTCGATATGACAAAGGCAAATATGGACTCGGGGAAAATCGATCGGGATATCATCGATAAGAAATCAAAGTCTACGCGCGTCTCTCAAAATATATATGAAACGTCGACGGAGGGTATGGGTTTTCCATATTACGCCGCGCGAGTCATGTATGCATTTCGCGCGCGCATCTTTTTCAAAGACGAGATTCTCTGCTTTCCCTCTCGTATATGCCACACGGCAAAAATACTCCGTTCCCCCGTTCCGTCCGATTTTTAATAATGTGAGATATGGAGCCAATGGAGTAGCTGTGTGGGAAAGGAGAGAGCAAGATGGAGAGACGGAGTGAGAGAGAGAGAGAAAGAAAGAAGCGAAGAAAACGAGCGAGTATACGAGGCGCAATATGAGCGAGGCCCTTTTCTCAGTTGCACATCCCCTCGTCCGCCTGTCCTTCTCATCTTCGCTCAATTTCTTCCTACCACTCGACGTCCTCCGCATCGGCTCTGTATATTATACACGCTTCTCTGGAGTACGCGACCAAAGAAAACGTAAATGTGGAAAATAGAAAGGAAAAAATATGTAAGATGCGGACATTTTCAAAGTATTTTCTCAGACGACGCACGCGTCCTACTACAAATTTTATGCTAGTAGCGCGTTCAAGCGTGCTTCGCGCACTGTTTTCGGCCTCCTTTCAATTTTTACTTTTTGAGGCCAGGAACTCTGGACAAATCATCGAATCTAATTTTATATCTTTACTAATAATTCTGCCTGCATTAAATACTTACAGATGTTATATTTGTCAACTGCACTCATTTTTAATATTACCAATGTTAAATAATAAAGCAAATCAAATTTTGAATTAATACTGATACGCGCACTTAAACAAAGAACCAATCAAAAGATCAGAAGTGACGTCCACAAAATGGCATGAACGAAATTTTAAGGTAGGATTTTCACCCGGGAGAGTGCAGCCATTAAATTAAATTAATTAACTTTTTATATACCTGTAATGCTTTTCTGTAATACTTGGACAATTTACTTGGCAAAACGCTTGAGTTGTTCATTTTTTGAAAATTCCCATTATGCCATTACACTTTGAAAAGCGCGTGGCTGCTTCATAAAAATACGACCATAATCCTATTTAATATCGGTGTGAAAAACGCAACAATATGCGCATACATCAGAGAAAATGCGGTGTGCATGGAATACTAAAGTTTAGTCTTGTTGGCACTCAGCCTACGTGAAGCGCCCATTTCTTGCTTTAGGTGCGCAATAAACTATTAATTGCACCTCATATGCACATGATCAAATGTATAGTTCTTTATTTTCTGAACTCAAGTAGTGAAAATGAAAATTTCATAAGACTCAATTGCTTTCATAATATATATATATATGTAGTGTACGACGAGCAGTGCGGCGATGCAGTATGTATTCATAATCTTGAAAAAAAAGTATAAAATCTCAACGCCCAATTCAAAAGCAAATCCTATTTTCCGCGCTCGGAAACACAACCCTGTCTTTCTCTCTCTTTCTACCTCTATACCTCTCACTGTACCTCTTGAAAAAAGAATCTCGTACAAGCCTAATTAAGTACATCAAGTTAAATCTCACCCCCGGAGCTCTGCTCCATCATGCGGCACGCGGTACTTTCTTACGCTCGCCGCTTCCCTTCATTCGCGGCTTCCACTCTCTCTCTCTCTCTCTCTCTCTCTCGCTCTCTCTCGCTCTCTCTCTCTCTCTCTCAACGAATACAGCGCGGGGAGCCGCGTCCGCTGTTATATACACACTGCGGCGGAAGCACGTAAATGTCTGGGCCGGAAAATATGTGCGCAGGCGCGCGACTGCCTAACAGGATAGGGGGCAAAAAAAAGAAGGGAAACGTCCGAAACAAACAGCGGCGAGCGGCAGCGACGTGCGAAATCGCGCTCAAGGCGAAACAAATTAACTGTCGCTGCAGCAACGGTGGCCGAGTCTGTCTATGTGTGTATATGCGTGCGCGTGGAATAAAAAGAAGAGGAGAGAGGGAGGACGAAAAAGGAAAGAGCAGTCGGGTGGCGGGCGTATATAGTTATGCCATTGATACATGGACGACTGGTACGAGCGGCTCTCGCGTAAATTTCACTAGGGAATCTCGCCGAACGAGTATTTCGTTTTTTCGTTGCGTCACGTTGTTTATGGTTCGCGCGCGCTCTCGCTATATTCCCGCTGCTGCGAGGAGTTTAATTGTTGACGCTTGGATGGCTGTGTAATGCGTTCACGACCGTTAATTTCGTTATAGCGCATGACGCCCGCGTATACCCGCCCGCGAGTATACGGCTATGTTTTGTCCTGTTAAACTCTGATTTTATTACGTGGGTTATTATGCAAACGACGTATTTCTTTAATTAATGCATACGCTCGAGCACGAATTCGTACATATGCAGCGTTGTGTATATAAATATATGTGCATACAAGGGTGGCGAGGGAGGAGAGAGGCGGCGAGGGGAGGGAAATATGATAGGGGAAAGAGCTGATTTATATAGAAATTATTGTCGCCGTTGTAGCCCGTAATCCCAGGCTTGTCACATTAAACTATCAATGTCGGGGATCATTTGACAGCCATGTTAAATTAATACTATTGCATTTTACACGTCTGCCCAAATCGCGAAAGATTGAAATAATCAGTAATTTTAACCACGCGCGCGCATACGAGCGCAATGCAGAACGGCTATGCGGAGAGCTCTGCAGAGCCGAAAGAGCGAGAGCGAGGGAGAGAGAGAGAGAGAGAGAGAGAGAAAGCTTCGAGCTTGGACTCGCACGCGGATTAACGGCAGCGAATTAAATCAGTCAATTTACGGTAGCTGCCCCACGCACCAGCGAATATACAACGCATGCCGAATGCGCGCTTCGAATATCACAGTTTACATTCAATTTCGATGATAAACACGCCGGATAGCCGGACGACGCGCGAAAAGTACTTACCTATTGCGACTGACTCGAGTGTACGCGCGTGCATATACGATCGCCGTATTATTCGTCAACTTTTCAGCGCGAAAAATAACTCGGAAAAAGAAGATGCCGAAGGAGAGCTCGTGTTGCGAATCACGATTCGACGTGTACATTGTAAACAGGGGAGCGTAATTGAGTTTTTCACCAGGTGAGCCGCGAGCTTGCCTATGCAGCTTGTTTTCCTTGCTTGCCAATCAGTTGCGAAAATAGTATACGTGCGATGAGCGAAGCTTACCTGCAACAAAAACGAAAAGAAATGGGTTAACAGTGGCGCACACAATGGAATATACTTTTTTCGCATGGACTTTTTCGCCATAGTTTTTACTGAAACTTGGACGAGAAATGTTGAAACAGTATCCGCAAGCGTTGAAAGGGAATCCCGTAAAAAAAAACATTCACTTTACTGTTGTTTGTTGCGCAACCAAACGCAAATGCAACGACACGTTTTCATAATTGTGTAATTTCTGACGGGCAACTCGTCCTTTTGCCCTATCGGTCTACTCTACCTGTAATTTATAATATACTCGAGTTTGCGGAGAGGGGGCGCAAAGAAAGCCGCGAGCTACCAATAACAATGGCGAGCCAGCCGTTCAAAAGCAAACCCTCGACTCAATTACAAGGTCCTTACCGTTCGCTGCGTATACACTCTTAAGACGAGCGTTTCCCCCTTTCGCAGTTACTACTGGCCTCTCGCCCCCCCCCCCTCCCCACCCTCTATCTCTCGCTTCCTGCAGCTTACGCGAGTAATTGGCATTGTAGCTGCGGCTGCTAAGAAAAACAGAACGAACGGCGAAGCTGCCCCGGTAAAGCGAGGAGAGAGCAAAAGAAAAGAGCCGCGGCGGGGCTATCGAGAAATTAGTAGGGGTTGAAAGAATCGCGGATACGATGGAATTACAAGGCGCCCTGAGTGAGTGTACACACATCGCGAAGACATGCCGGAATAAGTGCATGAAACAGAACGTTGGAGATGGAAAAAGATACACAGTATCGCGCGTGTATATATACCTATAGGTGACTTTTCGGCGGCATGAAGTAGCATTAAAGCAGCGTACCCATTGAAAGTTTAACGTGCCGTGAGCATGTAAGCTCGGAGGGGCGAGCTTGCAAGCGCGCGTCCCGCGGTGGAGGAGCCAGAAACGCGCGCATTCAGCTTTTTCTCTCTCTCTCTCTCTCTCTCTTTCTACTGTCTGCCTCAAGATTGCTCCGAAGATATGTGTGGTGGGGCGGCCGTAATAAATAACCGGCAGCCCGTGCTCCTGGTCTGTGTATATACCTATATATGATGTATATACATCTATATGAAGCTGTGCCATACCACGGCTATATTGTCCAGTTCTATCTCTTTCTTCGATTCGAGCTTTCCTTTGTGCGAACCGCAGACGGCACGCGTTGGATCGCGCCTCGTCGTTCGCTATACCGCATCGACTACCCGCGTGTACACTCCTTTCTCTTTCCGTAATCTTGATTTCTACTTTCATATTTTTTTCATTTTCTTTTTATTGTTTTCAACCTGAAGCCACTTCTTATCTTCCGCCTTTGGTACTTTCTTTCGGTCCCTCGCGAAACGCTGCTCTTTGAAAAGACGAGTTTAATGGGATTTTGCAACAACTTCAGGTTTCGCTGGTTGTCTCATTTTCGCTCGGTAATAGGGGGAGAATCGTTTTGTGCTGCGCTGATGATGAGGAACTGCCAGACGCCATTGAGGTAATTTCTATTTTAAAATTTCACGAGATTGAAGGCTTTATGCGGTTATTGAGGTAAATGTTGCTCACAACGCCGCGCGGTTCATGAATATAATGAAAAACAAATCTTTTTATGATCCTCACTCGGGTACAGTTTCGAGTAGGATAAACGGCGAGTGAAATTTTGAAGGTTAACTAAAAATTCAAATTTCGGGCTACACGCATTATGTAGGTATACATACCACAATACAACACATGAATAATATCTCAAAACTACGATTCCGCGAGATATTTGCATATACAAATTTCAAACTTCGTAACATGATAGAGAATTATGCATTTTGTCTTAATTTGGTTTTTATTATTAATCATATAAATAAATTAGTTAATCTAATGTAGTCGCTTCTAATGTTCGATGTTGGTAAAATGAATAATTGAGAATCTAGTCATCTCTTCGAGCCAATGATTTTTATTAATGCCTATACGTTTCGAGCCGAGTAAGGCTTTCGGGGCTGTACAATAGTGAAAAGAATATAAAAATTATACAAATTGAATTTACAATAGCTTATAAACAGTAAACAAATTAAAATCAACAAGTTGTTGTAATTAAGCATCAGTATTATTATTAATTGGTGATTTACAAGTTGTTGCAATTAAGCATCATTGTTATTATTCTTGTTGTAATTAAGCATCATTATTATTATTAATTGGTGATTTACAAGTTGTTGCAATTAAGCATCATTGTTATTATTCTTGTTGTAATGAAGCATCATTGTTATTATTAATTGATAATTTTCATTTGTTTATTGTTTATAAGCTGTTGTAAATTCAATTTGTATAATTTTTATTTTCCTTTCAATATTGTACAGCCCCGAAGACAAGCCTCACTGGACTCGAAACGTAGGCATTAATAAAAATCATTGGCTCGAAGAGATGATTAGATTCTCAATTATTCAATAAATTAGTTACTTGTCCATCTGCTGTATTGTTGCACTAAATTTGAATTTTTATTTGGCTTCCAAACATCCCCTACTAACAAAATATAAATTTTTCAAGAAAATATACATTTTTTCTCCTCAAAATAGTATTAAAAATATTTGGTTTTTGGAGATCCCGAGAATAATATAACCATCGCAGCCTACAATTAACGTGATCTTCAGTCACGCACTGCACAAGTGGATATTTTTTCCCCAAGTTCTTCGCAACTCACTAATAACGCCCAGCGAGTGATACGCAGAGTGAACAGCGGCAAAGGCCTTCAGATGCATAATATGCTCGCACATGCTCGCCTCGTCGTGTACATGTGCAGTGCTTGAAGTGCAGTGTGACGCGGGTACACACAAAAGATGAAAAAGACATCGGCGCGCGGGTGGAAAAGGACGGGTGCTACAGTAGAGGAACGACGGCTCTCTGATAGAAAAGAGAGAGAGGGGGGAGGGAGGGAGGGAGGGAGGGAGTCGTATAGGAGGAGACACTTTTGCGCCAACAGACTCGAGTGCCGTGTACGTGGGTGAAATTTTTAAAGGCGCACATATACGCCCATGCGAATTGTAAGAGTAGAGGGTTGCGCGCGAAAATATGTACGTAACTTAATAACGTCGCGCGCGCGGAAGTTGCGCCTGCATGCAAGATGGACTGGGACAAATTTTTATCCCGTATATGCACGCGACACACTGCCGGGAATATTGAGCGGCCGAAAATCGGATCAGTATATTTATACGTGTACCTGCACTCGTATAGGTACTGTATTTATGTATTTATATGTATCTGGTGGCTCAAAGGTATAAATGTGAAACAGTATTAAAATTGAGGTAATCATTTCACGAACGTTTATAAGTTCAAACAATATACTCTCTCGCATGTCAGTAACGGAAAACCGATGAACAGTCATCAGTTCGATATAGTTCATATCAATTATGTGCCTGTAGCAACCTAAATCCATATTTTCGCGTGTTGCTTATGGCATAATAACCCTATATGACTTAATGGTGCATAAAACACAATGAAATTCATGGAATGGATTTCGTGCAAAGAACAGTTGCAAAATTGAAATATCATTGTAAAATAAAAATTAACAAAAGCTGACCTAAAAATTTTTTTTCCAATTTGGGCAAAAAATGGATCTTAAAAAACACTAAATTTTAACTGAAGATACCTGAAAACACACTTCTTACACATTTTTGGCAAATCAGCATTTATGATTATAAAGCTCTCTAGAAAAGAAGCCAAACTGTATGCTAAACACTAAATTCCTTTGCCACTCTGGGGCAAAAAACAAGCCCCAGCGTCATAGAGAAAGCTAGAGAGACAGAGTGAGCGTGGCAGCAAGATAGGTAAGTCGCGGCCATGCATATTTTACGTCTTTCTCAAAGTCGAATTGAGAGAGGGAGAGAGAGAGAGCGGGCGTCGGCGTCGGTCGGGCTGTTGACGAAGTACGGGCTCGCATAGTAAATGTCAGCCGCCGGCTTGGCTGCGACGACGCGTGTGTGCCCAGGCATCGCCGGCTGCAGAAATTCGCCCGACGCTCTCTCGCTAATTAAACTTAATTTAAGTCAGAGTCACGTTCGCAGAGCGTCTATGTGTACCAGTGGGCCGGAGAGCCGGTCTCAGACTGGAACGCGCGCGCGTCGCGATCGACGCGGCTCCGACGCTTTCACGGGGGGAAACATGGCGCCGCTGTCGGGGCTTTATTAGCCAGCTGCTGCCGAGTATTATGCCATTAATGCGCTCCTTTTTTTTCTCCTTTTATTATATGTACCCGGCAAAGAGCCGGCTCTTTGCTCCACTGCCGACTCGTTCGAGTTTTCATCGCAATAGCGCCGCGCAGTTGACGAGAAACAGTCGACCCGACGAGAAATTCGATATCTCCTCCCCGATGCCGTATTGCGGATACGTATATCGACGCACAATACGGATTTGCAAATGGAAAAAAAATGCAAAGCTGCCGTTTCCCCCGAAATTTCGACTTTTACACATTCGCCATAGTTGTGTGCGAAGCTACCAAGATTCATTAAACAGATGTGTATATCCATCCTATTTCGGAAACAACTCACCCGAGCGAGTCGAAAATAGTATATTACGCAACAAGGGCAGAAAGCGGGAATTCCGGCACTGCGCGACATGATCATTTCGCGCAGTGCAGGACTTCCAACTTTTTGCCCGTGTGGCGTATACTATTTTTCTTCATACCTCGGTCGAAAGTACGTTATTAGCAATTAAAAACAATGCTAACCTCTTTCGACTGACAGTTCGAAGCGTGGCCATATTTTACTTTTACTCCTCTCGCGACAATACATCTTGAGGACATTCACGAAATGTGTGATGTTCTGATGCTTGCCCCGACATTTGCGGCACGAGCGAAGCGAGTGCTGCTGGTCGGGGGCAAGCATCAGAACATAAAAAAACCATATAAAAAAATCTTTAGATAGAAAAAAATAGTATATTACGTGCCTAGGGAGGAAAAAACTTGGAGAGTCCATATCTCGTGTATATTGACACCCGAGCCGAAGGCGAGGGGGGCAAACACGAGATATGGGCTGTCCGAATTTACTCCCGTGGTGCGTATACTATTTTTCTACTCAGTTATTTTACTTATAATTATTCTACAATTATTGTAAAACTATTACATTTCTTACACTTATATGCATTCTAATATGTTTGCATCATTCTTTATTATTTGAACATGAGCAATGGAAAAAAGTACTCATTTAAAATTTGGCGAAGCTGTAAAGCAAGGTTAAAGTTTTATTAAAATTAAAGTAGCATAAATTAAAATATTTCACTTCAACTATTGATTGTAAAAATTGTTGGAAGCTGAATTTACATCATTACTACAAAGAGGTGATGGCATGATTTGACTGCGCGCATGGAAAAATTCTTTTCTTCACACTGCGCCGAAAGTACCACTTTCGCTCCCGGGAGCCAGGAGCGATATTGGTAATTTCGACGCTAGTGTGAAGAAAAATAGTATACGCACCACGGGAGTAAATTCGGACAGCCCACATCTCGTGTTTGCCACCCTCGCCTTCGGCTCGGGTGTCAATATACACGAGATATAGGCTCTCCAAGTTTTTTCCTCCCTAGGCATTACTCTTCGAAAAGGTGATAGCGGCATGATCGACCGTGCGTGCGTGGATCAGAAAAAATTCTCCCGCTGTTCGCGCGCGTTCAAAATCTAGACTTTCGTCTTTGAAATCGATGCAGGATTACTTTCGAATATAAAAAAAAAATTTTTTCTCCACACTGTGCGCCGAAAGTACTTGGAGAGTCTGTATATTGGCCCGAGCAAGGGAGGGTGGCAAACACGAGATAGTGTCCGAATTTACTACTATTTTTCTTCACACTAGCGCCGAAATTACAGCGAAAGTGGTACTTTCGGAGAAAAAATTCTTTCAAAAATTTTTTCTTAATTTTATAATTTATTTTCCTTTATTAATCTTTGAGCGCGCGCGTCTTTTGTCAATGCACAAATCTTCGACTCTCTCTTTGAAATCGATGCGGGAAAGCGTACGACGCATTTGTGGGTACACCTACCAGACCTGATTTTTTTCGTTTCTTAGGCCATTTTGAAAGAGAAAAACCTTGCGTAAATGGCCGATCGAATGGTATACCTTATTCCGGAGCAAAAATTACTTGAAAAACGGGAAATAATTAAAAAACAAGAATTTATAGATTTTGTTTCGAAAACTATGAACTTTTAAAAATGTTTCATTAGAACAAAAATGACTTAGAATTCACCAAAAAATACTCTGAAATTTTTTCAGATTTTTAAATGACGATTTTCGAGATTTCGGTTTTTTTGAATTTTCGAAAAATCAAAAATTGTGTCGGATCAATCTGAAAAAATTTCAGAGCATTTCTTTCATCAATTTTAAGACATATTTGTTCTAATGAAATTTTTATAAAAGTTCATAGTTTTCGAGAAAAAAATCTATAAATTCTTTTTTGTCAATTACTTCTTGTTTTTTCGAGTCATTTTTGCCCCGGAAAAAGTGTATCCTTCGATCGGCCATGTACGCGAGGTTTTCCTCTTTCAGAATGACCTAAGGAATGAGAAAAATCAGGCCTGATAGGTGTGCCTTCAAAAAAATTTTTCGCGACTTGCTCGGGTGAGTTGTTTCCGAAATAGGATGAATATGCACGTATATATACATATATGCGGGGGCGAAGCGCGCGCGTTAAAAGTGCCATAGCCATCGAAAGCATTATACGGATAGTAGAGAGGGCACTCGATGCGCCACCGCAATGATGATCGCGCGCCATGAATCGCGACGCGTTCCGTTCATTCACTGCAGCGCGGCAGCGTTTTAATGCAGCCTCGTTCAAAACTTCCGCGCACACGTCCCTTTGCCTGGGCGTCTCTGAATGCGACGCATGCCCCCATATCCCGTGAAACTAATGAATAAAACGTAGGGAGAGATATAAAAGAGCAAGTACGCGTTCGTGTCCCTTTCGTCTGCCGCACTGATGTACTCTTATGCATATAGGTGCATGTATAATGAGTTGGATGTATATATATATATATGTATGAGTCGTGGCTCACTCCCTCCTCTTTCTCAGTCTACGCGCAGTAGTGAGAAGGCGAGTATAAAGAGATTAAAAGTTTTGGGAGAGCGCGAATTATTCCAAGGGCTTATTCAGGCCGTTCGCGGTTTGCGGAACTCCGATGTAGTATAGGGGCTCGCGCGCGCATATACCTGGCGCTAATAACCGAGCGAATTAACGTACTTTAAGATCGCAACGACGGCATAGCGGCGGTTGCGTCTCGAGAGTTGAGAAGAAAAGTAAGCGTATAAGCCGAGTTTGGAATGCGTTTTATGATATGGCATATATAACTGGCTCAAACCTTCTGCTCTCTCCCCCCCCCCCTCTCTCTCTCTCTCTCGCTCTCTCTCTCTCTCTCTCTCTCTATGACAGAGTTTGTCTATCGGGCTGAATTAAAAAGAGATAAGCTTATTGTATGCGGGAGGCGAATTTTCACGATGATTCACTTATGGCCGGGACAGCTACGCGCGAAGAAAGACATCGCTTCGGGCTATCACCAGAGATAAAGAGTCGGGTATTCGACATAAATTACTCGGAACTCGAGATCTTTGCTACGGAGGAGAGTGCGAGGGCGAGAGAGAGAGACACTCAATAAATTTCTCCTTAAGTATCAAAGTTTCTTGGCAAAGAAAAGGCAACACCTGTTAGCTACGTGACGCCAGCTTATGGCATTAGAGAGCGCGAAGTCTACTTTAAAATGCCATGCATAGGAAAGGCTCTCTCTCTTCCTCTCTCTCTCTCTCTCTCTCTCTCTCTCTCTCTCTCGCTCTCTCGTCCTCTCTCCGAAGCGCGACCATTTCCACGTTCGCCAAACACCTATAGAGATATACCTATGCAAACACGAAAGGAAAAGAGATGTGAAAATAGAATGGCAGCTCTTCTGGAGCCATGAACCGCATTATTATTCTCGTGTTTCCATATATTATTGCGAGCTCCGCCACTAAATTCGAAATCCATTAAATCGAGTAATTAATACAAGATCATCGTCAATAAAATGCTGACCTACGTTTTACACGTACACATGCGCACACACAGAGAAAGCTTTATGCCTCTTTCACGGTTCAAGATTACATTATACGTATTTCACCTTTTTCCCCCCGCAGCTTTATTCTTGGATTCTCCCCTCGAATGGAATTCCAACGGCACAACGACACGAAATCCAACTTCCTATTTATCTTTTTGCCTTTTAAATAAAACTAATCCAATTCGCCGCGGGTGGCCTGATTGCGTAAACCGCCGGCAACGAGATTACCTCAACTTTACATCCCGCGATCGTTAATCCGGAACACGATTATTCCTGCGGCCGCAGGACGAGGAATGGCCAAAGACGCCGGAGGCGCGTCGCGCGCACAAAGAAGAAAGCGCCCCGTGCGAAAAGGGAGAACAAAGCGAGCGCATCTTTATCCCCGCCGCCCAGAGCACGGAGCCGCGGAGCACGAATTT
Source organism: Philotrypesis tridentata (assembly GCA_018906965.1). Taxonomy (NCBI): domain Eukaryota; kingdom Metazoa; phylum Arthropoda; class Insecta; order Hymenoptera; family Pteromalidae; genus Philotrypesis; species Philotrypesis tridentata. The sequence continues at coordinate 12,870,510 of JACCIB010000001.1, forward strand.
AATCTTAATAGCGGGCTTCGCGACGACTTTTTTTTTTTAATTCCCGACTTAATTTCGCTCCTGTACACAGCGGTAGATAAAGCTCCAACGAACTGCGATGCAGGAGAGCAAGGGAGCCCGAGACAGATAGCTCCTGTGTATTCCTTTGTGCGAGTAGCAAGGCTATTGCTAAAGTGCGTTCGTCCTTTTTTTCTCTCTCCCCAACTATCCATCTCTCTCTCTCCTTCCCCCTCCCTCCCTCTCTCTCTCTCTCTCTCTCTCTCTCTGACTGTTCGTTACTTCCGGGAATAAAGCGGCATCAAACGAAGCTGCACGTCTGGCCGCTTGATTACAGAGATCTGAGTTCAAATCGATCAGCGCTGTTTGCTTTCCTGTCTCTCTCTCTCTCTCTCTCTCTCTCTCTCTCTCTCTCTCTCTCTCTCTCACTCCCTCTCTATCTCGCCTATTCGCATTCCCCGATTCAACATGCGACTCGACAGCGATAGTAGCGCGCAGCGTAGACTACGTGCTTTCGAGGAAGCACGTGAAATCAAACTTTAAAGCACCGGCTGCCGCGGAGCTTCGGCCCGGCCCGGCATACCTTCGTCCTCTCTTGTCGATTTATCCGGCGCTACGTTGAATAATTGACGACTGAGGTCAGCCAACCTTGGGCGATTTTCTTAGCTGTACAAACACGCACACACGCACACACACACACACATGACGTCTGACATACATCCTCGCTCTCGTTTATTTACCCTTTGCTTTTTATGCCTTTCGCGTGAAGTCGTTTCTCTCGCGGCTATCGCCTTTCCAATTAAGAAGCTTTGCGAACAACGATTCTCCAAGTCCGATAAATATTTCGCGAGCGCGCTCTCTCGCGAGGTGTTTGGCCCACTTTGGCCGCTCGTAAACCAGCACGAGCTCGCTCTAGCAATTACTTATCATAAATTATCCTCGCAGGGCCTCGTCTACTTCAATTTGCCCTTTTCTCTCGCTAATTAATCGGCTGTATCGCTCGAGCACAGCCACACGATGCCAACTATCACACATTGGAAAGGATTGCCCGCGATGCGATCGATTTATTTTAGAAAAATCGAAATTCTCTTATTTTTCGCTTCCCTCGCCCAACCCCCCCTCCTTCCCGAGATAAACAGCGTCATATACCTTTGTTCGTCGTTCGTGTCTTAGGCGAGCTTGCGAGTTTACTCGTAAACGTTTAATGGACGAGGGTCAGGGGGACAAGCATTTTATAGCTACTCTTCGCCACATCGTAGCTCTTCGACGCGAAGCACGGCGCCGATAAATCCTACGGTCAAAGCCTCGATCGATGCACGATGCGCATCTCTCTCTCTCTCTCTCTCTCTCTCTCTCTCTCTCTCTCTCTCGCTCTCTCTCTCTCTTTCGGTCTCTTTCCCACCTATACACTCGCACATCTTTTTTCGCCCCTCTTAGTGCGAGCTTTCTCTGTATACCTCTTTCGCTGCCGCTGTTCTTTCACGTGCCATCGTTAAAATAGCAGTTGTGCCTTATTAAATTTCCTCTCGCTGACGTTTACACTCCAATGAATTTAGAGAGCAGAACTTTTCACAGCGAATAAACTATTGGGAAATTAATATAGTTGGTATTCATCCAGCTTCCCCTTCCCTCCTCGAAATTCGCTGCATGTATGCTATTATAAGCTACTCCATTATTGAAAATCCTTTGTGCATTTTCAAACTCTAATTAGGTAGATGTGAATCTCGAGTTTGTATTCCCATAGGTATAATTATAAATAATACATTTCAAAGCTGCATAACCAATTGGAATATTTTCAACGTTGCTCTAAATTCTCGCTGACTTCGAAATAATTTATTGACCTCGCGTCTACCGCTCATAGGACATCCCCAATTAGCTGGATCGAAGCATATATAAAAAGTTAAAGAGCATTGTAGATTGACGAAAGGCCAAGCATAATTCGCCGTGTAAATATAGATGCTTCGCACAGCAGAGTAGCTCACACGTAATATTTTCGTGTAAACCGTAGATGCGATGGGTATATATACTCTCTGTATCTCTCTCTCTCTCTCTCTCTCACTCTCCTGTCCGACTACATATTGTGCTGCGTCACTTGCCTCGTTCATCCATTTCTCTCTTTCGCTCCCCCTTTTTCCCTGCCTCCCAAAGCCGCAGCGCGCTCTTCTTTATACAAACTCTGAGAGCGGCCAGAGAAACATAAATAACCATTACCCATGTTCGGAATCGCGGCTCCGTAGACAGCGAGATAACACAAGGAGGAGATGACGTTTTCAACACTCGTCCTGTGCTCAGACTTTCTTATTGCGATCGTGCCTCTACTGTTCCTGCTTTCGCGTGATTTATCGCCAGGATATAGGTGCTCACTGTGTTTCTATCTCTATATATAAAATATATATATGTGTGTGTGTGTGTGTGATGAAAGAGAGAGGCAGAAAGAGAGAGCGAGAGAGGGACACGCATCTACGTGGATTATGTCGCGGAAGAGAGAAGGACGTGGGTGTGTGCATAGTTGTGCACGGGAGAGCGTGGAAATGTGCAGCTCCCTCGCTCGCTACATGGGCTGTCTCAATAACGCGAGAGCGGAATGCAAATATTAAAGTTTCAAATCGAATAACCGCCGCTCGCGCGTATAGCTAGAGCCATCGAAAATTGATGCGGCCCTTCTACTCCCCTCCCTTCCCTTCCCTCTACTACGTACTCTCGCTATTGCGCCAAGTTTGATTTGCGCATTATTCGACGTTTCTCTTTCTAGTTTGCTTTATTTTACTTCTTTCATTTTTTTATTCACACTATTCGACTGTAGTTTCTGGATAGAACCGCTCGATTCGCTTATAAAAAGAACACGAAACGAACGAATTGGCCGCAGTAACGAAATACTTTTCTCGTGCAGCTTTGATTTTTCGCATTACCACGGGCTGAAAAATTAAAAGATTTTCGACACGATACGTATACTTGCCGAGTAAAAAGCTTACAGGGCCGATCAGGATAATAAACTAAAAGAAATAAAAGATACGTGTATACCAGCAGCTTGAAACATTAAAGCGCGTGGCCGCGACGCAGATGAGTTGTTCAGACAGGAGAAAAAATACAGAATCAGGAGAAAAAATAGGTAAAACAACTCAATTGCTGACAAACGCCGAGAGCCGCTGGGACTTTTTTCCTCTAGGGTTTTTTTTTGCGACAGTAGCGGCAATGAATGACGTTGACGAGTGTGGCTAGCCGGGTTTAATCATTCAACGGACTATACAAGTGTGTGTACTTTGCATCAGACTCGGCTTTATGGCCACTGTATACACTGCATGTCTGTTTCAAAGATTTACGGGGCGTCACTGGAAATTGGAAAATGCCGTTTTTGCTTTGTCCCGACCGAAAGACATCGGGAACTTTAATTGCCGTCGCGATAAACATTTACACATCGCGCCGCAATTCTCCAACGTTTTTATTCTATTTTACACTCTCTAACACGTATAATGATATAATACAAAGATCGAATCTGGTAGATATAGCCTATCAAAACCTTCAAAATCTATAGATTCATCGTATGTAATGCTGTTATGTAATGCTGCAGTATGGCATTACAGTCAGATCTTCTTTTATGTTTCAAACTGTCTATATTGTTTAAATATTTTCAAATTATATTCTTCACGTCGCCACATTTTAACGCTAGCGTCAAAGAGTGCAAACGTGTATATGATTTGCATAAAATTTTCTAATAAAATATATATATATAATATAAATTAGAATAGCAAAATAATAATAATACCTGTAAGTATGCTTAATTCCATGATTTGAGAAGAGATACCAAATGGTAAAGTCGACGCTCACCAAATGAAATCCCGTTAAAATAAATAAACTTGTCCTTTCCACGTACAGATGGCGGCCGTGTATAACAATCGAAAACCCAACCCAAGTCTGTTTGCGAATACATTAGCGAGCGCGCGGCAAATGAAATCTCCAAGCGAAAACACGATCCTAAAAACGTAGCCAAATTAAAGCGCGACTTACGGAACGACAGAAGTATCCTTCTTGTCTGCGCCAGAGCTTCGAAAACAAAATCAACAGCCTCGTCGTCCTTCCCCTACTTGTGGTATTGACAAACTTCATCGCTGAATTTACCCTGGCTTGACCAAATACTCGAGAAAAAGAGAGAGGGAGAAAAGAAATAAGGGAGGGATGGAGGGAAAAAAGAGAGGAAAGCGTGAAAGAAAGAGCGAAAGGAAGGAAGCAAAGAGTCTATGAAGCTTCCTTGTACACACACACACACACACAAACACCCGCGCAAGTAGACAGAGAAGCTTTGTGATTCTTTGCTAAATAAAGCAGCGATTCCACGACTTTTATCGCAGTGGGGAATAAAGAGACGAGCGCCGATCGTTCTCCCGAGGATAACTACGATATCGGACTTGCTAATGGGAAAGATGTGCGCTGCTAAGTCTATCGCAGCGGAGAAAGATCGAAAGAAAAACGCCGAGAAGCTGTACTTGTGCCACTGGCGCAAGATATTATTTAACCGATCCCTCGGGTTTGCGACTATTTTCAGCCCACTATTTTTCAAAGCGACGCGAAGAGAGACAGAGAGACAGAGCTTTGAATAATAAATTTACCAATTAGAAAAATTAACGAGGCGCATATACGCCCTGGGAGCTCGCTGTCCTGTAAATCTTTCGGGCGCAGATACAGTCGTATATATACGCGTCATTGGTGTACACGCGGGAACCGCCTGCACATCCAGCATCTGTGACACCAACATTTTTCGGCGTATTTGCGAAAAAGCCTGGCGGCGCAAACATTTTTCTGTACACAGAGAGAGAGAGAGACAGCGAACGGCTCATCAGAACTGCTCTGCTTGAGTTTATGCATGCGCAAAACACACACTTGTACACGTACATATATGTACATATGTGTATAGAAATATCCTGCTGAAAATCACTCGCCCAGAAATGCGGCAGCTGGAAGGTACAATCACTAACTATAAATGAAAAATTTGACGAATAGACGTTTAGCAAGGATGCTTAGAGGGGTCAGACGTAGCACACACCGTGGCAAATAAAGAGCATAAGCGAGCATCAGAGCATCGGCAGCGACAAGGTCGCGCTTAATCGCCCGTGGAGAAACTCCCCTCTGCATAAACAGGGGAGGAGGGCCCATGAATCCCCTGTAAATAGCTCGACAGCGTTGATACTCCTCGCGAGTCGTTACTCCCCATCCGGGCCGTCGGCGTCGGGGTCTAAGGAATAACCTCTCGCACATAGATCCAACTCGGAGAATAAAAGTTAGTCCGTGAGAGCGAGAGATGGAGGTAGGAGTAAAAGCAAGCAAGAGGCGAGTCGGAAAACCAGCTTCCGACGAGTATCCCGGCCGCGTTTTCCTTTCCCACCCTCCGTCATCTCCGGTGTGTTTGCCCTCGAGCGCGCGAAAAACCATAGTCGCGGAGAAAGTGCACGAGAGTGAGAGGGAGGAGCTTTCCAAAGGCTGCTTGTCTGAGCAAAGAAAAGCCAAAGGACGAGCTGCAGCTCTGTTTTAACGATAGTTAAGTTTCACCTTGCCCCCGAAGAGCTCTATATATATATCTGTATATACGTGGTATACGCCGACGCCCCCGCACACAGACTGCACACACCTTAAAATAGAAAGTGAGAGAAAGAGACGAAGGCTGCAGAGGACGAGCACTCACTCGAAAGAGAGAGAGTAGACTCTGTCGCTTCCGTATCGAGCGCGGAAGTGCAACAGCTGATTATCCGAGGAGCTTTGTACTTTCGTCCCTTTTCCACGGGAAATTTTCCCATGGAGGACTGAAGATTTGCAAGTTTTGATCTTTAAGCGACGAGATCACAGGCTGGTGCTCGATGAACCAAAAGAACTGCTGCGCCAACGCTAGAGAGTTGTACAGTGGGAGTTTCGGGACTGCTGTATATTGTAGCCTCCCATTCTTGTTTGAATTGCTAATGATGACTTTTTTCCTTTGAAACCCATCCTCGCGCATTGTTTTCGCGCGAATTGGAGCGCTGCTTTTACTTTCGGCTGTAGTGCTCCAGTCGAGGTTACGCTTTTTCCTCTCAACCTCTACATCTCCCCCCACCTCGGCTGGAACTCAGCTGTTCTCTAAGTCAACAATGGGCTTTCGATATAACTCAATATTTTTCTTAGAATGTAGAAAAAGGGGCGATGCTGAACATTCGTGCATGATGTCGATACGAACGAATCGAGATCCGCTAGCAATCAGCTTCAATTATTCAAATGCGCCGGTAATTAGATATGTGCGCATGTATTGCATTGGCTCCCTTCCGTGTAACGGCGAGGCCGAAACCAAGTGCATAAAACAGCCGAGTCGAAAGGGATATCGAGAACGTTCGGCCCCACAGCCAAGAGTCTACTATAGTGTAGCGCTCGCTATAGCCACCGGCTTCATCTCGCGTTTCCCCATTTAAATTCTCGTTACGAGCGAATGCCCCCGTTATCTCGTTTCCGCTCGTTAACACTTTGTTGTTTCAATATGGACCTAGCAGCCGCAGCATAGCAAAGCAGTGCTAGAGAGAGAAGAGAGAGAGAGAGAGAGAGAAGGACGCAAACAGCCGCGGCTGCAGCCTCCCCGCCTCTCTTTCGCCGGCTATTAATGCCCCCTCGTATTTTTCATTGTGGAACTTTTGTTTCGGAGTCGGCGCACCGGGGGTTAAGGATTGTGTACGAGGCGCGCGATTAGCTCTCGCCAGCCCGCGGAAGATACTACTAGTCCATGGATGAAATTGTCGTGGTTTATTTTCAAAATTTTTCTTGCTTCTGCGTTTCTCTTTTTTTTACATCATAGGCGAATGCGATACGTTGCAAGCACACTTTTCCGGCGATAATCATGACGACCGATACCTTGAAAAGAGTCAAATCTGCTAATTACGACGGCTATCGGTCGTGCGGAAAAATAATGGAGTTGAAAAAGCCATGCATGAAATAACACTTGCGTGATCCTCTCGACGCAAGCGCGAAACGAGAACCATTTGAGCGCAACGTGCGCATATATCTGCAGCAATGAAACGAGCGATTGCTTTGAAGTGCTCACCACACGACACCCAAGCTTCCCTTCCCCCCCACTTTCTCTCTTCCTCTCTATTCATCGCCTGCGCTACGGGGCTGCATAGTTCTAAAATTAAAAACCGAACCAGGAACAATAGATAGATATATATATATACATATGAATATAGTCGGTCGTCGGAGTGCGTGCGAAAATGCACAAATCAACATTTACTGGACGATCGCGCAAAAAGCTTGAGCGAGCGATTTTTCATGCACATGCTTGGCCGGGTGAAAGCGGAAAAAATTTTGAGGTGATAGCAGAGCTTAACCATCTCTTTCTCTCTCTTTCTTTAGTCGGTATAATCTTTTTCTTTTTTGTATATATAACATTGTTTGCTCCGATTGGAAGCGTTTATGCATTTAAAGATTTGCATTGCGTGTGCATCGTGTAAAAAAATAATACAGATTTCTTACGATGTCTGCCATAACTTGTCACTGTTTACAAAATCGTACGAAACGTTTTTTAACTCGAAAAAACCGAACGAATAGTTATATCATGATAATCGATTTCACGCAGTATTTTTTTTATTTTTTTTTTACTCTCTGTCACAAAGTTTTCAATTAAATGCTTTCGAAAAATTTTAACAGCTTTTTCATACCACCTTCCGCAAACATATGCGCATATACGAAAAATATTGACGACATTTCAGTCCTGCGCATATATAACGTATCTGTACATGCAACCGAGAGCGCAGCGATGCGTACGATATAAAGCAAGAAGTGAAAGAGCCAACAGAACCTATATGCGTGACAGGAACTACGTTTGCAATATTTTTTCTACTGCTTCTACATGATAAAATTTCTAAAAAAAACAACGTTTTCGTGTATAATTTTTCGCTCGCTTTTCCAAAAGTTCAACTCGTTGTAATATATGTAAATAACAAATCACGTCGTCCAGACGACTAAACTCGACACTTACTGGTGAAACCTGAAACGCAACCATAGCGAAAGAATGAAACTCCAGCGTCCAATCAAATGTATACCAAAGAAAGTGCAACCGCATAAGTATATATAAGTCTAGGCGGCTGCAAAGAGATCTCGTCCCAGCCGCGACAGAACATTCATTTCCCATGTGAACCATGCCTCATCTGACGTTCTAGTCTATCTCTATATCTCTATATCTCTCAGAGAATGCGCTATAGCGAGACGTACATGCATGGAGCGAAAGCTGCGCGCAATCTAGCTCTCGGGGTAGGTATACACACCTTCAACGCTTGCCGATAAATCACGTAGGGCGAGGCCGGTACGTTGCTCCTCTAATCCCGGAAGTGTCGTCATTGAAAGCGAAACAGCGCTGAATGAAAAGTTGTGTCCAGGCAGAAGTTTCGTGGATTCGCTGTGATGGCAGTGTAGTCGAGTTGAAATTCTCCGCAGAGCACGCGACGCTCGCGTTCAAAGTCAGGGGTCGAGGAGAAGGAAAATGAAATTTCGCTCGTCGTTTTTCGAGATAAAAGTGTGCACGATGGAGAGAGAAAGAGAGAGAGAGATAGAGGAGGGAAAAAAGCGAAATTCACGAACTATCGATTGCTCAAAACAGCATTGTTGATGTTGCTGGCACTCGTGGCCAGGAGCGAAAAAGAAGGGAAAAAAAACTGCGGTAGAGCGTCGAGTGACTCTTAAGTGGGAAAATAGCGTGCGGATAAATCAATCGCGAAAACAATACGATCACTCGCTTGTCAAGTATTGCTGAATGATTGATTCGCGAATCCGAGGTGTGTGTGTGTGTGTGTGCGCGCGCGCTCGCGTACGTGCGCGTGTGTGCGCGAGTATGTATACAGGAAAAAGGCTATAGCTTCATAAATATCCATGCAGCCGCACATTCGATACATCTAGACGTTATTCGAGCGTCCTCAAAACACGCGCGCGCGTACATATATGCGCCGATAAGTTGTCTACGCTACGCGGGCAACGCCAGTCAGGGTATACAAACGTGATTTTCGTTCCACTACCTCTGGCATGTAGTTGGGCGTATATGCAAACGCAGAGCGCGCCTGTATCGTACATGCACGTATATAGTATATAAAAATGTTCGAAAAAAAAAACTGGACGTGCTGATGAGAATTGAAAAGAGCGAGCGAGACAAGGACGGTTATACATAGGAAAGCAGGGAAAAGCTCGTCTACACAGTAATGGGAAACTGCACGTACAAACGGACACGCACACGAACAGAAAACAATTATTGATAGAGAAGCGACCGTGGAAACTGAGAAAAAAAAGCCGCGGTAAAGAGAAGAATACACAGCGAGAGAGATAAATAAACAGCTGGCGCATAGCTGAGGAGTCGGAGAAAACATGAGCGAGAGGGAACAGAGTACACGAGTAACAGTTGTATACAGCAAGGGGAGGAGGGGGATAAATAAAGAGTAAACTGGGGAGGGCAAGAGAGTCAGAGATACGCAGCGGTGGACCGGCGTCCGAGTATCAATAGACAATGGCCTATTGATACAGTGCGGCGCTGCTCCCGATGAGAGCTGACATGCAGCCGGCTGCAGCATCCCCTTGGGAGCTCGCGTCGGCCCGCTTATATTATGTGTATCGATATAATTGAATTCGCACGTGTATAACTACCGCACCTGATATATAACATCTTATCATATACGTATAGCCTCGCCTCGCGACTATATACATTTATTATTTTATATTTACTTGTATAGCGTCTCTCTCGTTTCTCTCGCCATCTATATATTTATCATATATCTCTCTATATCTCTTTTCTTGGTGTATCTCTAGATCTCTCTCTCTCTCTCTCTCTCTCGCCCTTTTCTCTGGTGCGCTCTCTCTCTCCTCTCTCCTCTTTCTCGTTTCTCCTTCTCCTCTCTCTCGTTCTCTCTCTCTCTTTCTTTTCTCTCTTTCTTCTCTTCTCTGTCGTTCTCTTTCTATTTGGATTTTGTTTATGACGTGGACAAACGCGTAAAAAATATAAATAACCAAAGAACGCATATATAGCTTCGCTACGCAATGCGAGCTCTGCGTGGAAATGTGTTTTTTTGGCACCAGAACGCGTCAAGTGCGCTGTCTATAACCGAATATACGCATTTCTCGAATGGACAAGCCTACCTGCACCCGAAAGGGCCAGCAATATTACAGACCGCAATTTTTTTTCCATCGAGCCCAGCCTTTGGCATTCTTTTTCAGTGGTTGTACGAGCGATTTTTTTACTCTGCATTTCTCATCAATCATAGTGGCATATACTTGTTTTTTTTCATGGGAAAAATGAAAGTCGAGTCGAGACTGAAGTTTAACGAAGTGTAGTGTTAAATTATGCGGCATATATTGATGCAGCAGGCTTTTTTTGATGATGAAGATGTGTGCTTAGATGTAAACTTTTTTGCATTGAAGAGCTTGCGAGAACTAGCTTTCTGGTTTTTTTTTTGTGCGGTAAACAAGGCAGTGAATGTACACATTCCAAGTGCATTAAAGTTTGTTAATTTTAACAGGAAATCGCATACGTATGTGGTTAATATATTTAAATCTTCGAGAATACCGCTGCGTTAATTAAACTTTTGAAGATTAACTTGAATAAAATACTTATTAAAATATTACACGCGCTTTCTCTCTATTTAACATTCGTCCCGATACGTTATAACAGTTTGTACGGATCTCCAATGGAATGCATACCGTGCTTTATTTTGCAATATGCATATGCGGGAAAATTATAAGATATTCAAAAGAACATTTTCCAGTAATTATTCGTGTTTCGTATTTCGCGACAAATGTGATTAAATGATCTTTAAGCGTAATAAAATTTACTGTCATCAAACGCATTTATGCTATAATCCTAATAATAATATTATTATAATGATAAAATAGGCAAATTCTTTATTTAAGTATTATAATTACAGAATCAGCTCATATCACGTTACTACAGAAGTGTGAATTAATGACAAAATTAACCGATAGCAGTTGCCGGCGCGAATAAAAAATAATCATCTCCATCGTTACAGACTCATTTTTAATTTGCTAACGCATGTAGCTGTAGCTTAATCAAAATACGCTGCATATTTCTCCACATCAGTTCATATCAAAGCTCCGTATCGCTGTATATGTATTTGATTGTGGACATAAGAGTGATAAATCGAAAAAGTAGCAAAACTGTCTTACAAGGTAATGAAGATCCATCTTGTGCAGTTATCATAACGTTATCGTCGCCACGTCGTCTGACTTTCTCTGTCTAGCTCTCTCTCACTTGCAGTACTGCACATTCTATCTCGCTCTTAGTCGCTTAATCTCTCTTGTTCCGTTGCACCAGAGCGTCTCGTGCAAAAGAGTAAGAGAGAGCGAGAGAGAGAGAAAACGAGGGAAAGCAGACATTGTCCCACTCGGTACTGGGTGCCCATTATACGTGCGTCTCTCGCGCTCGGATCGATATATCCCTGTCTCCGGAACCCTTATGTGACACTGGCAATTGCGTTTCTACACAAGCACGTTCGCTTCTCTCTCTCTCTCTCTCTCTCTCTCTCTCTCTCTCTTCTCTCTCTCTCACACACACCTGATTTCTCCTAAGCTCCAGCCGGTGTGACTAGTGCAAGTCTAATTCGGTGCACAAATTCGCCAAAGTCATTGCGCTGAATTAGTCCTTTCAGATTCTATCGTATCAATGATACATTTTTTCAACGATCGTTGATTCTGAGTTAAGTGGTAGCAATAAAACATTTCTACAACGCCATATTAGCTTCGAACTGATTTAAATTTTAACGCTGAACCGAAAGTGTCATGTTGTAAATTACATTGTGAAAGGACTGATAATCTAAATGTATTCTCATCCAAATTTTTTAGCATTACGCTCCTCGAACATCTCTAAGCTTGCGTAATCAGAAATAAATAAAATAGAAGAAAATCCCTAAAATATGAAATTCAGCAAGTTGTGCGAAAAGCCAATCTCTCGTCAAACTCCTGTGTAATCTATAGCTGAGCAATCGCTCAATCGATTTCTGCCCTCGCAGTCGCATAAAGAATTAAAATTTAACTCACGCAGCAGTAGGTCCATGTAGCATATACTATGTACACATCCCGAATATACACGCACGCGTAAACGCAGCGCTGCATAGACAGGGATCGGTGGTGCGGTCTCCCTAGCTCGCGGTCAGCACCCGAGGGAAATGCCAGTACTTCTAATCAAGACGGTCCACGGCCGCCACTGTACACCGGGGATTAAAGCCAGGGAGCAGAGAGTAGCCGGCCGCAATAAAAAGCCGCGCCAGCCGACCGATTGAATAAATAAGCGCGCAATTTGATTACGCGGAAAACGAAGCATTAGGATCGAATGCTATAACTCGCCGCTCTCGCAACTCTGACTTTCTTTGCGAAAATTGAACTATGAATTTTTCATTACGACTTTCGACTGTTCTTCAGCTGGGCGCGCGAGTTTAGTTCAGTGCCGAGTTTCATAAGCGCGTCGCGGCTGTACCGATGAAAGTTACGACATTTCGAAAGCACAAACAATGAATTTTTGCGAAAGTTTTTTCATCGTTATTTACTAAAATGCTTTTTTCAAACTAAGGGCAGACTTTCTGAAGAGATAAAAGTGCTTGGCGCATCGACGGTAATAAAGTCGTTGGAAAAAAAGTAAACTGAAATTATTTATGAAATGATTACAATACCCTTAAGAAGGTAGGAAAGTGTTCTGTCTTTTTCTCACTGTAAACTTAAATGACCGTCACATTTTACCTTTACCTTTACCTGTGCCAACTCAATATTTGTCTGATATATTTAAAACTTAGTAGTATTATAAAAATCGATCGATATTGATTTAAAATAGCTATAATCAATTCTATAGCATAGGGTGTCCTAAATCCGCACTTACATCACGCTCATCCGTGACCTAAGTGGTAACTTCACAGTGAAAAAATCGACTGCTTAATAATAATATAACCGTGACTCCGGATTTTGGTAGATTGTGCTATAAAATTCTATACGATACTTGTGTACAAACGAAACAAGGGTGATATTCACGCCGTGTATCGTGATGTACTATTAATGGACATTATTTTTAGAGATGATGTACACAAAAGTAAATTTGATCCACTGCGCATTTTTAACAAACCGATAGTATATATTATTTATATACATATTTTATAATACATATATTATCTTTATATTAACGATGATAATAGTAACACTTACGCTTACCAATAATAGTAATAACCAATATATGTCACTTTCAGACATCAATAAATAACTCCATCAAATTCGTTAAAAAATAACTAAAATATCATGAAACGCAAATTTTTATTAAAAAAAACGATAAATCAAGAATTAAAAAGAAGCGCGCTTTCGCTCATTGTTAAAAACATCTAGCAAACTATTTTCAAGCTGATCAATATTTTACAATCGCGATAGTTGAACTCCGGTTGTCAAGCAGTAACGAAAAAATCTTATACATAGACACATAACGTGGACAAGTGAATAAGCATAGAGACTATAGCGACTTTGAAGGTGAAATTTCTGCAGCATGTGTTAGTTCCTATCGTTGACTTTTTTCACCCTCTCCTTCTAACTTCTCTCCCCTCTCCGATCATGGATAATTCGCGCGATAATTTTCTCGACCGGAGTCGCTTTCTCTATCAAGCCCATCCCTCTCTTTCCACAGAGCTTGAGAAATGGGGAATCGATTTTCTTGAGTGGAAGAGTAATCGTTGAAGGGCTCGGGGGATCAGAGCTGCAAGGGACGACTGTATATATACTCTCAGTGTATATAAACTCGGCCAGTGTGTGCACGTACAGTATGTGTGGAGCATATATAGGAATACACAGGCAGACTCACGCAAGCGGCTGACCGTAAATTTTAAGTATGTATCGGCGTAATAAAGAATGGCGCTAACGAGCTGCGCGATACCATCTCTTCTGCGTATATAATGCGCCCCGAGCTTTCTCCTCGTGTTCTATCTCTCGCCTCGTCCTTTTCCCTGTAGCGCTGCTCTCCCTCTATATGTATATTCGTCGGGGGGATGGCTCATTAAAGTTTGAGTGCCAACACACATTGCGCCTCTCGTAGACTGTTAAGTTGCCGTCGATGCTATGGGTCTTTCCTTTCGCATAACGCTGCGGAACTTTTTTTTTGCTCTACACTTACGCCGGCAGACACGGCTGGTACTCGCGTGTTTATACTTTCGCGTTGTCTTGTTGAGATAAGGGCCAGTCTGATGGCCGTAAATGATCTTTTTAACGTCGTATTACTGTCGCGCGATAGTCACGGAGACCAGGCAACGTCCTTTTTTTCTCTCGTACCTTTTTTCTTTGTCCAACGTCATAATTTTTTTTCTGTTTTCGTTTTCATTTTTTTGTTGAATGGACGTAGGTTCTGAGTCGCAAGATAATATCGGATCGGTGGGTGACAAGTACACGCTCATGGATTATTAAAATTCAACGTTGGGATTCGCATTTTGTTGAACTTGTTTACTTTTTCAATATGTCACTCATTTCAGTTATATTGCTAAAGATAATGGAAGCATAAAATAATACCAATATATCGACAGATGGTGCTATGGTTAGTAAAAAAATTATCAGACAGCGTACTTACATTATTTCTGATGGTAGAATTTGGTAAGGTATTTTATAGTAAGCATCGGAAATTTTATTGTCAAGGTAATGAATTTTCATTGAAATTTCAATTGATTCTTCAAATTAATTATTCATTCTCTTTTGCCAACGGATTCAGATGAAAAACGATTATTGCAAAATTATGTCTGAATCCGCAATAAAGATAAGAATCTATCCCTCAAATCAAATGGGTATGATATATTTTTATCTAGATCATATAATTTCAAAGAGTTGATCTATCGGGTGTGTTAATAGTAAAAGATGAATAAATTGAAAGCATTAATCTTGTAAAAATCCTTTTAAAAACATAACAAAAGCCATCATCTAGTAGACCGTCATTTTGCGATCCCACCTTCAGGAAGCAGCACTCGGGAGTTGATCTCTCCCTTAAATCTGGTCCAGCTCTCTGGAAAGCTGGTCCACTTCGCCGGAACCACATGGGAATCAAGTTCCGAACTTTGTCTATCAGCTGCAGCGCGTCTTCTCTACATTATAAGGTATGCTTACTACAGCATCTCTTAAATGTTATATAGAATTTTCGCTTTGGAGAAAAGCTTTTACACTTTATCGCTGAGTCTAGAAGTATTCCATGTCTAAAAATATAAATTACCGTGAATTAAGTAACATTTAGATTACCAAGATATTCCAAGACAATGATGGAACGTATTTTAAACGTAAGCTTTCACAAGAATGGTATGGCTGACTAAGTATCTCCGTATTATAGACAAAGTCAATTCAAAGGGAGGATATACGAGTGTAACAAAAAAATCCGTGTGTACTGATAATTATCTGATATCCTATAACTCATTCGTACCCTTCCCACTATACTGTACGAATATATTATCGAAAAATTATCATAGCGCTGTCGGTTATTATGGCAATCTACAGAGGAGACAGTTGGAATAAAAGAGAAGAGTAACATCAAACTATTTGTAAAAACCTATAATAATGTGAGTTAGATGAAAACTTGCCGATCAAAGTCCATGGGTTGTTCAAATACCAACGGTACAGATCGGTGTAGATTATGCACATTATATATATATGCACATAATATAGATTTATATATATAACATATCTAATGCAAAGGAGAGAAAAAGAGAAGGGTGAATTGGAGGGAGCAGTAACGATCGAAAGGCGTACTTGAAACCGATGGCAAAGTAATGAGTTGATTAAAATTCACGAGGCGCCTTTTTTTCTCGGCCCAGCGATTTCATCGTTGAACTTTACTTTTCACTTTCGCTGGAATCAATTTCCCCCCTGTTTCTATTCGCGAGCGAGCCCGTGCGCTCGTGCGTCAGCATCCGCATTTCCATCGGCTGGCTCGCTCTATGAATTCCATTTAGACGAGCCCACCAGCTATCTCTAATATCAGTCCGAATAAATGAATAAAAGAAGAATCCTTGCGAAAATAATCTGGTTTTACGCTTTTTAATATTTAAAGTATTTTCAGAACTCTTTATACGCTTTCTTTTTCCTTTCACGCTTTTACCCTGCGCGCACCGTTCCCAACCGACAGCCATTACTTGTTTATTAATTCGTTATAAAAGCACGTTTTTTGCACTTTCAACTGTATTTTTCCTATGGTCGAACACGATTCTTTTGTCAAAAAGACCCCCCGCATATTCATTGAAATTTTCACTCGGTATTTTTTGTTTTCCCTCTCGCATAGGCGTTCTCCATTCGACAGAGAACTTGTACGTCTCTTTCTCATTGGGATTTCTTCCCTTCCTACGTCGACGCCTCGACGACGAGGTTTACACTTGTGCTGTGACTGCGCGGTTAGCCCAAGCCTATAGCGCCGCAACTCTAAGCAGATGTGGCCACTATATAACAGTATTTCTGGTGAAGGAAGTTAGAGAACTTTGGAGAGAGAGAGAGAGAGAGCGAAGCCAGAGAGAAATATACAGAGCGCGCGGCGCGTGTACTATCAAGAAGTTCCAAAAATATACAAGTTCGCCTTTGAAAGTGCTATATTCGGGCGAGAGGCGTAGGGAGGCAAATACGGTGAAAGCATCCCCTAATCGGTACTTATACCTCCGACGGACTCGACTGTGGGCGGTTGGAAAACGAGACGGAGAATAACGAGAATGTAACAATGACAGAACTAAGCTTCGTCTGCAGCGGAACAGCGCAGTAAAACTTGACGCATTAATGTATTGTTCCCGTTATGCTCTGAAAGCATCATTCGCAACTGGGATTAACTTTTCATAATTATTAATTCCGCGTTCGGAGTGCTAAACGAGAACGATAGGGAATACATAGCCTCTGTATAGGAGCATTTACAGATATGCCGTACAAATTAACAGAGGCGAAGTTATATTACGTTATAGTAGGCTATAACGCAATTTAAAGCAGCAGCGTTAATGTAGCGGGCTTTATATCGTAATAGCAGAGCTGAACAAGGAGTAGCAAATTGTTGCAATATTTGAATATTTTAATGCTCGAGCACAAGCGCACGGATAGGGGCAGGTACATCAGTGCGCGCGGAGAGAGAGAGAGAGAGAGAGATATGCGACCGCGGGTATATACTGCATGTGCAACGCAATGCGCCTCCATCATCTTAAGCCGGTTCATTCGACACGCCCGAGGCAACGGAAACTAATTCGTTTCGCTCACCTTTGCACACTGTGCATTAGAGCAGCAGAGAAAGGTCTGGGCGTTCATTAATGCGAGTAGACGTTACGGAGGAGAAAAGCCATAGTACCGTACAAATGTACCTACTCTAAACATCCAGGGCCACGTATACGCAGTGCATATTACACTGAGCTCAAAACCCGGGCAATTTCCAGGAGAAATACCAAAGGTAACAGATTAATGCGAAATTATTGCGTGCACTTGCTAAGCCCTATATTGAATCTTTTGATGATGCGATAACGTATAAATCTTACTTTATTTTCGCTTTCCAGAGTACTTCGAGACTGTTCTATTTCAATTACTCTCCGGGCACATTATGTTTGCATAGGGATATATTGAGTAAATTACCTCATATTCTACATGTTACGTCATTCTGTACTTGCACAGATCTCTAATGTTCTATTAACACGTATTTGTTCTCCATCTACATAAGATTGCATATTATATGTGGAAAATTGAACCTCTCCAACATTGTATTACCAAGAACCCTAGAAAAAAGTGATGGAAATACGAACCAATTCCATTATCATTATGGTGCCGTTACCATTATTATACCATTATACTACCTGTTGTCCTTTAAAGCTACTTACTACTGCTTATCGTGTAGATCGGGCTCTGAAAATTTTCATATTCTTCAAATTACAACGTAATCTTTAGGTAACCAAATATATTCTTAAAGCAGGATTTCCATCGTCAAACTTTATAGTTTCTTCTCAACATTGAAGAGGTTGAGTAAAAGTCGTCGGAGAACACGATTTTGCCAATGGTTGCAGAGAGTCAAAATTAAAATCTCAAATTAAAATCTCGCAGTTTATTACAGATTTAAATTTTACGGAATTGTGCAAGTATTTTATATTTTCTTTTTCTTATGTACGTAAAGTACTGACTATTCCCGCCTTTTAGTAGATCATGTTTTATACAAATATTTTATATTTCCTTATTTTTCATGTATGTAAATCACTATTCTGCCTTTTACATACATCATGTTTTATGCAGATATTTTAGTATTTCCTTTTACTTTTTTATACGTACGCAAAGGGTTATTCAGCCCATTTAATGCACCAAAAAAATAAATCATCTTAATTCTTGAAAAACAATCTAGGATTTTAATACTTACATTGCAACGAACACTTGGCAAACTTTATCTTCGCAATAGGTCGTCGCGTATACATAACCAAGTGTATTAAAGAGAGATGAGAGAGAGAGAGAGAGAGAGAGAGAGAGAGAGAGAGAGAGAGATAGAGAGAGAGATAAAAAAAGTGCAACGCAACATATCACTGATCTCTCGCGCGGGAAAACTCCGAGGGCCAAGCGAGGAGAGGAGGAAAGTTCCGACAGCCGTATATCAAAGCCAAGAGACTTGTCGATTCGCGAAGCTGACAGTGCTCGCACGCACGAGAAGCCCAATTACTCACAGTCAGAAGTTCATCCAACTTTCGGATGATCCTCCTTACGCGGCTTCCGCAGTGGCATATAGCGGGTTAAGCTAATGCTCGGGCTTGCCGCGCATGCATCGCGAGGCGCCGAGCCATTAACAGCGAGGCGCTGCTGCTCTGCACCTACGTATACACACTATATACGTGCACGTACGTATATGTATATACGAAAGACTGAGAGAGATAGAGAGAGAGAGAGAGAGAGAGAGAGTCACTCTCCGCAGCCCCTATTTCTCTTGCTCTGCGGCTAGCTCTCGAGCTTTTCGCCGCCCCGCGTTGGCCTTGGCTCCCGCGTAGCCGCTAATATACTGCCACTACAAAGCCGGGAGACGTAGATGAACCGGCCATGATAGAGGCGAGGAGTAGCTCGGTAAATTCAAGAACTACCTCGTTGTTCAGCCGTTTAATATATGAAAATGATAAAAGTCAGCGCGCGGTGTGCGGCTCGCAAGTGCTGCTGGCGCGCGCGCGCGCTCGCGAGCTCGTATAAATTAAAGACTGCAGCGCGCGCGAGGCCAAAGAACGCGATGCAGCTTTAAATGAAAGTCGCGCCCCTTGCACTTTGCATTTTTAATAAATGTCAGCATTAATTCCACGCGCCCCTTCCCTCTCCCGCCCCCCCCTTCTCGTTATGCTCCTCTTCTCGCTGGAAAAATTCAGAGGCAGCTCTTATATTCCGATCGCGACTTCCCGATTTCGCAGCTAGTAGGCGCGTATATACGGCAACCGGTGAAAAAAGCCGAAAGCTCTTTATTATTTAAGCGAAACAGTATTATACGCGCGTCTCTGGAAACCGGGGAAATTCCCAGCCCCGAATCGCAGGTGCGAGAGGAAATCATAGATATTTACATTCGCAGCGCGTTCTCGCCTGTATATAATACAGTCGCGTAAGTGAGAAGCTATATAGCGCGAGAGCGAGAGAGCAGCAGTATAGCAGTAGCAGCAGCGACGGCAAAACTCGTTTCGAGGGTCCTTTGGCCTGGCTCAAGGAAATACCGCAGCACAGCAGCAGGTTCCATGGCAAGAGAGGGAGAGAGAGAGAGAGAGAGAGAGAGAGAGAGAAAGCTCCCTCCTCAAGAAACAATATAATGTGATTTAGTAGACCATTACTGCCACTGTACTTTCCAAGCGGCAGCGGCTGGCTCTCCACCTCTATACGCGAATAACAAGTTGAGCTCATCTTGTTACACCGCAGCTTATGCATTTCTTCGCCGCTTCTTTTCTTCGGTTCTCTATTAACCTTCCGAAACTACTGCGTCTCTGTCTACGCGTTAGACTGTGTCATGCGGCGAGAGTCTCGCCCGCTGAATTCAATAGTTCTCCGAGAGACTTTTAAATAAATATTAACGATAAGTGCAAAAGACTGACGGCTCGCAGTCAAAATGGCGCGCGGTTTAATTTTAAATGCAATTATTTCATCCGCGGGAGCGCTACTATTAAGCAAAATGAGAAAGGCGCTTGCTGATGGATCTCCGGAGCGCGATCCATTTCGCGGGAGAAAAAGCGCAATTAGAGCTCGTCCGAAACAACGTCTCGAATGAGCCTTCGATCACAAGATATACCGACGCTCGTTCGGAGAAGATCGAGCTATTGGGATAAGTATACAGACGAGCAATCCACGTGACTGCCTTGCCGTATAACTGTAATTTCAGAGGGTAATTCGATCGTAGTATATAGCGCGTTTTTATTTTCTTCGAATACCGAGAAATGAGCGCAAAACACTTGATAGGGCGAGGGTTTCGACGTACGCGACGATATACGTTTCCGGACGATTAGCGCAAGAGACAAACTCTTTCTCTGTCTCGACGGCAGCGAGTGTAGGATGCATCGGTGTAATCCTCGTCGGTTTCATGTGTATCTGATATCGACGCCCTGACGCCTTTAATGGCCGCCCTTCGCTCGGGCGGGTTTGCGACGATCGACGGCTCTGCAGCCGTAGATCGGCTTCGCTCGTAAACCTGTGCCTGCTTTCGCCGAGTTTTTCCTCGCTATGCGCATGTAGTTTTGTTTTTCAACTTTTTTCAGAGTGACACAGAGATAGAGAGAGAGAGAGAGAAAGAGAGAGAGAGGTAGGGAGGGAAGAAGAACGGGTTTGATATACCTGAGAGCCCGAATTCCGCGCCAGCAACAATCGCATTAAAGGCAGAAGCTCCGGCATTTTTTATACGGAGAGGCGATGGGTGAGGATCGATTTCTCGATCGTCCTATCTTAATTTCTGCTCTGGCAGTTCCTTCTGCGCGAATTACGCTTTTCTCCGACAAATAGCCGCACTCCGACGGCGCCCGAGGGTTAACCGAGCCGATCGTATAAAAGCCGAATCGCGATCTCTCGACTCGATCGAGCGTGAAAGGTCTCTATTATTACTCGTGATTTGTCTCTGGAAGACCAATACGTTTTATACGGCGCGCTACGCCCGAAACTGTACACCCCGCGCGCTCCCGCCGCTTCTTCCCCTCCAACTGATATGCGATCGTTCCGCGCTCGCAGGATCGAATTATTATTTTACCGCAATAAATATCGACTTGAATCACCGATGGTACGTATAAACTACTGCTCGTACGCGGGCAAGAGGGCGGAATAGAACGAACATTATTCGAGCCGCTGGTAAGCGCAAATATTATGTAAACGCAATGCGCGAACGTAAGGGTTAATCCACTCTGGTGAACGAAGCTGAGCACCTAGATGGCGTCTCACTCGGCTCGATTTTTACATTTTCTCCAAGCTCTACACGGCGTCAATGTGTGTGTATGCGCGCCGGTAACTCAGCACGTCCAGACTCGAGCCCTTAGAAGACGAAAAATACGCAGACACCAAGAGAGCCGAGAGTCTGCAATCTCGAGCCGACGACTGCAGTCAGCAGCGTATGTAGGTGCCAATAAAAAAGCGCTCCACCGTCAGATTTTCGTGGAAATTGCCAGACGTAGGAGTGTGTACACAGACACGAGAAGAGAGAAAGAGAGAGAGACACCGAGGACTCGGTGTGTAAGGGGTATGCAGGAAAAAATTTTCCCAGAGAGAACGAGGCGGCGGCGGCGGCGAGACTCGTGAAATTGGAAGACGGCGGCGCTGCTCTGCGCGCCAGGAGAAAGAGAAAAGGCTGATGAGGTGCGAGTGGAGGGAACGTATCCTTTCTTGCTGGCTACTTTGCATATCTCTCCGTGCGATTGATCTACTAAATCTGCAGAACGAATTCCGTCCGGAGCGCTTCTTTTCTACCCCTCTCGGCTCTTAATTCTCTCCAGCGGGTTCCTTCCTTGTGCCACACTGCACTACCACCATCAACGGCACCAGCAGCAGCAGCAGCCAGTCATACAAAGGACTCCCTGAGGCGCTGTATAGCCGACCAAAAGAGAGAGAGAGAGAGAGAGAGAGAGAGGGAGAGGCTTCGGGAATTTCCGATGCCACGAGAATTTCCAAGATATAGGGGTGGCTATCCACAATATACCCACCTTTCTGTATATCCGTAGACGAGAGTTTTATTGTTTTTTATCCCGCGCTTTCTTTTTCTTCTCGTAGCCGATGAACTCTTTTGTCAGTAGTGCAGGCCAGCGTGGCGTCAGACGCGAATCTATTATCAATTTTGTAAAAGTAATTTTGCGAAGTGAGTCGCTTCTGATCTCCCCAATTCAACCTATCCCCCCCCCCCTCTATCTGTCTGTCAGTCTCTGTGTCTCTCTGTCTCCGAATGCAGGTCGGCGAGACGGTTAAGCGAATTACCTGCAATACTGCTTCTGGGAGCTTAATTAATAAAACAGACGTTACGAACGCGCCCGAGATTTATCTCGTTACGATCCTTTTGAGGCCAGGCCCTCTTCGCTTTCCTAATTTCTTAATTATGGCTTAATTCGCTACAAAGTCTCCTCTCCGCGAGCATTGCGAATAAACTTTTCCACTCAAAAGCGACGTTGGACGAGCAAGAAGACGAAGAAGAAGAAGAAGAAGAAGAAGAAGAACTAACGTCGCAGAGGACTCTCGAGAAGAGTGTCGAGGAGGGAGTATAAGTCTAGGAAGAAAGTGGCGCGTTTTTCTCTGCGTTGTGTCGAACGTTGTGTTCGCAACTACTGCCGGGTTGCGCTGCTGTAAGCGAGGGCTTCCGGTGACCGAGAGCGCAGCTAAGGGAAAGAACGTCTTTTAATTTATCGCGCGTTGATTTAATTAAATTTCTCGGATCCGCCAAGCCGCGAAAGCCGTTTTTTCTTAATTAGCCAAGGAACGAGGCACATTCCGTATAGATGGAGTAAACGGCTGACCGACTTTAACACGCTGGATTACCAACATTCGTGCAAGTGCTTTATTTATTTCTTGACTCCTTCGCATCTCTTTTTTCTTCGACGCCCCCACGCTCTATCGCAGAGTACACTGTGATATGTGTACAATATAGTTTATTAAAATCGATCCAATCGCCGACAAATTAATTGCCTCGTTCTCCAAGAGAATTTAATCTGGAGCTGATGTAAGAACGTCATACACGCAGGCATACAATTTAGTTTTAGTGTAAAGCTGTGGATTAAGCGTATGCGGAAAGCGAATAACTCGAAGCTAATCAACGAAAACGGTCAGTGGAATTTTTGAGTGCAAAAGAGAGGGAGAGAGGCTCGCGCGAATTTCAATTAAATTTCATCCAACCGTAGAGCGGTACAACATCAATGAAACGGCAGAACGGCTAAGACTAATAGGAAATGCCTTTGACTCGCACTCGTATCGCGGCTCTCAGTCTGATTGGACGAGGAGAGTAATCATGAGCAAATAGTGCAATTACGTCGTCTGATACGTTGTATCGAAATCCTCTGTAGTCGAGCCTAGTTCTCTGTCTCTGATTCTCTCTCTTCTCTCCCTCTCCCACTCTCTCTCTCTCTCTCTCTCTCTTCCTCCCTCTCCTCCACTCTCTCTCTCTCTCTCTCTCTCTCTCTGTTATATTGAACTTGCTAGTCTGGAAATCCATCAAAACACGCGGTGCCCCCTCGTTAATTATCGACGGACATCGCAATAGTATGACGCGTGTCGCCGCAGCAGAGAGAAGGCGGTCGCATAATAACGAGATATATCTGTAGTATTGGAACTGTGCGCCAGAGCGCAATGCCGGGAGGAGGAGAAAGGGGAGAGGGTAAAGATGCTCTACCGGTATATATCCGGGCTAGCTGGCGGCCGTAGCCCCAGTAGTCTAGCTAATCGTGTATCCTTTGAGCGTTAGATATATATAATTCCACCCTGACTGGTTTCTCGAAACGAGCTGCTGCTACAGCCGTGTACAGTCTCCAATCGGGCAGTCTCTATCAGAGCTACTCTTTGACCGGTGCGTTCTGTTTGTCATCGGCAGAGACTATAGCTATAGTGCCTCAACTGCGTGCACGCGAGCGGCGAGCGGCGAGCTTGACTATCGCTTGCCTGCTCTCTGTATAAGTCTATCTTTGTCGTCGGGATATCTCTCCCTACCCCTGCACCGCGGCTGCTGCTGCTGCTGCTGCTGCTGCTGCTCTGCTATGTATACTATCTCTATATCTCGTTCTCTAAACTCGCTCCGTATATATATAATCTACACACTCGAGGCACATTCGATGAGGCTGTCTCTCTCTCTCTCTCTCTCTCTCTCTCTCTCTCTCTCTCTCTCTCTCTATCCGCGTTGATCATCTGCGAACTGACTCTGTCTTTTACTTCGGGCGGCCACTGTTTGATTGGCTTCCTTGGCTAAATATATATACGCATAGATTTTCCTGGACTCTGCCGTCTCTGACTAATTAAATTGATTTCTCCGAAAGCCAGAGTTGAGAATAACGTTTTGTCTGCGGCTGCTAGTTCAAATATTTGATGGACCAACTGCCGGCGAACGATGGGTTTCGTCTCTGAAACGCTTGTACGCGATGATAAGCTTCGCTGTACGTCGCTACCATCGCAATTTTCTGAATGAAGATCCTGCGGAACTTTGCGATTTTATATACGTCAAATTGATATAACAGCGCATACACAACACGGATGGAGAGATAAAAGTAGTAACAGCTACTTAACCAGATGAGAAAATTCGGTACTACTCATCAAACCTGTTAGGTGTTACTTAGGTAAGCTACTGTTTCGTTAAGTGCAGATATTCTTATACAGAACTGCTGATTATTATACACTCCAATGAATTTAATAGTTATTTGATAAAAAAATCTTGCCGTAAATACTACAATTCTGTTGGATTAGTAAAATATTTAACATTAAATTGTACATATTTACATGTTAAGTATACACAACTGAATTATTTTTTCCATGATCTTCTATAGTACTCAATTCCAACCAAATTAATTCTTTATAAATATAAGAAAGTAGTTTTTTTTCTGCAAAAACATTGCTTCCTATTTTTCACGGAGGACTAATTCGCCTAAGTAAAAGCCGCGTCTTTTACATTTACCTCTCCTCTAGTCGCGCTCTCGCTATAGAGCCGTAAATAAAAAATGAAGCATCGGACGCTCTTTGTCGGTTTCCGTTGATTTTAGCAGCCGGGACTACTCTTGAATAGTATTTACTCTCTGGCTACATAGTCTTTCTCTCTCTCTCTCTCTCTCTCTCTCTCTCTCTCTCTTTCTCTCTCTTAGCGCGACGTCCAAGTATGAAAACAGAGAAGACGTCGTCGGCGCGCGACAAGAAACATGAAGAGCCGAGTACGCGTTACAATGAGAACGAGGTGTACCACCACTCCACGCGCCACACTGTGTACTTTCAACTCTCCTCCTCCTTCACCTTGTCGCACCGAAAAAAGAAGATCCGTGCGCGCGAGAGTGAGATAAGAAAGGAGAGAGACAGAGAGAGAGAGAGAGAGAGAGAGAGAGAGAGAGAGAAGGTGAGCGGCAGTGCAGCTCTCTGGAGTATGGAGGGGAAGAAAACGAGGTAAGAAAGTGAGCCTCGTGTAGGCGATGGTATAGGAAGGGAGCTGCAGTGGGCGGATACATAGACTGTCTCGCAAGCCTGGGACAGACGTCGCGCTGCGAGAAGAAAAAGACATTGTTTGATAGTGACAAAGACTCCGGGAATTCAGTAGAGGACCGCGCGACGTGTACCGTCGGGAAACATCCTGGGCGAGAAAAAAAACAGAATCGTTCTGGAGAGACTTCTTTCACTGCTGCGCCACTCTCACTCTCACTCTCTCTCTCCCTCTCTCTCCCTCTCTCTTTCTCTGTCTCTCTCCCTCTCTCTCTCTCTCTCTGCTTTTTCCTTCTGTGCACGAAGAAAAATAATATTAATTGACCGCGGGATAATTCGTGGAGAGTCGGAGAAACGAGGAAGATAACAGCGCTGACGCGGAGAATTTTTAATTTATCGTGGATCGTCGCTCTTCTGTTGTTAGCGCGCGCGCGTAAAAAACCAGCGCCCAGAGCCTTCCGAGAGGCTGTCATTTTTATGTAAGATTTCTGCCAGCAACGACTCGGCAGTAACGCGCGCGCGAGATGCTGTTACCGGAATAATGCGCTTCTGCGGTGTGTACGTGTATGCCCTGCCCGCAGCCGATTGAAATGAGAAAAAAATGCGGAATCGACGAGACGAAGATAAAACTCAGCACAGGGGCTGCAGCGCTACTCGTAATACGGTCAGAACTTAACGAGAGAGAGAGAAAGAGAGAGAGAGAATGAGAGAGAGAAAGAGAGAGAGAGAGAAGAGAGAGAGAGAGAGAGTTAAGATATTTTTCCCAGTCGATGGCAAAAACCTTTTCATAATCTTGAATCGAGGGTATAATATATAGACTGGATATATAAAAATGGAGAGCCAATAAGTATCGATAGAGTGACTTTCCAGCGAAATTACGAAAGCTTAAAGGGATGGCGAGGGAAAGGGGAGGTATAGAGCTGAAAGCAAGCAGCGACTCCTACGTCTTCCATCTTCCTTCGGGGCAACGTGTGCAGCTCTCCGTTAGACGGATGTTGGCCATATTGGCTAACTATCCCGGTGGCGAGTTCGTGTTCCACGGACAGACGGGTATTATGTTATTACGTTACGTGAGTCCGGTCCACACGACTTCGGCAGAAGTACACACACCGGACTGCGGCCGCCCCTGGCTACGTTCTTACCTCGCTATATCTCATCGCCTTAATTCGATGCATCGATTTTCCCGTTGTATTTGAGAAATAGGAAAAAAAATTAAGCGGAAAATAAAGTTCGAACGAATGAAAAGAGGGAAAGACTATAAGCAAATAACCGTGCTCGAAATCTCTCGAGGTCTATAATTAGCCGCGAATCGTGACTCGGCGAATCATGCCCTCCCCCTCCCTTCCTACCGCAGCATAACAATCCTTAATCAGCCTAATGAAAAGCACAAAGCCGAACGTTTCGAAGTCGTTGACGATCGTCGTTCAATTTACCTCTGCGCCCCTTTCTTTCTCCTCCCTCTCTCTCTCTCTCTCACTGGTTTTCCTAGCAACAACGCGAAAATCCAAAAGGTAAGCAAAACCACAAGTATTGCTCTTGACACTGTGAAAAAGTCAATTTTTAGCTGCTAGTATTGCAATCGCCTTAAACCCTAAAGTGTAATGGTAAAAGCTTATCCCCCGTCCATGCTAAATAAAAAAATAAGTACAAGACATTTTCTAATTTACTGCACGCATTTTGCCATGATACGGCATTGGAAAGCAGTTTAAATGCGGTAGTCAGTGGAAACGCGACGAAATTGGAAAGCAGTTTAGACGCGATTACCAAATGGCATAACATTACATAATCGAAAAATATAGTGCTTAATTTTGCGGTGCAACTTTTATACTTCCACATTCACGAGGCAAAGATTCTGTAGCGGAAGTTCGACGAGGAGGAAGCTGTCCTTTAGATCGCGCGTGTTTACATAAAATTACGCTGAAAGAGACCGATATCCCGTTTACTCAGCAATTCACTTGCCTAGGAGTCATCATATCGAACGATTTAAACTGAGATAGTATTTAAGCCGAATCTCCCAGTAAATTCACGGAATCCAACCCAATCTTTTACTCTCTGCGATTCCATCGACTTGCACTCAAGCGAGAAATTCGTGAACGGTTCTCATTTTTCCGCATCCAGAATATGCATCTGCTGCAGCATGTAATGACGGCGATTATATACGTGTTTAAGGTTTCAAAATTAATATAGCCTAACTTATTTTATTATATTTTAAAATTGTTGCATTTATTTTTAACCCTCTCATGAACTATGTACCGGTTCTACCTGCAAGTTACACAAATAAATTAAAAATATATATATTCCCAGTTCTCTCAGTAGCGTCATCGAATATTTATGGAAATCGTCGTGGTCTACCGCAATGACTCTCTGTACAGTATGCATCACCGCTAAAGTAGGTATACTCATGGAGCACGTATCTGCAGGGCTGATGTATTGCACGTGTCACGCGCGTATGTATATCGGTAACTTTGGCCCGAATTCCCATGATATCTTAACGAGCGAAAACCCGCCATGCCGGAGGAGAACAAGTTGTCGATGCGGAGTAACGGAGTCAGGAAGAATGACAAAGCGATCGAGGGAAAGAGAGAAAGAGAGAGAGCGAGAGAGAGAGAGAGAGAGAGAGAGAGAGAGAGAGTCGGAGTGAAAGTGAAAGAGCCTTTGCAAGGGTGAGAGGCAGTGAGGTTCTCAAGGAGGAAACAAGAAAGCTCAATGGAACGGGGCTAACGTCGGTCTTTGCTTTTGCACGCTTTAGTCTCTCTCTCTCTCTCTCTCTCTCTCTCTCTCTCTCTCTCTCTCTCTCTCTCTCTCTCACTCACTTTCCTCCTATTCTTTCATCCACCACTACTACTATGAAACTATACCATGACTACTCACTAAATTTCCTGTATACTCGCTTACGTTTTTTCCCACCTACTTCTCCTTCGCCTTCTTCTTCTTCTCATTAGATTCCGTAAGGAAAGTTCGACGAGAAGGAAAATGTCCTTTAAATCCCACGTGTTTGCAGCGCAAATAGAACTGTCGAGTGAGAAAATTATCGTCGTAAAATTAGGCGAGGATTAAGTCCCCAAGTCTCTTGTGTGTGTGCAGCTTAATGTTGCCACTGATTGCATTTCACGAGCGCGCGCACTGCAGCGATTCTAGGATTGGTCGTGCAACCCGCTCCCGCGTCGCAATGGGATTCGAATCAAAACAATGGGCGAGCGAACGATAAAAAATTCAATTAAAATTCACACCTCTGTATCTGCTGCCCTGCTCTCCAAACCCAAACAATTTAATATAACTTGACATTCGTTCAGCTGAGCACACGCGTACACGAGATATTATATATTCTATTGCTGAAGCAGCTTTAGTTAAAAATGCATGAAAACTTTACGCTTATTATGGCGTCGTTAGCTGTGAAATAATAAAGCCGTTAACATTTTATTCGAGCCCCTACTCTCCCCCCCCCCACCGAACTTATACGACGTTACCGGGAGGACTTAATGTCCTTTTAAACTTTAATAGTTGCATCGCCGACTGTCGTAATTGCGCCCTCCGCTCGCACGTGTAAAACATGCATTATTGTCTATATATAGTTTTTCGTAACAAGCATAAACGTTACGCACGACTCATCTGTAAATTTCGCAGATAACGAGAGTTAACTTGTTGACCTTCTTATAGTCGCGTCAATTGTAGTCGAAGCGCAGGGGCTGAGTGTGTATAACAAGCGGGTGTACGCTGCGCGCACCTACGGGGCTTAAGTCTCGTGCAATAGCGCGACAAGCCCGGCCGGCGTATATGTTTGTTGCCTACAGGGAAGTCCTCCGTAATTAGATTCACGGCTATTAGTATTCTGTTTGGGTTCCATTATTGTAGGTACAGGGGCCGTGCGCTCGTCCTTATGCGCGTGTAATTTCATTGCGCAGTGATCGCCTGTCGGCAACGCGACGCGTCGTCAAAGTAAACATTTCACCGAGTCTTATGCGCTCGATCGCCGGACCTCTCTGGCTTCCGTTATAATGAAATGTTCAGCTCGACTAGTAATTTTACCGAGGGCGAGTGATTTTCTTTGCTTACGGCACCGCGCTTGAAAAACGTGCTCTCCCTTCACTGTCGCGGCGAATCCCGAAACGAGCCGAAACGCCGGGCGATGCTATAGGAATTCGGTATTGATCCTGTGTTCGTCTCAATTTTTACGAAAGGATGAAACGTAAAAGGAAGAATTTAAATCTGGTGCGTGCACGAGTAGAAAAGACTGCTTTAGCGTTTCTCAAAAGCATATTTTGTAAAACGGTATCTCAAAATTATTTATACTTATTTTTGATACTATAAATTGATGCTCTCGTGAAATACTAATATGATTGCTCATGCTTCATGCGAAAGCTATTTTCTGTTGTTTTACTTTATGTTTATTTCATATCTTCTTTCCATAGATACAAAAATATTTAAGTTTTTAAAATAATGAATATGTACAGCAAGTAAATAATTTAATGAATGTATAAAGATTCTCATTACTGATTTACACTTCGCAGCTCTTTCTCGCGACAATTCAATAATGTAAGCCTCATTGATTTTAAATTATAAACGAAAATTTCCACACGAAGAGCGTATAATATAACAGTATGAGTTTTGGGTGCACAAAACCGCTCGTATAGATAGATTCGTAAATGAAGCCGTCACTCGTATATCGCACTCCCAACACGTACGAGAGCGGGGATCCAGAGCGAGGGAACTGATGCAGAGTGATCCGATCGATCGGATAGAAGCGGAGAGTCGAGCTCGTATATATACCAGGCTAGACTGCGCTCGAACGCGTTTCACTGTGATTACTGGTTCTAAGATAGCGATAGGGATGACGCTCTACGTCAATGCGGCGCTCGACGTTTCCACGTCGGCATTAGTCACCGAATTTCGCAGCAAACTTGTGCGAGGAAAAAAATGCCGAGGCGCGCGGCCTTTCAATCGGGAAGGCAATTCAGTAAAGTTCGTAATCGCACGCCGCGGAGACTGGCTAAAAATTGAAATAAATCTGCGCGCTTTGCAGAAAGCTGTGGGAGTGCGCGCGTCGACGCGGCGACGGCGGCGGCGTCACATCCCAAGCTGATGCTCACTGCCTAAACTCGAGACGTGACGATTAGGCGAGTGCTGGCTCAGAGCGCCGCGAGGCACGTATAGCACGTCGAGCAGAGAGCAGCGTCGTCAGCAGGTGACCTATATTATATATGACTTAGCTTATGCGCGCCGGGCCATTGACGTGTGCGCTAGGCGCAGAGCAAGGATATTGCCCAGTCCCCTCGACCCTCGATATTATTCTACGGACCTGTTGAAATGTAAAGCCGCAATCTGCGCCGATCGCGCGCGGACGTGTAATATTCTCGCTCCCCCCCTCAAGAGCGGGACGTGTGAGGGGCGAAGATTAGCGATTCCGTTGGAAGATTTCGTGTAGAATGATTTTGCGCTCCTACTCCCCGCCACAGTGCTTACCTGAAACAGAAAGAGCAGAGAGGAAAATATAATCGCGATACAGCTTTTGATTTATATATTGAAAGTTCGCCTAAGAGCCGAGTCACGTCCGTCGTCATTAGTAAAACCATATCGTTCGAGCCGATCCGCCCGAGCACGCAAAATCTTTCCGAGTGCGAAATAAAGGAACAAAAAAATAGAAAAGACCGCGCGCTCGCATGAATATGTAGGGCGGAACGAAAGCTCGCGCCTAAACGAAAGAAAAACGGACAGGATTTTCCATCTTGAATCCTGGTCGCGTCGCATCGACATTCAAATCCCGGCGGCTGTAGGCTGGCGCGGGTGAAAAAGCCGAGCTATATAACGCGCGTCGCTGCAGCAGTCCATTCAAATTTGCCGCCTTGCTCTCCTCGCTGCTGTATGTGTATCGCGTAAACGCTGCAGCCGTCGGGGGCTATATCGGCCGTTCATTCATCTCGGGAACGAGCGAGCCCGCCGCGCGCATTATCCCGTGAAAACGAGCGAGGCAATCGATATCCCATCCCCCACCAACCCTCGGCGGCTTTTTTCACCGTAAATCGAGCGTGTGAACTTGGGACTGCTCCCTCGGGTGGCTCGAAGCGCGCCGAAAGCGACACACGTTCGCGCGCCTGGCTAAAATGTCCGCAGTCCTCGCTGAGAAAAGAGGAGGAGGAGGAGGAGGAGGAGGAAGAGGAGAACGTGGAGGAGTAGGAGGGAAAATCGATGGTCGAAAAAGTTTCTCTTCTGCTCGTGCACCCCCCCCCCCCTCCCTCCCACCGCCGTCGCCGTTGCAGACGGATCGTCGCGTATAGAGAGATGCATCTCGTTCGCCGCCGAGGGAGAAGAGCAGCAGCGGCCGCCTGTACTATGCTGTTCGTCTTATCGGTATTCCAAATCACGCGCGCGCACCCGCGCCGCTCTTTCCATAGCTTTACTTTGCGCGACTATGGGTACTTTGGCAATAACCTTTATCTTCTTCTCCCTCTCCCCGCTCCCCGACCCTCTCTCCCTCTCACTATCTTCTCTTTGAAAAGCTATTTTAAATATTGTCTTCCAAAATGAGAATTACTTGTCAAATCTTTATTTACTACCTGATTACGGAAATCTATGCAGAAGAGTCGTTCGGTACGGCTATAATTATTAACTGTAAATAAGTATAAATTTATCAGTTTATTGTGAGAGCAGAAATTGATTTCAAAGTCCCAGAGGAAATTCCGCGTGCGGGTAAGCTTAAATTGCTATAATAATTTTATTTGCACAGTAAGTATATATTTTGCATTACCTACGTACATTTATACCTCATTCAGCTTCTAATTCTCTTTTTAAACTGGTGAAAATGATAATATTTTCGTTTAAATATTCTGAAAATGATTTATTGCAGATAATTAAAAATAAAATAAGTGAAATTTTCTCTTTGAATTGCAAAATTTTCCAGAGTTTTAGTAACACAATAGAGGAGCTTGCTAAGAGAGTGAGAAATCTTAACACAGATTTTCACTAAGAAAACCTTAAAACCGTTTAATTAAGTAGTCTTTCAAAACAGTACTTTAGTTGATATAATAATTGTAATTATAGAGCAATATATAAGAAAAATGAATATAAAATATTATTAGTTATAAAAAACGTTGCAAAGCCTTATTTTTTTTTTCAAAACTAGTAAAAAACTATAATTAAGCATATAAGGTAGGAATTTGCACAGTAAGTAATTTACACTTTTTCCATTAAAGCAAGTAACTTTTTTAAATATCAGTTTAATGAACACTAGTTTTTACTTTTACAGCTGCTAAGTCTAAGCGAACAAAGTCTATTTCAAAATTTTGATTTTTAAAGTATCACTTAAAAGATTTAACCAAGAAACGATAATTAGCCATACTTAGTGCTAATTTTCAAAAGCTAGTGGTTAAACCTTTTTATTGGTGCAGTTAACTTTTTTAAACGTCGATTTTAATTTTATCCGATTAAAAAACATGCCCAAAGTTGCCGTACTGAGTGACTCTCCTACATGCAAGGCGCATCGAAACACAACGAAAGACATATATGTAATCGGCATCATCAGTCCTGCGTGACGGCCTCGGAAGAGAGCAAGTATACTGGTAACGTAGCTTTGATAGGGAAGGGGGGGGGGGTCGCTCGTAGCCTTCCGAGCAAACCACGAATCCTCCCAACGAAGCATAGCTCTTCGATATCCGATGCTTTATTATTCTGTCGTGTACGCGCTTTATATACGCGGGAAGCTTCTTCGAGTATGCAAATTTCCGGGAGCGTTGTAGTGGAAATACATTTTTTACGACGGTCCACGCATTTTTATCGTTCGACCTCGAACGTTTTTCTACGCAGCCTGTCTCTCGAGAGCTACTCCGTAGTCGGTAGGAAGAAGTCGTCTCCTTTCTCTCTCTCTCTCTCTCTCTCTCTATTTCTCTCTTCGCGAGAGTCGAAGAAACTGCGCGTCCTTAGTCCTGAGGGACGAATGTCAAGAGCCGAGGTTTTTGACTGTGCAAGAGACTCGGAGACCTTTAGGATACTTCTTTCGACCGAGTAGTCGAGAACTGAAAATTTTAGATTTATTTAAAAAGTTTAACTTCCTCGGACCTGTTTCTTTTATGATGCTGCTACTTCTGATTACGTATAGTATACGAGACGACGAGACTTTGTTGATAAATTATACGAACGCGAGTTAAAGGAAAAAACAGGGTCTTCCCGGCTTTCTGAGCTGCAATGTTTCATATTTCCTTGTCAGAGTGTGCTCATGTCTGACTGCGCGTACCTTTGTTCTACTGAATTTTAAAACATGACATTGTGTATTACACTTCGGTACTTTTGTGGAATCGTAATGTATAGTCGAGAAGTATAACGCAGGAAAAACAAATATCTAAGTTTTAATAATTAGGGTAAGATAAGTACATTCTCCAACAGAAATAGCACTTTACCGATCTAATGCAAATCCTCGAGCCAACGATAGAGGTACCTCTAACAGAAACAAATATAAATACAATCTTAACTTCGACCATAACCATTTAAGCGCCACAACTTTTTCCCGCTCTCGATATGCGGCCAAATCTCGCTTTCTGTCTCGACTACAGTCCCAAGAAAAATAAAAGAGCCAGGCGATCGAGGGAGATGGAAAAATTCCGAGAATATAAGTAGACGTAATAAGATAGACAGGGGACAGCGACTCTTTCACAAAAGCTAGGGGAGGTATGAAAGAAGCTCAGCCGGTGTCTGAAAATATAAAGTCGTCGAGCGATCGGCGGACATGTTCCTGTCATAAATCTACCGCGCACTAGTCAAGCTGCGAGAGCGCAAGTTTATACAACGTAAATTAGGGGCCGAGAGAGCGAGCGAGCGAGCGAGAGGATGGAAAAGATGATGAGAGCCGAGTGCGCTGGCGCCTACGAAACGCCCTGCTGTGAGAGCTGCCGAGAGCAGAATAAAAGTTATTAAATTTGATTAGACTCTCCGACGACACGGAGGCTATGTACAGCGGAGCTTTCGAGTACAAGCACGGCAAGAAGGGAATTTCCACCTGAGCTTCGAATCTCTCTCTCTGTCTCTCTCTCTCTCTCTCTCTCTCGTTCTCTCTCTCTCTCTCTCTCTCTCTCTCTCTCTACGTCTCTATGTACGTATATACATTCGTACTTTCTGGTCTGGTTGTCGTCTTCTTCGCTGGGGCTGGAACGAGGACAAGTTTCGAAGCACTACTACATTGGTATATCTAGCAGCGTGTAATGGCTCGGCTCGAGATCGTATTAAATATAATTGTTAAAGTTCTTCCACACGTGGCCGTTACGACATTTTCGACCCCTCCATGTGCTGCGGTGCGATGACCCCTTTTCTCAGCCCTCTCTCTATCTCTCTCTCTCTCTCTCTCTCTCTCTCTCTCTCTCTCTCTCTTTTCTCTCTCGATATGGAAATGCTCGAAAGTCGAACCAGTATACACATAGCTCTTTAATGCTAGATATTTCCGATTAAATTAAATTTTTCTACGAGAGCTATCGATTTATATGGAAATAATGCATTGCTTTAATAATTTAAATTGAGATCACCTGCATACTTTGTAAAGCAGCACGTTACTGATAAATCCATGTGAGAGAGTTCATGATATTTTAAATCACCGTATACTTATTATTAATATGTGTCAAAGAATGTAAATTAAATTGTTCTTCGGTCATCTGCAATGGCGTATTAGTTTTCTTTTCAAAAATTCTCAGTAGTTTCTAGTTTTTAAATACACTATTCATCTTTTAAAAATGTTAATTAGTAATTTTAACCAGTATAAACAATAAGACAAAATGCAGGGATTTAATCGCAAAATGGGATAAGAAATTCATTTCATCCTTAATAATACCTTAGTGAATAATAACCAACCGACCAGTTACTCAGCGTGTTACATTAGAAATTTAAGTAACCAAGTTCATTCATTGCACAGTTGGTCTTAGAGCCTGAGAGAACGTCGGGTGCGCGTAAAAATACAGCCCGACAAGAACAACGCCAAGTTCATTCGCGACGAATGGCTCGGTAAATCAGAGAGAGAACGAGGAGTTAAACTTTCTTCTTTTTTTACGAACATCGCTTTCTTCGCGTCCGTTCCGAAATTTATGCCAAGACGTATGAGAATTCAATTATTCCCGGTGTTTCGTCGAGTTTTTTTTTTCGTCAACGACACTTCGATGTGAAATTTTACCGATCCTCCAAAGTTTTATGAAAAAGTGAGAGGAGAAAGACTCTGTCGTGTAAAAAATTTACAAGTCTCGAAACTATATTTCCGTTTATGAAGTTTAAAATTTTATGTATATGTTACGCTTTATCGAGAATTCTGCGAATGGAAATGAAAAATTCTCATGGACGATTTTATTATATAGCGCACAGCAACCGAGTGGCACTGCGCGCGCTATAAACACACTGCTGTATTAATGACGCGCAAGAGAATTAAAAAGTTGCCGTTCACAGAAAGGGTGTCACCTTGGATTTCTTATTTCGAGCAAATAAAGAATGCGATAAGCAGAAAAAGCCGCGCGCCTCTCAAGATTAATCATCGGACTTCCATGGTCCGTGCAGCAGCATAAAACGCAAAGAGCAAAGATAATAAAATGAGAAGTGAGGATAATCAAAAGTATTTATACACAGAGACAGAAAGGGATGGAGAGAATCAGCATTGCGGCAAGCCTTTGACATCTTTTCATATATCATAACAGCCAGGCAGCAACGCAGTGTGATAGTCCAACAAAGCACGTCGAGCTCTTTTAAAGCATAAACGTCAAAATCCCTGCCCGTCAGCCCGGGGCTGGAGGGACACGGCAACAAAACCGTTTCTCTCAAAGAGACTGAAAATGAGCTAATTCTGCGTCTGGGCGAATGTAACCCGTACGCATCGCGCGCACATGTGTACATTTTGTGCATAGCTAAATTCAGAATGCCACATCCGGCGTGACTAGCGCATAATAAAGCCCGGAATATTCGC
The DNA here is from genome assembly GCA_018906965.1 of Philotrypesis tridentata. NCBI lineage: Eukaryota > Metazoa > Arthropoda > Insecta > Hymenoptera > Pteromalidae > Philotrypesis > Philotrypesis tridentata. Next base: position 12,906,997 of record JACCIB010000001.1, read on the forward strand.
GCATTAGGAATGTTATTATAAAGCTAAAGCGCAATAGTAATCGACCTCGAAAACATCATTCCCTTCAAATCTAATTAATCGCGCGAATACAAAAGCATGTCGCGAGCAATACGCCGGGCGAGCGAATACGATCGCAGTTATGTCGTAGAATTAAAACGCTTCGAGCCAAAAGAGAAGAGCGAAGCGAAATTTATATATAACGAAGGGGACGTGTGCGTCGACGTAATCCCGCCGGTAATAGAGTGGACGGAGACCGTTCGAATTGCACGTGTGGATTTATCGATGCTCTCTGTCTCTCTTCCTCTCCTTCTCTTTCTCTCTCCTCTCTCTCTCTCTCTCTCTCTCTCTCTCTCTCTCCATTGCGGATACAATCGTCTCCGATTTCTGTCTCTCTCCGGCTCCGGATATGCGTGAGAAACTCGATATTTCGATTTCGTTCTCGAGTTCGCGCACATGTGCTGCTTTTTTTTCATACACGGTTATGAGAATATACGGGAGGGTTAGAGCTCGCTTGAAAGCATAACGCCGTCAATTCGCGGGATTTCGCACATCGAAGAGCAGTGATATTTAGACATTTTTTCAAAACAGCTGTAAATCGTGCGGTTCGATCACCGTAATGTATACATACTTGGATAATCTTCTAAAATCATTCTATGCAATAAAATGAAATAAATAAAATATAATAATAGAAATTAAGACCTAATTATGCATATACTTCTAATTATATTTAAGTATCTTCCACTCGGTGATCAAGTTTGAAATTCATATTTTAATATCTTGCAGACGTCCTTATTTGCATAATTCAAAATTATCTAAATCAAACGGAATTAGGAGAGACAAATATTAATTCCAAACTTCATATAAAATGATAAATAATTACACAGTGTCCCAATTAAATTAGTTTTCTCATCTACCATCCGATATAGTTAAATTTTTATTTGATTTTTCACATTCTTGAGAGCCGAGAGTCCGTGAGCCAAGAAAAGAAAAATTTATTAAAACTTTCCCAGGCAAGCTAAGCTATCCGCGGGTAAGAGAAGAAGAGCACCGAAAGTTGGGCAGCTACCAGTAAACAAACTCTTTCTCGCTCGAGTTTACATCTAATCGCCAGTTTATACTTCACGTGCTGTATACGTCGTAGCGATAGAGAGAGAGAGAGAGAGAGGGGGGAGGGAGAGAGAAGAGAGAGCGAGAGAGAGAGAGAGGTAAGCGTATGTGTATCGCGGCTTTGCACACGCGCTTGAGGGGGCGTATAACACTTAATGCGCGCGAGAGCTTTGGCTGGAGAGAAGCCTCGAGGGGTGTATCGAGCCGCGAGCTTGCGCCAGTAACTACAGATTAGTGTTATCAGGAGGTAACAACGCGAAACGCGGTTTACCTTGACACTGGCGAAACGCTGCAAGATCAACGGTTGTAGCTATATGCCGCAGTACTATATGCGCGGCTGCTATACTGCACCATCGGCGAAGAGGATGCGGAGTTTGCTGATTTAGCCTCCCATCAGTTAGGGGGAAAATTCGCTGATTAAATACGACCCCTCGCCCCACGCTCTGCAAGCATAACTTCCCGATGCTTGAGGGGACAAGATAGGCCTATAATCTTAATCTGAATAACTGTAAACCCCTGAAAAATTAGTCCAAACTTTGTTAGTGTACACCCCGATGACGTGGTAATCTTATACTAAGATTATAGGCAGTGTTCGATCTTCGATTTAAGATGGCTGGACCCATATACTTGTTCATAAAATGCTATATGTAGAATGACTTCGATGAATTATTTCCTTCTTTTTAAAAGATCGGATGTAGCTATGAAATATTCATTCCGTTCATTCTCATAATTGCATTCACAGATTTCAAGTATGAAATCTGTGAATGCAATTTGAAATTTAAGTGAAAAAAATTACCGCTTATCTTTGTACTAATAAAGTTTACGGCAATTCTTCCATGTTTTAATTTTTCAGATTTTAGGGTCGTTTTGTCCCCTTAACTCTACCATACGAATGTCCGGTTGAAAATGAAAAGGGAAATGGAACATACACGGCGTAAAAGCGAAGAACAAACTCGGAGGAATAAGCAAAGCGTGTGATTCATTGCCGAGCTAAATACAAAGCGTGTTAGCGGCAATCCATAAAAAAGGTCGAGAACAGCACTCAACGTCACTCGGTGCGAGGGTGAAAAAAGTAGCCTTTCAAAGCTCCCGGAGAGAATATACGTATCCGCGGAAAAACAAGCGAGAGCGCCGCATGCGAGAGCCAGTAGGTTAGCATAGTAATCCGTAAAGAAAACGAGCGTTTATTTTCCAAGACCGCAGCAGCGGCAGGAGCATCGAGTGCCACTGTGCGCAAGTATCGCCTATACCGCGTACACGCCGACTCGCCGCGACCCCCCCCCCCCCCCCCCCCTGCCAAACGCTCCAGGAGTTCGCAAACGGCGCCGGTTAAATCTTCGACCGCGTGCGACGACGATTACCATTAGCGTTCTAAATTCTCCGCCGCAAACGGCCTCGGTCCATTCGTAAACTAACGATTCTTGGCATCCACGGCAGCCCTATGAAATGCGACACACACATGCGCGCGTACCTACTGCACCGCTAATAATGTGCGATCCGTAACTCATCCGGGACTTTGGGACGAATTCTAAGCGACCGGCCTCTCCGCCGGCCGCATGTACGTGCGGCGAGGAAAAATTCCTTCCAATCTTCCGGGCCAATAAATTTTTCGACCGCGCACCGGGCAAACTCTCGACGAGACACCGGGCCCTCTAAACCGTACAACGGCAGCAACAGCAGCGGCAGGCCATCGTTCTTATTAGCCTTTGGCTCTCGCGCTTCAGCTCGTCGACCATCGACGTTTACGATTACGACGTCCCCTGTAAACAAGCGCTTTAACACGGCCCTCGGTCTCTTGCCCCGCGAAAATTGGTACTCGGAATTAACGAGGACGACTGAGAGCTGCCAGAGGCTGCGCGCTCGAGCTGGCCGTACCACGGCTATACACACAGCTCCGCAGAATCTACGGGCTATACGGTATGCCTCACACAGCCGCATGAATATATACGAAGAGTCGAAGCGTCGGACATTACAGCGCAAGCCCGAGCGCGCGAAAGAAGCCACATTGGAAATTTAATAAGCTCGTTTGGAATGCCTCCAGGCGCGCGCGCGCGCGCGAGAGAGAGAGAGAGGGAGAGAGCCCTATGCCTCGCATTCCTCTCCCATATGTATATATATGATCGAATTGAGCCATTTCGCAGTAACTCCAATAATTTATTAATTAACGAGCTCTGTCACCCGACTCGCGCATTATATTTTTACTTTTGATATCGCGATGTCGAGTATCTCCTCGATTTTGCGGTTATATACATGAAAAGCAGCGCTTGCCATCTGCGCAACGGTCGCCCATACACACGCTGCGCGTATTTCATTTAATTATAAAGTTGACACCGCGTGACTATACATCTTTGAGCTAGCGCGTACAGTTTCTGTGAGCGCAGCTACCACTTTGCTCTCGCATTACCGGCATCTTTATTGGTCGAAGCTTGGCGCGCGTGGCGCGGCTCGTCGAATTTCCCCGCATGCGCTTACACGTGTTTATGCATACGCCGCGCGACGTGTAATTAAACGAAGCGGCACACAGCCACGACGTCATTCTGCTCGACGGAGCGCGGCACAAAGTGCAGCCTGTGGGAAGAGCGAGGGCGTCCGACCGCATACACGACGAAGAAGTCGCGCACGTCGTTGTCTCTGCGGCGCTGCGGCTGCGCCGCGCAGCTGCATAAGTATACAAGTATATGCGCATTTAGAATCTCACTGATAGCCGCCGGTCTACACGATTTACTTTTAAAACCATACCAAGTCCAATGCTTTTGCGTTCGATGTGCAGCGTTGCGAGAGCCATTAGCGTCACGAGGCAGGCGCGTTTTTCTCGCGCGATATAATCCGCAGAAGTCATTGCGCTCAAGAGGAGCTGTGTGAAAAAAAAAGAAATACGAAAAATAAGGAAACAAGTCGTCGGTTGTGAGTCCGCGGTAGACCTTTCTCTCTCTCTCTCTTTCTTTCCCGTGATTTTCCCGTGAACCTATCCGTATAACGAGTGTTTGTAATTTAAAAGCGCGACAAAGGCTTTCGAGAGCGCTAGCGACCTTCGTTATACCGAAAAGACATTCTATAGCCACATCTCCGGGTATAATGAACGAAGCTCCTTTCCCTCCCGCGAGCTTCTACGATTCAACACGATCTTTCTTTTCTCTCTATCAGGCGTGACTTTTTTCGCGTGGTTTGAATTTTGCCAGATTACTAATTATATCAGTCGATTCTGCAAAAAAATACATAAAAATTTTAACTTTTTTAGTTAATTCAAATAATTTTGCAATAAACAGGGGAATTTCAAAAAGACTGCGATACTATTTTGGGTAATGCAATATGAATGACTTTTTTAACTCTGTCTGTGCTGTGTCAATCGTAGAATTTAATGAATGAAAATAAGTGCTTCCTTACGACTATGTATACTGACTTTAGTAGTCGTAGGCGCCAAAATGATATAAAATTATCAGAGGCAGCCATTGGATAGATTCTTTTCAACAAAAAACCGAATAATACATGTATCTTTTTACAATAAAACAGTAAACATTTAATATACAAAGCTCCATTCAGTAATAGAATATATTTTGGCTATGCTACTAGAAAGATATTAGACTTTTATTATAATATGAGAAAATGTTTATGTGTAAGCCTTTATCAACATTATTTATGATACCTATGGTAACAAACTTGTCCGAAATTGTGGAAAAAGTAATCCTATATTCATACTGAAAAACTTAGATGTTACAATAGATGTATTAATTTCAAGTTTTACTTGTTTCATGTAGACAGAGGAGTGAGAATTTGTGAAAACAGATACATTTCCTCAACATCTCATGTTATTGAAGTTGAAAAAATAATATACTTAGGAGTTTAAAGTGTGTGTGTGTGTGTGTGTGTGTGTGTGTGTGTGTGTGTATGTGTGTGTATATATACCAAAAATTACGCCTGTATTCACTTTTAGCAAGTCAAAAGAAATGTTTTATTTCATAAATAAATATTGTGAATCACTTCAGTATATGTGAAATAATGTATGTTATATTAAATTAAGTAATTATGCTTTGTAAACTTATATATTTTAAATGAAAAAAATACCAATAATTTGTCTATCGTACTTCAATAGCTGATTTTATTTTTTAGTATTTTGATCTTTTTATTTTTCAACTGTAATTCATTGGATGAAAGGCATGCAGAATTCAAGCTCTTCATCGCGATAGAAATAATATTTTCCAAACGAAATTAATTATTTCCTTGCAACTCCACACACACACGGCTTTTAATTCAGCCGCAAACGAACGCTCTAATAAAGATCATCGAGTACGATAGAATCGCAACTGAGTCAGCTGCATAGTTAGCATCGCGTCGATCTATCCATTTCAAAGCTTCATCCGGTCTGTTAAAGGACGCGCCATTTGCCAGCGATGCAATATTCGTTCTCGCGGTCAGACCCAGACACGTCGTCGATTGTTACTGGGTATCCAGTTGCGAGCCCGCCTCGAACTCGACGACCATTACCTCGCCAACACGCGAACATCTTTTTCCAGACACATAGACAGTATGTTTTCGAAAAAGTTTGATTCTCGAGTAAACTGAGTAATGGGATCATAGCTTCGCGAAAATAATAAAGCTCTGCTCGGTATAGATATAGATAGAGGCGGATCGAATCGATTCGCCACGTAGTTTTCATTAGGCGATTGTCCCACGAGGCGAGTGGATATTTCCTGATTACAAAGGGAAAAAGTTTCTCCTCGACGAAAATGCCAAGTTGGCCTTAATGCCGGGGCATTTTTCACTTTCGCCCGGTGCGCGAGTTTCTACCCCGTGATATAACGGACGCACGTTGAAAAAGAAGCGTACTGAGATAGCGTTTTGAAAAGTCGAAAGTTTCTTTGATATAGTCTCAGCAGTCCGATGTATAAATCATGAATTTTCTATTTTCGTGGCACACTCCATTAACATATCCCAGCTTTTCTTTGAGATGTGCGTAAATCACCGTGCTTAACTTATACCCCCCTCCCCCTAAGATCTTCATCTCATATATAGATTATTGTCCTATCGAGACTGTTCCAGGAGCGAGTCGATCTGTGCATAAATTAAAAGACATGTGCGAGAGAATTTTCTACTTTCGCTGAATCGCCACGCGAGTATATATTATCGCACGTGCCCCGAAATTGCCCGCTATGTCTTAATTTACCGGAAGTGCACAAGATTAAATCATCTGTCTTTGGTTTAACGCCTCTCGAGCGCAGCTTGGCAGAGGGAGAGAGAGAGGGAGACAGAGTCTGTCTGTGTGTGTGTGTGTGTGTATAGGGTGAATATTATACGCATCCACGGAATTTCACTGTTTCGATTACCCGCTTCATCTAAATAACACGATTAGCGCGGGGAATATAAGCGGAGCCAGTGCATGAATCTGTTCGACCACACGTGAACTTTCAGCTATATTCGGTGGCTCGATGTGCATTGCAAAGCTGAAAACCTGCTCTCGCATAACATCGTTGCGCGGATGTACATAACGCGCGTACACGTATACGCGTGCAGTTTATAGTTATCTTTTTTTTTTGCCTAAAATCACCGCGATCGCCATTAAAGATTTTCAGTTATTTTTCGGATAAACGAAGAGAAAAGAGGTTCGCCAATAGAAAAGATAGCGACTCGATACGATCACGTAAAAAATTTTCACAATACAGTAAAGAGAGAGAGAGAGATAGAAAGCGAGAGGCTGCAGTCGAACTGAGTGCAGTACACACGACACAACGGCGACATGTTCGCTATCTCTCTCTCTCTCTCTCTCGCTCTCTCCCTCCCTGAATAGGACATTTAAAGCCTGCGGTTCTCTCCTGCTGTTGTCGAGTCTGCTCCCAGCGCAGCGCAGCGAATCTATCTTGGTATTCCTCGACTTGGGCTCGCGCGGTGAAAGATATAGCCAGAGAGATACAGTCGAGTTTACAAAGTCAGCGCCTACCCTCGAGGATCTCGAAGCAGATCAAGATAGATTACCTCGTATATGTCTCAGCGAAGGCTTTCGACGAAGGTGTATGTATATAAGGGAGAGACAACGAATTAAGCCCGAGACTGCTGACTTTTAATTAATGATTTCGAAAGCCGTAGGAGAAGAGCGTTTTATACCGGGAGTCGAGAGAATCGAATTATTTGCCTTGAGATTGTAAACACCGGGTGTGTCATTGTTCCCTGACGGCGAGCCTTTCCTTCGATCGCGAAAATCGAGGGGAAACGCTGAAACTAATTATTTTCTCTCCTCGTTCTCTCTCTCTCTCTCCTCTCTCTCTCTCTCTCTCTCTCTCTCTCTCTCTCTCTCTCTCTCTCTCTCGACGAAAAACACTGATCTGATTTGCCTTCATTAGCGTGGCATTAGTCTGCTTGGCTTTTACGTATCTATACACGCATCTCTGATACTAATTGGAAAAGAAAAGAGTATCCGTCTATCGTCTTCGAAAGCCAACCAACTTCTAGGCCACAACGAATTTCGTATGGTATCGATGTAACATCGTAATTCACCTTCCAAACACTCCAGCTCCAAAGATTTGTGCACGTCTCGTTTTTTATGCCGCGGCGTTAGCAAATCGAGAGGACAAGAGCGCTTTGCTTTTGGATTAAAGCGAGCAATTTAGAGCGCGCGTGTGCATAGTGCTTCGTTTTCGAAAAAGTCACAAAAGTTGCTCGCGGCTAACTTTTTCCCGCAGTAGCGCAGCGCGCGCACAGGCGGCCCCTTGAGAAATCGGGAAAAACGCTCGCGAGTATATAAGAGAGTTCAAAGAATACCGGAGTCGCCCGTATCATTATTATTGTTATTGTTATTGTTATTATTATCAAAAGCGAAAACTTGGAAACTAGAGCTTGAATTTCTCCTAATCAGCGCGATTGATCTCCTCTATTTTATTTTTCTCGCGGCGGGGGCGGCGGCGGCAGCGGTACGAATCTTGATCTCCGGCGAGAGAGACGGCTCGGCGGCGGCGGCGCGGAGCTTCATTAAAACTCCCAATCGTCCCCGGTATAAACTACATCGGTTTCACAATCTACTTATCGACATCTCCTTATCTAGTCCCGGAGAAATCTCCATTCAGCGCGCCAACAATGAATCTCTCCACTGCAGACTCTCGATTCTTTAATTCGTTTAGCTCCTACTCTTCTTTGCGGGAGAGAGAGAAACTGGTTGAGGGGAAGGAGCGAGAAGGAGAGGCGAGAAAAAGGCCAGCAGCAGAGATGCAGCGTCGGAAGAAAAACGAGAGAGAGAAAGAGAAAGAGAGAGAGAGCGGCGCTGCTGGAAAATGAGAGTCAAGGAGCGACGGCGGCGCAGCGGCCGGTGGCGGCTAGAAGAATGAGAATAAGGAAGAGAGATGGAGCGCGCCGAAACTTTTCCATTTCATTACACCGCTTTCCCCGCTCCGTGCTCGTGTGTTTTTCCTCCCTCGCTCTGCTACTGCAGCCATCAACTTTATTACTTTGTATACTCTACAGCCTCTCATTTTTATACGGCATTATTTAGCGCAAAGTGCAGAGTTACGCCGAGCCACTCAGACTCGCGTCGACTAATACGACGTTTGACGCGAGAACTCGCGCGACTCTTAACTTTTTCGCTCTCGGCTTTACCCCCGCCTTTCATATACACCTATAACCGCGTCGACGGCTGCCTAGCCGAAGATAGTCGCAATACGGGAAGGACGGGGCTGGATCAGTATAAATCGTGACAGATTGATTCGGCGTGTTTTCATCTGTCCCGCGCGCGCATGATTATTCAAAACGGGAGCCTCTTAACGTCGCGTGCCGAATTAATTACAGGAGAACACTCGGCTCTGTTTGTGAATGTCGAAACATCGCCGATCGATTTTCGCATGTGTTTATGCATAAGCCTATATACTGTCGCGAGAGCATAGTCGATGACAAATAATTTTGATATAACACCGTCTCTCGGAACAGGCCGTTTCGAAACTTTCGCGCGCGCCCCATGCGGCACAGGCAAATAGAGCGACAGTACAGAGAGGAAAAAAAAGAAGATATATTCCACTATTTCATCGCGACAGAAGAAGCTTCGATATAAATTTTCCGAGGAAGGGGGTGCGCTCGTAAATAAGAACCATAAGCATTTTCAAACCGAACTCTCGATATAAACCAAAGACCAAACAAGCGCCGCGACTATAGGTGAAATACAGCTCTCGGGCGCGCATCGAAGGGGCTGAACGAAAGGAAGCAAAAAAAAGAAGGTGGGGGGGGGGGGCGGTAGGAAAAGAATAGCGCGGGATAAAAGTTCATTGCGCCGCCCTCGCATAATCCGAATTAAGGCTGCCGCGTCGTTTCGGCGGACGTACACCGCTACGCGGCGTAACAGATTCTAACGGTTATGCTCACGGTTATGTCTGGGCGTGTAGAGACGAAAAAAAAGAGAAAGAAGAAAAGGGCCAACTATAATACGCGGCTTCTAATTACTTCGAAATATCTGGTTCGTCGGCGCGGCGGCCCCTACTTTCCATGGTTTCTCTTGCCATTTTGCGTTTATCGCGAGATACCGCGTATAACGGCCGCGGGACGCGCACTTTAAGCGTAACTTTTTTTTCCCGTTTCACCCTCGACGTCGTGGCCGCTGCTTTTTTTTTGTCTCATTTCTCTCGAAAGCCGCTAAATTGCCGTAAATCACCGTTCTGCCGTTGGCTTAATCAATTTCGTTTAACCGGATTGCCGAGGTATATAGTGCTATAACGGAATTACTTAATTTGAGAAGCGCAAGAATAATAATAAATTCAAAACGGATTTCTCGTACGGACGTGCGGAAAAAATTTTACCCTCGTGTTCAGCGGCTCCTACGAAAGTGTAATTAAACGCAATTTTATGCTTATTTAAGGCTCATGTGCGGTGTATCTTTGATAAGCTTCGAATTGAGCCGCGAGTATGCAGGTAATACACGAGGTAATTCGAGAGAGAAAGAGCTTTTAAATAATGTCGACTTGATTCGGCATATCGTTCGCTTGACGTGTGCCGTGTGCGTCTCTCGCTTATTTTATTGGTTATACATTACGCGCGAGTTTCGCTTTAAACGTAATCCTCCTGATTTGCATGCAATGACTGGCCTCACTGGCGAATAATTAGTACTCGAAAAATCCGACATAATTCACACTCCAGCGACTGTCATATTCGCATATTGAATATCATTATTCGTTGATGCTTCTTCGTTTGAAAAATAAAAGATAAGCGTGAATCACATCCGGCTCTCGGGCGTCGTGTGCGCATATATAATACAATATTCTGGAAACGAGAGGTATACATCTCTCGGTAGCTTGCAAATATTCCGAGGACAGAGTATATTGGGGGGGAGGGGAGGAAAGGGGGAGGGGGAGAGACACCAGGTCTATAGTGCAGAGAGAACTGAATTATTCATCTGCGCGAAACTTTGCTTTTCCCAAACGTAATTTTCCAGCAGCGAGACGCCACAGAGAGAGAGAGAGAGAGAGAGAGAGAGAGAGAGAGAGAGAGAGAGAGAGAGAGAGAGGGTGAGAGAGAGAGCGAGAGCTCTTTCTTCCGAATGGCCATATAACTCGCTAATTAATCCTCTCAGTCTTGGCGAAATCCGTAAGCGCGTTATTAAGAGAGAATTTCGCGCGGCCGCGCGGCAGACCGAACGAACGATTAATGCAAAGTAGGGAAAAGGGAGGCTACGGCGACGCCGCGCGCGAGCGAAGCCTCGGGCTTGTATCGGCGGGAGAGCGCGCGCGCGCGCGCAAGAGCGTATACCGCGGCAAAGCCGGCTTAGCGTCGAGTTAATGTCGAATGTCGAACGTCCAATGGTATTACTGAGCGATGCAGTCGCCGTGTATAATTAGCGCGATTCCGGCCAGCAACTGTGCGCGAGATCTTCGAGTGCAAAGATTCCTGCGCAAGTGGAGAAAGCCGAGTTCGGTCGGGCATTCACATATATATATATATAGACGGACGTTTCGAAGAAAAAATCCGCCCGGTGCACGTCCCTGGGTATACGCCTTCGGTCGCGGCTGATATGGAAACAAAGCACGATTTAACAGCGAATACACTCCCGCTATCTCCCTTGACACAGTGTGGTATACACGCAACTGTCCTCCTCGGGAAAGATTGCACCGTCCTAATACTCCCCTATCGAATAATATCAATTGTTTAGACAGGACGAGCTTCTCCCGCGGCCGACTACAGGCGGCAAAGTTTTCCTCCGCCCTTCCTCCACGAGCTCTGTTTTCCTTGGAGGGTACCTTGACACGGGCGAGTTTAGGCAAATCGTCTTAATGAATATAGATGCTCTTTCTCCCGAGCAGCCGGTGACCAATGACGCGGTCCCTGCGCAGCTCCCCGTTATGTATAAGCTGAGAAAGATGTAGAGAGTGAGAGAGAGAGAGAAGCGTCAATTTCGCTTAATCAAGGGGGGGGGGAGGAAGTCGCGAGTTCAAAAGTATATACCGAGCGCGGCGCGCGTCTCGCAATTTACAAGCTGCGACTGCAATGCGACCTTATCCCCTACTCGCTCTCGCTGGGGGGATTCCGAGGAAGAGTTGTTATATACTCGCAGCGCGCGCTGCAGGTGTGCGCCGCGTAGAGAGAGAGAGAGAGAGGAAAGGACAACCTGCGCGAAACGGATTATTGCCGTAGTGGAATGCACGAGTTTAGTGTTATGCTGAAGCTAGCTGTTATTGAAGCCCCCCCCCCTCCCACCCTCAGCACATGGAAGGAGCTTTACGCCGCAGTCTTTCATATATAAAGTCATAGTATAATTCCGAGATGAGCCCGAGTGCCGACAAGGATACTTCGAATTTATACCTACTGAACAAACGCGTGCGCGTACACAGCTGCGACTCACGCATTCTCCGCTATGGACTCTTCTCCAACCTGCTACTACAGCTACACAATCCGATGCTTTATTTTCAATCTTGATCGTTCGTCGCAAAACTGCAGTAAGCTTGCGCTCACTTTTTCATCAATCTTCCGATCGAGAGCTCGCGATCCCATCGAGAATACACGTATCAACGACAAAAATACACCGAGGTAATCTCTGCTCTTATATTATCGATATTTCATACTGCGTACACACATACTGCGCACATGCGCAGTCGTTCTACACACGCGCGCGCGCACACGTACGCGTTGCGAGCGTCAAAGCGCCGAGATAAATTTCTTGTCTTCCTCTCGCCGATAAAAAGCTCGCGCAGCGCCGCAAATCACGAAAGCGCGAGGGATTTCTCTCGCCGCCAAGCTAACACTCATACAAATTCATCCTCGGCTTATTTCCATACTACCTCTCGACCCCACCCACCCCACCCCCCCTCACCCCCTCTTGCCAAGCATATTTCATGCAATTACGGTTTTTTCGCTACGGGGGGACGATTGCACGCCCGGAAATATGAGTGCGAGCGGTCGCGGCAAGAAGCGGGAGTACGGAACGCCGGAACGAGAAAGAGAGCAAGAAAGAGGGAAAAGCGCGGCTGAATTGGCCGGGTGAGTACGTATAAACGAGTCGCGCAGCCGGAAAAAAGCAGATGGAGACGACGGTATGCGTATACGCGACAGGATGGATAATAGTCCGGGATAAAATTGTTCCTCTGTCATATGTGTGTGTATGTGTGTATGTGTGAGTGTGTGTGCAAGAGAGAACGAGCGAGAGGGGGGGGGCGAGAAAGAGCTAAAAACCGAACCATCTCCGCGATGTGTCATCGACCGACAGAGATACGAGAGAAACGAGACTTGCCACGAAAGGTTGCCGTGTACATTGCATATATTTCTCCTACTTGACTGGACGACCTCTGCATGCATTTTCCTTTTATCAATCACGCTTGTGCGCAATCGAAGAATCAAGTAGCTCTGCGGTCTTCTTCTTTGACTATCTTGCATACGGTTATAACTGCGTTACGAAAGTCTGGCCGCATTTATTTCGTGAGTTCCAGCGGCTGATAGAGACTATTTGCGAAATGCATATGTATATATCTGTTTCAGCTCGACTCTACGGTATATGTTATGATTATAGTTTTGTTTTGAATTTCAAGCTCTAAACAATTTTCGATTCCCTTGATTTCATAATTTCCCGGAATGGACGCGCTGAATCTTTTAAACGTGACTCACGCGCAATTACGCAGAATGCAATTCAATATTGACTCGACGCGAGCAGATGCTCTGTGAAGTCCAGTAATTATTAACTAAAGCTAATTACGTATAACATTCATAGTCGATTTCGGTCCGTAAAGCTGTGCTCCAAATTGAAATTCTATTTGGTTTGAATTTATGTTAGTCTTTCGATTGAAAAAGTTCATCGAAAATTGAATGCCTTAGTGAGGATAAATAGATCATCGAGGCGAAACTTAAAATAACATTTTTTTTTTCGTTTTTCATCGCATTCAATGTATATAGAGCATTACTTAAAACATTCAAGCAATGCGGGACTTGCTTAAAAATTCGCGCTTCTGTCTGGCTTGGATGGGATCTCTTTCTCCTGAAAAATGCTTCGAACACCTCAAAACTCTCTGCGATCTTACGCACACTCGAGAGCCATCCATTCTCGTTAAAACAACACCCGAAAAAAAACGTGCTCGCAAACCGCTACGTATAAAGCAAATCCACGGGAGTATGAAATACGAGCCTCTGCGCAGCGAAGAACATCGAACGAAAAACGTACGTAAATATATATATATAGGGAGAGAGAGAAAGAGAGGGGGGTGACAATAAAAGCCGAATCATTCGATATTCGCTCTTCCCTTCGCTTTCCGCAATAGAGCCGCATCGACAGCAGCCAGAATCGAGCAGACAGTATATATAGACTGTCGCGCTCCACTTACCTATTTTTCTTATTTCAACTCGCATTCTGCGGCGCGATCTCTTCGGATCTCTTGCGGGCCGCGGACAGGAACGGCTGCACACCTGCAACTCGCTCAACCTTGACGCTCAACTTCTGATGCTCGTTAAATACGATATTATAGACGGCAAAGACCATTGACATGCAGATCGACAAGGTCGATTCGACTCTGCGAAAAGTCATTCTCCTCGTGGTGCGTTAACTATCGGCACGCGCTGTAATCGTCGTGAGTTAACTTCTCTCGAAAGCGGCGCACTTTACGAGCCTTCATGCGATCGACTACGTAATCAGTCGGCGGAAGTCGAGAACGAGTGCATCACGAGCGACAGTAAAAAGTCTGCAGGCCGGCGAGAGCCCGTGTCTGCTGCTGTATGCGACTAGGAAAAAAGATAACCGGCGAATGATGGCATCAATAAAATCCCGCGAGCACAGCCGAGAACATTATCGCTAAGTGTCGCGTGTGATGCGCCTCTTGTGCTTCTCTAAGTGCATGTATAGACTCTCTCACTTTCTCTACTGCGCTCTAATTGTTTCACTCGGTCGCCTCGAATCGATCTTATACGAGTAGTAACGGAACGGTGATGTGCAGTTGGTTTGTATCGCTTTAATGCCAACTTTATGGCAACGCTTGCGTAGAGTCGATATTGATAATTAGCAATATCAGTTGGTTAAGCACCCAAAATCGAGCGCTTCACGAAGGACTGCGACAAATAAAAGTGTGAGCGAGAAATTTTTTTTATTCCCATATGAGAGGCACGTAGACCAGTTGGCAATTTACATTCGTTAAACTGCATTTTCAAAGCCATTGAGAAAGAAGTAAAGTTGATGAAAAAGGTGACCTTTGATATTCAGGGTATGACTAGCAGTCATACACGTACGCGAATGACTTCGACTCTCATTTCCACCCGAATGGAAAAACTTCGATTCCCCAACGGCTGTAACTCGCAGCTTCTCGCACTCACTGCTCGTTCTCTCCCCCCCCCCCTCCCCCTTTCTCTCCCCTTTTCTCTTTCGCACTCGCAGCGCCTTCTCTCTCCTTTTTTATCCTTATACCCGTCCATCTCTCTCTTTCTCTTGCATTCCTTTTCACTTTTTTCTCTTTTCTTTCCACGTCTCGGACTCCTTATTCCCTTATGCTATACTTCCTTTTGTTCCATTCCATACTTTTCTGAGAATGGCTTTTAGTTCGGTCGAAAAAAACTTACCTGTTGTTTAAAATCATTTTAAACCATTTGAACATTGTTTGCGGTTACTAAAATACATTCAATTTTGGTTTTTTTTTGTTTTTTGAGACTACAGAAATAAATATCGCTGAATTTAAGGGGACCTGCCACTTATAAAATCTGCAACTAAAAAAGGATTTTTAAAATTCCACAGTCGATTTGAATTTACCTAGAATCTATTATATCCTCAAGACAGAATGCACAGTGTCGATGCTTTTGGGCACTGTCATAGAACTCCAGGATATGAATGCAGAAGTGGTTTCCAAGTGTTTAATACTACTTACGTGTTATATTTTGATTATGTTAGATTATTATTATATTATTATGTATGAAAAAAGTTATTAACTAAATTACTATTTTAACAAATTATTTCACTTTTTATTTTTTAAAGAATGTTCTACTCAAATCTCTACATTCTACGATAACCAATAATATAACAAGCATCTAGAAAAAATTTGATACCATTTCATGCATACGAATCCTTGCAATCCTGCAGACAGTCTCCAAAAGCATGGAATATTTGGTATTCTATCCTGAGGGTATATTAAGCTCAAAACACCACTCCAAAAAATTTAGTATTTCATCTTTTTAGATATCTTTTTGGATCATTGGAAATGGAAAAATTATTTTTAATTTCATACTCTTAATAAGTGGCGGGTCCCCTGAATATTACATTTTTTAACTTTACCTTACAATTTTCCTGCGCATATTATTCGCTTTGATATTTGATATAAAGCTATATATTATAAATCATGATTACGTATTTATATCGAGAAAGGCATAAATTAGAAATAATCGCAACTTGATCTAGACATTAGAATCTAATTATTTATTGCCATTAATCGCAGGATGACTCTTTACTTGCAAACCGCAAAGTTAGAACATCAAAATATAATTAAAAATGCTTCTATAGCACAGCATAGCATTGTAAGCCGCGCTTCATTCGAGCGAAACCAGAATATGTAATATTCCGGACTGCAGTCAAGGAAAATTGTTGCATTCAATTTTAAATCATGAAGTTTACGGTAGTTCTACAAAACAGATCCCTATTTGAAACAGGTGATACTTTTAAGCTCTGAAATACAAGCCGAATCAAGAACAGCAGACGCGATAAATACGATAAATTATAAATCGTGTTCAAAATCCAATCATGCTATGTACGATCATCGATTGTATCTTCTCGACGAATAACCGGTCGAAAAATATCTGGCAACATCTCTCGGTTGCAGCGAGTCGTCGTCATGGGTTACTAATGCAATTTCCAATCAGTATAAAAGCTTTGTCAAAGCTCAGCCGCGAGTTTTCCGTTGCTGGCCTGCGTACGGGTATTAATCGAAATGAGCTCGTCTCGCAAGCCAATCATGAGCCGAGAGCAATGCTTACATACACACGTATGTAGTATACGTACGCAGGAATACATGCCAAGTATCAGGCGTAGCACGCACTGGAATGAACAATTATACACGAGCGTGTATATACGATAGCCGATGCCCAGTGCATATAAATCGCCGCCCCGATAATAAACGTTACAACTTCTCGTGCAAAATAATCAGGCCGCGACAATCGCGGCGCGCTCCCCGCACAAACAAAGCGAGACAGAGTCAACAGCTTGGCGCGATCATCCTTTTGTGCGCTCACGTGAAATGCATTAAAAGCCCCGCGTATAACCCTCTCGAGGTTTTATAGCCGCGGCGCGAGCGCGCTATTTACATGTTGAAAATAAGGCTGTGTGCGCCGCAGCAACAGCGAGAGAGAGAGAGAGAGGGCGTGCGTAACTCACTTTGCAAATAACGCGCGCGATAATGTGCACGCGCGTTAAATATCTCGCTGTATTATGCGTGCGTACATTCGCATATATATATCGTACGTACGTACGTACGTGTATGCAATAACGTACAAATAAAACTGCGCGGCGGCATGCGCGCACTTTTATCCAATGGCTGCGAGCTGTCGGCGCGATGTAAAATACTTTATAGATGTGCGGACGGGCCGACGATCCGGAAAATAGTGGAGCGCGCGCGACGACAAGTGGGAATTCCCCGCGTCGCATCAGTTGTATAACCGCGCGCAGAAACTGATGGAGATGGAAGCCAACGGAGCAGCGGCTCTGCGCTGCGCACAAGTAAAGAAGAGCCGCGGCCGGGATTCAATTTTCAAGTTTCAAAGAGAAGTAAATCTGCCGCTCGAGTGCGATGATTTAGAATGCACGTGTATATATGCTGTATACACACACATGTGTGCATATATAGATATAACGCGTGACGTGAAGTATATTTTTATTGAATGTACGAAAGATGCTGGTGCTGCTGCTGCTGCTGCTGCTGCTGGGGAGAACTCTCGTATTATATTATAGCCAAGACGTTGCTGCGCGCGCTAGAGAATTTTCACGGTTATCGCCGCTGAATGAATGACAAGAGGGGGATTTGATTTTTCTTTAGCTGTGCGCGTCGAGCGCGAGGTGAAAGCGGATATACTTTTTTGGGAATTATTTGCTTCGCTGAAAATGATAATGCGAGCGATCGGTTGTGCGGCTATACAGAATTTAATGAAAGTGTCCGTTTGAAAATTATTAAATCTCAGCGTGGTGAGCTCGATGTCATCGGCACCGGTGCCGTTATCAGCAGATTACTAAGGCTAACAATGTGATCATCATCGCCGAGGTTCAATGACATTATTTATAATATTCGGTTAACTGGCTGATACTGATCGCTGACAAGCTTTTTTCTAGAGAGAGAAGTGCGAGCCGAGGTGCGAGCTCGTTCTCACAACAATGACGCGTAACCGCGACAGAGACTATGTGAGAGCTTGCAACGTGTTAATAGCGATGCAGTGTAAAGGTAATTTATTAGAAAACTATATCTCTGCTGATTCGTTTTTATTAATCGGTATACGCAATATATTTTGCGTATGGTATACAAAGGTGACGTAACGTTATAAACGAAACGTAGACAAATCAGCTGAAAATCACGACAGCCATGACGTCCCAGATATCATGCGGAGTATCGATAAAATCTAATATTTCAGCCTCCAGCAAATTATGAAACATTTAATAATATATTGGGCCATGAATGCGCGAATGCCGGGCACCACGAGGTCGATTGTCAAAGTTACATAAACGAAATACAGAGAGAGAGAGAGAGATAGAGAAGATACTGTGAGTATTTCGAACGGAGCGATTTACGAGTAAAGCTCGTTCTGCTATAAGCTAAAATAACGCATCAATTTTCACATCGAGCGTCGCGCTATTGTTTCTGCCGAAATTCATGCATTCAAATATATATAAGCAAGTGATAAAGTATCTGTTTATTTCTAGAAGTATAACAGATTTAGTTTGCACGGTTGAGGTATTACTGGATTTATAATGATAATGTAAGCGTATATAGAATATATATTGCAAGGCACGCATTACGATCGAAGCGTGTTTTGTTATGCGATTAATGTAATCAGTTATAATTCCGTTATAATTTAATTACACTATAAGTCTGTAACTACTTTTTAATTACTTTCCGCATCGTCGAAAGTTATTCGAAACTTTTTCTCGCAGAAGAATATTATCAGCTTAAGTGAAAAGTGGAACCGAGATATTATTTCTCTGTGAATTCAGCCAAAATAATGCGACGATATTACAACGGTAAAACAAATCGAAAAATCGTAATATCGGCGACGTAAAAGTATGTTCGCCCCGCAGAAAAAAAGTGAGAAAAATAACAATCTGATAATTCACTGGAATCATTATCTCCGCTTAACAAGCGTGGCAGCTTCCTTATTAACTCGAATTCTCGCGATTCGTTTGGACGTGCATCAGAGCGCCGAACGCGCTTCGCGTTAACGAAGAGACGCGTCCCATAATTAAAACAAATAGCCAGTCGAGCCATTAGAGTGCAACGACTCGGTTAAAATCCGCGTAGCGCAGTAGCACTTTGAAAAAATCGTTTTCCCGCGTTCGCTGCGCAAGCTCTCCCCCCTGCCCCCCCCCCCTCTCTTTACCGCTCCCTCACGCGCTTCGGCTACGCTGTAATTGTTGCTTCGACATTTGCTCCCGCGGCTGGCTGTATCCATTCGCAGATTGCGCAAACTAGTTTTCGTATTGGAAAGTGGCGAGTGCGCGCATCGCTCCCTTGGTTTTAGCGCGCCCGCATTTCGAAAAGCTTGCACGAGAGAGAGAGAGAAAGAGAGAGAGATCAACTATACGGAAAAGTCGAGTGATTTGATCAGGGTAATGGAGATGAAACGAACGAAGCTTGCATGTGCCGTATGGGCGTAATTGCTAGTGGGGCGAAATCAGTTTTTCCGCAGCTATGCGTGTGTGCGCGCGTACGTGTGTATTGCGCATATGACCAAATAGGAATGCAACAAATTACAGGATAGAATTTTTTTCCCGCTGCATATTCGACGATGCGGTGTGACAATTTTTTTTTTCGAGGGAGATAGGATATAGCTCTGACGAGGCGGAAGCTTTTCTTTACGAAACATCGCTTTCGCGATACCTATATAGACAATGGCATTCGTTTGAAGCAAAGCCTAAACATTATATTAAAGCTATATCGGTATCGCTCGAGCTTTGCAATTGTCGATACTCGCGCGCGGACAGCCGTGTGTCAGGTTGCGAAGAAAAAGCGAATACAAATTACTTTCGCATTAGCCGGAATGGCTTGATACTAACGATCCCTATTCCACATAACCGAGAAACGCGACGGAGAACGGCCAATCGCTCATCAAAGCTCGTAAACTTCTCATCAAGCCGCACTCTGCTTCGCGAGGCGGCTCATAAAAAGGCAATTTAAAAATCCCTCTCGTGTCCGATATACGCGCGGCCCGAGAGCTCGATTATTACTCACGTATCCGTGTTCTTTCTCTTGTCGCGGAACAACTGTCCGCAGCGCGAGCGCGCGCCGGGCAAAAAGGTCGACAGCTAGACATTCCGGTAACGAGAAATAAAGCGCGCGCGCGCGCGAGCGCGGGAGATACAACGTTCTTTAATTATGCATTTCTTTCAAGCGGGCGCGCGCGCGCGCGCGTCCGTCGACGCGCACGAAACGATGTACTAAAGCGCAAAGAGTTGGGCGAGGAGGAGGAGGAGGAGGAGGGGGGGGGGGAAGGGAAACGAGCGCTACAGGAAAAGAAGCGTCACGCGCTCGCGCGCATGTGTCTCACAGCTCATTCGCTCTCAAAGCGTCCGCGGAGTTTTACGCTCGGCACCGCGGAATTGCCTAATAAACTGACGTTACAGAGGAGAGGGATAAGCTCGGCAACGGACAGAAAGAGCATGGGAGACGCGCAGGAAGGAATGCAGTGCGTAAGCGCACAAAGAGTGCGGATGGGAAACTTTTAAAAGCTCACAGCCGAGACAATGGGACTCCGACGAGGGCTATGCAGTGTACATGTA
Organism: Philotrypesis tridentata; assembly: GCA_018906965.1. Classification (NCBI taxonomy): domain Eukaryota; kingdom Metazoa; phylum Arthropoda; class Insecta; order Hymenoptera; family Pteromalidae; genus Philotrypesis; species Philotrypesis tridentata. The sequence goes on from JACCIB010000001.1 coordinate 12,927,497, forward strand.
TACGCGCATACGTGTGCGGCTGAGAGGATTTCGGTTACAGGATTTTTCTTGCTCGCTTTCCGCGCACCGCCGCGAGAGAGCTCTCTCGAAAAGTATAACATACAAATACGCGCATTACACGCGCATATCGTGCATAATATACCCTTCACTTTTGCTTGACTGTATAATGCATGCATCCGCAACGCGGGCCTCATCCGAATTCATTTCAAGCCGTATACGCAATAAACCGAGCTTTAGCCGGAAACTTTTGGAAGAATTCCTGATGGTCTGCTGCAAGTGACGGATGAGTTTCCAGCATATCGGTATATACGAATATTACACATACAACGGGCGGCAAAGACGTGCGCCTCGCGCATTTGTGTATACATATATGTGTGTACACTCTGCTTGGGTGTGAGTCTTCTTCGCTGTGTACGTATATACTGGAAGCAAACACTCACCTATCCTGCTGCAGATCCAACGAGCGATGCAGCGTGTAACGGCGTGTCACGCGAAACTCGTACACGCGTATACCGCTCGTGGGAGCGAACGTATGACGTGAGATTTGAATTTATTCGAGATGGGTTATACAGGTTATTCAGAGGGAGAGAGGGGCGGAGGGAGAGGGAGAGAGGGAGTGTGGAAGTAGCTTCGTTCGTATGCATAGCCGCGCACGTTGATTGGTTGTACGCGTAACCCGGCGCCTCGGCCGAAGTCGAAGCACGTGCGCGCAGCCGACCTCCTCCCTCTCTCTCTCTCTCTCTCTCCTCTCTCGTCTCTGGCATATATAGTTACTAACTGCTAGTATAACCAGAGGCCTCATCCGGCCGCCTCGGAATTAATACGTGCAGAACACGCCGCGGCCATAATGTTACACCTGTTATATTAATATATATTTAAATTACCTCGTCAAAGTCGGCCGAAATTGCGAGTGCTTTATGGAGATCGTCCGGCGCAGCAGCCGCCGCCGCCGCCACCGCCGCAGCGCCTCCCGTTGGGGCTTAATCCGAAGCTCGTCTCTCAACCCTATACAACCGTCGTATACGTCTCATGTATACAGCGGAGAATATATGTCCAGCTCTCTGGACAATGCGCGGATATCGCTGCCAATGCGACTTTCCAAATCTATCGCGTCTATATCTCTGCCGTTCTTCTTCTTCGTCGTCTTTTTCTTCTTTTTCGAAGCGCAACGTTCGCAACACGCGGTAATACACGAGGGGTGTACACGGAATACATAAGCCGCGACGTCGCCAGCGCCTTGTATTTCAATATGGATTCCTGCGTTAGTTTTGCAACTCCTGCTGCGGCACTTTGCGCGAAATATTTATCGTACTATCTCGCTTAAAAGCTCGCGTACAATTACACCTATACAGCCGCATTTGCCTACGTACGAAAGTCTCGCTGGGAAGCTAGACGCGGCTCAATTGGCAAGAAGGAAACCGGATGCCATCTATACAGATGCACTTGTCACCGTCACGCGAACGCGCCAAATTGCTGTGAAATGTGTCGAAAGCATCTTTGACGAGGAGGAAACTTTATTCCTGCTCGCTCGCTGTATATAAGTACTCTACTACGGCGAGACGGTGTGAGGCTATATAAAATAATTACCTTGACACATTATCATGATTATGTGTAAGATGCTGATTGTGAGGTAACGGCTCCGTCCTTGTCGCTCGGCCATGGTGAGAACTTTACTGCGCGAGAAAACACCTGTAAACAGTTAGAACACGAGGTTAATTTGTTGTACAAAGAAAATTAAATATTCACGCTAGTGCGATCTGATTCGTTGTAATTGCGGCTATTGAAGTGAGTGTCGAATACACTATCAGAAAATAATATCGCACAAAAAATTTATAATCATATCTCGCTGGGTATCACCAATGCGCTTTCTATACTTGAAAGATTGACGAACAAGAAACTTAAAATTTAAGTGAATTCTCAAGAGACTATCGCGAAAAACCGTTTAATACAACCCGAGTTGTACAACGCCGTAATGAAATAAAAATAACCGGCTCTACGGGTGATCCATTCTCGGAAATAATTATGAAAATGGCGTTTTTAAAAACGAGATTCTGCCCCACCGCGCGCGCGCAAGTTTTCTCCCTCTCACTCCTTTTTTTCGACTTTTCCATTCTCCTCCAGCGCACCGCGCGCGGCAAACTTCTTTTAAAATACGCGCGAGAGCTCACCTGCGCGCGCGAAAGAGACAGCGAGAGAGAGAGAGAGAGGGAACTGCGAGAGGGCGGCTCTGTCGGCCGTAAAAACTCGGGCTCTCTCGCACGCGCGAGTGACCTAAAAAACTAAGAACTTTAATAAATAAATTCCTCTTTCAGCTAGGCCGCGCGACTCTCAGCTTTTACTTTTAAGAGTCACATTAAAGTCGCTCGCGCGGATACCTCGCTTATATGTAGATACATTCTCCAAACTTGAGAGTACACCCGGTATCATTCATAATGTAGGTGTTATACTCGTGTGCGGATGTTGTCCGCGTCGCGCGAGAATACAGCTCTAATTGAGGCCTCGAAAGAAAGTTGGCCGCGGAAAATCGGACTAATCAAAAACAACTCGGGCTCCACCCCTCAGCTACGCGAATTAATTAGAATCCTTAGCTCGGTCGCTAGCTCTCTCTCTCTCTCTCTCGCTTCGCGCGTACATAGTCATAACTCTGCCCCACCCCCGAATAAAACACTCTGTCATCAAGAGTCTGCCGGTCCTCTCCGAATAGATTTAATTACGCGCTTAAAAGGTACGTTTTCTCGGTAATTTAATAATTTGCCCCAACTTTTCTCAGCCGAGACCGACAGAGCGAGAGGGGCGAGTGTATAAACACACTCGCACACACGTCTGCAGCATAATCTATATACAGCCGCAGCGCAGTCACGTGCATGTAATTAACGTTGAAAATACAACTGTAGCGGGAGTAACGGAGTAAAGCTCTTACACTTTGTCAGTAACTCCCTCTCTCGCTCTCGCACGCTCTTGCGCGAATGAAGTGCGAGAAAGGAGGAGAGCAGAAACTGGCTAGGGGACCAAGGGAGGTGGGGGGGGGGGGGGAGAAGAAAGGGTCCGACTCTGACGAGAGCATAATCAAGTTACGGACAGTTAGTCCACTCGGAGTTACATTCGCCTCTATTCATTATACTTTCTCTCCGCATAATCCCTAGCTGGGAGCTTTCATTTCAGTCCTGTCGCCGTCGTCGACGTCGCTCGTTGTCCCGCCTGACGAGCTCTAGGAGAGCTGCAGCGAGCGCCCTGTGTATAACGCGCTCGACTCGTCTAGCCGATCTTTGTCGCTTATACGAGGCGGACTCCGCGTATACATCACCTGCAGCGAGGCCGCGACTCTATATCTTTGGCGGATTGCCCTCTATCTTCTCCAGCGATTTGTCGTCGCGAGCGCGGTTAAATTCGTTTCGAGCACTGTTATACAGTCGTAAAAAGGCGCGCATGCGATCGCAAAAGCCAGCCATTCCGGGATATTAAATGAATGCATATAGCTTTACTGCGTGGCAAACCATATTTTTATCGCGAGCGGTCGAGGCCGTAAATGCCCGTCTCTACTCGTCAAATCGATGAACATATTTCGGAATTCGTGAGCACAAATATTACTTTCACGAGCTATATGTATATACATGTGTGTGTGTGTGTATATATATGTATATAAATATATATGCGTATATTCCCCCCGTACACTGATTTTACGACACCATTAATGTGCACCGATATCACGCTCGTGCTAAATTCAAAAAGTTGTTCACCCCACCTACCGCCCACGCCCCCCGCCCCGCGTCTATATAGCTTGAACTTCTCGACGGCGAGAGAGTATATTCGCCAGTCGAAAATCAATCAACTGACTCTCTTATTTTCTCTTTTTCTATACATAATTCACCAAAACTTAATCGAAATCGCGCATGTAATATTCCTATCCCGACACATATAATATTTACACACGAGAATACGCGAGAATCGACGTATGCTCTCCGAAAGGTATTATACTATTACAGCGTAATTCCAAAATCCTATCCGACACATATACCCAATATTGTTCAAAACTACGTACATATATATAACACGCCCCTAATCAGTGAGAATAATCAAACTAAAATCCTCGAAAAGCTCAAAGCTCCAGCTCATTTCATTAGCCTCTCTTTCGAGAAGGGTTGCACTGCGTATACACATAGACACAGTACAGGCCCGCGCACACTTACCGAGAGAAAAATCAATACTCGTATATCAATTCGCAAATTGACGAATACGACGCCACTCAAAGAATATTAGCACGCGAAGAGCGCGTGTATATCATCGATTTTCGACTGGAGCGCGCGCTCGTCCACGCTCATATTTTCGGCCGGGCGTTAAAAAACAAGCGACGGTGTGGAAAAAAGAGAGATCGAACGGTCTCGCAACAACACACGCCGAAAGAAAGCGTCGTCGGTGGCCAATTAATATAGGCGCCGAGCCAACTTCCGGGATTACGAAACTGACCCTCTCCCCCTCCCCATCCCCCGCAGCAGCACAAGCCGTAGTTCACACGCCCCCATAACAATTACGAGAGAACAGTCCCGTACGTTTCGTTTCTTCCATTTTTTTTTGCTCTCGCTCGCGCTGTTCCAATCGCGAGAGCGCTATGCGTTTTAATGCAATCGGACAAATTGCCAGCGGTGCTGCAGGAATTCATCGGAGATACAGAGAGAGAGAGAGAGAGAGAGAGTTCGGCTCTCGAGATTTACGAGGCGATTTACAAATTGGCGGTTATTGTGCCGTCCCGGAAATCAAACTGTCCTCTAAATCAAAGCGCGCGCTCGCGCGATCTGCCATCGTTCACGCGGATTTGTATCCAAAACAGCTTTCGCACCCCCCCCCCCCTGCGTCATCAGAGCGAGAGAAACACTTTTAATAAGTTTATATCGCCGACGAGTTTTCAGTCTCCCGAGGACGATGTGAAAAATCGCTCAGCGCGATTGTTTATCTGAAATAAATTTAATGAAGGCTCTGGTTCTCGATAAAAGCTTTCGCAATTTCAACCGGCAGAATGGCTAAACGGTTATTCACAAGAGTACGCGCGAGAACGTAAACAATGTGATGCGTCGATCCATGTGTCCATCTCTCTCTCTCTTCTCTCTTTCTCTTTCTCTCCCGATGTTTGTTTGCTATTTGTTTATCGCTATATGCAACTGCCATAGCACTCTGGAGCAAGAGAGAGGGGTATTAATTGAATATGCACACTTGTGTATATTATTTCAGGTAGACGAGTTTTATACATCCGAAAAACATTTTGAGAATACGGATATATCGGTATTGCAACCGATGCTTTTACGCCTGAAAGTTTAATTATATGTATGTATACATGTGTTGCTATATTTATGGGTGATTCTCTGTGAAATCGACCGATCAAAATTAAAATTTTTTTCCAACCATATTAAATCACTTCAACTTGATGAAATACACTTCCCTGAATTTTTTCAGAAAATCTTGTATCGATTATCTCTGAGCTACAGGGGGTCAAAGTTGGTAAAATCAGTTTTTTTTCATTTTTTGCTGATTTTTAAATATGCATAGCTTTTCAGGGAAGCATTTTTTACTGAAACATGGATAGAAGTTTTTGAAAAACATTTTGTCTACTTTTCAAAAAAAAAAAACTTTAAAAGTCATATATATATATGTTGCAACTATGTTATAATACATTTACCTTAATAGTAACAAAAGTGGAAATTCGTTCCGGACTACGACTACCAAAAAATTCCTGAAGCTACATTTATTCAGTATACAAAAGTGCCTGCGAAACTCCTAGAACAAGATGGAGCTACTCTGATAAGCTAAAAATAAAAAAATCAATTGTCAAAACCAAAAAATTGGATTTCCTGTCTGAAAAAAATATACTTAAATAGCAAACAAAATTCTAAGATAAAAAGAATTCTTGAGATTTTTCTTAATTTCACTTCGTTTCCAACCTAAAAATCAATGAAAATGTCGAAATTTTATAATAAATTTTATACTAAAATGAAAATCAGCAAAAAATGCAAAAAAAAACTTGATTTTACCAACTCTGACCTCCTGTAGCTCAGAGATAATCGATGCAAAAAATCTGAAAAAATTCAGGAAAGTGTATTTCATCAAGTTGAAGTGATTTAATATGGTTGGAAAAAAATTTAAATTTTGATCGGTCGATTTCACAGAGAATCACCCTTATATATTTGCGTTATCCGTTTTTTTATTTATTTTTTTTTTGTTATCTTATATACAGAGAATCATGAACAAAAGATCTCTTCGGGGACAAAAGATCGTGGGAAGGCTTCCACGGAAGTTTCGAACGCTTAAATATTTTCTGGTTACAAGTACATGGTTTCTTGGGGAAAATTCCTTCTTCCCCGAGGATAGTAAGTTTCTATTTAAAAAAAAATGCAGCAACGCGGATAAAAGTATGCGCTGGTCGACTTTTTAAAATTCCGCGTAATCTTCTTACATGCGGTTATTATTGCTTTTCCCTTCCGGCGAATCAGCTTATTGAGAAAGAGATAGAAATTCTGACGATCTCCATATAAATTTCAGAAAGAGAGTGAGAGAGAAAGAGAGAGAAAGAATGCGTAAAAAAAAGAAATTTGCCACTCTTGCTGTAAATTATGATCGCAACTTGGAGCGAAACAGTAAACTTCTGGCTCTCTCAGTGAGATTTGAATCAAAAACAACGCGGAAAGAAACGCAATCCCACAGAGAAGAATTCGAATAGCAAGCAAAGCAAAGAGAACCATAGGCGAAAAATCTGGGCGAGGAAGTTTCGACGAGACAAAAGGTGCATGGGCGCACTATGGGTATAAGAGATACGAACGCAAGAGAGAGAGAGAGAGAGAGAGAGAGAGAGAGAGAGAGAGAGAGAGAAGGAGTGAAATACAAAGGGATCAATCAAATGAGTAAAGCTTGCAGAGAGGGAAAAGAGCAGCAACAATCGGGCGCGTGAACAGCCTGTTTAGAGAGAAGGCTTCGTATCGCTATAATAAGCACGTGCCCTTATAATCGTAAAAGCTCTCGAGCTTCCCTCTCCTCACCGAAAAAACACTTGGAAAGTCCCATGAAAAAAGCCGTCGCGTTGAATACAGTGTGCGCCGTGGGCCACTTTTTACGAGGGGGCATTACTTTTATTATCCTTAGCAGTGAGAGAGAGAGAGAGAGAGAGAGAGAGAAGTAGTATCGTTAAGACCTGCAGCGGCATGTCGCTCCTCTCGTGTAATATAATATTAACGACTCGATTATCCACGCGGTAAGTGACTTTTTTCGCAAGCATGAGTTTCATGGGCCGAATCGCTACAGGTGTAGACTTGACCCAATGGCGTCAACTGCACGAACGTCAAGAAAAATGTTAGACCTTTGCTTTAAGAGTTTGGACTAAAACTTCATGAACTACTACTTTATTCAAGTCTTCTATCTTTATGGTATCTAATACATCTATATAATATGTAAATAATTTTTCGTATTTTTGATGAATATTCTATGCAAAAAATCAGTTTTGATGTTACTGTTGAGTTAATAAAATAATATTCTCTTTCATTTTCGATAAAGAACTCGCTTTATGTGAGGTTTTAGCTCAAACCATGATCTCAGTGTAAGTTTTATGAGTTGTACATAAAAAAAACAGATATAGGTGAAGGTTAGCTTTTGAGGATGAATTCGATAGCACGGATTTCAACATTCAAATAAAAAGGTATAAGCGCAACAAAAATCTTAATTGAGAATTTCACTGTCATTTATGCTCTGATTTATCGATAGTTTAAAAAAAAACAAAACCTGTCAAAAACCGTGAACTCGCGGTTATAGACGTACTGAGCGTTTGTCAATGATCGGTCAATCCGGTTAGAATATAATGGCTAGAAAAAAGTAGGCCAGTCGGCAGACTGTCCTTTGACAGTGCAGACATCGGGCAGCTCGAAAAAGATAAAGGACGATATCGGCAGCCGCCGAAAATTCGAGCCGCGGTCCGTCGAAGATATTGCATATCAACAGCGCGTTTGATATGGAATATCAAAAGCGCCCGAGCTTTGAATGGAAATTTTTTTTCTCCAGCGTCCCGGACAAATTCATTTTTTTATAAATAGTCGATTGGCGATTCGCTAAAATGAAAAATAATCTTAAATGATTCGCACACTTTAGTAACTTTTCGTGGCTTAGCTTTACATTGCATCATTTATGGGTGCCTTATGCAATTTTCTCGCATACATACGTCCACGCGACATAAATATCTACAGTCTGCACTCGATATGCAATAATTTTCAATCTATCCTGAAATTACTCGATAGTATATTCAAGCAATATCCAGGGCAAACTGTCCACCGAAGTCCAGCTCTGGAGAGTATTTTCGATCGTACATATTACGAACCGAGAGATGACTTGGCTTGGCCGACGTAACTCGCCCAATTGCGTATTTCCTCCATCTCGAGAATTACATTATCCAGTAGTTACGTATCGACTGGCCGTACATTTTCAATGTGCAGTTAATGACGTTACTCGCGAAGAGAGGAAGACAGAATCGAGGTTTGTCCTTAGCTTTGGTCTATGCAGAAACTAAATTTTGCTACACAAATTTTGAGGATATGCACTAGCCGATAACATGCTCGAAAACTAGAAAATGAGAGAGATTAAGAGATATAGAGAGAGAAAATATTTGTTTGTGGATTCGAGTCACGTCCTAATTTGTTTGTTTTGTAGAAGTAAAAATATTTGCGAACTTTTAAAAGCGCGTGCGAGATCGAAATTGGATGGATTCCGCGCATAATCCATTATGTACATACATGCATAGTGTGTTATTACTTCAAAGCGAATACTCGAATGAGATGGGATTTCAATTAATTCTGAATATGCAAACGCTGTTAACAATTTATTTGTTACGGCACGTGCAAAGATTACGCTATCGATGCATACCTCTCTTTTGTGCAGCCTCGAAATTGTTAATCTAGATAATACACAAAATAAATAAATGATCGAAGAGGATACTGTAATTAAATACGTTCATAAAAGGTTAATGTTGACCTGTGTAACAGACGGCAAAGCAATGCTATGCTTTAATGCACATATAATGATAATGAAATCAATAATTTCCACTCAATCATGATGCATTAGCGCGACATACACTTCAGATGAAATTAGCCTAACGAGTCTCACACGCTCCACACATATTCACGCCTCTATCTCAATCCGACGTAGAGAACAAACAAGCAGGCAGGCGTCGATTGAATGGAACAGCTTTCGAAAACTTTCTCGCCATCTTATCTTTCTCGAGCATCGGGGGGAAACTCGGCGGTAATGACATTTTAAGGGATCGACTTTTGGTTAACCCCAAAAGTCGCTCCTCTACACACGCAATCAAATTATCCTGTTATCCGGCAGCAGCTCTCGCGCGCATCGAGGGAATAAACGGAATAATGTGTTAGATGCGACCGAAGTCCGAGAGAGCAGACGCTTGCGGCGCTAAATTTTTTTTTTTTTCGACGAATGCGAAGCCGTTCAATTTCATGGAACGGGTCATATTTGAACTGGCCAACCGCAAACAAAAAAACACAATAATACACATCAGAAGCGTGAGTGGATAAACGAGAGAGATTCAGAGAGAGAGAGAGAGAGAGAGAGAGAGAGAGAACGCACGCGTGCGGTGAAAAATCCGTGCTACTTGCGACGACCCAGAAACAAGGGACGAAAATTGCCGCATATGCGCGAATAATTTAGACCTGCGGCTCGAGCTCCGCTCCCGCGCCCTTCCCCGCCTGTCACACGGGCTTTAATTTGTTGACTTGACAAGTTGACGCGAATTTCCAGCGGCTATGCATATAACGTATACAAGCGCTCTCTCATATACTTAGGCTGATAATAAGCGCGCACACGCAGCGGATTTTCGGGGCTTTTACGAGGCTTCCATATACAAGCGCCCGCGTGGCAAAGTTGAGAAAGGGCTCTCGCGGTAATTGGTATACGCGCGGCGATATACTTGCGGGACACGCGCGCGGCAAGCGATATCCGCAAGTTCGAGCCGTCGGCAAAGCGTTTGTTTGGCATAATAAAAGTTTTAATTAGAGGCTGCTGCAGGTGGCAGCTGGAATGACTCCTGTTCCTGAGAGAGCCGCGCGCGGCGTATTCTTCTTTGGTCGCGTCTCGCGCGCGGCGGTGATCAGATAGCGCGTCCATAGTGTAATGCCCCGAGTGCGCGCTCATGCCGGGAGACGATCTACTGTGAAAAACTTGCCTTTCATTCAGCGGATTTCTTAACGAGGAAAGTTATGCTGAGAGAGAGAGAGACAGGCCGGAGGAGAATCGCTGCGCTGCTCTGTGAATGTATATACTGCACAGACAAAATAAGTTGGCCGAGCGATAAGCTTGCAGCCGCTCGCGCGGGCGCGCGACAGAGAGAGAGAGCGAGAGCACAAAGACACCGAGAGCTCCTTAAATTGCCGCGTGGCACTTGTGGTCTCTGATGCGCTTGCTGCGTTCTTGCGCGTTCCTCGCTGTACTTCCATACTTATAATTACGGAGATAAGTATGGAGTTATAGACTTTGTAGCGGGATTAATAATAATCATCAGCTCGCGGCTCGTCGCCGTATTTTCCTGTCGCTATGCCGTGTCGAGCGCAAGTTTATTAGTGTCAGAGCTCGTTTCGCGTGAGCTTTTTTTGTGCAGCGCGCTTATATCGTATGGACACACACGCGCGTACGCTGCCAACGAGTGTACCGGGAACGTGCGGGATAATTATCAAATAATTTAAATTCAACCACAGGATATTTCATCATAATATTTCATTACACGTTCAACTCGTGTCTCATCTGCATTGCATACCTGTCCTTTTCGTTTTGTAACAAATGTTGTGTGTCTAATTAGCATACGCTGCATAATCAACTTTTCATTACAGTACATATAATATGCTTAAAGTTAATAGCATGTGAAGCAGTTCCATCTGTGCTCACTTCCCCCCCCCCCCCCCATTGTTATGCAAGGAAATAAAAGTACAGAGATCGAACTTTTTGAATTTTGATCGAAAAGAAAATAATGTAAATAAACTCGCGGAAACTGCGGTTGATATTGAATAGTTTTAACAACAAGATTAACAATAATCTTCGTTGAGCAATCTGCTAAATGAAGTATTTTCGATTAAAATAAATAATAACAACTCTGTAAATGAATAACAATTATGATCGTGTATATTCGATTAATGTACTTTTACAACAGGCAATACGTAATATAATGTAATGTATTAATTAAAGCGATGCTTTTCACTTCAAAATTAATAAACCACCAAGTTAAATATTATCCACGTCCTATATTTTTACCAAAAATAATAAATGCTTAATAAGAGAAAAAAGTTATAATTAAATTTTATATTTCTCCATTGCCATAATCTATTTCGAATGAGAGCTTAAATTATACGATTTTTCGAGCAAATAAATACGCAAATAAATAAACAATAAAATACAAGGCTTTTTTTGCACTTGTATATCTTACGCTATTAAATTCGCTACTGCTACTGTTCCAGGTAATTACAAATTTTAGTTCGAAAGCCCAGAGCTTCAAAATAGTTGCCCACGCTGTTTGATTTTCCACTGGCTAAACACTAGTTTCACGGTACATTAAGATTTTAGTGAATCTAAACAATGGCTGTGCATATGTTAAATTGTATAGATAGACCCTCGCTTATGCGAAACAGTGGCGTGAGAGGTCGAATTCTCGACTATAACACTCGCATAGATTATAATAGCGCATTGTCAACAGTGATCCTCGAATATTCGATTCAAACATACAGGCGGCACGATATATCCCAGCATACGCGTGGGCGATGCTTCAAACATCGCGAGTAATCAAAATATCGCTTGGTAACGCAGTTAATAAAAATCAAAACAGCCCGCTCGTGCACAGCTGTACATAAGAAAGACGAGCATTAGCGTCCAATCGCCGGCGCGCCTATCGAGCGGCGAAAGCGCACTGGTGCGAGTGGAGCCTTTTTGCTACGATAACACTTGGCCAGTGTCGCGCGCGCGTCTCCATGTACGCAGATCCGCGGGCTTAGCGAAGCGAGGCAAAATTTCAGAGGGGGCCGAAAGCATCGAACAGCTTTTCAAGAGCAAAGTTCTCGCGTATACTCACGATTAGCCGGCTGCGGCCGATGTCTCACTCACACTCTTCTCCTCACAACGATCAACAGTCACCGGTCTCGATCAACGAGAATTTCAATCATGCAGCGCTCTCGGGCGTGCGGTGCGTCCTTCGAATGTGTGCAGAAGTCGAGGAAAAGGTATACACAGACACACGCGCGCTCTCGCGCGCGCGCGCGAACAACAGCGGCTGGCTTTCGCTATCTCCGGGGCCTCATCCTCTCGAGGCGTACATGGGCGAGAGTGTCGCGGTCATAGGGACGACACGCGCATCGCGTACACGTATCGCGCGAATAGAGCACACTCGAGCGAATGGGAGACCGTGAGGGGCAAGCTGAAGGAAGTTGCGCTCGCGCCGGTGCGAAGCGTGCGGGCTGACGCGCGAGACTGCAGCAGCCGCGACTGAGGCTCGAGCGCTCAACGCCGCGCCGCGGGAAGATCCAGGGGCGCGCGCGCGCAGCTGCCCGCCCACATCCCCCTCCCCCTGTCCTCCTCTCTCTCTCTCTCTCTCTCGCCCCTTCGTGTGTACGCGGCGAGCGTCAAAAACTATAGCCCAAAAATCAACGACAAGGGATGCTTACGACGACGTGGCACGAGTCTGCGTATGATTGTCGCTGATCATTTGCATGCGCGCGGCTATTATGCGGGTCGAGGTATCGCCGGAGCCGTCACTCTGGCAAATGCATGGAAGGATATCGTACAGAGGAGCTTTTTCTTCGTTGTCACGAACGATCGGTTGCGATGCGCGTTTGCAGAAGCGGACCTTCGGCGTTGTACCCGTTAATTTTTATGCTTGAGATCTCGCTTCAGCGATACAGCGCACATAAGTTATTGTAATGCACTCAGTTGGTCGTAGATTACCCGTATTTTCGCACGGAATCGATATTTTCCTTTTGTACTGGAATTTTCAATTTCGAACGTGCGAGATAACAAGCCGTCTAGACGAACTAATTGACATTCACACTGTTATTTTAAAACTTCAAAGTAAAAACAATACACACATCAAGTGATTAGGTCGACGTTCGGTCAGGCCAAGAAGTCGTTCTCGTAAACATCGCAAATATGTTTGTCCATGTTTTTTTTTTTTTTTTTTATTAACGATTCAGGTAAAACCGTGCAAAGCACTCGCGATTCTCGTTTGATCGATAAGACGCGCCCGAGCCCCGTGTCTACGCTCTTGCAATAATAAAAGAAAAAAGTGGCGAATAAAAAAAATAATCAACTGGAAGTTTCGAAAATTTTGTCCCTCGAGCTAAGCATCCAGCAGCCTATCCGGGCTGGTCAATACCAGATCCGCGAAATAATTAGCTGATAGTATCTGGTCGCTCGCGAAACAAAAGCGCGCCTAAGCACTCCATTATGCGTCGCGCTCCACAGCCGAGGATCCTTTTCCCATTTGGATCGTTACTTTTTACGTCGTCCCGTAAATCACTGGGCTGATTGTTTCCACGAGGCTCCTCCGCACCGCTGCGATAAATGACCGAGCTCTCTGTGTCTGTATTATATACCTATATACATTATACTTGTATATATATAGGTAAAGTGGGAGGTCGCTGCCGTTGGACCTTAGCGCGCGGGGAACACTTCAAAGATCCAGACGAATGGCTTTCGCCCGGCGAGCTTTGAGAAAAAGTTCGAGAGAATGTGAGTGCGAGCTTTCAGAATTTTTAATGAATGAAGCCAAGGCTCGGCCCTACCCCACCCCTCCTCCTCTTCTCTCACTCTTTCTCTCTTTCCTTACTCTCTGTACTATAAGTACTGCTGCTCCTCGCGAAGGATATAAAAATAAATCTACGAGCCTTTAATCATTATATTTCTTATCTATGCTCGAGCTTTAAGGGATTCGCTTTAAAATATTGTTGAATAAGCGCTAAATCAAATGGAACAATCGCCGAGAGTAATCGACGAGGTCCTTCAGCGTACATCGAGCGAGACTAGGTATGAATTGAACACTCAAAAACAAGTACTAGTTTAGTTTCAGTCCTCCGTTAGGACGGTTGTTTGTCATGAGTTTGCTCGCTTCTCACGTCGTTTGCTTGCTTAACAGACACTCGAGTGCCTTTCGCTCTACTGTTCTCGGCGATTCAAAACGTTGGAATGGAATAAACGATCGACTGCAAGCCGATTCTTTACATTTATGGATAAATTTCAAAGTTTACATCTTAAATTATCCAAAGAATTTAATGTCCGAAATTATTTAATAAATGCGACAAATATTGTATTTGTAAGTAACGTTTTAATTGATTAAATTTCGTTTTCAATTCCTATACGCTCATTGTCTTAAAAATGTGTATGTAAGAAAAAGACTACGCCATCTTATGTCAATCAATGCGAGAATGAATATTTGATGATTTTCATCCATTAGGCCTGAATACTTTCGACAACAAAATAGTTGAGCAAACTAAAATTGAAACTCATTTCATTGAAACTTTATGCTTCAATTATTATAATGCTTTCCCCACATCTAAGAAGGTCGATTTTTAGCAATCTCATAACCTTAAATCTATAATTTCAAAAGTTTTTCCCAATCACAAATTAATTTATTCCTGATCGATATTATTATTTTAAAACAAAATAAAATTCAATTTTTATTTTTCGACTACATTCAGGGTGTATGCGCTACCACTTCCCTTCTAACGTTCGAACCTATATCGGGAACGCATATACCCAAAGCCATAATATCGCACAACTCGACTGTTCATGCCAGCGATCGCCATGTAGGGTCTGTTGTGTGTTGCAACAACTTATATACAAGAGGGAGAGAGAGAGACATAGGGAAAGAGTAAGAGAGAGAGAGAGAGAATCTCAATTTCTTTTTCGCCGCGAAGTATATTTCGCACCGTGCCGCGGTGGCTGGTGCTCGCAACCGAGAGACGACCCGGGGGTCGAACGTGTTTCTCGTTAAGTGAAGCAATTACTCGACCTATCTATTACTTACACCAGCGTCAGCAACTACCGCAGCCTTTTAGTTTTGAAGAGTGCATTAACGGTATTTCAATCCCCTCCGGAGCACACCCTCTATCCAACTGTCCCTCTCCTTCTTCTATATACGCGCTTTGTTACTTTTTCTCTACGCTCTCCCTTCGTACTTCCTCCCTTGCCATCGCAGCTCGATCTCCGTCAGAGTTAGCCTTTGCCCGTTCGCCAATGAAAAAATTCGAATCGACGCTCTCTCGCTTTCTATCACCGCTGCACATTCCTCGATTTCTTTCTTTCCGCAAAAAAATCATCGCAGGTTCATGATTCTCGAAGAGCAGAGCTCTTTCCATTGGTCAAGCCAGGTTTATCGAAAAGAATAAGCCAAAAAAATTGCTTTCTGGCTCCGCATCAAGCTAATATATTTTAAGGCATCAATCTTCCCTGTATGTAAAATTCTCAAAAAAATGCACGTTTCCTTGGTCTTGAATTCGAAAAAAAAATTTTCTTAGCTAAAATTTTCGGACCGGTCGGACTTTCTCCTATAAATTTACTAAAAGCCATATTTCTGAGCCATTTACGTTCTTTTACAAAAAATTAAACAATAAAATATTGGAATAATAAGAACTGCGAACTTTATCGAGGTACAAATAAAATTTCGAATTACACTATGATAAAGTGCAACAAAAAAAACTTTAATTCCAAATTCGTTATGTCCATTAAAAAAAATAATAATAATAAAAATTCGAATAGTCGATTTTTCTTTTTTCTCTATATTTCTCACCATGTGATATCCCTATGTTTCATATATTTTCCATGTTTCTCGACATTTTTTCTTATCTTATTATAGAAGAAAGACTTACAGAAGAAAGCCCGATCAGTCTGGAAGCTCTAGCTTCCAAAAGATTTTTTCGAATTATAGAACAAAGAAAAATGCATATTTTTAGGAATTCGACATATACTCACTCGATCGTGCCTCAAATATGATTTGAGTTTGAAAAAGTCAATTAGTCACGTATGATGCTATATATATCATACACGAGTAAGCCTATACTTTGTTACAGAAAAATGTTTAACATTCAGATCGAATGACGGAAAGACTTTTGTTTCGCTTTTTCATCAAACACACCGAAACAGCTATACATAGAGATAGCCGAAAAACAGCCGATTACCAAATCTCCATCGGACACCATACCACTTTTTTCCGCAGATCCTTGCATCCAGTCCACTATATGCATATGCGGAAAACTATATATATATATTCCCCGTTGGCTTCTTTTTCGGCTCGTTATATATACGCGAAAATCCAGAGACCGCCGCCACAGCGCACGAATTATCGAATGCGCGCGATGCAGCAGCCCGTTCGTGATCCATCTCCATCATCACGCTCTATCTCGCGCGTGTACGTGCGTTCTCGGAGTTCCGATTAATTTTACAGCTCGGCTGTGGGCTTGCGCGCGTTCGCCGCCCCCCTCCCAACCCCCGCGCGGCTCACCCCTCGTCCTGCGCATTTTTCTCCCTCGAAGCGCGAACGAGTTGGGACCGTGAAAACGTACCGAGGATTCTGCATTATTTATGCGTCGAACTTCCCGTGGCTTTTACGCGCTCGCGCGCTCAAGGATTAATATAGCGGAGGGTCGAGGAAAAGCTGTATCTACATATACGTGTACGTATGTATATATGTGCACCGAGCTGTGCGCGCATGACTACTCTTTTTAAGCAAAACCAGTATTCCGAGCACTTACGATTATGGGCTCGGGAGCTTTTTACTGAATCGCCGACTTCTGAATTTTTTCAGCCGAGCGAAGTGATTCCTCTTTTTAAAAGTCTGCGCTAATGACGAACTGTCGATCGGGTTTAACGGTATATATAGATTACGTGCTGGAATGTTTGTTTAGATAAAAAAAATGATAACACGAGCACCAGATAGTGCTCGGTCAAGCGGCGCAGGTTCGCATTATTTAAAAGTTAAAAAATACACACAAATTCGGAATAAATATATGCTAATCGCAAATTCACGGCTTGTTATACGCGGTAATCGCCAACTGGCTTGCATATTACAGACCGTATACAACATTATTATGCGTACATATCGAAGTAGCACAGCTGTACACATAGCCAAGCTCGCTCTTCTCTCTCTCTCTCTCTCTCTCTCTCTCTCTCTCTCTCTCTCTCTCTCTCTACCGTGCGCGCGAAATATCGACGCGGAAAAGCATTTTCCGCGCGAGATACAGATCGAGAGTCGGGGCCGGGCGAAGAATAATTAATTTCCCCGGTAAAATCAGCGCGCAATCGAGCAGCGGCCCGAGGCTCTTGAAAATTAAGCGAATCGATTTCTTGTTACTCTGCACTCGCCAAGTGCGCCGACGTCGACTATATACGTACACATATATAGACGACGATTGCATTACGAGCGGCTACGCGTTATACTGTTTGTCGGGAATGCGGTTTGCAGGTCGACCGGTATCGTAACTAATTAGTCAACATTTGCCGCAATAATCGCATATATAGTCGGACAATTAGAACCAACACGCTCGCGGCACATTTACACGCTTCGCTCTCGCGTGCGTCTCTTATATACACATCTATATGTATGTGTACCTGTATTCTGCATCTATACATAGCGTATACTACAATTGGCGGATACTTATACTCCGGACGACCTGTGCGCGTCTGTCTGTGCGTGTATATACATGTGTGTGTGTGTGTGAACGTGTGTGTGTTTGCGTGTGTGCGGATCGACCGCTCGTCGAGATACTTTGAATTTCTCGCGGTGAACGCATCGAAAGCTGGGCCTTTCGCGAAACTTAAGCGCTCGCGGAAATTTCATTACTTGCATCGTTTATGCTCCGGGGCCGATATACGCGTGTGCGCTGCACCGAACAAAGAGAACTCGGAGAAAGAGGGACAGAGAGATGAGGAGACTGGTAGGGGAAGCAGTTCATACCAAATATCGTAATTTACCCTTGCCGAGCCAACAAAGGTCAAAGAGAACCGGCTGCAATACTTTGAGCTTAGGTCGGGTAAAGCTGGTGCACTAGTCTGCGCCACAGAGCCACGGAGGCAGATATGCGGATATCTCGATCTCTCGGCGTGCCACTAATTGCGAATTGACTATACGCGTGTGAATCGCGTCTTTCTCCGCTTTACTTTAACTCGCGTCCGTCGCACATTCGTTTTTATCACGTTCGAGGCTACAGAGAGCCGCGTAAACGCTTTACACAAATAAACGCAAGTTGGAATTCACAGGGGGTGGAGGGGGGGGGGGCGAAAGAGCATATTGCAGAGGTACGGAAAGAGAGCCGGCAAGAGTTAGGAAAGATAATCGCGACAGTAGATGGCTTCCAGGTTTATTCAGACCGTACAGCCGCGAGAACTTTATCCGTTAAAGTTCAAAATAACTTGAAATGACTCAGATTTTCTGGATTACGATGTATATATATACCTCTTCTCCTCGTCGTTCTCTTATTTGTTTACGAAGAAGCGCATCCAGCGACGGAGTAAGAGAGATGCGGACGGTGTACACATCAGGTGTATGTATATATATCCACGTTTATATATAGATCAACGGACAAGCTATCATGCATTCATATCTTCGCCGCGGATAATGCGTCGATTTGCATACATACATCTCCGACGTAAATCCACGAGATTTAGAGTACATATAGAAGTAAAGGGCCTCTTTCGAGTCCCTACACACCCCTATACCTATAGCAGCGCTAAATGCTGATGTAAATTTCGGCGGACACTCCAAAAGCGGCTACCTTCAATATCTTCAACTACTGCGGCCTCTCTTCCCTCGAATAAATAATTTCGTTCCCGATAGCTGCGCCGCGCTCTTATCAGCTTTCTCTCTCTCTCTCTCTCTCTCTCTCTCTCTCTCTCTCTCTCTCTCGGCAAATGCGCTATGCTAGAAAGCTCACAAACGTACTTACACACCCAGGTACACACACGCGCACACTTGCTTTGGAAAAACGATGCGTGCATTGCACGAGGAGAAATCGATAAGAGCGAACGCGCAAAAAACGGTAGGAGATAGTAAAGAGAGAGAGAGAGAGAGAGAGAGAGAGGGATGGAGAGAAAAAAATGAGTGGAAGAAAGGTTGAGAATAAGGGAGTTACGAGACTCGACGCCGGTATAAAGAAAGTAAGACACTACTCGAAGGGTTGTGTGGGTGTGTTGCTTTCCCGGAGATATTAATAAAATATGTAGAGACGGGCCGTGCACATGCGAATGACCGAAGATTCGACGGCGAACTTCGTCGTATTCATTAAAATTCCAGGCAGGCGCAATCCTCCCCTCCTCCTCTCTCCACCTCCCGCTGCACTATCCGAGAATCCGAGAGTCTACTCGAAAAGCTGCATATGCGTGCGCACATGCGCGGTGTGTATGGTATAAAAGCTGATGCGATTGGGATCATAGGTAGACCAGAATTTGTGTGGTAGGTCCTTGAGCTGTGTACATTTCAGCTTTTTATGAGAAGCCATGCGGGCTCTCGAGGTGTTATTATTTTCACGGAGCAAGTTCTTGTTCAATTTGTAGATTGAAATACGGTATATTTCGCGTGACATATATCACGTCTATGACACTGAATTAATGAAAAAAAAAAACAAATAATAATGAAAACAATGAATCACCTCGGGGAAAATAGGTGCACTCCTTCCTTGCGATTGGACAATTTAACATTTTTTGATTCGTGAACGTGTAAAGCTTTGTGATTAACGGTGTCGCGTATCGTACATGCGAGAGTGCATATCTCGTGGCGTATATATTTTTAACACCGCACCGCGGGCAGCTCCGTCGTTTCCAGTCATTCTAGCTGCCTGACGTCCAATTACTCGATTTAACGCGCGAGATAGTCCTTTATTATAAGGGGATATACATTGTCTCGCCCGAAATGAAGCTTTAGCGTAAAAGTTATTTTTATAAATATATATACATATAAGCGTGCTCGCGCGCGCCCACCTCACGTGATTCATGCACCCTAGACACCCCTGACGCTTGCATTACATGTATATATTGCGCGTATCGTATCGTATCGACGCACATATACATATTTTCATCCGAATTTCTCCTTATACCTAATTATCAATAAAACATTATTTCGAACAATTAAATTTACAACAATGTCCACGCGCGAACGCCCGTATACATCGAGTCCTTCCAAATTGCGCGTATACAGCCATGATGTGCGCACGCGGTCGCCGCATTGTTTCATTTTCCGTATAGAGCGCGCGCGGTCTGATTGAAAAGCGCGTCGTTTGAATAAACTTTACGAAACGTTCGCGTATACTCGCTTTAAAATTATATCCGGAAAGAGAGCCGGAATCGAAATTATTACATAATAACAGCAGCGCGTTATGCGTAACTGCCGGCAATTGGACTTGGATAAATACAAAAATTAATTAAAATCCAGGGCAACAACACACAATGCCGGAATCGCGAAAAGTAGACACTCGAGAGCCCGAGGGTGGGAGGGGTGGTGAGTAAAATGCTTTCGCACGTAATTAAAAACAACTGCGGACAAATACAAAACATCGTGCATGCAGGGCGCACCGAAAATTCATCGATCTCGTAAATGTATATCGCGCAAAAACTCGCTCTCCGCGAATATCGCAGAGCGAAGAGCCACAGCAGCACGGGCTCATGCAGCGAGTATAAACATAGGATCAATTTTAATTCATCGGAACACGAAGTTATATTACTATTGCAGGAGAGAGGGAGAGAGGGGGAGACCGGGCCGGCATAACTCCCGCAGCGCGAGGCGAGTCACGTCGATCATGTTTGGCCGGTTGTTTACAAGCGCGCGATGGGACTGCAACTATACCTGTATACGCGATGCATACACGTAGATTGTATAACGCATACAAGTGTACACGTGTGTGCGCAGCGCGTATATATACGCGGTGGCGCGCGCATAAATGTATAGTCGCTAGAATTCGGAAACAAAATATGGGCCACGGCTCGGCGAGCGATTCATAATTCATTGAATCTAATTAGTCGACGGTTAATTGACTCAGCCGCGTGTACACCTCACGCTAATTGTTAATTTTAATACGAGCGCGGACGAGCTCTGTACCTCCAGTGTATATGCACGTTTATATATCTATAGAAATGTACATTGTATACATGGTATACGCTAGAGAGAGAGAGAGAGAGTTGCTGGCTGGCAAGCGAGTTATAAGTTGCTGGCGTTGCGCAACCTTCGAATGTTCGGACCGGAGCTAGTTACGTGGCCACTTCTGGCTTGATACGCCGGAATGATGTAATTGTGGTCGTCTGGCAAATGCGCGTATAGGCCGGATATTAACGCCGGCCGGGGGTGTATAACGAACGCGGCAAGTTTGTCCGATTGCGGCTGTGTACGCATGTGTGTGTGCGCGTATGCGTGTTGCGCGCGTTACCCGGAATGCCTCCACACCCCTGCGCGCCTATGCTTCACGTATGTATACCAACGATTTTGCGGTGGTTCCTCTGCAGTACTGCACTCATCATTGCATACCGACAACATTTCTTTCGGATGAAAATTTCATGGAAAATCCTTGGTCCTCGCATTCACTTCGAGATTTCGTGCCCACGATGATTCTGCAGAAGCTTCGACCGATTTTCCGTGGGACTCTTTTATTTGGAATTTCAGTAATTTCTGAAAATCTTCAATGCACACAGATCGAGCATCGAAGAAACGATCGTGAGCAAATGGGAGAACTTTTAACGACGTGCAAATATTGGGGGCGTAAATCTTTCTTATATGCAGTTCGTGCACGAGACATTAGAACGAGCGTCAAGCGGCGCAATTATGCGATTGGCGGACTGCGATAAGATTCGCCTCGCGCGCAGGCGGATATGTATACATATATTATAGGCTTTATCTCGCTCGGAGTATCGCCTCGTTCCAGTTCCTGCATGTGTGAAAATGACTGGTGTGTTACGTCTACAATTACTCGATGATCCTTTCCGAGGCTCTGTTTTTGCGCCTTGTTTAGTGCTGTACTGTGGCTTTATTGCTTTTTGTGCGCCACAGTGCAGGCAACCCTTCAGCCGACTGTACGGCACGGAATTCCTCTATTGCGCGCTCCTATCTTTTTGGAGATTTTCATCTTCTACCTTGTAATTAAATTGATTTGCTAATTTTTTAATTACACGATAAATTTTAGAAATTTTAAATTGCCGTCATTCTATTTTATACATCAAACATAATCAGCGCAATCGTTCTTTCAGCACAAGATACTTTTATCATCGGAGATATTTTAAGTCGGCGTAGAGCATAAATTTGTAAATTTTCAATCACCCGAGAGCTTTTTTTTTAACGCTACGAATGAAATGTATTTTTAGTTTTAGGTAAATGAATCACACGGATCATCGACGACTCAGTGTATTAAATGGCATGTGAAAAATTCCCTGTGCAATGGCTTTTATTATTTCAATGAAATATTCATAAATATTCGCTGGCTCAGCAGCGAGAGGAGAAATTTATAAAAAATTGCAGATTGGTATTGTCAGAGTTACACATTCATGGAGAGAGAAGGTGAGGACAACACCCGGCACGACAACGAAAATTCTTCCTCCCATCCCAGAAAATCGCAGCGAAGCCGTAGCTGCGACGCCAATGAATAAAAGAGCGAGACGAGGTGTAAGCACCGTGCGCACCTCACCGTGTTTTTGTAACTCGACAGAAAAGATCTCGTGCATAAAAGAAACATTTCACACTGATTACACTTGGCCCTTTCAGCGTCAATGTAGCGCTATACTTATATACCACGCTATAGCGTACACCTCTCTTACTATATTTCATATCTTGAAATTTACGCGGAGAACATAATATAGTCTTCTATAAACTCTGGCAGCCTCTCTGAATTATAGATATCCTCCCATCGGAACGTTCTATTTGTATGCAGAAATGTTTAAAATCAAATGTTAAAGAGGGATCAGAAAATTTCAACAAAAATTATCGATATTTCGAATATATCGAGAAACAAATCTAATAATAACGTCGTGTCCTATACTATGCTAAGTATACAGCCAAGGTAAAGTAAGAAATTAATTAATGATTCTATTCCAATTCCAAAAGTCAGGAAAAGAGTGCAAACACTTATTGAAATACAACGCCACTGGAATTTTGATGTAGCTATTACCCATTCACCTGTAAATATTACATATGCTTTTGGCGCCTCTCTTCCCTCACACCACCTCATCGCGAAATTCGAGTTATTTCCCATTCTCAATAACCTGCAATATCAATTAACTTAATTAAATACAGGTGTCCCGACTAATATGAAATCATACATATATATATCATTGAACTATAAATTCCATGCATTATACACTGTATATAATAATAATGGGACGGTCACAGTAGTCATGCCCGTGCGGCAGAGAGTATACTACAGTGTACGCGGGTTCGTCTGGGTATTCTAAAATAATTACACCGAGGGAAAAAGCAGAGCGCGTCAAAGCGTCCGTTTGAATCGGAAGCAAACAGCTCCTCCCCTAGCTCATCGTATCAAAAGTTGAACAAACGCCGCCGCCGGCGCCGGCTAACGTATTCGCGAGTAGTCCGGCAAACAGTGCCACTCCCCGAAGAAGCTCTCGGTCCTCGTTTGGCGCGCTGCATGCACACACAGCCCTCTGGTCTCTCGCTCTGCGCCAGTCAATCGCCGCTCATCGCATAAAGATGCATGAGCCGCTGCAGCGACACGACACGCTTGCCTTTGTACCGGCCGACGCCTTCGATACATATAGATATATACGTTATACATATACATATACAGATATACTCTATATGTATTTGTGTACATATATACAGAGAGACAGAGAGAGAGAGAGAGATGGAACCTCGTAGTAGCATAGATATATATATATGCAGCTCATCCGCGCAGCTTGGCCGTACAGCCAAGCAAACAGCATGTAAATTCAGAGCGCGCAGGTAATTAGATGCGTTGTTGCGGCAGCTTTGAGCCGTATATACGAGAACAGCGGCAACTTTGGCTCTTTCGCGCGCGAGTTTCGGCTTCGAATTTTAGCCTCTCTCCCCTCTCACACTCGCTTTCGCTCGCGCGCGTGTATGTGTGCGCGCGCGTACATAAGCGCGCGTATATATATACGAAGGTGCCTCGCAGACGTACGTGCGGAGCAACATATTTTGCTGGCTAAATTTTGAATGCGCGCTCCGGAGCAAGATAGCATAGCGCGCAAACGCCATACTGCATGATGACTTATGCGAGCGCGTTGCTCTATGTGTGCTCAGAGCGCTGTGTATACGCTCTATGCGCACTCCGTCTCCTGTGATGCTTCCAGTGTATACCGTTGTTGCGGATGCACTCGCGGGGAAAAAGCAATGCAAGACTCGCGGGAGGTACAGTCGCAGCCCGGCCCAGTGACCCCACACTTGTGCCGCATGCACAACGACTCCGTACTGGATTAGTTGGGAAGATTAAGTAGGTCCACACCGTTTGCCGGATTAATGCGTTAATTCCCTTTCTTAAATAATAAAGACAACGTGCGTACTATCTGGGACACTTTTCTCTCGTTCTGCAAGAGCCGCATATTGCCAAAAGATAACGTTCCCACAGTTTTTGTTTAGTTTTTTTTTTATATTCGGCGTAAATAATATAAATTTATATATTTGTGATATAATGCGTGCATTATTCAAAGTATACGTAAATTTAAAAACTTTATGTTGCTCCTACAATTTCGTGAGCCGGAGCTGCGGCTCCTATATGTAGAAGTAAATTTGGCATTAATTGTTGATACGTATATTTATGCGTGTGTACATCGAAATAGTGATTTTGAAAAAACATTGAGTAATTACTGAGCGCATTCAGAAAAATGCGAGGCACCATTTTTTGAAAATCGAAAATCCGCAGTAAAAACAAAACGGTTACGCGCGATCAATTGAAAAACGGATACGTCAAATTTTATTGATATTGACTGAATGGTTTCATATAGGTATTATACATATACGATGCACACCCATAAGAACATTATATTTTAAAATCGCATGTGATTTGGAATTTAATAGTATTAGAACAAAGCTCTATCCGAGAGAAATTATTTATTCTCAAGCGTATAATAATTTCAAATGTTCTTTGCTATTGCCATTAATAAGTGCTGAAACGTATATAATTGAAGGACAAACGTCCAGCGCATATCAGGATGCAGACACACGTTCAACGGATTATAAAGGGGCGATAACGCGCTCAAGTTTTCGTAATATCTTGTAATAACATAATGCCTGGCTACAATAACAGTGCACAGGTGCCAAGCGATTCTTCGGACTCGTTGCGTTACATGCGTGTATGTGTATACTATACCTACATGTATGTATACATAGACCTGGTCGTTATCGTTTTCTCCTATAGTGATACGTGGAAACGTAGCCCATTCGCCTAATGCAAGATCGTTTGACTGCGTGTGTTTCTATATGTATGTTACACAGTATATAGGTATGTGCGTTGCATCTCATCCATTGGCATCAACGCCGGCGTTGCACTTTTTCTCGGATATACGATCAATATCGATGATATGGCGTTTTTCGAATTATTCCGATTGCTGACCTGCAATACCGAGTGCGCGACTATTATTCGAATCATCGGGATGTGAACGAACTTTTTTCTTGCCCGAATAAGCGGGTTTGATTGGATCACGCAGTATATGGGTCGAATATGTCGATCAAATATTTTATCGGAGTTTCTATACTTGCACATGGACATATTTACATCGGAACTCGAAACCCTTTCACATCTCCCTGTATATGTAACAGTGCGCACTTCTGATATTATAAAAATTGCACGAAATTAAAAAAAAATGATTGATTCGGTTAAATTTACATTCTACATTTTTAAATTTATTCAATATGACTATTCTCGCGACTTCCATGTATAAAATTCCTTTCGTGATATGAAAAAGTACATGTCTGGAAAATCCTATATCCACACTCGCTGTTCCCTATATATGTATACATGTAGCCGCAAGAATGGCATTAAAATATCCATCCACTCAGATTGATTCCTGGAATAGTAGTGCGGCGACTGAAAAAGTCAGCCCCGCGTGACACACAAAGAGAGACGGACCAGGAAAGAAAAGTCGCGCTGCAGTGAGAAGAGAGAGAAAGAGAGAAAGCACATAGTCTTCATCTTCAGCCGCCACTCACTTTGCATTTTCAAATCGAATGTAAAAAAAACGCTCGACCTTTATTTCCATTACCGTAGCGACATATACAGCTATACTCTATGTGTATATATATAATATTATATATATACATCCCACATGCGCAACACCAGCAACCGGCCTGTCTCTTCTCGCGGTTGACTGACGTGACGGGCATCATTGTCGCATAGAAAACTTGCGCGCGACGTTCTGCATGCGCAAAAAAAACAGGTATTACAGAGCGCGTGCGTATACACAGGTATATACTTATATAAAAAAGAGAAAGAGAGAAGGAAACTCCGTCGGACGAGGTGGAGCATAAACAGCCCCGTCATCGCGAGAATGAAGAAAACACGAGTAGTGGGACTCGAGAGGCAGCTGAGTACGGCTGCAGAAATGGAAAGCGGGGGTTAACACGAGCGCGGGTAAACAAGAGAAAGAGAGAGAATCTAGCCTCTCGCAGTGCGCGCAGAGTACATAACGAAACGGTCAGAAACATAGTGTGCACACATAGCGTTTCAATCCCTTGAGATCAAAAGGAAGAAAAATGCGTTCGAAAATCTCGCGATGGGATGGATGCACTTCAGAGTCGGGCCGGACGAGGCTTATTAATACCTATGCGCGTGTATTTGTACTCTTGCTGGTTGCTGCACGAACAAAGGGATCGAGGGGCTGAACAAAGAGGCAAGAATAAAAGAAACCGAGATATTATACGCGTGTATCGTCGCTCTGTATTCCCGCATATATATTGGACCGAGAGTCGTTGTTCGCTTTTTTTTTCTTTATTTTTACGTGCTCTCGCTTGTTTTGATGAGCTTTGTGAGTGCACACGCAGAAAAACGTACGCGCATGATGGGAAGAACGTCGATTTTTCGCGAAGCTCTTCAACAACCTTTTTATGTATGCGATCAATGTACTTGCTGCTGTTTTTTTAATTATGGTTCGCATCGAGTAATTTCAGAAGATAATGAAGCTTCGAAAGCGAAATCTGACACTTGGAGGTCTTTCCGAACTCGGCTGTATCTGTTGGTATATTGTTTACTTTTATCTGTAATATGGCAAAAAGTACATCTCGAATTTTTGATGTTGCATTTTATTATCACCATTGTTCTTAATTATTATGATTCATTACAAAATCTTTTGCAAACCCATTGATCGAAAATTCACTCCAGGATGAAAGGCAAACCTCCCCTTACGTTTTGCTCCACTTTGAAATCAAAGTGACTGTAATTTATTGATATTTCCTTGTCAATTAAATTACCCACATCAATTAAACTTTTAATATGAAATAATCATATAACTTTAACTAAATGGGTCGATTGACAAGACATTATTTTCCGAAATAGATTTTTGTAACTAAAAAAAACGATTCAACCAGATTTGCGATTTAAATTTATTTGTTTTGTAATTTATTTAATTTTATATTATAAACCTAGATGAGTTTTAGTACATTACGATACTAGTGGAATAAGTCATACTTTACGCCACGATGTGTATAAGCGACTTATTACACGTGTATTGATGTACGATATTTTATAGCATAAATCCGCTGACATGGCTATCCGTGGAATTAGCAGTCCATTCTGGCACCGGGAAGTTAGCGGACGAGCGTAGCGAGTGTAATAAGCACGATGCCACTGATAGCCGTGGTATAAATGCGGATTTATTCCACCCAGTGCTACAAATAATTTTTAATTTTTATTTTTATACGCATTTTTCTTATTAATTTTTTTTTATTTATAATGTATGTACACCTATTTATATTGTTCGTATTTTATGTATCACTACGTAGACAGGACTTTTATGAAACTTGCATGTAAGTAATTGGCTATTATTATTTTATTTGGAAGTAAAACTTCCATTACGCCCACGTCCACGATTTTTTTTTCTTTTTTTTTTGTAAATTCTATGAAATAGTAGATTATGCACCTAAGGAGTAAAAGAAAAGAATATCTCAAATCACATATAATTACCATCCAAGCCGATGGCGAAGCATTCTTTACTTACTCCCGCAGTGCATATACTACTTTTATGCACGAGGAGTCTAAAATGCGTATGCTGTATTCCATCCGCAGGACGTACAGTACGTACTTTGTTATGCACCGTGTGAAGAAAAATTAGTCTAGAATAGATTAAAAGCGATTGATTTGAAATGATAAAGAAATGGCAAATAATAAAAAAGATAAATAAAATATAAATAAATAAGTAATTAAAAAGTACTTTATTGTCTTTGAAATGAAGAAAAAGTAAATTAATAATATAGAAAAACAAATAGGGATGTGACAAATCTTAAACAATGATGCTAAAAACAAAAAAAAAACAAATTACGAAAATGCCATTTATAAAGAATTCAAATCTTTACAAGATCTGTTAGACAAAAATTTACATGAGTAAAAATACACAATTCGTTAGATTAAAAAGAAGTTCGGCTGCAAATGGAAAATATCGTAGTGCGCTTTATTGTAATCATGTAATCGGAGACGATAATATATCGATACTTACAAACACGACTTATCTTATACCTTAATTTTTATTCGCAGCCATGTTTTACGACATTTTATTCACAATAGCTAAGTGCAAAGATTGCAGTTGAGTAGTCCATTTATCCAAGGCATTATAACGCGCAGCACACACTGATTTCCTATCGAGTTCCAAAACTTGATTTACCTTAAGTATAATAATTCAAATTAAATGTTTTGGTTAGATTTAATGAAACAAATATTCAATTTCTAATGTGCATTAATAAAATACCTGATCGATACGTCCCCGAATCGTATTATCCAAAATACAAGATGCTAGCAAACTTTCAACTTCTGATGCATCAATATTCAATTCTTTGCTTATAAAAGGTATATGGATTCTTGTGTATGGCTTTATAAGTTTTATTAGAACCTAATCAATAAATTAAATTGTAATTACATTTTACTTATTATAAATTTCTTACTTTTGAATCAATACTCACTTGTGTTCTGATATTCCGTAATAAGTCTTCAATATGTTCTCTAATAAATGGGTCATCCATAATATTGTTCCTGTTTTGTTTCAAGATTAACTCGAATTGATTAATATCGTTGTTTTGATAACTGACTACTAAATTCGTCATAGCCAATATTTCTGGATCATTTTTGTAAGGCTTTGCTTCTTGAGAATCGAAAGGATTGATTCCTGACTTCATTAGCCTGTAAAATCAAACAACACATTTTAATAAGTAAAGCAATAAAGTTAAACATTTTATATTTTTAATACATACATATTTGCAAGAACTAAATATTTTAGGCACGTAGTTCGACGAGGTGAGCCAGACTCATCATAATTTTTGAAAGCTTCGAAAAAGTCTGTGTGTGCTCTTTCAAATTCTCCTTCTCTTAAATGCATTTTTCCTCCACATTCTGTTAAAATAATGTATTGATACTTTATTTTCATTATTTGTAAATAAAGAATCTGGAAAACTAAATTATATTAGATAAATGACTCACCTCTTATTACTCCCATAATAAGTGGATGTGGAATTGCACTTTTGATATGAAGACTTTGTTCATATAGGGTTTTTAGTTTTTTGTTATTTTTCTGTGCCGTATACATTTGAATTTCTAATGCATATATTTCTAATAATTGAGTACCTTTCTTCAAATCATCTTCACCATCATCAGTCTTAAAAATGGATATAAAATTTATTTACATTAATAAATTTAAAGAAGCCAGTTTTAATAACTTTTAACTCACCTGACAACTTTGGTGAAGTTGTTTTAAAATCTTAGCTAGCTTGTTGAAATCTGACCTATCAAAATATAACTTTCCTAATTTAGTATTGGTTTTGAACCATAATCTATCGTTCTTGGCATCTTTTAAAGCATCCAACGTAGTTTCATAAAAATCTTGTAATAGCTCCATCTGTAAAAACACAACAAAATAGCATGTAACGTGTCCACGAATTAAGTAACAAATTGAATAATATGCAAGTCACAGTTAATAAAAACTTACATTTTTTGACGTACTAATATAATCTAAAATAGAGTTGATAGACTTCTCTGAGTGATTTCTTGTCACTGCACTTTTTATGTACGTGAGTAATTGTTTATACCTAGTCATCATTTCTTTATAATTACCCTGCAACACAAAGAAGTATTTAAAATTTGCATACTCAGAGCATGACAGTAATCAGCTGCAATGATGTAATAAATGTGTAACTCATAGTATTTACTCACAAGTTTGAAATTGATTTTAATCATCTGTTTGAGAGCTTTAAAACCCCATTCTCCCTTATCACCTCCTTCCAAATCCAGGACCTTTTGAAAACTCTGCAGAGCTGCCTTTGGATCGTCTTCTTTGAGAGCTTTGCTGTTATAATATTGGTTTTCCAAATCTACATCAGGCTCCGAATTCGAATCTTCCGAGTACTCCTAAAATATCCATCGTGCCATTATTCATACAATTCATTGCCAATATTGAGAGGAGAGCATAAAAGTCACACACCAACCCATGCAAAACTCGCGCACAAGAGCAATCGGCATACCTAACCTAAGTGCCGACAGCGGCCCAAATCCAAGAAAAGACAAAGTACACAAGTTCGACTTACCAGACCATAGTCCTCCTCTTCCTCGCACATAAAGTCGTCCTCTCCGTCGTCGGACATTTCCGTAAATTACGGCAACAGCTATCAGTCAGTAATAAAGGATTTGCAAGCCCGAGCTGCGGTATACCTCGGCAGGAGCGCGCACCGTGATGATTGTGTTTTCCTTTTGTTGCGACCGACAACCTATATATAAGTAATCTCGATCTCTTATATGTTATATCCTAGTTCAGCACACCTGTGCTATACTACTGATGCCTCTGCCCTCGCAGATAGACGAGGGCAAAAGGGGTAACGTGTGTCCACCAGGCGCGTCTGTAGACAATGTTTGTAACAGCACGATAACATTTGTGCCAAACTACAATATAAGTATACTCATGAGAATTCCCCGTCAGCCGCGAGCGCGGCTGTAGCGGCCATCTTTACTTTCTGAAACGGTGTGCACGCCGCCTCGCGGATTTTCGAGTAATAAACAAACCTATATATATGATATATATATAGTACATGACCAGCTACTACATATATACAGAATCTTTATTCATCCTTCCGAAAAAAGAAAAATCCATTTAAAGACTTTTAAATGGATTTATAAAAATTCTGGAGCGATAAAATAAACAAACAATTTTTGGAAAATCATAACAATTATATATATTTGTACACATCGTTTGCGTTCTTCAAACTGTTTTACAATGTTGAAGATGGATAAAATTATTTTCGTAACAACAATTTAAAACAATTTTCGTAAGTGCTTAAGGATGGGGGTATTTCCTCTAATTGATTCAACAAAGCAATCGCGTGAGGTACATTTTTTTGTTCAACTAGGTTTTTGATCAGCAGTTTAACGTTTTCTTCAATTTCTGGTAAAGTACGATTTAGAAAAACCTCTTCTAAAATGCGGTAGTACAGTTCATGGCTTACATTAAATGATGCTGTAAGATTATTGAAAAAGATTTCTTCTAGCATTGCAGAATTCAAAGTTAATGTCTGAAAAATTCGACACTTATATTAATAAATTCATAAAAATATTATGTTTTTTAATAATATAAACATATTTACATTTCAAGTTAGTATTCAATTGCACAGTTTTTACTTACTTTATAATTATCTTTAATATAATTTATTGCTTTTAATTGAAGTGATGGCTCTTTGGAACACAATTGCAAATAGATCAACTGTTCTAAAGTGAATGAATTCCTTTTGTCTTCAAGAAATTTTACAAATAACTAAAAACAAAACATGTTTTTAATGAGAAATATAAATTTTAAAATATTTACTACTAAAAATAAATTTACTTACATCATGAGTTATCAATGGCTCATGACACAAGTCTTTTATCTCATAAAAAATTGTATCATTACTATTACTATTAGCGCATACATTTGTTATTTTAATAATCATACTTAAAGCAATGTTAGACTCTAAATCATCACCAAAATTTAAATTGTTTATATCAGGCCATCGAAGTAGCATATTTTTAACCTTTCTGTAATCTTCTACAGTCACTATATTTGAAAAATTTTCTTTAAAAATTTCATATCTTTTTTCCAAGGACAACTCGGAAGAACTAGTTAAATCAGCAATATTTTCAATATCAGGTTTCTCAACATTTTCATTTTCAGATTCAGGTATATCAGTCCACTCTTCTGTCCAATAACTCCATTCATTATTTTCTTTATCTGAAGGAATATAATCTAATGATGATCTCTGCTTTATTTCTAATTCAATATCGTCAGAATAATGTTCCACCTCGTCTAAATTCTTGCTTAATGTTTCATCTCCCCAATCATTCCAGCCACTTGTATGTTTAGATGAAGAAATATCATCCAATGTCTTTTCTACTGTATTCTTATTACAAGAATTTTCTTCAAATGCAACTACGTTATCAATTGAATCATCATTCCAATCATTATTCCACTCATCTATTATTTCGTCTTGACAAGGAGTATAATTTAAAGTTGAATTTGATTTTATTTCTTTAATATCATCTGGGTTTTCCACCAATGTGTCTTCATTAGTTTCATTTTCCCAGTTGTTATCCCATTTGTTAATTTCTTCTGAAGAAGGAGTATAGTTTAAAGTTGTCTTTTCTGCTTTTTTTAGTTGTATATCTTCACTGTTTTTATATGCAAAAGAATTTCCCTTTAATTCCTTGTTTTCAATATTAGACTTTGTTTTTGCAGATTCATTATCTAATCTATCAACTTTTTTTATTAATACATTAATTTGTTGCTTCAACTTCATCACATATTCATTATCATTTGAAATCTTTATATTTGACATGTGACAAATTAATTCAATTGGATCATACGAAAATATTTTTTCAGATTCAGGTAATATTTTTGAATAAAGCTTAATTGAATAGAAATAAGCTAAAATATGAGAATACAGTTCATTTTCTGGTAAATTTTCAAATAATTCATTAATGTCTGATAAATAAACATCTGGTAAATTCAATAAGTAACTTAGGCCCATAGAACAATCTTCTTCAATAGTATATTCTGCACATTCAAGAAGCACTGAAATTTTTAATAGTTGAATAAATCAAATTTTAATAATTGATTAAAACAGAATATTTAAGAATACTTACAATGATTAACATCACTAACTTCTGCCCCATAAGATGCAGTTTCACTTAGCAATGAAATTCGTAGTAAAGTTTGAGCTAGTTTCAACTTAGGACTATAATCATCTTGCGAATATTTAGAATATTTTGTATCTAAATCGCTGAGACCATAATTATAATGTAAAGTTTCGTAAAAACAAGGAAATTTCTGTAAATGTCCTTGCTTCAGTTTTTCAATAATTTCATTCTCAACAATAACTTTATGCACAGGTTCAGTGAAATTAAATTTTAATTTTGATGTCCAAAAGTTCTTATTTCCAGCATGTTTTATTAGATCGAAAGTTGATTGTTTTACTATTTGTGCTGAACTTTTAACTAATTCAGTGGAGGTTTGAACAATTTTAGGTACAAATTCTTTATTTTCAGTCAAAGGCTGCAAAGAAAAAATAATTTAATAAAAATCAATACGTACAAATATTTATTATAATAAAAAAATGAATCTCACCGTACTAAATACATCAGTGAAATCACTGTCAGTATTGTCCTCGTCTTCCAAATTTTCAACTTCTGGGGGCATCCATTTTTCCAAATCAGAATTTAAAATCTGAATTTTTAATAAATTAGCTCGTTTCATAGCATTTTCTAGTATATCACTTGGTCCATTATTAATTGCAAACCAAATACAGTTCCAACGAATTGGTAAATCGTTGTAATCATCGCAGTAAGCTAAATCTAATGCTATATTCCAAGCAGATTGATATTGATTTTTTATCATTTGTTGTACTGTTGAAGCAGAAAAATTGTATTCCTGGTTTTCAAAAGCTTTTTTTGCTATTAAATTTAAAACCTTAGCTTCTCTAAGTTTATTGTTTTTACGATCTATTCTCAAATACTTTGATAAATTAAGGAGTTTCTGTTTATTTTTATAGGCATCACTTCGGCTATTCAGACAATCTTCTATGAGCTTTATTTTATCTTGTGTCATTCTGACTTGAAGTGGTAATATGTTTATGTGAAATTCATTTAAAATTTGCAGTGACTCTATCAGATCATATTCTTCCTTAACTCGTTCATCATCGTCGATTATCAATTGAAGGCATTCCCTGTGAATAAATTCAAGTTTTAATATTAATATCTTTTATAAAATACAAGATACAAATATTGAAAAAAATTGTTTTAATACTTTGCAAGTTCCATATCAGGATCTGCAAGACTCTTAGAATTATTGAAGTAGTTATTACTTTCTTCTAAAACAAGATCAACTGTTCTTTCATATGAAACTTTTAAATGTGATCGACCAGTTTTCTTCATCTCCATCAAGTTTGTACATCCTTGAATAGCCGTTTTCGAGCGAGATTTTAATCTCGCAATCATTGATACTTCAAAACAAGTTTCAATATCCAAGCATGAAAAGATTTGTTCTTGAATATCAAGTTTATCATTCAATAATTGAGACCAATTTTTCTCATTAGGCATAGAATATCTGAATAAAACATTATAATTAACATATTTTTAATAACAGTGACAAAAATGATATTTTATACGTACATATTAGTTAAATTTCCACTCATTTGGACCAGAAGTGCCTTAGCTTCCAAAGAATTTTGTTTACTTTGGTTTATTTTATGAAGAGGAATTTTAACTTCATATTTATTAAGTGTTTGCAAACATTTTAATTCCTTTTCAAGTTCTTTGTATTTTTTATTACTGTCTTCCCGCCCACTTGAATGTACTACTGTAGCATCAAAAATGGCCTTTGCTTTTGGATACATTTCTACATCTACAGATGCATAAATGCAATCCAAAGCTAAAGTACATACATTTTCAATGGTATCTAGTATTTCTGGATCAAATGAAGCTTTCAATGATTCAAAAAACCTAACTGGAAGCGTTAGGTCTTCTTTACTTAAATATACTAAGTAATCATAAAGTAAATCTTTCTCAAGTGTTTCATTCTAATTAGAATAAAAAATATTAGAAATACATAAGAATGCTTAAGAATTTCTTCAAAAATAGTATTACTTACAATATACCGCTTTCTCCGTCTAGAATACGGTAGTAACATACTTTTTACATTATTTACAAAATTTTTTTCATCGGATTTCGTCATCAAGAGTTTTATTTTCTCAAGATCACTTAACTTCTCAACTTCAGTCAAAGAAAAATCTTCAAGGCCAACTTTATATACAACGTCATCTAAAGTTTCTAACTCAAATAACAATTTTTCTAAACCATTTATATTATGAGACTTGCCAATGTTTATTAAAGCCAAAGCATTGTCTACCAAACGGCTATCACGTTCAGTTTCATATGCACGATCAATATACCATTTTTGTAATAAATCCTGTGTAAGTTCTTTGTTTCTGAGAAAGCAAAATTGTGCTAATAAAATATTTTTTCATGATATTTATGATAAATAAATTTATTGTTTTCTGATTTCACAATTACCTGTAAGCTAAAAGAGATCTTTTTTCTGTGTAAATAAATTCTGCATCAAGATCATTACTTTCCGAGTATATTATTTCTGAAAATACACTTCTTTCCACCCAATCCTTTTGTCGCAATTCTTGTTGAAATAACAAAAATAAACGACCCTCAATATCACATTCTGGTAACAATTTTTGATATTTTTCTGGGCTTAAAGTTTCAGGAAAGAAACTGATTATTGTTAACCAATGAGGTATTAGTTTTACTCCATAATATGTAAACATTATTTCTACTCCTCGGCAATTTCCGCTTTTAGCAAACCTTGGAAAAATGAGTCAAACTTTATGATTAATAAAATGAATTATACAAACTTTAAAATTTAAATAATTTAAAAAATGCAATACTTGACAGCATTTTCAACGGGTGATAGTTGTCTAAAGTCTTCATAAAATTTTTTGTTAAATTTAGATGGTGATTCTATCAGAATTTCATACGTTTGCAATTTATCCAAGTGATCAAGAAGTTTTTTTCTGTATCTTATTAATTCCTTTTGTGCATCTTTTAAGCTAATTTTAGTAATAGCATCAATTTTTTTATTAATTTTTTGAATCTGTAAATCGACAGAAAATTATAATGACAGAGAATAATTATATAAAATGACTAGAACTTCTTTTGAAAGAATTAGTAAAACCATATCAGTTTCACAACTTACTTTCTTTAATTGTTGACTGTTTTCATCTGTACTAACGTTATCATCATCACTATCTTCAGCAGGAGTGAATTTTCCATCATCTTCAATACCCAAAGCAACTAATGTTTCTAAGTTAGCACCTTGAAGTCCAAAATTAAGTAGTTCTCTTGCAGCTTCTAAAGTTTCAGGTACTCTAGATACACATTCATTTAAAACCCATGATCTTTTGCTAACTTTGCTTAAATGTTCTTGTATAGCATTCACTGAAAATTCCGATTTCCTCCATTGTGTTTGATAGACTAAATCTGTATCTAAATTGTAAGTATTAGCTAAAGTTAATGCTTCTTCATATTCCTAAAACAAAAATTAATCTTTATTTATTTATTTAAAAATTAAAACAAAAATAATTATTTATTTATTATAAACCTCTATTTCAATTTTTCTGGAATATAATTCTTCTGGTGTAGTACTCTTAAGACCTATAAGTCTATATGTTCTGTGGAAGACTTTTGATTTCTTTCTTTTTGGTTGAAATTTTTCAATGTCTGTTATTGAATAAAGAGCACTTTGCATTAAATTTGTGGTATAATTTAGAAGAGTAGCTGGCTTAGATTCATCATCATCTTTTTCACTGTCCGATGAAAACTCTGCAATAGTTTATATTTATATTATTAAAATAAAATTGACCTATAATAACAACAAAATATATTGTGAAAAATTACCTGAAACAGGACCTTCACTATTGGAGTCTCTATTTCTCTTTGTACTTGTTACAACGACTTCACAATCTAAACACAAAAATCCTTTTGCTTCACCTAATTCTGCTATTTGTGGAAGGCTATACAAAAATTCTGGACTTGAGCCTAACAAATTTTTTAAAGTATTAATTGAGCAGACAGAAATAGAACCTGAATATCTTGCAATAATAATAGCCTGAAAAAAATATAAAAAATTAACAAACGAAAAAATTTTGAAAACTATTGTGCAACAAGCTTTTTGAAAATATAACTGAGCTCACATTTTCTGACCACCAGCCTACATCCAAAGGTTGATACTCTGAGACATTGTTCAATGATTTTTTGAATCTCATAGTTTTAATAGGATTAATGACATTATAATCTGGCTGCTCAGAAAGTTTCCACTGCTTTTGCAATTTTAAAGTCGGTATACTCCAAACTGAAATGTTACCATCTGTATGGAGGCATGATATTAGTTGATTGTTTGGAGAAATACTGGTTTTAAATATAAAAGATTGTGCTCGATTTTTTATCACTGGAATAAAACTCCATATGGAGAAACTAGATTTATAAATTTCAATATCTTGTGAAGATACTGACAATTTATAGTACGGATGATCGTTTAAAGTACGCCAACATGTCAAACCAATTTCTGAAGCAGTGCACTAAAAAATCATATTGTTTGATGATTAATAACCATAACTAAACACATTCTTAAATTATTTATATATTATATATACGACATACAGTTAAAGATTGAGTAACACTGTTACCA
Source organism: Philotrypesis tridentata (assembly GCA_018906965.1). Classification (NCBI taxonomy): domain Eukaryota; kingdom Metazoa; phylum Arthropoda; class Insecta; order Hymenoptera; family Pteromalidae; genus Philotrypesis; species Philotrypesis tridentata. The sequence goes on from JACCIB010000001.1 coordinate 12,965,423, forward strand.
GCAACAAAAAATAAGTTATACTTTTCGCTGTATGAAACAGAGTTAACACCATCCCTGTAAAAATTTCCAAAAGAAAATTCATGATTTTCACTGAACCCATTAGCAGAAATACAGTAAGATTTAAGCAAGCCACTGTATGTAACTCTTATAAATTCGTAGTCCCAAGTTTCACTTTTTACTCTTGGCTTTTTGAATATCATTGAGGCAGTAGCATCTCCAGCTTCTAAGACATGTGGATTTTGGGAAACAGATTTTGGGCTTATATTGAAAATATTATTCCCAAATGAATTGTAAAACGATAAATAGCCGTTACTAGATGCTAAAGCTAAAATTGATCCATCTGGACTCCATGCAAGCTTACGCCATTGTGGAAAAGCATCTTTTGGAGCTGTAAATACAATATAAATATTACAATACAATAATTACTTTTTATATCAGTATACAACTGATTTTAAACATTACCAGATGCTTTTCCAATGACTGATGAATATTCATCTTTCGACTTTCTAATCTCAATAATGTTTTCTTGTAAAACTGCTAAAATACGTCCTCTGTCTCCTATTGCAAACTTCCATGGCAGCGTATAACTGACCTGCTGTGAAATACTTTCTGGTAAAGAATATCTATTATTAAGGTATCGTAATGCATTTTTTATAGTTCCTGGTGTTGGTAAAGCTACAGTATCATTCTTGAATTTCTAAAAATAAAATACATTCAAATATTTAACAAGAGACTAAGTATTAAAATTATAGAATTATAATATTTACCGTTAATTCTGGCTCTTGTTTACGTACAAAATATTCCAAAACTTCATAAAGAATGGATTCATTTTCTGGATCATCATTATTGTCACTCATTTTTAGACAGTGATAATATACTACATCATCAAAGTATTAAAGAGCATCTGCAATACATTATTATTCTAATCTTTGATAAAAATAAAATTAGAAAAAAATGTTCGATAAATTACATGAAAATTATTGGAATTACAAGACTATATACTTACGTATCTCACTATGATGAGTGATCAGACTATTATCACTGTTGACTGTTCACTTTTAGTCGACATATACCTAGTCGGAAACATATAGGTCGAAAATCGTGATGATCATAACCTATTAATTATATATATATATATATATGTATTTGCTGTCACTGTGACATCGCAGCAAGGCCACGTTTGCCGCGTAGCAAATTTCACGACTTCTGCTACGCTTTTTTGATTGGTTGAATTTTTAGCTTTATGCCGACCGCCGCGACCGGAGTGTAGAGGGCAGCTCACTCAGGACTCAGGCGATAAGGCATTTATTGTTTTGCAATTTTGTAAACTTGTCGTTGCCTGTTTACTTATAGTCTTTGGCCGCCGTGGGCATGGGTTAATTAATTAATTAATTAAAAAATTACTGTTTTATTTCATTAAAAAATACTTATAAATAACTACACACTTAATATTGTAGTGAAGGTGGTTTTATTACATGTTACTTTCCATTCCTGCATATATACACGCATATATGCATATATTTTTGCGAAATTTGTTTATTAGAAAGTACATACAAAATAAAATATATTTACCAAAATCATACATTTCAAATTTAAAAAATTAAGTTATTCAAAATGCCACCAAAAATGAAAAAAGTGAGTTATGTGTATTTTTTAAAATAATTTTTTATTACATTTTTAATTAAAGTTAAAAATAGTATTATAACTGTAAATCTATAATCATACAACATAACTATTTATTTTATAGAATACATTAATTATGCTGACCAATGTTGGATCTTCTAGTTTACAACAAAATTCTTTTGAAGATGAACCATTCATAGACAAAGCAAAGTATGCGATGAAAATTTTGGTCGAAAAAAAAGTAAGCCACTATTCAGATTCTACTTTTTATCACTGCTACAACCATTTTTACAATCTAATCATTCATAATTAACCATATTTTTATTAGATTTTCATGCAACCTAAAGACGAAATTGGTATTATAACAATGGGTGATGCAACTAACAATTCACAAAACATGGATTATGTAAAAGAGTACAACGAGCATTTATTAATACCAAATTGGGAAATGATTAAATATATTGATGGTTTGACAAGTACAAAGTACCCTTGTAATTGGATTGAAGCGCTACACGTAGCTATATGTTTTATGGATAGAGAAGTGATGTAAGTAATAAATAGAAATTAATTTTAATTTATAATTATTATAAGTTTTAAAAGTTTATTTAAAATTTTAGAAATCCAGATAGCATAGTTTTTATAGTGGTTTTCAATAATTTCAAGGAAGATTCTAATAGTATTGAGAAGTATGATCCTGATAACATTATTGAAGAGTTGAATACCTTTGACAATTTACATATATTGTTTGTGTATGTATTAATTTTAATTTTTAAGATATTTAATACAAGCTTACTAATCAATTCGTTTTTATGCAGTGGAGAAAATCCACTGAACCAGGATTCACAAATAGAAGAAATCTCACCAAGTGAACAATTTGCACTTTCTTTAATCAAAAAGGTAATTTTAAAATCACATTTATGCAGCAGATCGTATAAATTTTCTAACTAATAACATGAAATTGCTTAGTGCCAGGCTCAGTACGAGCAAATAAATAATTTTATAGAATCCAGAAGAATTTTCATGCCTCCAGCTACTAATTCAATGGCCTGGAAATTTAATTTGGAATGGAGTGGATTAAATATTGCATGTTCTAGCTACGTAAAAGTAAAATATCTTTTTTTCTAATTTTACAATTCATGAACAGTTCAATAACATCTATTTTTATAAAAATGCAGGTAACTGATAGCATTAAGCTGGGTACATGGAAAATGACAGCTGTTAAAGAATCTATTGATTCATTAAGTATCAATTCTAATAAGAATATAAGTGAAGTAAAAGAAGAAAATAAGCAGGTAGTTGTAAAGGAACATATTCAATTGGATGTACATCGAAACGAGATCAAACCAGAAAATATTATAAATGGTTACAAATATGGTGGAAAATACATACCATTTTCTGGTAATTTAAATTTTTTACTATATTTTAATTTGCATATTTTTTTATACTGTTAAGTTTTCTTGGTATTTCTATTAAGTTAAATTAAAAATAATTTGTGGTACATAGCATTTTTTTTTTATAGATGATGATGAGGTAGCCATGAAATATAGTGGAAGTGAAAAAGGTATGCAGATATATGGTTTTGTCCCACAAGGTGAAATACAACTTGAATGTTGGACAGGATCTGGATCTCGATTAATCGTTCCAGAAACCGATGTAAGCAAAATATCGATCTGATTATTTGCTATGTTAAGTATTTTTTTACATAAATATAACTTTATAAATCTTGAAGAAAGATGCGGTAGTATTTTATAGCTTAGTACAAGCTATGATTGATAAAAGTTATGCAGCTATAGTAAGAAAAGTTTATGCTAATAATAATTTACCAAAAATGGGTGTGCTATTTCCAAAAGTAGAAGATGATGACGTATGGGTAAAAAAACTTATTATATCTGTTGAAAGAAAAATAAAACTTGTAATGAATGTTATTTTCAAGTGAATTTGCATTTAGGGCCTTGTACATATTGAATTACCGTTTGTGAACGATTTACGTGTCATTGAAAAACGACCAATTCTTTCATTGGATAGCACTGTGACTAAAGAAAAACTAGATGCTTTGGATGAATTTATTGATGCTATGACTATTATTGATAGGTAAATGATGGCAAAGATATGGCTTGCGATTTAATATACTTATGAACTTTTATAATTTATTAATTATTTAGTGAACCAGAGTATTTGAATCTGGGAATGTTTCCAAAAGTAGCTAATCAATACCATTGGAACGCCATAGCTGATCGCATCTTAAAACCTAAGGGTTGCTTATTGCCTCTAAATGACTACTTGATAAAATTTTTGGAGCCACCTGAATACCTAAATAATCAAGTAAAAAAGTGCTTTAAAAAATTGCATAAACATTTTGGAAATATCAGCGCTCACAAAGAATCTAAAAAAGAGAAAACGCCAAATCAAGTAACATCAACAATTGCCAATGAACCAGACAAAACACCTACAAATAATGTTATTCCTACATTTCAAAAAGATTACAGTCAAGCACTTATTGATCCAGAAGACTTGGACATGTCAATGGGAGATGTAAATACGAAATTTTTATAATTCTTTTTTTACATTTTGTAAAGTGTAAAATTTTAATTGAAATATATTCAAAAATTTTCAGCTTGATGATCTGTGAATTCGTCCAACTCAACATATATAGTATGTAAACAATCCAAATTTTACGAATGTTCTTTGGTGAACAAAGACGTTGTAATGCGCATCTTGAATCAGTTTTTTGCATAAAACCCGTTTCATAAAAATATAAGAAAAGTTTAACAACTGTTTTGTGTAAATAAAGAAAGCTTTTTATATTTTAATAAATTTAATATTTTTGTACAGGATCGTGAATCGATTCACGTGCATACATTTATTTTCCCAATCCATCAAAAATTTTTAAATATTTAACTTACAAATCGATTCCATTGAAAATAATGCATTGTATATACATGTTATTTACAATTACGGATTGAAATAATGTATGTATGTACAGAACATAATTTACAAAGACAAAATTAATAGTACGAAAATAGCGGTATGCATTATATAATTTGAACAATTAAAAAAATACAAGTAGATTTTACGAATTATCATAAACTTTGAACTATTCTCTCATCACTAGATCGCAAAAGTATCGGTTGCTTCTACACGAACCGCACCTACGATCTAACTATCACATAGTCTTCATCTCCTCGCACGCAGTTTACCGTCCAACGCACTCTATTGCAGGGAAGTCGTGCAACACGAGAACCTCGTACTCAGCATAAGCTATCTCTTGTCCGTGTAGTGCAACGTAGCAAACCTGATGGTTGGGCTGGATTTTACCAATGTGCGCTACACCATTGTGCATAATTCGACCGATAAACAGAGCATTACCGTCTTCTGTCTCACCAGCAGGAAGAGCAAGTAGCGGCACTGCGCCGCGGTTGCACTTGAGCCAACCTACGTCTTTGCCGCAAAGTAATTGAAATTCGCGCTTCTCGTGACCTAAGCCACCCCAGCTTATACTGCAGCTTGAGCCGCGAACACCGCCAGGTGTAACCGAGTGCCGGTGACGACAGCGTCCGATGTAAAGACCGTCCTCATGGCCTGTTACTGCACCACGGGGTAAACCGAGTTCAGGATCATAGTCAACCCAGTGATTGCTTGTTTCTAAAAGTTGTGATCTTACTGCCGGTGCTGTCACGAAGCTGCCTGAAATTTTCATACGTAAAAAATTTACTTTTTGTACAGTGTAAGATAAATTTAATTTTTTTGCTATCGTTAATGAGACTGATGGAAATGAATGAGATTATACCATCTAATATCCATTCTCCCGTCGCACCCCAAGCTGTACTGACACCAATATAATTGATTAAAAATGGCTCGTTATCACAATAACTTAAAAACGGTGATTCGTCGTCCTCGTGACCGATAGCAATGAGGCCATCGCATGACCATCTGTGTGAAGATAAATCGATTATTTCACCAATCAATACAAACATTGCAAATAACTAAAAACTAACTCACTGCATCCAAAAGAAACAAATTTCATCGTCGCTCATAATATTAGGCGTTTCCGCCTCCGCAACATCGGGCTCCGTTCTATTTCTTTTGATTGCTGACATTGTATTTCCCCATCCACCTATAATAATCTAAAGAAAATAAATATAGGTAAGTAGTTGTAATTCATTCGATGAAATGGTTTGAAGTAGTGAATTACACTTATTTTCATTGAAATAAATACCTCGTAAGCATCCGAGTCTTCGCTTAGGCTGGTTCTCAAGCATATTCTCGCGTCGTGACTAGCCTTCACATTGAAGTTCATGTACGTTTTTGTTATTGGAAAATAGCAATAGTCGAGACTGTCAGGAGTATCGATTTTTACTAAAATAAATTATTCATATCGTAAGTCTTTTATAAATTATAAATAGAGTTTTGAATTGCGAAGTAAAACTATTCGTATTAAAAATCTGCGTAATTTTTTTTTTAACTTCATAGAATAAATTGCATGTGATTTTCCTCTCATAAATTAATTTAATTTTTGCGAATCGTTAAAATTATGTAAAGTTCAAATAAAGTTACGGCACCGATGAATGATTATTGATCTACCCCAGTCATTTTTTTAAATTACGTAGATCGTATGAATATAATATTATTATATCGATAAAATACATGTCTAAAATTTACAGTGGAAAATTTACAAGTCTCAATTTTTTTGTATTTAGTTAAAAAAAATTACATTGAATACAGCTTTTGGTGCGTATACAGCCAGGGTTCAAATTAATTTTCAAAAATAAATATAGATAAATCTGTTAAAAAGTCGGTTAATGTTTAGCAAAAATGATTAGCCCATAAATTTTCGTTAAAAACGGCCTAATAGTAAAGCCTGGCAATTCTAAAAACCATTCTATATATAAACTAAGACATCGACAAAATACAAATAGAATATTTGGTTCTTAAAATATTCAAATGCGACGAAGCAACCGCGTCCTGCGATTGGCTAACTTAACAGTATACGCAAACACACATTGGTCGGCCTGTAGCAATATATCGGAGTCCATTCGAGGGAAAATCATTAAGTGATGTATTTTAATATACAAAGAAAAAGTATATAATATTCAATAAACTTACGCGTTGGCTCGATCATCTTCGTCCACCTGCGCAGGTTGAGACCTACTTTGAATTGTCTTCGCGAAAATGTTCAAGTACCTTCTAATAAAATCAGTGAAGACATAAAGATACAACCGCTGCGGACAGGGTTACCTGCCGCGTTCGTCGAGGCTCTGCGCGAGTCCTTGTTGTTTGTTGTTGCAAGCTGTCGCCTCTCTAATATTCGTTATTCTGAGCTTCGTCCTCATATTAGCGTTGACGAAAAACTTGCAAGACAAGAGAAACAAAAAAAAAACAAGATAGGTAGAAGAATGTTGGGCAGGTAATCTCGACGCTTTATGCGGCAGCTTCCCTGTCTCTTAATGCAGTATATGCACTTCGACACTTCACGAGTGTGTTTTTAAAATTGTTAATTCGCTTTTCGGCACGAAATGTTGTTACTCAACAACATGGTGGATAACTTCGACATGATGCTTGTTGAACATGAGGATAAATTAATGTCTAGGTTGTAAGAGCACTGCGTCGTGCGTGTAGGTACTGCGATTTTCTATGTGCTCGCGTGCGCAAAGCGTTACTTACGTCAAGGACGTCAAGGTCTCGGGCACAGCTGATTTTATCGACTTGAGGTGACATCTCGCGGTGAAGCTTTTTTATAAGAGATTCATTTAAAATTTACAGCTATAGCAGATAGCTGCAGCGTTGTTTTGTAATAATTAAGCATCGTATTTGGGAAGGCGCGTAGCTAGAAAAAAATTGAAACATTGCAGAGGTCATACATAGTGTCGGCACAAGTAACTTTTTTTTATCTTTCGTAAATTTTCATAACAATGAAAGGGAAAAAGGCGAGCCTCGTAATCTTTCGAATACTTTCCGTAGGCGTCTCGTTAAAATTCCATGAAACTTTCATATAGATTTTCGACAAATAGTTCTTTCCGTAAACTTATTAATTATAACAATCTAATGTATGCTTCGATTAACAAGATAGATTGCTGTACAGCTTAAACCAACAATGCAAGGATTTCTCTTTTATTTTTTCCTGATGCTACATGCGGTCTCAGTACCCTTAGTAGCATAATAGCTATCCTGTTCCTACATTTGATTGTATACACGCAACAAAAAGAACATTATTGCCGAATAATTGCAATGATTTGCGTACAAAAGTTTAAAATTTTATTTTTTTTTTAGTTTTATATTCTATCGAAATTCATTCTTTATTTTCATATAATTTGTTAAAAGCATACTCTTTATAATTATTGATGAATGCAGACCCAAATTTTATTTTATTTTGTTTTACTTTAAACTTTAGCATTTCATTTTCTTCTAAATATTTCATCGTATTTATACATATTTTATTATTTTTACTCTTAATTTCTGATTTACATTTGTAGAACATATGATAAAACTCGAAAATCTATAGGTATTATGAAACGTTTTGTGTAATGAATGTAATAATAAATTTAATCAAAATTAAAAATTAAATTAAACATTTGGTTAGATAGTTGAAATTTTTTATCAATAACAATTAAAATTCCTTTGATAATACATTTGAAACCGAGAGATGAAGTTCACCAGCACGAACTTCACTAAAAATTATTATTGTTATTGGTATATCGATATACTATACATGTATTGGAAAATCCCAATTAAATATATTAAGATAAGATATGTTAAAAAGTATATGCTCAACACGAAAACACTATAATATTTAATTCCACATTCCCCGCGAATTTACGTAAATTTGTAGATTTACGTAAATGGTCGTGCGAATGCTTACTATAAATATTTAACAGAAGCGTGGCTGTGTGGCTCCAAAATGATGCTGTCGTTTTATACTGTCGTTTGGATGATGCAGCTTTCCTGCATCTGCATGTTATATTATATTATATACTAATGTTTAATAAAAACCCTCATACATAAAATAAAAAAGAAATAAGCTGTAACATATTATACATGGATACAGCAGATATCAGCTTTGAAACTGTACTGATGGATGCACAATATAGTACTGAATTTCAAAATCAAATACTTTTCGCGCGTTTCTACTCTCATTTGAGTAATATTTGACGATTTGACGCTGAACACGGAGCGTTCAACACTACGCGGTAAAATTCATAGAATTTTTTATTCTGCACTTGTCTTGAGCTCATATATATTGTATCGGAGATAGCGATTATTATCGAATAGAGTCAATTCAGAGTACTTATGAGCCAATTCGGAATTTCATTGGTCGATAGTGTAAAACGGTGAAACAACGAATTCGGTTTTTCGCTTGCTTTTAATGGTAATTAAAAGGCAATTGAGGAAAAAATAATGCGCGCTTGGACACTTTCTCTAGTAATATATATGTATATAACAGATGTATTCACTTGTGAGAGAGAAAGAGGATGGTGCCAATCTCAGTTTATTATATATATGCGTTCTCTTTTTCACATAAGTAGAGTGAAACCTCTAACTTGGTTTTTTAACCAATTACGTGTTTAATTAACCGTGTTCTTGGTGGTTCGGATGCCACTTGAAGCTGTAGGTCGCTTTAGTTGGAGTGGTGGCGTCCTCTGATTATCGGTATAGGTAGGTCCGCCGTAAAAATTAAAATTTACATATTGTAATTTACAAAAACAAAAAAAATTTGCATTGTGGCATATCGGAAAAAATACCCTATAAGGGATTCCACGACCGATAAATAAATAAAAAAAAAAATAAGTAGAGTGAATATTTGTTGACATGAAAACGAGCCCTGCATCAGAAATTGCAGTTTTGAAGTACTGACTATAAATATATATATATAGTGATTCTATGTTACGTCACAAACGCCATCAACCGCGATCAGCGGCAGCGCGATGTTGGTATATATAGGTATATACTCTTATATATACTTACAAGTACTCCACAATCCACAAACATCGAACCTGCGCAGAGAGAGCCGCGGCGGCAGAGTCGCGCAGGCGGTCTACTCCGCGGAAAAAAGTCCGTAAGTGTAGTACTTGTATAAGGCGCAGAGAGACGTCAGTCTCTCCTCGAGCTGAAACATTAATATAGTGACTGCTGCTGCGGCCAGTGCGCGCGACACGTAGCCCGCTGCAGTGTGTGTGCGTGCGTTTGTGTGTATGTGCAGTGTTGTATATTGATATTGTATACCGTATACGTAAAGTGAGAGAAATACTGAGACCTGGTGGCGGCCGTGGATCATCTCTCAAGGAGACGAGCTGCGCTACGTGGGGCCCCTGGCTGTAGTAGCTGTACCGAGCGGCAGGAAACATGGTGGACGTCGAGCTGAACATCGACAACCTGATACAGAGGCTGCTCGAAGGTACGTCTCGAGAGGCGTTTCCCGCGAGAGGGAAGGGAAGGGGAGCGAAACCTTCGCCGAGGCCTCGAAAATGTAGCGCGACCTTTTTACGCTACGACTCGATTCTATAGTTGCACACCTCTTATACGACGGTCGTGCCCTACAGTCTCTCGTTTACCTGCGAAGAAGAGCTTCTCCGATGGAGATAAGCTCATTGGTGAAGCTATTGCGGTGTAAAGGCTCTGCAATGCACCGACGGCTTCACCGAAATGAGAACAAGTGTAGAAGGGCCTCGTCTCCTCGCGCGCTTTTTTTATCACACTGTCTAGTGTGCTCCGCTTTTTTTTCGAGACCCCGAACGTGTATATACATATTCTGTACGCATGTGTATCCTACTTGGTTACGCTGTATGCATTATATATAGAATAGATACACAGACATACATGTATATTTATCGCGTAGTTGATGCATTGTTTAGGTATTTTCTATTTATTTACTCCGTGTGCCGATATACACAATAGCTGCATCTCTTTTACATCACGAGTCTTTGACATTGTATCGACGTGCAGCGCGTTGTAAAACAGTCAAGGTACCGAGACGGTACGGCGATTCACTCAGAAGCAGAAAGATGTTACTTACGTTTAGCGTCGAGTATATGCGGATCAATATTGAGCGCACACAGCTGCAACACTGTCTTGTTTCCTTTATTAAAGAGTTTTACTCATTGATTATAGAGAGCTCGAGCTTTTTTTTTCTCTGCGCGACGACCTCTAATGATGTTCTGCGCTACTTCTCCAGTGTCTTAGGATTTGAAAATTAAATTGATTATTTCTACAAAGCTGGACTCCAATATGAGTGCGAGCAAATTTTTCGATTGACTTTTTGTTAGACGAACATTGTTAAGGGCTGCTGTCGCTTGTCGCAGAAAAATTGGCTTACTATTTCAGAGTTAATTGTACAAATTTTCACAATGAATTCTTGCTGGACAATGAATCTCTCCTCCAAAACCAGTATCCTCTCAGCAAAAAAAAAATAACTATATAATTGACCAGACTTACAAATAGATGCGATCCCTCACTCCTTGATCATGACATTTCATTTTATCTTTTTTTGATGATTTATTTCATGAGGAACAAAAAACAACAATGTTTCTGTTTTGCTCTTTTTCTCATGTCACTTGTTGCGGGATGTTATTGCGGTAAAGCATACCAGAACCAGAAAGAAAATCCAAACCAGGTTCAGGTACAGACTCAGAAGAAAGCCAAGCTTAAAGATATTTTTTCTTCAGACTTTGTTGGTACGCAAACAATTAAGGAACTGCCTCCAGCTCACATGTAGCCCTTTACTTAGTTACGCTATATATCCTTCTACCTTATATCATTCTGTTATCTCTTCTGCATGCAGCAAGACTTTGTTTCCAATTGGTTAATTTGTCAATTAAAGAAGCTTCCAGCATAAGCTTAAATCTACAATGATCATTCCTTGAGCACTGAGACAGTAATTTACATCTTCATGTCTGCATCACCATATATAATATATATATAATATATATATTTATTTATTTATATATTTTTCCTGTATTTTTAGTAAAGTTTAAAGAGAAGCATATATGAAAACTGCCAAGAAATTTAATACTTTATATATATTATACATTTTTAAATACGTATTAATTATAACAGAAGTATAATAAAACGTCTACCTAATCTGATGATTGCTTTTTACATTCGAGTGTATACTTCGCCATTTATGTTGGAATGAATTCAACATTTTATTTGTTATTATTATGACAATTAATAAATAAATTCAAATTTATTTTCATAGATTGTTGATGTTTTAAGAACTTTTAAACAGTTACTTAATAAAATATGTTTTTGTTTCTTCAGTAGTGCATCATTTTTAATCAATTAAATTTTCTTCAAAAAAATTAATTTTTCTTATCAATATTTTATTAAAGTTGCTTTTATTAAAAAAAATAGAACTTCTTGATATTTTTTGCTGTATGTATCTTTTAAACAAAGTAATTTTGATTATGGATAATAAACTTGTTGGAATTGAAATGGGTTGATTCAATCATCAGTAAATTAATTCCAGTCATCCTGTAATGTCTAAATTGTCCTTAATAAAAACTTCATCCACAGAGATATAGTTACAGAATAAATTTATAAGAAAATGAAGCGTGAAACTGCAGCGTAAAAATCGCAAGTTAAAGCATCAAAGCTTTCTTTTTCCAGAAATATTTGTCTGCTATTGGATTAGCCTTGATGGTTTTCCAATAACCATCACGATAGCAATTCAAGCGTGTAGCAAAGTCCTTTATGGTTGCTAGTAAACTATAAATAACCAATGGTATTCGCTAACAATAAATCCTGTGCATACTTGTATTTTTCAAAAAATCAGTTTACCATACAATTTATTCATTTCAATTAAGCTCATCTGTAAAAGTTGTTTTCATTTCAGTCATGAAATTCTATCCAAAAAAATGATCTCTCCTGCTGCCATATCCTTTTTAGCTCCATAGAGTAATTTGTAGACCACCTTTCCTATTGTCCCAGAGGTAATTAAAACGGAGAACAGATATTTTGTGAAAACTCAAAAGTTCTTTGGTTTGTAAAAGCATTTTTACGCATTTGTTTTAGTACCACATAATCAATTGATTATTAAAGGAAAATGTTTCTTATCTTACAGAAACATTTTTTTAAGAATTATGAGTACTGTATTTGTGGTTGCCAGTAAAGTGATTCAAAGATAAGATAAAAATGTATGTAAACTTTGAATTCTCCTTGGTGTAATGTCAATTTTGAATAAGTAGAGCACAATTAATATCTGTTCTCTAAGGTATAAAATTTATGTCTTAATTGATTATAGAAGTATCTGGTCCATGTTATAATCTACAAGAAATTTTAATTTTGTGTTATTGAAACTTTTATCTTTCTTATACAGTGCGAGGATGTCGACCAGGCAAATCTGTAATTATGACAGAGGCTGAAGTAAGAGGCCTTTGTTTAAAGTCACGAGAAATCTTCCTGCAACAGCCAATACTTTTGGAACTTGAAGCACCCTTAAAGATATGTGGAGACATTCATGGGCAATACACTGACTTACTGCGACTGTTTGAGTATGGTGGTTTTCCACCTGAAGCAAATTATCTGTTCCTAGGTGATTATGTTGACAGAGGTAAACAGTCACTAGAAACGATATGTTTACTACTTGCATACAAGATTAAGTACCCAGAAAACTTCTTCCTCCTGAGAGGAAATCACGAGTGTGCAAGCATTAACAGGATATACGGCTTTTATGATGAGTGCAAACGCAGGTATAACATCAAACTATGGAAAACCTTCACAGACTGTTTCAATTGCTTACCAATTGCTGCTATCATAGATGAAAAAATATTCTGTTGCCATGGTGGACTTAGTCCTGATTTACAGGTAATTGAGATTGCCATAAAAAAGCTATAAGAAATTTAAATATTTTTACATCTTTTGATTGTTAACAATGCTTGTGATATTTTTTAATAGAGTATGGAGCAGATTAGACGAATTATGCGCCCAACAGATGTACCTGATACTGGTCTTCTGTGTGATTTACTGTGGTCAGATCCAGATAAGGATGTTCAGGTATATGTCTAAAATGTACAAAAATATTCAATCATTTCAAGAAACAATTATTATAACTAATAGAATATTTTAAAATAATAACATTAAAATTTAGCTAAGCAAGCAATTGAGAACTATATCGATAATTTGTACCTCCTTATCCAAAATTAGCTTTCTATTTTAATGAAATGTATTAAACATTCAGTATTAAAACGTGCTTCACCTCCGAATTTATTAATTAGACAATCCTGCAGAAACATCATCTAAAAATACACTCAAGCTAATTTGACGAAATTAAACATATCTAGTTGAATTATTATTCAGGTATTTTCATTAACGAATTGCGTACTTTTTGCAGGGCTGGGGCGAAAATGACAGAGGGGTGTCCTTTACGTTTGGGCCAGATGTAGTGTCAAAGTTCCTGAATCGTCATGATATGGACCTGATTTGCCGAGCGCACCAAGTAGTTGAAGACGGTTACGAATTCTTCGCTAAGCGACAACTCGTGACCCTTTTCTCCGCACCTAATTACTGTGGTGAATTCGACAATGCCGGTGGTATGATGAGCGTCGATGAGACCCTTATGTGCAGCTTCCAGGTGACGAATCCTCTTAAATTATTGCGCAACAGTATAGTATAGTTTCTGCGTACACGCATGTCTAGATAATAATAGACGACACGAATCTTGCGATTTCTAAAAATAGTTTGAAGTGGCAACATCAACGATTTAAAATCTAGAAAATTAGTAGAAAGAGGAATTCACTTCAGAAATGAGGGGGAGTCCACATTTTATTTTTCGGCGTACGTGAATGAACTTGGCTTTACAGATGATAGGTTGTACAATTTTTTTATTCATGAAGTTAATCATGAAGTTAATTTCATGAAAAATTTTTCTATCGATGAGAAAGTTATACTTATATCTTGTTCATATTGATAACTTACACAACGTAATTGTGAAATAGTATTTTCTTATTTATTTATTTATTTACTTTGTTTTTTTAAAGACAACAGCATTTACTTAATTATTGTATTAATGATTTGTAGATCTTGAAACCATCAGAAAAGAAGGCTAAGTATCAGTACGGTGGAATGAATGCTGGCCAAACAGGCAGTCGACCATCAACTCCACAAAGGAATCCAGCAAAGAAAAAATGACCACCTACAGCTGAGCCTGCATAGCCACAAACATTGGCGTTCTAAAACAGGTGAGCTTGAACTTGTGTTTCACCTATTTTTAATTTATTGATTTTCCCTTGCTCCAGAAAAATATAGTTTTCTCTCTTATGGAAATGATAGCTTTCGCGAGAATTTTTCTGTTGGTTAACGTCCTTATTCATGTCTATGATTAGATTACATTAAAAAAAAATTATAATTGCAAAGGTCAGACCTCCTGAAATGAGTGAAAAATTATTAACTCACTTTATTATAAGATATGTTTATATAATAGTGATAAAATTGTATGTTTATTATTTGATTTATTATTTATTTTACACTTATAAAAAAGTTATTTGCTTATTTTGTAAAAGTTTAAAAATAATTTATATGATAAATTATATTAATATATTTAAAAAATATCTGACAGTATTATTAATTTACGGTTGTTCAATTCAATTTGTCAATATTTTAATTGTAGATATTGATATTACTATCTAAATGAACAAACTAATAAATGTACAAGATAGTAATTGTAATTTTTTCAGTTACAGGACGCCGCTACCAAACTCTAAGTACCAATTCGTCAAGCAAACTTAAATTATAAAAAGTCTATCCCTTCCTTAATTGCATCTTATTCATTAAGCAAAAATGTGGGGTAAAATCTCACTTTTCTATTTGTCAAAACCATTACTTAGATGGATTATACATATGATTTATCTTTAAAGTAGATCTTCCTTGGCAAAGATAAACGATTTAAAAAATATTATTTTCATTCGATTATTTATTGCATATTATTATAATTAGCATTAATACTCTCGTATGCCGATTTAAATTAATAATAATTGAATGGTTGTCGAGCCATTCTCGCATATATGTACACTCACATACAGATAAATACACAAACATAATGTATTAATGCGTACACAGACATCCACATATATATGTTTATCCTTTTTTTATAATTATTACCAGAAAATGGGTAATATTGTAAAGTAACCCAGTATTTAATAGCATTGATTATTTTTAAATTCAATTTAAGATCTTACTAATTTTAGACTTCAAAAGTCGAGTGATTAACCGCGCCTTTTAATTACTTTTTTGGTATTTTCCTTTTATAAGTTAAAAACAATGATAAGAGGGCAAAATCAAAGAATAACTCGAAAAGATGCTTCTTTTCTCAATTAAATTGTTTAGTAAAGTATATATTTGTAAAAAGAAATATTTGTGTAAATTAATAAAAATATGTTGATGCTAACGTATTTTATTAACGAAATTCATAATAAAAAGAATAATTTTATTCAATGATTTTACAAAAATATGGCTTTCGGTATTGTATGCTATAACAATACTTACATATGTCATAGCTGTATTGATAATCTTTCGGCATTAATCACAAGGCACACAAACATACTTTACTGATTAAGTTCGTTGTATCAAGTGAACATGAACTATCTTTGGAGAGTTGCTCATGAATAAAGGGGAGTTCATAGATAAATTTATAAAATCTATAATTTATTTTTAGTATACTCTACTAGAATTTATCATTAAATTAAAATGGATTCAAATTTAAATGAAACCCATTTCAAGCATGTAAATTTGCTTTTATCGGCTATAGTTTCAATATAGTACATTACGATACAAGTGCACATACAACACGAATATCGTATTAGTACATTATATACCTAGGGAGTATAAATAAAGAATGTCTCGAATTTTATGTAATTATAAATATGCGATTTGATGCATTTGTTATTTACTCCCGTGGTGAATATACTATTTTTTTCACGTACAGCTATAAAATGCCAACTGTCTCTTCTCACTCCGGGAATAAAGTTGGCACATTATGGCTGGATATGATAAAACTAATAATATAATTGAGATTTTATACAAATTGAAAAAATTCTAGAATTCCCTGGAATGAACGACGATAAGGTAGATGAATAGAATGATACCAAACTGTAATGTTATGAGTCTGGGAGCGAAAGCATCGAAATGTTAATAAAAGATTAGCTTCACTGTATCTATAACCTTTTAAGCAATAGTAGTAATTTGCACTTGAAATGCAAGTCTTCCTCCATGTATATCAAACTATCTTGATCGAGCCGAAAACTCCCCGATACTCTACTGCATTTATTTGTAACATCGACGTAAATATTGCTCGTCATATTGTAGTTATGAATATATAGCAAATATTTTTTTATGACTACATTGCATAATTTTCATAATTTACAAAAAATATTACGTAAAATAATCTATAAATATTTGTTTGAATTTCCAAATTTGTATGGCTTGTTGAAATGTATACAAAGACGACTGCAACATTCATGATATTTTATATTTTACATTAACTTCTTTTTATGAAAATATACTAATGTTTAATAATCTTTGTAAACAAATAT
Organism: Philotrypesis tridentata; assembly: GCA_018906965.1. NCBI lineage: Eukaryota > Metazoa > Arthropoda > Insecta > Hymenoptera > Pteromalidae > Philotrypesis > Philotrypesis tridentata. The sequence continues at coordinate 12,982,564 of JACCIB010000001.1, forward strand.
ATCAAATGCATGCTACACTATGTCGCTCATTTAAAAGACTATTCTGTTTGATCTATCTATTAGATCTGACCGTTTGTTGTGTGCCTTGTTCCTTGATGCGACCGTCTGTAAACTCCGACTCGTTTTATAGTTACGCGAAAAACTAAAAATCTAAAAATTTCGAAGAAAAATGTGAAAAAAAAGAGATGATGTAATAAAGAACCAATATTTTTTAAGTACGCATTGCGTACGTTCTTAATTATCTAATATGCCTTTTTTAGCTTACACTATAATATGTTGCTCTATGGCTATAGCGAAAATATAGTTTTTTATTAATGTACTTTGATTTCTTAGTAATCAAAGCAAATCTCAAGTTTCATATAGGAAAAAACAACATTGTCGGAGATGATTTAGATGCTGGTTTGCATATCTTATGTGAGAGAAATAATATTAACGAAAATGACGAAGATATTACATAATATGTCATACTACAAAACTTTTTGCGATTGCAGCGTCTCTATTGAAATTCCACCTATTGTATATTTTTATGAGAACATAAACTTCATTTATATTGCGTTTAACTGATGATGATGATGATGATGATGATTATTTATATATATCACAATTACACAGATCCACATAAAAACTTGTGGGGGTTGCATTGACTTGGAATCTAGAAAAAAGGTATTTTTTAAATGGTTTCAATTATTGTCATTATGGATAATAAAACAATTTTTTAAAGTCTATTTTATGACTAGTCGTGGAAAAATTTAATTGTTTTTATTTAATAATACTTGTTGTATTCATAGTAAATAAAGTAATTTCGATGTCGCTTTAAAGCCCAGAATTATTTAATTGACTTTTTCATAATTTGGATTAAGGTTTACTTGTAAGTGGCCTAATTCACCTATAAATTTAAATTTAAATACGTTTAAATTATTCAAAGCTTTTGTTTATGCAGTAAACAACAAGCAAATAGTAAATTGTTCGTGTATAAAGAGTTAATAATGTTAGTTTATTGTTTTATTTGGTATAATAAACTCTTTGAGTCGTTTAATTTTTCAAGATTCTAAGACATATTTCAAAATACTTTCCCACAAAAAAATTGAGATAAAATACTAAAAAAATTATTATAAGAACTATAGAGTGAGAGAAAGAGTGTGAAAAAGAAGAGCGGACTGGAACTCACGACACGATCGAGAAAACAATTTTCTGTCGCGAAAAGATATAAATGATAAATAAAATAATAAATAAAATAAAAAAACTGATAATGTAAACCTATGTCGCGCGATATGAAGTAGCGCGTGATTATATTTGTAAATGATGCGCTTACTGCGATTCGACCAAACAGAGATAACTACTATATCTTTGCCCAACTCTCACAGTAGTTCTTAGGATTAAAGAATATTTAGCGAGATTTGATGATAAAAAAACCTAAATAAATGACGATTCACTGTAAAATTAAAAAAAAAACCACGTAAAACTATATAACTGTAGATCACGCTGGAGACAGTTTTTGTTCCGTGTATTGTAGACGTAGTAAATAAATGGAAATAGAACGGATTGCGCAATCGTGACGTTCGAATCCCAGCAGCCGCATCATGTAAAATCAACGGTAAACATCCTGAAGATATAAATCTTTGAGATAAAAATTTAATAAACGTGCATATTGTTGTACAATCTTGTGTTATTTTTATTTTACATTGTCTGCGGATCCAAGATTTTCATCTTTTTTATACGTTTTTCTACTAGTTTCAGTTCACTTGCAATAATTGTGAAAATAAAATGGGACAAGGGTACACAGAAAGAAAGTTTCGCTTTTTCCTTTTTCCTTGATTTTATTATTTTCAAATAGCAATGGTGTGTGCACAGTATTTACATGACGATATAATGTTAATAAATAGAATTTCATGAGAGGCACTGTACTGTGAGGAGAATATGTGTAGTTGACATTGTCATTTGTATAATGATGATTTTGAGGATGACATTATTTTTTGTTGTAAATACATCTTTAGTGTTCTGGTAAACTCTGTACTCCCGTAGTTTTCCTGTTTCATTGAAATGATGATAGCTTGTCAATTGATTACTTTATGTGTTGTAATGTATACGTTTTCACGTGATTCCGCTGCAGAGCGACGCAGAATCCCTAGCGAACATGAGCTGAAAAAGAGAATAAAAAATTTATTTGACGAGGTCAAGTGGCAGGTCTTTGAAGAAGGGGACAAAACTGGCGTTTCTTTGTTCACAAAATGTATAAATCTTTGACATTGTCATGTAAGACTTTGTCGATATATGAATAAAATTTTCTAGTAAGGTACGCATTGTCTGTTCGTTCATGTTCAGCTCGTCATTGAGCAAGCATTTCGTGCATCATTAGTACAACATTAAATTTTATAATTTCAATGACAAGTGTGAAAAATGAATGAACATGAGTTGTTATACCTCTGTGGATAACAAACACAATTTCGAGATTGTCTGTTAGTTCGAATGATCACAACAAATAGTCGTCGAAACGCCAGTATTACACAAAGTATTAAACAAAAAAGGTCAAAATGCTCTATTCTAGATAACAATTAAATTGTATGTAAATTTGCAAACGTCAATCGAAAAATCGATAATTGGGTCTTGAGACTGTTCTGATTTTTTTGTCATCCTTTTCATATCAAACGTGGCAAATTACAAGTGCGGTAAAAAAGAGAGTTTCCAAGTAATTAATTAAAGTATGATACACATATATAAGGGGCTTACGATGTTTTATACAAATAATTTTTTTAATGACAAGGATTGTATGCTGATAGTGGTCTAGTGAATTGTGCGAGTGTAGCAGTCCAAAACGAAAAATCACCGACTGCTCCTAAAAATCTTGAAAAAAGTTAGCAAAATTGCGAGAACTAAGTTCTGAAAAAAAATGTATTCATTAATAAGAAAACCTTTTACGTGGAGGGGTACGCAAATTGATTCAAAAGTCAAAACAGATGATGCTGCAAAGATTGTAATTTATGTAATTTTCTGTGAACTATGTACAAATATATCTAACAGATAAATCTTTACAACAATACCCATATACTGAATGAAAAAACATCAATAATTCTTACAAATAAATATAAACATTTAAAGACATCTAGGTAGATACATAAATAATAAATCTGATCATGATAGTCATTTATGACTAAAATTAATGACCCCATAAAGAACATTAATACAAAAATCAAAATCATGAACAATAAAGTACCTTTGTCTTTAACATAAATACTGCCGTGCTTCTGTAGATGTGCTTTTACAAGATCATACAGGCCTAAATCAATGGGAACTAAGAAGAAAAAAAATCAAAATTATGTGCAAAGGTTTTTAAACTATTTTCACCACAAAAACATTAATCATCTATCTTATCTTGTCGCTGTTTGTATAAAATTTTTATATCTTTATTAGACACATATGAAGGGTATATATACACATATAAAGGCGAAATGGGCAGGGTTTTGAGGGAAATTCGAATTCGAAAACACAGATATAAAAAATAAATAAATAAACACAATCCATGAGATTGATCTCCGCTCACTTTGGTCTTCAATGAGCCGCCTTTGGATGATTGTACCATGGTTTGCTAAAGTGATACACTGGAACGGGCTGCGAATAATAGTAATAAGCTTGCCCTGGAAAAAGTCATGAGGGTCGCGGTTTTACACATCATGCGCTAGCTTCAGAATGAAATGTCAAAGCTGTAGTCGAAGTGCGAAGAAAATCTATCAAATTTTTCAATTCAATGTTATACACAATTAATTTCTTATTGCACTTTGACCACATACTTCGTGATGCATAATATATATAAAATAGGCAATCGAAATATTTTTTCGATTACCCTTTCATTGTTGCAACAAATTATAAACATTTGATGATTTGCATGTGGTGCTTACATGCGACGATATGGCAGTGAAAAACTGTGCTCTCGCGGTAAGCAAGAAAAACAATTAAAAATTCAGCATAAAAACAGACAATAATCAAAATTCATCAGTCGAAGTAAAAAATGTTCTATTCTATACATAATCGTCTAATGAAAATAATTTCTACGATAAAAATCACATTTAAAAAATCGTGTATATAAAAATTCATGCTGATATTTATCTCATCGTTCTATATATACTTAAGCGAGCGACACATGAAAGCAACAGTAGGCGACAAACAATTGCGAGCCTCTGCACAAAAATAGAGTGTGTCGTTCACCGAAAAAAATGCTCACGTAAAAATTGTCATCTCTCTTTTTTCAAAAAACAAACTCTTTCTCTCTGTTGCGTCGAGAGACTTAGTCTTTCCACTCATCCCGGTCTGAAAAAAGAGGAGTATCCCTGATATTTATATCTGTGACTCATTGATGGACTAAACTAAAATCCAGTGATTCAAAAAGTTAAAAAAAAAATTGTTGTCGAGATTAACACGGGAAAATTTTCATAAATATAAATTTTACATTTGTTAGATATAGTATAAGGTATGTAAAACTCAACTAATTTTTAGAAATAAATGGCACTTTGTGTATCATTATCACACAATACATAATTAAATACGAAGAGTAGAGCCTGAGCTAACTGACATGGTCGTTGACACAAGCTCTTCTCTCCCTTAATCAATACTTAAATATTATGATCGAGAGAAAGAATTTTCAAAATAAAAGTGTCGTCAACATCCCACGCCGTCATCTGCAGAACGTGCGTCCAACAGCAGAAAATAAAGAACTTTATATAATATACCCTTGGAACCGACGAGTGACGTCGATCGATCGCAACTGCTATACACTCTAACGCGTAGGTGAAGGCTGATCGAATCTATGTGTGCCTGCGCTAGCAGCTATGCATGCAACACACAGCTTGAGAGAAAGACTCTCGTTCGTCTGAATCGATTCGCGTGCCTTTCAGTACTAGGCAAAATCCAATTTTACTTTAAGTAGCTCCGATAAACGCGTTATTTTCGTTTAGCACAAGCTTCTTAGCGAAAGCTTCGAGCTTCTTTCTTTTTTTTTCCATTCTTCCGAGAGAATCATATACTAAGGAATTTTGGAAATTCTTTTTCTCTCTTTAAGAACAATATATATATATGATTATTATAAACATATTATAAATAACTTATTAATAATTTAAAAAAAGAATATCACATGTGCAATAGCTAACGCTCTTACCGAACGGCCTCAGTGGGTGTCTGCTCCAGAGGTAGTTGCGCTTGACGGGACTGAGGTAGCTGTCTCGAAGGAAGAAAGGTGTTGAGCGCTGGGCGTAAGCCGGGATGTATGGTGCGTAGGCCGGGTACCACCAAGGGTCCCTTGAGAAGGCGCTGATCGGTGCGTAAGGGGATGGTTCCAGCAAGTCGAACAAGGGTCGTGCCCTATCCTTCAGCAGAGATGTTGGGAATCGCGGTAAGATACTGTCCAAGAAGTTGCCTGGAATTAGAAGAATTCTTTTATTTATCAATTCAGATTATTATTAATATTGTTTATAAAAATTTTACAAACAAAAGCATTATTCAATAATCTCGCTTGTCTCTCGTGTAAATGCAAATTTTGCGGCACAATACGTATCGGATAAAAAAATAAAGTATAAGAAAATAGAACAAGACGTTTTTTTTTGCGAATTCAAAACTTATGTATTCAAATTACCATGAACATCAAAGAGCGGTTTCGTCGCAAGAGGGCTCGTGTGGCGAGCCAGAAGAGGAGACTTCGTTGGATACAGTTTGTCGATATCAGCCAGACGGTTGAGATGATCGTTCCATGCCTTGTCTGCGTCGAAGGGCTTTGCTACGATCATAGTTGGAATCATATAATAATATTACAGATTGTTGTAATTTTTTTGAAATTAAAATTTTGTAAAAATGGATCATTGAGGTAGAGGATGAATTAATGAATTAATGAGCGCGAGGTGATATTATCGCTATTATTTTTTTATCAACGAGAGGTGCGAGACCGACCAGAAGCTTAGGATAATCGTTGGTTCGCTCAATCAGCGCGTATCGTCGAAATCATCGCTATAGTATCAGACTTTGGCGCATTCGTTTTCTGTACAAATCTCATGGAAATTAGTGAGCGTGCCACGAAAGTGGTGAATAGTGGTATCTTCGTCGGTGTATCACATTGTTTTAAACAAAAATAAAAATCCCTTGTCTTTCAGTAGACAGTTTCACCTGGTTTTAATGTAAAAAGCGTCATGTAGAGTGAAGAAAAAATTCTCAATTATAATATATAAACGAATATATATATATATGGTTACAAAATAAATTAACCCATGAGAAAAGATGATACTATATCAAAAGAAAGTAAATGAATATTTTTTTTAAATTACAAGAAATTACAAGCTCTATGTTATGAAGAAAGTTAAGTGGCACACTTTTGACATGGGTATAATATCATATAAATTATACCGTATCATGGATATCGTCGTGTATAGATTTTAACTAAAGAAAAATAAAAAAGTCTAGTTGTAAACAATCATCGTTTTACAAAAAATTGGAGAAGTCTCTTAATTGACAAATTTTTGTTATTTACGTCAGTAATAAGACAGAAGTACACAAACAGTCAACATGCTGATGGTATTCTGATAGTGTTAGACAAAAAAGGATAACAATAATAAATACAGGTACATATAATAACAAGGTAAGATACATTAAAGTTGTTCTCTACAAAGCTGAAGAACGATGTTAGAGACACAGAAGAAGAAAAAAAATAAGTTACCATCACCGTCCTGAGCATTAACATTAAAAACAAGTAACATTATATACTTTAATAAAAAAATTGAAAATCACCGTATAATTACATTATCTATGATAAGTACCAAAAAATCGATAAAATAGATATAAGTCGCGCGCGATTAAAAACTATCGTCAAAAAAATCAACACTTTCGCATGGGGGACTTTATTGTCATATTTATTCGTATCACATTATCGGTGACCCTCAAAAATTAAAATCGAGCCGAGCTGCCATATACAGAAAAGAGAGAATTGCACAAAAAAATACACACAAAAAGCGTATACTAACCTTGCTTATATGTCAAAAAATAATTGTATCCAAAGCAAGAATCCGAGCGAAAAAATAATACGTGTGTGTATGCAATAAATTCGAGTAAAAAAGTTTTTCATTATATACTCATTTATATTGCCTTCAGTCTTCCCCCGTCAAAATAGTGATAATAGCATCGACGTTGGATGTTTTCCGTATTCTTAAATCTCTCGGAAGTCTCGGATACACAATACTCGTTAGACAAATGCGAAATTTGGACGAGAAAAGACGGGACCAAACATAACTCTTTTCTTTGTACCAGTCACTGTTTGATGCTCCAGTGAAACGTTGCCAACGATTTTGAAATAAAGGTCAGCTTCATTTATATCTTGAGGTCTTTTTTGATGAACGACAAATTTTTTTTAATACTGAACCAGAGCTTTTAAAATTTTTTGATAACGAAATATAACAATATATTCAAAGACTTATTTCCTGGAGGAGAAAAAAGTTTTCTCTGAGGTTTATACAAATTATATTTGGTCGAGAAGTAAGGTTTTCATCTGTACATTTAGGGAATAGGGACTTCAGTATACAGCGGGGCGAAGGGGAGAGGGGGTATTAAAAAAAACAAACATGCCATCTCCTGAAAAAGTCAGAAATTCTTGAAAGAAAACCAACTGTTGATGTATACAGAAAAAAGAGAAATATTAATTAGCGTTTTCCAGCTGTACATTCCTGAGTACAATCGAATAAAAAAAAAACAAAATATTAATAAATATATTTGCTAAAAGTTTTGTTAGTGTGTTTTAAAGAAAAAGAAAAGTTGTCAAAAGCCGAAGACAAAATTGAAGCTTGCGATGCAAAGAGAGTAATTAATTGAAACAGACAGTCGAGCTTCCGATTTTTCTGCGACGTTAGTAAGTGACTGCAGGTTTTTTTAATATTTCTTTGCAGTAGTATATAGATGGTGTACGGTATAAAAGTTGGTTATCAATGCTATATTTGTTAATCATGTCAACGTGATTGATTACAATTACATATTTTTATAATAATTATTTTTGATTCCTCATCCACCACATTTCGCGATTGCTCCTGCGTAATGTTTAAAATTTTGAAATCTCTGTGATTTCGAGTTAAATATTGCATGCACTGCGAAAAAGATAAAAATTTCGCCGACCATCCCATAATGACGCTTTAATCGAAAAACCGAAAGCACACATTTCACAAAAATTTCTAGCTTTTTCAAGTTTGGTGGCCATGTTCAGTATTTATATTCACATTTTCCATCGTATATAATCATTTAATAATATATAGATCCGTATAAACTTATATACGTCTATATATGTAGTACTATCCATATCACTGTTATCGTTATAAGTTTGACATTATTTCCATAAATGTTCTCCCATTTACAAGTAAATCTTAAAAGAAGCTCGATTCTATTTAAGATGTTGAAAAATACGTGATAGTAAATAAATAAAAAGGGGCCAAAAAAATGAAAAGTAGTAATCTTCAAGTTTCTTCAGTCGTCAGGAGAGCTGCTCTTCGAAGACGCTCATCAAAGGTGATTATATCTTTCTTTCTCTCTCGAATTTAACGAACAAACGAGAGATGTATAGCTTGCGAGAGTACACGATATATATGTTATACCGTAAATTTTCAAGCCGCCGTCGCCACCAGCACTGCAACGATTCAACCAGTTTTTGTTTTTGTTTCAAAGAGAACTGTATCGCTGTTTATTGCATGTTATTTTCTTTGCAGTAATTTTATGAGGAGGTGGATACAATAAAACAGATGTATAATAACCCAGCCATTGGGTATTTTTATGTTTAATACGAAAGACGGAAAAAGAGACAGAGAGAAAGAGACGCGAGACGAGATGAGATGGGGGACGTTTGTGGGACGTATATATCGGGCACATATACAACTCGTGGATTTACAAAAGAATTATTGATTTATTCTGTCACGGCTTAATAGAGTCATGTATATATATTACACAAGAACATTCCGAGCAAAGCCTTTCTTTCGACAAATTAATTAGTTATATGTATATATTATAGTATATATATCTGAAGAAAAAAAAGTAGTCGCATCGGAAGAGTCGCGTCGAGGAAAGAGAGTCGGATCGATTCATACAAAATACAAGTGGAAAGAGTATTAGTAGTTAGCTCGATTGCGAATTATAAGGCAGCGCGTGACCGATGGGCCGATCAGGATCCTCTCACTGCGGACCCATTTGCGTGAGATCTGCTGCCTTCTGAGGTCACTCAGGTTCGCGAGGCGATCAATTAGACTCCAGTGGGAGGGTAGGATGCCTGGAAATATAAAAATCAAAAGAAGACCACAATGGGCGGATATGCTCGCGAGAGATAGAGAGAGAGAGAGAGAGAGATAGAGAGAAATAGAGAGAAGAATCGAGTGTTGATAGAGCTATGACGTTTTTTTTCTGAAGTCGAGAAAACTTGTATATTATCGAGAGAGAAAATAAGTGGGCGAGAGAAAGAAGAAAAAATAAAGATATTTGTGGATGAGCAACGACGCACTGTGGAAATGCTGATGGTCATGAATTAATGTATGTATGCACACATGATCCTGTAGATTTCTGCCTTCTGGTTTTTAAATTATTATTCCTTCACGATCGATGTGAGATCAATTAAGAGACTTGAGTTGCGGCTTTCAAGACTTTGAACTACATGCGTTCACAAGTTATATAAATGTACGTCGATTTTCGCTTATGTTACTGTAATAAATGGTCCCTGTTGTCCGTTAACTCGTAAAATCTTTGAAATAAAAGTTATAATTATAATTAAACAGGTATATAATGTAATAGAATAACTTAAAAAGAAAATCGTATACATAACATAATAAGTAAATAAAAAATACAAAACTAAAAATAAATGAAAAAATTAATGTTTATTTTAACATTTATAGTTCACTTTATTTTCATTCGAAGATTTAGCTAAAAGAATATATTCTGGATTATATATATACTTTCTCGTTGGCATTCGAATTTTTGTACATTTCGAAAAAGTGATAATAATTATTGTGTTTTATGGTACACAGAATTCAAATATCGTTCTTATATATGAGACACATATAAAGTAATTATGTGCATTCATGTATAACTATTATTTATATTTTCTATATATATGTATAATGTATATATATAACGTGCAGTCAATTGAAGTTAAGACAAGGACGACTTTTGGTACACATGGTAATGGGAAACAAAGTTCGTAATTAGTGACGTTTTACACATAGGTCGACGTGTTCTTCATGTGCACAAGGTGATATTCATTTCTTCTATCCGTTGAAAGGATTATTTTCGAGTCAGAAGAATTACTTTCGAATTCTTTTAATGATTTTTTTTTTATATTTTCATTTATGATTCAGAAAACTTTTTTGAGACTCGAAATTAGTCCTTTCCTCTCTTTCTGAGTAAAAAAATGAGTTTGTTGTTTTTACAATTATATCCTGCTCATTATTCTCCTCATAACACAACTACGATTTGAATCACTACTTACGTATGTACATAAATCGATTTCCTTGTTGCGATTTGTTCTGATATAGGATATGCTTACGAAAATAATGGACGTCTTCGGCTTCTCATCGCGATAGTCTTACGCATTTTGTACATTTCATGTACTGTGTGTTCATAGAAAAATACAGGGTTATTCCCTCAAATCAGAACTTATTTATAATGAATTAGTGTTTAACTCTGCGAATAATCATAAAGTAAACTTTAACGTAAATATAAAGACTTATAATTTTTTTTGTTTAACTTTTCTCGCTATGTAATGATTGAGCCGAAGGCGCCCGTCGAGGATACACAAATGAAAACTTAAAGTCTATATAAATATAGATGCATTTTTTTATCGTTTTAAAACCAGCGAGTTTTTTTATACTTTATATATATATAGATATATTAGATGAGCGACTATTTTCGGTTGATTTGTTACCACATTCATACATGCGGGATATGCCGTGTCGCCCAATTCATCGAAATTACTTCATGGAGAAAAAAACGACACACACACAAACACGCACAATTAAGATATTCGATGATTCGTGTATAATATTTTATACAGTAAGTATGTACCATTCGATGAACTTTCCATATAACCAACCGTAAAGTTCATAAACTTCGCTCGAACTTAAATTTTCTACAACTCGTATTACAAATATATGATGAAATCGAATTGAATATATTATGCAATATATAGTAATATACCATAACGTAAGAATAATCGTAGTAAATAATAGTAATAGTAATAATTAAATATAGTAGTATAAGTGGTAATAATAAAAGTAATAATTAATTAATCATAAACTTTGTTCTAGTCGTCGTGTTTTGTATTTAGCGCTCAGTATTCTCTCGCGGGAATCTCGAAATATATATATACTTATATTGCGATATCCGTGTCCTATACGAACGTTCGCTTGCGATTCGCAGTCACCGCGTTAAAAAAAAAATAATAATAGTAAAATAATAAAGAAATATATATGTATATATATTAGCGTTGATAGATAAGTATATCTCTTTCAAACGACATTTTTTGCTTTTGATTATTCGTCGTGGGGATGATGTGATGCTTTTGTGGTTTAGTAGTACGTACCGGGGACGAAGCGTTCGACAGGTTTGTACTGGTGGGGGTAGAGCTGCCTCGGCGAGTATCCGTAGATTTCACGGTGCACTGGCAAGTACCTGAAACACAGTGGAGCGAATTATTCGTTCAGATTCTAATCTTAAAAGTCCTTTTGGTATTTAAATTTTTTGCACTTCGCGCCGAAGTAGTTGTGTTCTCGCGCGCCTTTGGCGTCGGCAAAAAGCGCTGCAGTCGCGATTTCCGGTGTACGAAAAAGACCGAGAACAAAGACATGCAGCGTCGAAGATTCAAGTTTTAACCGGCTCAGATATGGAGATTGGCGTACAATGACTACTTTCCTTCCAATTGTTAATTAAATACTTTAAAGACAAGTAATTATTTATTTGTGAAGTGAGGAGTTTGTACAGTACAAGGATTTGATTCTCTGTTGTATTGAAAAGTGGAGAAATCCGTAACAAATGTAAGTAAAACTCAATAATGCGAGATCAAGCTGGCACACAGACGTTGTTTGCGCGACATTCGGTAATTTTAATTTTAAAAATCATTTTTCACATAACACGTTTACTTATGTATTATTGTGAACAATATTTGAAAATGTGAAATCAAAGGTTTGATTATTCATGACAGGTTTTCATTTTGCTAGACTAGGTCCGAGGATGACAGAAAGTTATAATGAAGTTATAGTACTGTATATACACATGTATATTTATGTTTCCCATAATCCCATGCAACGTCCAGATTAATTAAATTATAATTAGAAATTAAAACTAAAATTTGATAATACAAAAGTCAATAATGAAATGTGGTACAACTGTTTTGTCTTGTTCTGAAAACGTTTTTTAACCAATGTTTTTTTTTCAATTTTTAGAAACACAATAATTATATGCAATATGCATAGTTATAGAAGTTACTCAAGGAAGCATTACGAATAAAAATCTTTGTCAGAAAAGTAATCATTTCATCCGACATCCACAGATACAGTTTTGGTAAGTCATTGTATAAATATTTATTACTCAAGACAGTAGTGTGCATAATATAATATATAGTTTTGACAAACAATATTGTAAGACGATTGTGTTAAAGTTTAATAATTTTATAAAAAGATACTGATAAGATGTGATGTTTTTAAAAATCACAGGGAATTTTTTAAAGAAGAGTTGTAAATCTTTAGTGAATAGTTATTTTTAAGGTCTTGGCATCTTGTTATTAGGTGTTTACTCAAGAAGACTATTGAAAAGTTTCCATAAGATTAAAAAATTCATACCTGTATCCGGGTGTGTTGATGCGGTCAGCAGCATGAATTGGGTCATCGTAGATGGACTTTCCAAAAGGATTCCATGAGGAATGTAGCTCTGGGAAATCAGAGCGGAAAATGCCACGAGGTCTGTGAGTGTGCTCGGGTGCTCTCATGTCGTCAGTACCTAATAACAAATTACGAGTAATTGCACAATTTAATTAGTTTACTTATTTTAATTTTTTTGGAGAATTGCATGAATTTAAATAGAGTAACCAATAATACTATAACACATCAACAAATTTAAATATTTATTCACTATTGATTTGAAGTTAATTGAAAGTTATTTGAATATTTATTCAAAGTGCAAAAGTCTAATTTTGTTCAAGATTTAAATTATAATTTACTTTTTAAAATTGATATTCAAACATTGTAAGATAATTTTACACCTTTTGATACATGCATGAAAAAACTAAATTCATTGTACTGCAGTATACTATATAAATTACCTTTTAGAGCACGTACGTAGCTCTGCCAGAACTTTGCCTTTTTTGTGATCGGTTCATTACGCCCGATCATTTCGAGATTGCTTCTGAATCGTGCGTCCATCTTGCCGCTCTACGAAACTGCTACTGTTCGTTCGCTAAAATAAAAAAAATCCAGTTACTAGTCATAAAAAGCCTTTTTTCCTAAATTTAATTATCGACTATTCATCATTGGAACTATTTTTAATATTTTTCTCTTGCATAAATGTCGTGGTGACTCGTCTGACTAACATCTGTAGCAACCACTTGACAGACCTATGCACCTATACATAACTTGCGCTTCAAATTCGGACTCGTGAACAAAAATAGCATAAAGTGTCTTCATCGAAATTCAAATAAACTCAAGTCGCCAAAGCTCGTAAAGCATCTCTCTACCTCAAACGACGGCGAAAAGGCGTGTTCCCTTACAAAGCTCACGTATAATATACAGCTGTCTACGTTCACCTCCTCCCCACCCCCAAAATCATAGCAGCTATCAAGATCGGCGCGAGAAAAGCAAAAAGTAAAGGTAGTACGAGCTTTTGGCCAATCGAGTGCTTTTTTCATGTTAACGTCCTGATGTAATCGTTAATTGTAATAATTAACTTTTAATTCATTCTTTCATTGAAGGTAAGGGCATGAAATCTATGCATCTAAAACATACATATATGCAACTGGATAAGCGCTCATCGCATCACATACCCGCAGTCACCCCGCATTATTCCACCGATTCGAGTTTTCCTCGAATCTCGTGCATAGCTTACGTCGTTCGATCCACTAAGCGCCAGATCGCCATGACGCCAAGATCTGGACTAACGTATAGTGTTTATACTGGCTCTGGATCGAAGCCAGACTCGCATGAAATGGGCCGAGCGCTTTACGTTCTTGCATAACTCTTGGACGACCCGTTTACGACCGATGCACGTGTCGCTTATGACAGTGCGTAAGCGAGGCAAGTTTTTCACCTGCAAGCTTTTGATAATTACTTTGTCTCGCTGTATTTCAAAGGACGTCCTACCGTGCTCTAGGTATTTTGGGAAGCTTCTGAACCGTGACGGATTCTTTTATGCTGTGATTGAGATTTCTTTTCGGTTTTATATTACAGAATACGCTCTGGAATTTTAGAGCGAGAACAAAAATAAGGGAGAAGCAGTTTTTAGATCTGAGTCAAGTTTTCGATCATAAAATTCATATAAGTTCGAACGAGTTTATCTGTCTGGGCAGAATTCCAATTTATCTGGCAATAATTTTTTAACGAAATGACTTTTGTTAGAACCCAACCCCCATAAAGTCGATCGTTTGCCATTCGTTTACGCGAGTAAATGTTGGTACAAAAGAATTTGTTTTCTGTTTTTTTTTTTTAAATAATTTAAAATTATTTGGGTGTCAGTAATTTAAAAATAAAATAGTAAAATAAGTTCATTTGTTCTCAGAATACATAATTTCTATGCTGACAATTTACAGAGCTTTTTTCTCCGTCACTTATTCGAAAAGTCTAGTCAGTGAAATGTTTTGCATACATGACGCAAGAAAAAGCGGCGGACAAGGAGGCGATCTATATTTAGAGAGATGCCCGGGCCTGTCACTGTTTTTAGTTGAGAAAACAGGTGTTGTTGAACGCTCCATCAGTCTCATGACTTTGACCGATTTTTCGGGCGGACGTTTAAACATTCAACTGCGTGATTGAAAATAAAATAATGTTAATTGTCTATCGGTAAATTTTTTTTTCTTAAGATTTATTGTTTTTAAGATAATTTAACAATATTAATTTTAAAAATGTGAAATTATGTGATTAACATTGATCCTGCATAAACAGAGTTTAATATAGTCTCAAAATAAAATCTCTTATTTAATCTTTTAAGTTGGTACGTCTTAAATAGAGATGATAAAAAAGAAATAAGTTCAAATAAATCAAATCCAATTGAATCTTACTTGTTTTTATAAGTAATAATAATTATTTTGTAAAGATACCGGGAAAGAAGAACTTTCAACACAGTCGCTTACAAAATTTAAAAAATCTTTTTTCTTATTCGAGCTAAGACCTATTGCATAATTTCGACGATTTCGTCTTCGAATTTAATTTGGCGAGCTATGTCTGCAAAATATTTATTCTTCGAACCCGGAAGCAGTCTAGTTCGAAAGTCCCCCTACACAAAAAGGCAAATTTAATCTCTCGAGCCCACCTGCAGTCTCACAAGACAGCTCGTATTTATTTTTAAAAAGCATATACTAACGGTTTGAAGTAGGCATATCAAAGCTTTGAATCATTGTATAAGGCACATCAAGTTGAATGGTCGTGAAAATCGCACACGCGAATTCCCGAGCAGCAAAACGAGCCTCAAAGTCCTACAGTTGCCAAAAGGTGTCTGCGCGTCTCTCGGGACTGCATACTCTATTAAACAAGTCTCTCTCTCTCTCTCTCTCTCTCTCTCTCTCTCTCTCTCTCTCTCTCTATGTCCTCCTTTTTAATTGGGTCACTGTCGTCGACCGAAATTTTCCGCGCGTTTCGAGAACATTTCATAATTGCCGAATGACATTGATGTTATGCTTTACTCGAACTCTACAATTTTCATAACTTCTGTAGGCCACTAGAACGAATTATTCAGCAATTGAAATTGCACGAATTTTTAATTTTAATTTTCCAAATATTTGAATAATGTGTGGCTCGAAAGTTTCCACGATATCGTCTCTAATGTAACGTGCATACCGACTCTCGGTTGAGCGAATTTAACTGGACCGATCTCTCGTAGCGAAATAAGTCTTCGTTATATAGTTAGACGCTCATAAGGAAAACATGTGTGTTTAATAACGTCTGGAAGAAACTGCGAGAATATGGGGTTATTATTAGAATGCTCGAAAGACACTCGAGAAAGAAAGCTAGAGGCTCAATGAAAATTCGATGACTTTTTTTCTCTTTCTAAAGACACGTCAAGGTGGAACGTAGTGGGCGAAAAGCAGACGCGCGAGATGCTCCGTTCGGCGCCTGTAATCTAGATGATTCCTAAGAATAGGTGCCGCGTAACCATCCGAAATCATCCAGGGCAGCGATCCAAAAAAAATTAAAGTTTGTTCGTATAGGTGGTTCGTTTATCGATTTATTGAGACAGTTGGTTTTCAAAATAGTTACTTTTAATTTTAGTTATGCAAGTTGAATAAAAAATATTGATAATGCGACGATACAGTTGATTATAATTGTGAAAACGTTGTGAATTTTTTAATTCTGCTGATTGACTTATAAAACTATAAAGTTCTTATTTCAAATAGAATAATTTTATTGACAACATAATCCTCAGTTGTTTTGCTTCAATATTCAGAGTATAAGTCATCTGGTCATATGCTTTCCATTCCCGAGAGACGCGTATATACGAAAACAAATTCATTCGTCCGGTATACAAATATCCTCCTTAGATCAAGTTTATTAATAGCTATTGTTAAGTGAACTTCGGACTGGTAGTTAGCGTGAGCTTCAAAGAACGGAATTAATCGACAAGTGATATTTCGTCCTGGCTATTTTGGCAAGAATTCGGCGAGAGCACGAAAGCTCGAGCTTTACGAGCTGCAGCGCTGAAGCTGGCTATGTTCTGTCGAGACTGGGCGTTGCGAAATTTTTCCCGAGAACGTATGGTTGCGAGAGAGATTTCGGGGTCAGGCAAATTCTTGCGTGAATATTTAACTATTTTTAATTTTAAAACTTGGCGGTACGAAATCGCTAAAAAAATTTAATTCGATGTATTTTCTAATTGTTTGTTATTTCATTCGACAGAAGAGCCACTCGATTTATCTTGAATTTTATGAAGCAAAGTTATAAAAATTTTGTACATCTGAAGATCGTTCCGTTGAAATATTTTTAAATCTGATAATTTTAATTAAAAAAAAAATTGACGAGAAATAATTTAAAATAAAATCGCATGCTGCAATCAAGATGAATCTTGAAGCTCACCAAGGTGTCAAAGGGCGGTGTCCAGCTTCTGCAGCACTGTGTCTGTCTCACTAAACAATCTCTGTCTCTATCGAAGAGACGGAACGACGAGATACAAAAGAGCGCGTACGTACAGACAAAAGGTGGATAACTGTCGCGAGGGATCGCGCACGAGATTCTATCTGAGAGAAGAGCAGTGGACAGCGCGCGACGTTTAGATTTTCTTCTGGCTATTTTCGGCTTCTGCTACCTCAGACTCATAAGAGTTTGCCGGAATACGGCCGCGTACAAAAGCGCTGGCTGTACAGCTAAGCGTTGCATAATGACCCCACGCGAAGTGTACACCCCGGGTAAATCGATGCCAATTATTATAAACAAACTCCCGCCTGATTGGTGCGCAAGCTCGTGAGGGCAAACAAGACTATTATGTGTGTATATATGTGTGCTCTTAACGGTTTTACATTTTTTTCCTGAGTAGCTTTTTCTTGGCGTTGGTTGAATTTTTAATTGCGAAGATCATTCAGAATTTTAGTAGTGGTGTTATTTAACTTAGAGTTAAGCGAGGTCGGGGTTATGTTTGGAAAAATTACATTTAAATTTTTTGTGAAAATAAGAAAGTTTACATATTTACAATGTTGATTTTCAATGATTTCAATTTAATGCTTTTCGTATATATATTATCAACTTTTTTTGCAATATCAAATATTTTGAATATTTAGGAGAAATAATTGAACAGAAACCTACAAATTTAAATTACTGTTTTTCTAACTATATTTTTAGCTGTATTTTAAAAACGTTAACATTAAACTCTTATAAAAGATAATTCCTCGAATGTATAATTGTGCTGTGTTTCAAGGGGGTTTTAAAATTAGTGCGATATGAATTTTTGTAGCAAAACTTCATATAAGGAAGGTTGGGTTATTGAGTTAGTGTTTTATTTTCAGAACAAAAATTTTTCACAATATTGTTAATAAAAATGTTATTAATATACAATTTTTTGCAATACGTGTATATCAAATTCAAAATTTTCCTCTCTCACTTGCAGCAATGTAAAAAGTGACAAAGAGGAGTAAAGAGATTGCAAAAATTAGAGCTTGTCTCGAGACTAAGAGTCAGCAGGTGTGTAGGGTCCCTGTCTCCACAGTCTGACCACTTCCCGGTACGTTCTACTTGTTGTTACTCTGTCGCACTTGAGTCAATATCACACACTGTTTTTGAATAAAGTTCTTTTCTTTCGTATTACGCGCACACCTGCGTTCGTAGCTTGGATCTATTGAACAAGTCACTTTGATATCTTTCTCGAAACTTTTTCCCCCATTCCTGACGTTCCAATGATAAATTCAAGAAATGTCAACAATGATGTACTAATAGCGTACATGCTCCGGAATATCCGGAAAAGCCTCTGAGATTTTTACCTAAGTGTTCGGTTGACCGTTCGGTTCGAGGATTGGAGCTTCGACTGAGCTTCAGACGCCAAAAATGCGAATTAGTATAGCAGTCCGAGAGCACGACGACACATACGCCCTCTCGTGACAGACCTAACCTAAATGACCAACGCTTCCCGAGACATTTATGGCAACCCCCGCTTCACCAGTTTTTCTCCTCGTTTATTTCTCCGTCGTAGCAAAGCTCTCTTATACTGTTCTGTTCTTTTTTGCTCGCATTTTCGTACCCGAGGAACGAGGAAAGAAAAAGTAGAGAGAGCAACGGCGACGATGATGCTCGCGTGGGCTCGGAAGGTCACACACTCAGTCTTAACTTAACTCTTGCTGTTTCGTTCTTCTCTTTCTCTTGGGTTCTGGGCTAGAGTTGTGCTGGCCTTTAGGGGGAGGAAAAATGCAGAAAGGCGAAGGTCGAGTGCCTCAACGACATATGTTTGGAACGATTGTAATTGCTGTTCGAGTTCAAGACAATTTTAATAGATCTGATTTTGTGAAAAGATTTTTTTTCAAATTAATAAACATATAAAGGATTAGTTAGAAAGTTAAAATGTTAACTTTCTACCAAACTCATTACAGGCTTTATTTTGAAGTTTGGAGTTTTTGAACATATACGAAATAAGTTTTTCTCAGCTAGTTATTCAGAAAAATTACGGTTTTAAAAGCACAAATGACGGACTATAATGAATGATACACAATAGAGAATGTGTGCCAAATCCATACAAAATGTGACAGATGTTGAAAAACCTGTACTGTACTCAACAACTTTTGCTGTTAATTATTTAGAATTATTTATTTTCTTACGCAATTGCTACCTAACATTAAAAATGCTCAACCTTATTTTGAAAATTGACCTTAGTACAACACGACCTTTAGGGATAAAAAAAGATTTAAGAAGAAAGGCGAAGGTCGAGTGCTTTAAAGTGTGACGGAAATTCGTGTGGTGGCGTTATACAAAAATTTGCAAATTACGACGCTCGAATGGGCTAGTTTAATGAATTTTGTGGATTACGATGGTTGTGGCAAGAAACCTTGAAATCATACAATTCATAACAGTAATAATAATATATTTAAATACCACTGATTTAAATTCAATATAAAATTTTATAATTTATAAATTTAAAAATTAGTAATATATGTATACCGACATTTAGATTAATTTTAATATACAAGAAATGAAGATAAAATAAGTTTTAAATAAAATTAGTTTTTAATTAAATGAAAAAAGTAAGTTTGAAATTAAGATAGCTTATTGATTAATTTAAATCATTTATAACAGAATCATTTGCGAAAAACTTGTACTTCAAAAAAGTACTTCAAAAAATCAATTCTTGAGTTTTAACGTGTCTCTTGAAGAAAATTTGTAGAAATAATTTTTGAAAAAACTTTGCTTCGTAAAAATGCACTGTACAACTCCTATCAAAATAAAATTTCGAAAAATGGACAAAATATGAGATTTTATTTCTTTTCTCAATTACTGTTAATTTACATGATCCTTTTTTATTTTTATCGGAATTTTTGCATCTTTTATTTTTATACTTATATATGAACAATCAATACATATAAACAAGTATAAAATTAATTAGAGCAATTAATATTCTTAGCTCTCGATACGATACCAAACGTCGAAGTCACCTTTAAAAAGCTTGAGACTATACTTCATGTCTAAATTAAAATAAACTTGAAAATGTAGTAAGGTCATTTGAATTCGTGAAAAACAGCTGTTGCCTCAAAAATGCGCAATGAATACGACCGCAAAATAATCATGCACAGTAAACTACCAATTAAAATTCCATTTTTGGTGCCGGATATGAACTTGTAAACCACTTGACCATTTTAGCACATTCGTAATCGTATAGCCTGCACAATTTTCAAGCCGTAGGTAAATTTAGCGAAAATTCGACTCTGCATTGGCCAGAATCGGCATTACTCCCGTTTGTTTACAAGTGGCGATAGAACCCACGTCATTGAGAGAATTTCGTCGCGCTTCTCCTGCGTCACACTAGCGAAAATACAACATAGTCCGAAGCTTTTTCTTAAGTCTCGGAGCGTTTTTTCCAATTCCTCGTGTGTGAATGATAAATTGATGCATTTACTAACAATATGGATGCGTCAGAATGATTTTCAGAATTCATATTTATTTGTTTGTTCGCATTTTGTTTTTAACAAAAGAATTAATGCTTAATTTGTGAAGCAAAAAATAGAGCTATTATGCTTATCTTAGTTATAATATTCTGTTGCCAGAAATAATAACTAATTTTTGTTTGGATAGCAAAATTTTTTGTATTGCATCTTTATCATTTCCGTATAACTCATCGCCAATATATATATAAAACTATTTTTTTAATTCTTTTTATTAAACCATTTTTTAATATCATAAGTATATATGTATATGTAGATGTAGATGTAGTTTACTCCTAAAAATTTGGTTCAGTTGAATTAATCATATCATTATGCACCGAGGAAGTAGAAATAAAAAATGGCTCAAAATGCAGATAATTATCGCCCGAGCCGAACTAGACGAGCAATATATTTTTTAATAAAATGTTTCAATGACATTTTTTAAATTGGTTTAATTTGTGCGCGTAAGTAGTAAAATTTAAACTCCATAGAATCTCTGAGTTACACACTTCTTTAAACTTCACTGTTTTAACCTATACGGTTGCAAATTGACATAATTACTTTAATTGAATTATTTTCACAATATGTACCATTTATAATAATTTATTGAAATATATTATTATAATTTAATTCTATGGGTTTACATTTTCAATCTCTAAAATATTATAGCCGAGTTCTGAGTACAAAATAATGCAGTAATTATTATTCCTAACAGCAATTTCAATAATCTAAAAAATTTATCAAAAATAAATAGCAATATTATTTGATCCGCAATTTTTTTGGAAGAATTCTAAGCAACAAATTAGTTTCAAAATCGAGAACTGGTTCCCAATCCGGGAAAAAGTAAGTGATCACAATTACCTAGAAAATATATTTTATAGAGTCAGGAAACAGATGAAACATGCTGGCGGTATATGAGTAACTAAACTCGCGACCAGTGAAATGTATTAAACTTGATTGGAAAGGTGATCTCTCGGATTTGGCAATCTTGGGTCATTCGCAGTCGCGTCCTCTAGTATACATACCAGCCGTTCTAAATGCAGGACTATTTTCGTCGCCATACCACCGGCCTCAGACGCGGGCGCACATTTATTTTCAATTCGGCCACGGCCAAACGGGCACTGGGTGTGAAAATGTTACTCGCAGCTTCCATACTATTATCCATGTGTTCTGGAAGAAAGACAAACTCAATGGTGTGTTCATTTTTTTTGTAGAGAATAATTATTAGAAGTCTGCGAATTTAATTTATTCATGTAGTTTTAGAAATTAATGATGTACAAATCTAATAAATACTATGTTAATTTTCACGAAAGCATGAAACAAAAACTCATGTTCATTTAATTTTCATTATAGTACTTAAAATCTGAAGCAAGACAAACAAGAATTCGCGCTTGAACTTATTTCACACTTTATTCCCACTTACAAAATTCTTACTTTTGGAATTCGACCCAATTCTCAGAGTGGATTTCGTTGTGAATTTAAAATTAGACAAACGCTTTGCGTTTCGAATGCCACCCACGCCGCCCTTGTCGATATTGGTCGGTATTGCGTGAGACTTGTCGCGACTTTATTGTGTGAAGTTAATAGGAAGTTGCTGTAGGATACACGAGGAAGACCAGCAATAGAAATATCTTTAAAAACTTATAAAACTATAAAAAAAATTAATATTTGATGCAAACCACCGATAAATGTTTAAAAATGTTTGGATAATTTTGTTCTCAAATCAAACCAATAATTTTTTTATTTTTAATGATACACAAGTATTTTAAGCGACACAAGATGCATTACAGTGGCAGAATATTTTTCTTCAAACCGAATAATTTGCGAAGTAAATAAAAATATGTTTTCTTGAAATTTAGTTATTTTTAAGACCACTAAAAATAATGCAGAAGAGTATACGTATTTCCAAAATAATTTAAAATACTTTTAATTTACTCACTATAATATCATATTAAGTTGGCAACAAATTTAAACAAAAATGATGTCAAGTTATCCAAAGGACATAAATGCTTTTTGTTAAAAGGTAAGAAGAAAGGATAAAGTTTACTTGTTTTCTACAATATAATTATTTTTAAGTATTTTTGAGTCGATTTATTTATGAATATGAATTTATGGTAAATTAACATATGATCAAAAGTTAAATATTAATCTTTTGGACTATTGTATTAGTCTTTCATTAAAAAAATGCTGTTCTATCATTTATAATTCTATTCATATTTCTTGAAGTAATAATAATGGCTCTTTTTAAATTAAACGAATACCGCTTTATTTAAAATGTGCCAGCAGCCATCGCACAAATTAATATGTAGTATTTTCAACTGCATGTTTTATTTTAACAAGACCTTCTCTTGATCTCTGGTGACTCATCAACATTCAACTTATATAAATTATATATGCGCATGCACACAGAAGATCAGCGTTGCGAAAGTAACTAATATTTGGCCCTGCCGACGTGCTTGTTTCCGGTTTATGCCACACGCGTATTTCTGAAGCACTCATTGATCATCACTGATCTCGCGTCCCCACACTATTATGCACGTGTTGCAGCGACAGGCAACATAATATTCGCATAAGCTTTCCGCATCAATCAAGCCTTGGGGAGTACAACACGACGAACGGTAACAGACTGGTATCTGTTCTTCTTCTGGTACTCTACGAGAGGGTTAAGGCTTCTGCTCATTAATTTTTCTTGTTTTCATTGCCAAGGCTTTCAATAAAATTAGATCATACAAAAAAAATTTTACAGAGTAAGACTTTTTCAAAACAAGTGTAGAGCAACGAGTGATTCATTGAAGATTTATTTTTAACCTAAGATGGCTATTTTTTTTTTGTATTAATTAAAGGGAGTTACCTCTTCTAGCAAGCTCTAGAGACTAAATTGACGCGGCAAAGTAGCGTCTCCGAAACAAAATCAATAAGACGCTTGCTCACTGTGAGCTGTAAAGGTCTTTACCGTGTCCCTTTCGCCGTTCAGTTAGTGCCGGAGGACGCTGATCCTCGCTAAATTGAAACTTATGAGTTTTTCCAGCCAACCCTGAGTTTCGCTCCCCTCTCATTCCTATTTTACGTTTCGCACGTCCTTGCCATCGCCTTGCGACTTAGTTACGATGCCTACTTCACTTGTTCACATTTTCCTTGTTTTTTACAATTTTTTATTTGCATTTGATCCATTCTATTCTGCAGTTGTGCCGTTTGGATTAACTTTATGCAATGAAAAATGATAAATGCTCAATTTTAGATTTGTTAATAAAAATATATAATGATTAACTGCAAAGCACACTATCAATGAACAATAAATTAATTTTAAAAAGTTGAGGATAAAAATTGTTCACAATTGAATTTCCTACAAGGTACGTGTGTTCCTGAGTGCGAAATTAACTTTCTTCATCGCTAAATGGTTTAAATAAAAAAATAAAAACTAAAAACTTAATAAAAACTTATAAAAAATAAAAACTTTTTTTTCATATTGCCGCTGCTTATGCAAAAATAATTATTTTTTATCAAACTTTCATTCAAAATGTCTTGACAGTTCATATTGCATAAAAATTCTTGCCCGATCTTGTTATCTCAAAATGTCAACTTATTGCAAAATTATTATTTCAATTTCTTCTTTTGAAACTACTTGATGTTTATAGCTGAAATTTATCACAGTGCTAGTTGAAGAAATATTCTAGAAGATCATATCTGTCCAAACAGCTGTAAATGCCTTGGTTCAAAACAATTGATGAAAAGGGCGAAATCAGCGCGCGCGGCCTCGCGGCTCCTCTGGGCAGGCGGTGCGGTGGTGGGGGAAGCGCCACTACTAGGATAGGATTTCGTGAACCTTAATTGTAAATTCATTTTCTCGGCAACGAAAACTGATATTGAAATAATCTTGTTTTCATTTGATATATTTTTTTCTCAACTTTCTTGCTATGTTAATTAAATTATTATAAAATCAATACAAATGCCTAAAATTGTCGGTTTTTGCGCAAAATTTCCGTGTTTTCTTATTAAACACACAATATATATAATTTTTAATCTAAAAATATTGTCATCGTTACACCCGCACACTTTATATAAGGATATCTTCGGAGAACCGGACATTTTTGGTCCAAAAGTGGAAAGTGAGTAATTTTGAGGGCACACGTTGGGCTTTAAGGCAAAAAATATA
Organism: Philotrypesis tridentata; assembly: GCA_018906965.1. Lineage (NCBI taxonomy): Eukaryota > Metazoa > Arthropoda > Insecta > Hymenoptera > Pteromalidae > Philotrypesis > Philotrypesis tridentata. The sequence continues at coordinate 13,007,517 of JACCIB010000001.1, forward strand.
TCACACAAGTTCATTAGAAAAAAAAATCTTTATATATGGTATGCGGGCGTAACGATGATAATATTTTTAGATTAAAGATTATGTATATTATGTGTTTAGTAAGAATAAACGGAAATTTTGCGCAAAAATCGACAGTTTTAGACATTTGTATTGATTTTATAATAATTTAATTAACATAGCAAGAGAGTTGAGAAAAAAAATATATTAAATGAAAAAAAAGTATTTGAATGTCAGTTTTCGTTGCCGAGAAAATGAATTTAGAATTGAGGTTCGCGAAATCCTGTCCACCGCCGTAGTGACGCTCCCCCACGCGATTGAAAAAAAATTGTTATCTCAGCTCCTATATTTGTTCGATCTTAATAAAATTTATATGAATTTACAGCATTTCTCTAACTTTAAAATATAGAATGCATTATACTTAAGTTTTACGACAAAAAATGATAATTTTTAATGTTGAAATTTGACTTTGAATTTTTTATTTGATTTAATATCATTTTCAAATTTGATGTATCTAAAAAAACTTTGTATTCTCTCACGATTAATAACATTTGTATTTAATTTATTAATTCCTTTATTTGTGGAGTAGGACCTAAATGTGTTTTCTTATTAACATAAATAGAGCTTGTAATAAATAATTGATTCAATCTTCGACAATGCTCCAGTAAGTTTAGAATTTGATTAAAATTCAAATGGTTGATAAATGTATTTCTTTATTGCAATTATATATTTACACATATAATTTCCTGCAAAGTTAATTGAAGATTAATGTTCTTATTAGTAAATAAAAAAAGTCGACATTTATAATAAGTTAATGCAATTTGTATACAATCGTTTTAGGCAATAGAACTATTTCAAGGAATAATACTTTTTTATCAAGGCATACTTGTAGTAAGCTATAAACTGTGCCAAAGAAAAAGTATCTGTTGTACCTAAATTAAAAATTTTTTTTTTCATAATTTTGATAATTGTCACTTGGCCAGTATTTCTCTGATCACTCGAAAACCCGGACAAAAAACACCAGTAGCTTCAGAAATATTGACATCTATTGTAGAGTATTTAAGCTACTAGGGTGGTCAAAAACTTCAGAGTTTCCCCCTCTTTATTTACCTATTCTTCTAGCTTTCAGGCATGCAAAGCGTTTTCTGACCACAGAAAACGTGAGGAGGGGAAAAGCCAAAGGAGCCGCAACAATGCCGAAATATACTAGAACTTATACTCAGGGCGACGGTATTTCCTACTGCGGCGAGAAACGTTCAATGCGTTTAAGAGTACAAATATTTTGTAATAGTGTTTGTATTGTCATGACAATTTGTGCATGGTATTTTATGCGCGATTTTTTCTTCTTTTAAATTAGTTTGTTTAGTTTATATTCATTTTTATCACATTAATATTTAATTTATTATTCTTCGTTATGACTTAAGAAAACTTAATTTAAGTGGATTTTGAAAAATAATAAATAAAACTTAAATTATAGTCTGGTGCATTATAAACTTAGTATATCTTGAGAAATTCAAAGCACAGTACATAGCGCGATATTCTGTAACCAAGCTATATAACTACATCAATTCCATCGCTTCCGTCCTTTCCATTCTCTTCTTCTCCATCTTCCTTCCCTGTGCGCTCCAGCAATAACTCAGCATCCTCATCCCATTCACTCCCTCGCGCACAATATTCTAGCTCGACAAAGTGCACAGCCTCCTCCCATTCGTAAAATTTATCATCGTTATACGACGACTGTGCTTACTGTACGGTAGCAGCAGCTGACAAAATTAGCCGAAAAGGCCCAGGCGCGAATGCAACGTCTTCCGAGACAACAAAAGGATCTCGTGTGGCTCGTGGCGTTAAATGCCTTTTTAACAACGCCCACGAGGCCGGGAAATCGATACACACGAACCGAGGCTTTTGTTGATTTTTCAGGAGTCTCGGGCTGAGCGTGATGCGAGATTTTAACGTTGCGACGCTTTCTTACAGTTCGTTTGTTTAAAGCTTGAATTAGCTTTTAGGAGCAGCGCGTTGGCTCGTGACGTTTTATCGGTTTATATTGCACTAAAGCAGTTATATGAACGAACATGGGCACTGTACACTGGCGTTTCTTCGAACATTCCACTTGGAGTTAAGGATTTTATGTTTCTTTTTTTTGAACGTGAAATTTGTCTTCGTGTTATTTATTAGTTGCAGTTTATTGTAGCTTCAAATTATCTCTATGCTTGTGTTGAATTTCACTTCTTTATAGTTTTTTATTCTTCATAGTTTTTTTTCTTTTTTATTTCTTCGCCCAATCGCATAACAATATATTAATTAATTTAAAATATAACGTTTGTTAAGAATACCAGTCACCATTATTAACATAGGGTGAATACCTATCTTTAATTTTAAATTTACGCTTACGTGCTATACTTATGTTTTGTTCTATTTGATTAAATTTTCAGTAAAAAAGGGAATAAATTTGAATACTGAAAAAATATTTGTTATCCTATATAAAAGTTTCGCTAGCCTCATTTTGCGGGCGTCTAAGCTGATCCCACGCGTGCATCAGTATTAATTCCATATTTTAAGTTATTATTTTAAATGTTTAATGTTAAAAATGAGTGCAATTAACAACTGTATGTATTTACTATAGGTAGAATTATTATTAAATGTATGAAATTAGATTCGATGACTTATTCAAGTGTAAATACTTAATCTCGAATTGAAAGAAGTGCGCTAACAACGCGCGAAGCACATTTCAAGACGCTAGTAAAGAAAAATATTTAAAAAAGGAAAAGTCAATATTTTAATTACTAAAAACTTTCTAAGCATTCAAATAAAATATCATTTATTTATTATAAAAATATAGATGTACAGAACATCCTTCTGATTGGATTTTATTAAATCATAATTATAAGATATTATTTGAAATTATGCCACCAGCGATGTTTAATATTTTTTACAGTTTTTAATTTTTTGCACATAGGAGGCATACGTTATAAACCTGATAAGAGTTTAAAAATATTAAAATTCTACAAATAAACTAAAAGTTTCAATAGAATTCACTCAATTACATCGAACTTCTGTCTGTATTATGTTACACTAGATCAAGAGCACGGTTGTCACGGTTTGTTTAGAATTTAATAATACTTAAAAATAATTTATTAATCTTGTTTATTTTCAAAATTTTGAGTATTTATTACTGTTTAAAATTTAAAAAACTTAATTGCGAAGTTGCTTTATAACTTTTATGCCACTTGTAGTAGCATAAAATATTGCATGAAACTGGTACGTAAAGGGTTTTGTTCCAAAACTGGTTACAGCACTCGCTTTCGGTTCATGTCGTAACCTGTTGCATAATATACTACTCTAAAAATATTAATTAAATAGACAAAATAAATAGTTTTAGATTTGTACAAAACTTTTATTGAAAGTAAAGTCTATCTTCATATCTAAATATAATTTATCGAATTGCACACAGATATTGGTAACTACTTATACATGAACAGCTCATGAATCAATTGTCGATTCTAATTAAATTCAATATAATAAAATTGACCAAAAATGTAATATTGACAAACTATAAGGATGAAATATATAGATTCAGACTCTAAAGATAAATGCGTACTCAGAATTAGATTATAAATATAACCTTTGAACCATATCAAATTTTGACGTATAGTTGAAAGCGGATGTTTATGGCCCTAGACCAGCCTCGATGCATGTGCATAACATGAGCCAATCTTATATAGTCTTCATATGATTCAAAACATCTGATCATGACTTTTTTATCTGGGGAAAATGATTTTGCGGTCTATATTGTTAGTTTTTATTTAAAATGTTTACTTTATATTTTCCTTTTCGTTATTTATACAATTTTCTTTTTCTTAACTTACTTAATAAAATAGAAGTTTGTCCATTAAATAAATAAACATATAAAATTTCTGCAATGTTAGATATAAGGGTAAGTATTAAAGTTTGGTTCTTCCGCGCGATTACCTAATTCGATTCAACACTTAAAATCTAATCAATCGCTTACAGTTGAGGTATCAAAGATCGGCTCGGCTTTAGTACATTGCGTGTCAAATCTGGTCTATCCGAACCTAACGAGAATCGTGTTTGCGATCCCGACAATCACCTCGGAGGAACATTCCTCAACCTCTCCTCTTCCTATTTTCTAAAGAATAAAAATCTTACAAAAGCCAAACTCTAGACCAAGTCAGCTTGGATCCTCCCGGCCGACCGCTCCATTGTCCTCTCGCATCGATCTTCCTCTTGGAAAACGAGGAAGCTCATGTATGCGCATATGCACCCGAGAAAAACCGCATACAGAGGTGCGCGCGCGCACCTGGTGCTAGCGAAGCGCAGAGGAAAGGACATAAAGCGTAGAATTTGTCAGCGCGCCCCTTAAGCGGCGACGCACGCCTGCGGATATTTCCGAAATTTCACGCCCATTACCATTGTCAATGGACAGATGCCGGCAGTCGTAACTGTGCACGGATGAAAGGGGCGCACTTTTTGGCTTTTTCGTCTACAGTACTCCGCGGGATTCTTCCTGATGTTATTTGTCACTTCTATTAGGGAAGAGGCCTCGGCATGTGCTACGTCGCCTTATGTGCATTATGTATAGTCTATATATGGGTATATGCGATGGGAGAGAGCGTCATTCAGGTGAGGAGATTGGGTGCAGTATACCAGTATACGATTTTGCGGCGTATGATGCATTGGCTTTATTATTAAGTGAATTAGGAAAAGCCTTGCTACTGTTGCTTTGTAGAAGAATAAATCAGTCTTTATACGAAAAACTTTTTCTTAATAATTATAACGAACGGAATTACTCTTATCATTATAATGCAAAGTTATTTTATAGCACTGGATGGAATAAATCCGCATTTATGCCACGGCTATCCGTGGAATAAGTGGTCCATTCTGGCACCGTGCTTATCACACTCGCTGCGCTCGTGCGCTAACTTTACGATGCCAGAATGGACTGCTAATTCCACGGAGAGCCGTGGCAGTGGATTTATTCTAATCACTGCTATAAAATATCATACAATACATGTGTAATAAGTCGTTCTTCATGGCACGACTCTAACCTCAATCGCTACGCTCGTGCGCTTATACACGTCGTGCCGTAAAGTACGACTTATTCCACTAGTATCGTAATGTACTAATCTGGCGTAAGTACATATATGCTGTTTTTTAAAGTAAAAACTGTTGCATGAATAGACAAAATATAAAAAATCAGTGAATTTTGACTAATGCGGGAGCGATACCACTAACTGAATCTTACAATCTCGACCAAAAAATCATACCCCATGAACCAGTATTGAGACGTGTAGATTAATCAGCATGAACCAGCTGTATAAAAAAGCTGCATAAACTAAACTCAAGGCGTGTCGGCTGCGGAAGATTTTAAAAAGGGGGTCGGCTCGATCCGCAAGTCAGCCAACGATGTAAAAAGGCGCAAACTCATCGACGTGTCAATTCCCTGTTTTACGCCTTTATCGCCCTCGTTTTCTTCTCTGCCGAGCGTTTAATTAAACCCCATCGATCTTTATTAGACGTTAACAGTCATACAGACTCGACTACGGCTTTTTGGCATTAGGCTAAGATTTTTTTGTAGCTGTAACGGATCAGTCTCTCTCCCCCCTCCCCCGTCCCCTTCCCGGAGCTCGTTACCCTCGATCACATCACGTCAATGGTAGTCATGAATACATTTATGTTTTGCTGCGTGGGTTCGACAGAGGGTGGCCATATAGTGATTTTTATATGACTTCTTAGACAATATGTTTCTATACGGGATGTAAATTAAACATACGAGAGTGAAGGTTTATTAAGTTTTAAACAAAACTTTTTTTACCTGACGTATTTACAAATTTTATTTCGTATATTATTCAAGATTGAAATTTAATATTCTTAAATATATTCATTGCAGACTTTAAAAATATCTTCACAGATTTAGTAATCTTATATAAATGAATGGCTATATTATCATATCTATGCCCTAGAATTTGTCATAAAATTCAGTATAGATAAGATGTTTATGTTTGTATATCTTATATGTATCTTGCATTTGTGCTGATTTTATTCCTTTTAGAGCAAAAAAAATGCATGATTTACAATTTACAGAACATGTCTTACTTACAATGCATTAAAATTATTTGCATAATATTAAACTATTGCGTTATTGTTAAGATAAAACAAATTATTGTGAAAAATCATTGTACTTACACATGATATTGCTACCCCATACGAAGACAAGCCTAATTAAAAAATTAATTTGTACCAATTTACCATTTTCAAAAATTAGTGTAAATTAATTCATCATGGATCTACTAAACTTCAAATACAATTCGTATGCTTTAGGTGTATCAAATTCTTGATATTATTTTTCATTTCTTAACTTAATATGATAAATTAAACTTTAATATAATAAATTAAAATTAACTTTTATTGAATTGAGAGCTACTCTTCGCACGGACACCAGTACTATCCAAATAATATTTTAATATTTTTTTATATTGTTGCAATTCCTTTGTTTGAAACTACAATTAGTGCAAAAAATAATTAAACAATTATTTTTCACGTAATCATTAGCAATTATAAAATGCTACTCCTGACTTATCTATCTACGTATTTAGTTGTAAAAGTTCAGGTTATTCCTATCTCACCGTTTAGTCACAAAAGTCAGAATATTTATGGATAAGATTTCTATAATTTAGAAACTTCGCAACCTTAATAGAACTCTTTAATACAAGATGATGATGGCTTTGATATTAACGTATTTCAATTAAATAGATAGTTGCAGGGAATCCTTCATTTAAACTTGCGCAGAATTTAATGATTTGTTGATTATTTAGAGATTTTTCAAAATAATATTCCAATATAACAGATGAAGATTTAGAATATTTCAATGAAGAAGCACGAATTAATAAATTATATTAAGGGAATTCGTAGGCAACGTTTTACAAATGAAAAATACATTTGAGCACGTTAAATAAAGTTGATATAGTTAATGTGAGACATTTTTTTGATTAGCAATTTATTTCACATCGCCATTTTAACGCATATAAGAATTTCTTATTTTAAAAGTATACCTTATAATTATATAAAACGCGCGAAAAGCGTTTGAAGTTTCTAATGATAAAAAAGTGATGTCAAAACATTTCACGTTCTGATAAGGACTACTCAATAGCAAACTAATAGGATTTTAAGTTAGTAACAAATATCGCCATCTGTGAAACAAACAAGTACAATAAAGATACGCGACGGTTGCTCGATTGTAGAAAGTGTTTCAGGAAGAAAATACGCCGATAGATTACGGTTTAGTTTTGTTCGAGCGAGCACCCCACGGGCGTATCGACGCGCAAATGCAAATCGTCGTAGTGTAAAAGCGAATCATAGTAAAGCTGTGTAATCGTGTAAGCGATCGTCTCTCCGTCATATGTTGATTTAGAAGGGGATGTTATATATGATAAAATTATTTAATTATAGTTTAATAATCGTGACAGCAGTTCAAAATTATAATTTCAATAAACAATTTATACTTCAAATTATTTTAGCAAACGTACAGTCGCTTTGTCGTACTCGTTTAAAGACCTTAGCTCGCACACTCCCATGTATAGCTTTCATATGTTAATAGAAGGCGTGCGGATCTCGCCTCCCAATATTATACCAAACAAGACCTTCTCTAATATCCTCCACGTTGGCTCTAAATCCGAAGAGCTTTAACTGCCGAGATACTGTAGGTATATATACGCACACACGTAGGTGGAGGGTTGTCTCTCCCCGCTCCACACGAGGAGTATGACAAGTATATTACGCTGTGGCGTTTATATCAATTAGCAGCTGACGTTTTCGGGGGTCGGTTGATATTGGTTAGTCCAGCCTCGTGCGTGGGCTTTTCTCTCGGTTCTTCTCGCCTATGGGGAGGGGTTGAAATTGAATCTGGGAACCTTTGCCGGGAGTATGCGCTGATTCAATGATGATGTTGCAGGGTCTTGACTCCGTACGCGTGCCAGATTTATCGTGCACGCGGCAAAGATGCCTTGCTTTATTTCCTTCTGCTGCGGTTATTGTCTCGGGTTATGAGCTAGCTGTAGATAAATGTCGAGGAATTAATAAGTTGTTGGAGTTAAACCTGAAAGTATTAGCTGTGTGACCGTGTACCACAGTTTTATTGAGTCGAGTATATATACTGAACATAAAGTAAGCAATAAACGATGAATTCGCGTAGGGTATAGTCAAATATTCTGATTAATTAAAAAAATGACCGTTACAACATTTTTAAGTATCCTGACTTTTTCAAGGATAGCGTTATTGAATTTCCGACAGCCCGCCCATGAAGGCCAATAAAAAACATCTGCCATCGCTTCGTGTAAGATTAATCTTCAAATTTATGATTTCACAAGCTTGGTGTAAAGAATATACCCATCGACCTTTTCCGATCCTTTAATCCTTAGAGACTACATCCGCCTTGAGAGTCGAGGCTCAAATCAAACAAACTCCTAGCTGATGCCGTTACAGTTTCAAAACCCATATATCTAAGTTATTAATACAGTTTCCTCTGATGGCCAAAACGTCTTCGGTTATTTGAATATAAATGATATATATAAATGATATATAATAGGCAAAGTAGAGAAATTCAAAAATTCAAGTATATAGCCGTATTCTCTAAAAGCTAGTTTCAACCAATATTTTTTTTCACCATGCCATTACTACACTCGTCCTCACAATAGTTCAGAACCTTTTTTTCAACAATAACCATTTGAGTCATATGCTTTCGATTCACGTACGCCCTGAAGTGCCACCTCTCAGAGTTAAAAAAGCGACATATCCTGTGCTACTCCCGATCTCACATCGAATACACATAGGGAAAATCCGGCTTTCTCTTGCAAGCCTCAATAAATCTTCCAGGGGGCATCATTTAGGAGCGTTTAGCCTGCTGGGACTAAGAAACGCCCATCGAACGCATCGAAAAGTCACTTTTCCCTTTGTTTGCTCAAACCTGGAGGGGTGTGACATGGTTTTTCGCTGGAGGGGAACACGTTACATTGTGCTTCGTAGTAGACAGTTCGGGAGCGATGCGCTAAATAAATTACAAACTTGTTAGTGCGGTAGGCCCTACATTTCGGGTGCAATTATGCACGGAGATTATGAAACGATTTCCGATACGTATAAATTTTTCGATTCGTGTTCCTATAGTATTGTTTCTTGCTTGATATTGCGATGTAGATAAAACGAATTTTGATTTCTCTCCAATTGTTTTTAAATACCGATTTTCTGTAAGCTATATGAAATAATCCCAATTTATCTGAAATAAATAGTGGCTTTTGTAACTTATTTTTAATTTATCTCCATATTATATACATAAATCTGACTGCCGCCTATGCACTTTGGCTAATGAAACTAGTCCGTGAAATTCGATGAATTGCTTTTCCACTCGCACTAGGTCGAAGGTCGTAAATTTTTCCAATCCATCGATTTTCAAATTTATTTCTTATCTTTAAATACAAGTAAATAATTCATAGTTAATTACGCAGCTAAAGTTGAACAAAATTCAGATCAAAGGTTTATCCTTACGTTTTTTATGGATTTTGGCGGAGCTCGTAACCATGAAGTTTTGTTTTGTATACTCTCTTAAAAACCCACGCGTAATCTAATCCTTTTTTTTGTTTAGACTTCAAAGAGTTAGCTTGAAATAAAAGCTCTAAGTTATCAGCGGGAAAATCCCTTAAGTCATTAGGAAAATATCATACATCAATATTGTTTTTTCAATATTTTGTGATTAAAAAATTTTAAAATACGATTGGGAGAAATAATTTTAGTGTGCGTTAAAATTATAGCAGAAATCACACACTATATACTGAAACTTACAACTTAATAAATATTATTGAATTGCTTTTTTTCCAATATTTTTATTTTCGCAAAGTCAAACCCATTCTATTCGTTAGAAACGTAAAAAAATCACTCCAGATGTCCTAAAGTAGTGAAAATCTGTTAAAATAAGCCCCTGTCTATGAAACCGACTCTAAAATCAGTAAATTCAGCGGAAGTTGTTTGCGCGAAACATCCGTTTTCCCGACTCGACCAGACCTTCCTTTACACCTCTGCGGATAATACAAGCCATGGATCTATACCTACGTAAGAAGAGAGAGAAGAAGAAAGGGCAGAAATTTGTCGCCGACTATTGTGTAAGTATACGCCCATTTTGGTCATCCGTATGCAACAATTGATCGGTGCGTAGCTGTGATCTTTTAAGTGTCAGTCAATGTCCAGTCTGTCGCATCCGGTCGACTTTTCGGATGTGCCTAAGGCTGATTTTTTTTTTCGATATACAGTGTCCTGTGTGTTTTCAGCCGAAGCCGCTAGAAGGACAATGGCCTTGTTAGGACTACTGGAATTCCCGAACGTGAGAATTTAGAAATTCCAAATCAGGTATTTCGCATAAATCCACAGGAAAAACAGAAATTCAAAGTTGATGAAATTTCGAAGCAGTAAATCAAAAGAGTATTATTAAAAGAAAATGTGCAATAATGCATCTTTTGATTTATTAGCAGAAATTAACATTTATCATTTGATTCAGGAAGTGATTTCGACAAATGTACGATGTGCTAGAGTCACCTCTTAAATTTACGAGTTCAAGAAAGTGCGCTTCATTCGGAGTTGATTTTAGAAATTGAGATGTCGCAATTCAAGTGTGAATATTATTAGTTGTGATCATTTGGGCATATACGTCATTGAACTCATAATCAAGCAACTGACTAACTTACCGAATTTTGGCAAATCAACGATCGTTGCGAAATTCGATTTGCGTAAACAACTAGTCACCAAATATATAAACAGTCATTAGTCATACTTAGCAGCTGTACTCTCGACACGTGTAGGATCTAGAACTGCAAAATAAATATAAGTAGAAAGCGAATCGATCTGAGAACTGCGATCGCGCAAAACTCGCTCTCTCTCTCTCTTCTAGCCGCAGGACGACCTCGTGACCCACAGGACAATAATTACGGGTGGTGCCGCTATTCTCTCCCCGGAGGCAGGCGACAATTGGCCGGATGTTTCTCCCTCTTCGATGGCGTATTGTCCTGGCCCTGCCCCAGGGGTGCGCACATTGTCGCACCGGTAGACTATCCGACGCCTGTGCGTATGTATATAGGTATATAGGATGAAGCGTAAAGCCAGAAATGAAAAGATTCACGCGCAGAGGTGGTATACGCATATAGACAGGATGCATTGCTTGGATCCGGAACGTACGATGGGAAGTGAAGGCTTTTTTGTTTTTTCGTTTCGAGGAATGTCGGAAGTGTTTGATCTAGAAAAGAAGTTGACCGGAGAGCTCAGTGTTTCTGGGAGATCCTTGGATGTCTTTCCAGTTATTTCGTTTGAGTATAAGATAATGTAATTATAAATTGAAAAAGTATTTGTATATTATTTATTTATGTACTGGTTTACTTATAATAAAATTATTCGCTCTTCTGGTAGCTTGTAAAAGAAGAAATAAAGAATAGTGAATTACGATACCAACTATGCGAAATAGATGATTCCTGCACGAGCGGAGTGACGCACTGTGTAGTATACTAATTTTTCTTGCCTATAAGAAAATTTATTATTTATACATTTATTTGAAAATGCAAAAACATACAATATCACAGGGTTTAACAGTGAGTTTTTACTTTGCTTCATTCTATTTTTAAATTGATTGGCAGTGAAGTTATCTCTTTTTTTGCAGCTAGTATTTGAGACGGTAGTGCATCTTCAAGCATATCTTCACTATTTCTATTACTATGCATTTTGTTTGTTTCTCAGTTACATTGCAGTGTCATATGGGTACGGTTTGAGTATGTATGCACTTTTATAAATCGCCTAACGTTTAACTATTTTCCCACGTACTCATTTCAGCATCTGGGAAAGTTACAATTTGAAAACGCAGGCTGCGTGTGCAAAATCGAACTTTGTGCATGGTTGAAAAGAAACAATACTACTTTATGTCATAGATTGCATAACAAAAAAATTGAATCTATGATTCAAATTTAGATAATTTTATTAATTGTTTTATAGACCGAATTTCTAAAAAGCACTGAATTCCAACCATCAATTTTCTCTTCTATGCGTTTTAACTGCAAAGCGAATTCGTTTCACAGCCGACTCACACACCCGCAATCTCGTCAGTAATACCACACATCTCGCATAAAACGGTGAAATTCGGTACTACGCGGAAAAGATGCGCGAGCGTATAATTTTTCCCATTGTCAGTCGTCGCACTACGTAGAAAAAGGAAGAAGTAGGTATGCATTTCGCTCTCTGAGATATTATGCGAAGGGACGCGCGAGGAAAAAGCGCGTCGTCTATTATCATTGTGTCCTCGGTGTTCTCTCCTTGTTTTCGCGCGCGCGCGTTTGTGTGTGTGTGTGATGGAAATGAAGGGTTGGCACGCGGAGTAAGAGTTGTTTGATCTATTTCGATTATCTTTTTTACCAATTTTCTTTCACCCAATTCAAAGTTAATGTAATCATATAATTTCAATTTTTGCAATATCCTTGTAAAAACTGTAATTTTGTTTAGATTAGCCGAGGTCTTGCCAAAAATTTCTTGGCAATACGCGAGATGTTTCTTCATTACTAAATCGCAAACGTGCATATTGTCGTCGTTGTTTTAAAATAAAATTCTCTGAACAAGTATTCTCTTGATTTAAAAAAAATGTAGCTTTGAAAGTCTCGTATTCTATTCTAGATTGTGCGCGACTAATAAGTTAGAAACTTCTGCTACACGTGGTAGTGAGGAATCAGCGAGAGGGAGAGGGAGTGAACGAGAGAGAGAGAGAGAGAGAGAGAGAGAGAGAGAGAGAGAGAGAGAGAGAGGGGGAGCAAGTACGTGTGTGTGCTGTGAACTGAGCGCTTTGGCTATTACCGCACTTCCGGCAACAGAAAGCAGCACTTAGCCGACGTCAGCTCGTTTAGACTCGCGGTGCGATTAATATACGCCATAGTCAGCGTGATGGGAAAAATTTTTTTTTCTGTTCAAGGGGTGGTAGTGATCGATATTGCGGGTAGTGTACGAGATTGGATTTTCGCGATGAGAGTGGTTTTTGGGGAACAGGTTAATTTTTTTTTAATTATTGTGATTTAATTATGACCGATCATAAAAAATTACCTTAATTTGCCAAATATTTTTCTCAATAATTGTTAAAAATCTTACATTTAGCTAAGTTAAAGGAGTAGGTGACTCATTAAAAATCAACCAAATTCAGACACTTATGCAATAGCCAACTGTAAAATTGTTCTTCATCGGATCCGAGTGCTTTCCAAGTTTTCGAAAATCGTCTACGATACTATGGTATACACAAGAGTCGTTTTCTCAGTAGCGTCGCATCCTCTAAATATAGCCAGCTTGGGGCAGTCGACTCGAGACCTTCGGTAAAAGTGGAACGAGCGAAATAAGAGTAGAATGGAGGAGCGCGATTATAAGGTTTGGATTCTCGCCAGTTCTCGTAATCTTTACTTGTTTATCGAAAAAAAATCGCCACACACGCGTGAATCTCTCTTTATTATTATAAAAAACGATACAATAAATACCCAACTGCGCATGTACAAGCTTATTTTCAAGCTATGCAGTTTATTTTAATGCCAACTTTAATTCTCGCACAAACATATAGAAACGATTGTCAACTCACGCCATTCGTTCCTATAAAATTTCACAGCAAGCCTTGAACTCATTAATCCCCAGAGATAAGAAACCCTGGAATCCGACCACCCTATATAAATGATATTTCCTCGCTCCCTTACAAAGAACCTGCGCGAAATACTTGATAAAACGGCAATTAAGTAGCAGCTTGCTCGAGTCCTTTCTTCCTTCCTCGACGGGGTGTAGCGGTACGTGTATATATATACGTATTCTATGTATCCGCGTCTGCGCATCCCAGCCGTATCGACCACTCGCGTCCCGGTCGCCCTGGCCACGCCTTTCTCGCCGGGGACCAGGTGAGCTCACGCCGCGCCCCCTTTTCTCGCTCCTCTTTTCTCGTTTTTTTTTTCCCTTTTCCAACGAGGTGAGATAGAGATATTAGATTGTTGGCCACGGATGAGTCGGGGATGAAGTTGTTGGTTAGTCTGATAGTTACATTATTTTCGTATCGAACTAATTCGTTATTGTATTGATAGTGCAATCGTAATGGATGAGTGTGTGTCGATGCTTTTGATTGTTAATTTCGCAAAACGAAGATGAGGCATTAGCCATAAATATGATGGAAAATCAAACTAATTTCGAAGTTGCATTAAAGTTTAGAAGGCCTCGGCGCATATAATAACCGCACAAAAAGATTTTAATAAGATCTACCGTACAAGTTTTTTCGCGCATAAAACTCTCCCGACAGTAGGGAAGCACGCGAATAAGAAAAGTTTTAATTAGCTCTATTCTACGCGGACACTTAGGAATTAATAATATCACACCTTGACGATTGGAGACTCAGTTCAGCGTTTACTATCTGTCGATTAAACTTTTCCTATATACATATCTCTAGGCCCCTATTTACACACTAATTTTAATCCATTTCCCCGGCTCTTAATGCCCCAGAATCCACGTGTATCTACGTCTACTAGGAAAATATTTGCCGATCCGTCGGCTCAGAAGCAGTGGTACAATACTCACGTCTATATAGTACTGCTGACATGAAGCATTATTATTCTATTATGTGTAGCACACTGTGATCGATCCCGATCCGGAAAAATGTCTCTTCGGGAGAATCGAGAAACTGTCCTTGTGAAAAGCTAGTCTGGCAGTATAGATTTTCTCGAGCTTTGTCACTGTATTTCCCTAAACTTCGACGACTGTGCGTCGAGCTGTCCTCGTTTGCTTTTGTAGGCTCGAGATATGTGGTTGATAGTTTTTCTTTCCACGAGAGCGCGTGTATACTTTGTTTTTCCAAGTGGATGCATTGCACACTCTTCAAGTTTATTTTTTTTGAAAAATAGATTAATCACGAAGTAGGTTCAAAATATTTACCAAAATTTACAATTATTTTTTTACCTTTCTAGATAAAAAAGACTTCTTTAAAAGAAATGAATTTAATTGAAATCAATTAATTTTTTTAAATAGAAATTTGTATAAGTTCAATAAATTATTAATATTTTTTTACATTCATGATCTTCATGATCAACAACATAAAGAGAAAAATCGTTTTTGATTCAGACTCGTTTCCTTTGAAGAATTTCATAATTTTTTTATTATAAATATTACTTTCGCAGTAAAGATATTCACATAAATATAAATTTTCTGTGCATAAGAGAAATTCAGTTTCAAAGATACTTTCAAAAATTCTTCCTCCTAATATATACCAAAGTCTTTTAAAAAATGAAATACCACCTATTCAAGATTGATCCAACGCCTACATCGAGTATTGGAAAAAGAAAAAAATCTGAAGAACGAGTTTGCTCTCGAAAGGAAACTAACCTCTGCTCAGGCGAACCCATGTCACGACTCTACAAACAAGCGAGAAAACAGCGAAACGTGCGCATTTAACGGGCTTATCCCTACCGAGCGTCTGAATGACCACCACCGTCGTACAGACACACGCACACACACAAACGAAATTGAGCGAGAAATCAATGCACGCACTGACGCCCTAGCTGAATGCTACTGCCGCTGCTACCGCTGTTTGCTTGCAGGATGGATTATCCTCTCGTACTTTAAACTCTCTGGCTTACGATCCAGCGTTTTTCGGAGAAGAGGGTGCACGTATATGTAAAGGAGGATTTTCTAGTGTGAGTCCCATTGTTAATCAATTTAGAAGAGCGTTGTCAATGTGTCATGATTTGTCGGGGAGTAGGTTCTTTACGCTCGTGCGCGGGTGTATTTGAGGATAATGGAGGTGTTCGCTCGATCGATTGGTTCGTTGTGACAGAGGATGATCCGGAAGGATCATACCGGCTGTTGCGTAAATCGATGGTGAATGCATCTGTTTTTGTGGCTCATTAATACGTTCACTCATACATATTAAATATATTCAGATTTTTCTTTATTATCTAAGAAATATTCTATTTTCATTGTCTTCAGTACGAAAGAATTACTTCTGTCAACGAATTGGCGAGGGTGAGAAATTTTCTAGAATTAGTGGCTTGTTCTGACGTTAAGTGACAAAATGCAATTACGCACATGGTAACTAATTTATATTTTAGAAACAATAGATATTTTTCTTCGACTGCAAAAATTGCTGTTTTTTTTCTTCAATCAAAATGTTAAAAAATCTATCAATTCTATATATCTTCGCGTTACTCATAATCTCCCACCGAAACCATGACTGCTCATTAAATAACGATCGATTACGCATCGAGGCTAGCCGTTGGCATCGAAAAGCCACTACCAAGTCGTTAATACCAGAACGGAAACGCGATTCTCCCCTTGTTCTCTTTTTTCACGCTCGTCGCGAGTATAGGTGGCGCGAGCACAATGGAACGACGATCGCGCAACAATGGGTGTGGAATACGAGGTGTATGTTTTATATACATATAGCTATGATGCACGTGTTCGATCGCTAATCGATTTTAAAAGTCGTTGTGGCTTTTACGCGTAAGGCCTACATAGATACGCGATATGCGCACTTTGCTGCCGCAGTGCTTTTTTACCTGCATGTGAGTGTGGGAAAGCGATAGATATCGGAATGACGCCGACTAATTGCTATGAATTACGATTCTTCCTTTCTTTCCCTTTTCTGCGGTCGAACTTTTCATGTAACATATTTTTCATAACAGATCGATAGTACGAATTTTAGTAATTTGTAAATTCAGGTCAATTTACTTTGCTCGCTGTTTATCATCTTCGAATCAGGCAGGAAAGCCGCAATATCTCGAACTACCTCAATACCACCCCCTCGAGAAAACAAAGCCGAAAACCAAAGCAACCCTTGACGTACACTCCGATCTCCATCATCTCGGTGAATGAGTAAACGCATGGGGGGTTGCACACGTCTACGCTCTGGACGACAGCCAGCGAGAGTAGAATTTTACCCCGTTGCGGTGTGTGGACAGAAAAAGCCGACGACGGCGGTGGCGGCAACGGGCAAAATTAATCAAAGGGAATTTCCTCGGAGCCGAGCAAGCATATTCTCTCTCCAGGAATGAATCGCTTCCGTTTCCGTCTCGGCTTTATGGTACATTGCAGCTCAGCGATGTATTAAGATTACTTAATCGATATGGCAGACCGTCGCACGGGACTGCTGCGAGTAATTCGTTTTTCATTCGTCGAGACAACTGAGACGAGATTCTTTGGAGTTCTGAGCCATTCCTGAGAGTTGTTACCAAAAGTTGATGAGGTTACGGGTATGATAGGTTATTTATCTTGATTTACCGCACTTTCCAGTTTTTGTTATAGCATTCTACAAAGAATGTCATGGCAAATCCCAACCCAAGTTGAAAAGTACAAACTGGACGTAGCCCAGAGTTAGGCCAGTCGTTTACGAGTAATTCACAAAGCATTAATTCTGCCAAAGTGGACATCGAGGCTTTGTGTCAGCTTTCGATTCTAGAAGGAAATCGACTTCCCTCGACAAGGGAGATTTCCTTCGCAAAACTTGGCGCTAAGCTGGCTTTGACGAAACTTTTTCACAATTGAAAAAGTTTCACAGTCGACGTTCTTTTCTTCCTTCCGATATCCCCTGCAACGTCATTGAAGACGAGGGTTCGTAAACTTGTATCGTTAGACTGGACGTGTTGAGATAAACACTTTACTGATTTTGTTGTTTCATAGCATTATAGATGTTGCAGTTATTTTGAAAAAGATTATTTGTTCATTCATATTCTGATAATGAAATTAATCATCACATACTTCCAAAAAGGCACTTTTCCACTCTAAATATACTGACCAAACTAAGGCAACCCTTTTGTGAGTAGTACGGGAAAGTCTCACGGTTGAAGACAAAGCTACTGGCCATCCTAGATCTAAATATCAAATCACACCAGTTCCCATAAGCAATTGGGGCTAATTTTACCTTGTGACACTAGCCAAACAAAAGATTCAACAAAAAAGTATACACGGTCTGAAAAAAGTTCTAGGGTCGATATCAATTAGGATACTCTTTCCGGTCGCGTGGCCCCTTGTAAATCGACGCTTCCTGTACTCATAGAGTAACACTCTTCGACTTTTTGGACTCATGTGACCGTAACGTCGGTCGTGTGCCGAGTGAACGCACTCAGTACACGAGATAGTATCAGAGCGCGTGGCGCGGCCAGTGATTCCTGCGATTGTGTATCTAGTACGCTGTCCCACGAATCTTTTGTGTACTCGCACCAGTTTATGGTTACCTTTTTCATATGTATACTAATTTTGACTTTTTTTGATTGGTTATATATAGTAGCTTATATGTGTGGTGCTCAAGATTTTTGTGTGGATGATTATGCATGAACGATTGAAAGATGATGACAGAAAATTTAAAAAATCAGTATCCATATAATCATATTTTTGTTTCATAATTCGAAAATGTTTAAGTATACCAAAACTATGTTGTATATCATTTATCATTAATAATATGGAAAATCAATATGAAAGCTTCGTTTTTTTCGTTTCGAGAACTATCAGAAAATATTATAGAAGTTGTAAAAGGATGTTCTGAATTTTTACAGACTTTTTTGGGCACACCTCTATGAGCTACAGAGGGTCAAAGTTGGGATTTTAAGCATTTTTTTCACTTTTTACATATTTAAAAAAATGCATAGTTCCTGAGGGAAGCGTTTTTCGTCGAAAATGCATAGAGTACTTTTTCAAGGAAATTTTCTTCAGCAGCTTTGTACGCAATTTAGACATTTAAATTAAAAATTTGTATGGTTTGATCCTTCGGATTAAGATAAAAAAATTCGTAAAGATAGCGAAATGAGCGCATAGTATGTCTAGTTTCTGTTTTCCGTCGGTTATAATGAAATTTCCGTTTTCGTCTTTTTGTGTTGTAGTATGGTTAATATTAGCTTTGGTTAGAAGGTTTATTTTTGGTTCTTTAATAATTAAGTTGGATGGGTCGGGAAATTCTCTTTTTCTGAATATATTGTTCAGTTGTGGGGATATATTAGCTGAATCGATAGGGATTTTTTTAATTTTGTCATCCCAATAGAGGTTGACTGATTTTTGGAATTAATTTTTTAGTTGAAATTTTAATTTTTAAAGTAAATCTTTGGTTTTTTTAATTATTTCGTTTGAGTGGTAGTTGGGTTTCCTATATTCGCTAAACAGAATATTCAAAAGTGTACTTTTGGTTTTATATAGATCTTTAATTTTTTTATTAAGGTATATTTGGGTTGAATTATAATATTTGTAAGTAGGTATTTTGTTTTTGATAGCGTCAAGTGTTATCTCATCTATTTCTTGGTTTGAGAGGTTTCTGTTTTTAGGAATGTCGGTAAACAGAAGGAAATTGTGTCAGAATTATGAGGAGTTTCGAAAACTATTTGTATGGCCCGATGGTCACTATCCATATCTACGGTTGGGATTGTGAAATTAGGATTTGCATTGTTAATTTTTAGTCTGTTGTCGAACAGAGCGATATCTATGTATTTATAGATATTCTCCAAAACTCAGAACAAATTAAAAAAGTATATGTTTTATAATGATGAAAAAGAAATGGAGCAAATCCCAACTATAGAATCACAAAATGAACAGTACGCTCAAATTCATCTCTATAAATATTAACTCTATAGTAATAAACGAACGGCGCCATATTTTATCAAATCTCGTCGAAGATAAAAAACCAGATATTTTATTAATAAACGAAACAAAATTAAAAAATTAGCATAATCCAAAATTCAAAAACTTTGACCTTATCCGAAATGACCGCTTCAGTACAAACGGTGGAGGTGTAGCAATACTCATCAAATTAAATTAATCAAAATAAAAAATCAAAATAAATTTGATTTTTCTAACTGCTAATGAGGAAATGATTTTATTGTAGTCCGTTAGAGAGTCTAATTGTATATTGTGTTTATTGCTATTAACACGCTTAATTCTAAGAGAACTTATAACTAGAGTGTCTTTTATTAGTCTGTATGTTACCTGCTGCGAAGTTTCTACTATGGTGATGATTGGTGGCTTGTTTAAAGAGGTCCTCTCTATTTTACCACCCATGTTTTGTGTTTGCTGTGTGGTATGTTGCGACGTCTGTATTGCCACTAGTTTCTGCTGCTGGCTGTTGAGGCTGCTGAAGGGGGGGGGGGGAGCTTCGTGCGTTGGTATGTATTTGATGTGCGTTGCGTTGGGTTATCTGTGTTGCTGCTCATTTCTGCTGCTAGCTGTTGTAGAGTTGTTGGGATCGCATCATGATAATCTTCCTAATTTCGCAAGGCACTGAATTTATTAATATGAAACAGTTGGCTCTGTAATGATGTGCTTTGTGATTCTATGCAATTTATGTACCGTCAGAGCTTGTTTTTGTTAGGCAAAACATTATATTTTTAGATCTTCCTTTTTTAGATGTGCGACTCTATGGAGACTAAATATGATGTTATTATAATCGCAACCCGATATTTTATAGTAAACTTTCTTCAAAAGCAGTAAAAAGCGTAAATTAAGATATTTTATCAACACATAATAGATTAAAAAAAGTGTGCACCATTGAAATTAAGTCTAAAAAAAATGGCCCATGGGGGGATCGAACCCGCGACCTTCGCGTTATTAGCACGACGCTCTAACCAGCTGAGCTAATGGGCCTTGTCCATAACTTAAGCTAAGGCACTAGAAAATAGAATATTTTTATTTTATCCATATTAGTATTTTATTTTTTTATTTTATCTATTTCGTACTGAAATATTTAAATGAAAGATGATGACATTATCAGTTTGATCCATTACTACTTGCTTTTACCAACTAGATTACTAATTATAAAACGTAAATCGACTAAAATTATCTATATAATTTTTTTAACACAATTCAAATTTAAAATATAATTAGTTTACCGTTTAACTTTAATCATAAATCATAATGTTATAACTATATATACCATTTTTATTAGATTTGAAAGAGTTTTGGAATTTATGTGTCCCAACGGAAAAAAACATTCAAAGTTATTTAAATTTCTATTTTATTTTGCAAAACTAGGTCGTTTTTAAATAAATTGTTACAATAATGTAATAATATTTGCATTTAATGAGCTCAATTTAGCTTAACAAAATCCATCACCAGAAACTAGTATTTTTTAATTAGCAAAATAACTAAAATTTATAACTAGCAAAATCCAGCATGCCTCATGCGCTCAATTCTCCCGTTTCTATTTTATCATTTTTTTTTAGAAAGTTACTTTATGTATGTAAAATTTAATGATTTTGATATAAGTATATATAAGTGCGTTTCGCCGCGGACTACTCGCTGGGCTCATCAGTAAGATGACGAGTAGTCCTATCTTAGACGCAAGATGATATGCCGGGAATGACTGTAACTTATGGAAAAGAATTATAAATTAAACTAGTCGAATACGAACAATTGTGATCTATCTAGTGGAAGAAATAGGAACATTATAACAAATTACTTCTCTCTTACTGATGAGCCCAGCGAGTCGTTCGGGGCAAATGTACTTATATATACTTTGAAAAAATCATTAAATTTCAATCTTTTTAAACATTTCTTTTTTGCTCGAAGAGACAGATAAATTCAGAATTATATTAGTTATTATTATTATTATTATTATCATTATTATTATTATTAATATAAATATTATTATTATTATTATTAAATATACACGTTACTCAAGTTATGTACTCTTTAATTTTTAAAGTCAGCAATATGTGACGCCTCATTGTTTATGTATATAAAATTTGTTATTGAAGATACACCTTCTAGATCTATTTTTTCTCGTTCCTTAGTTTATTCTAAAAGAGAAAAAACTCGTGTATATTGCCAATCGTTGGGTATACTTTTTCCGGAGCAAAAATGACTCGAAAAATGAGAAATAATTAACAAAAAGGAATTCATAGATTTTTTTCTCGAAAACTATGGACTTAAAAAAACTATGGACTTTAAAAAAATGATTTATACTATTTTTTTATTCAGATTTTGTCATTTTGCTCAGGATAACTAATCATAGCAATTATCAAATATGTAGTGTAAACAAAAATAAGATCGGGTACCAAAATCAAAAATAATCTTAAAACACGTTCTCTTAGAATACAAAAGCAGTCCTCAAGTCAAACCAACGCACTTACAACTGTCTCAACAAAAATTCACGTCTTCCTTAGCTCTATACACGCTGTGCCCTCGCCGTCCAAATTTCCCCCTACCCCTTCAAAAAAATCAGCTCGCATATAAAACATCCGACCGGTCGCCAACGTCCTCCAGCCTGGACGTGCACAACAATGCCATCGTCCTCGACCCGAAGCATCGAGCCACTACAGCGTAACAATAACCGAGTAACATCAGTAGCGTCCAGAGCCCGGAATTCGACTGACGGAGACGACGACGACGACTACGTCCTCGCTTCAGAGGGTTAAAAAGGAAAGGCTGCTGTCGCGCTGATCCACCCCACGGAAACCCGCCAATAAAATAGCCGATCTCTCTCTCCCCTTCCCCCTCCTGAAACTCATTGTTCGAGTTCTTTAGCTTTTTTCGACTGGTTCGCAGTGTCGTCTCTCTCGCTCTCTTTTTGCGCTTGCTTTATATTCCTGTGTATATATGTTTTTATTAGTCTGCGCAGGGCTGATATGTTGCCCACTTTTTCGGGGCTTTATCGGAGCGTACATTGCTTGGTTCGATGTAGGCATACATAGGGGTTAGGAGCTACCAAGGGTGAGAGAATTGTCTCCAAGGTGATTATAGTACGATTACAAGTTGGAATTTCTTCAGTTTTCTTGTAATGCTTGAAGCTTCGAGTCAAGTATCATTGAAAGATTACGACATCTTTTAAAAAATATTACATCTAAATAAATCTTTTCATTTACCTATATCGACTTTTATTTCTGAAAGTCAATCTGCATTACGACGATTTACAAATCTTAACAAAGACCAATTTTTCATTCAATCTCGATACCCACCCCCTTTACTCGAGGTTCACTTTATCCCGTTTTTTTTCTCTCGAAGTACGCGAGAGCTGATACACACCCCCTCGATTACACTCGGAAATATTAGGGGACGTCCCGTCGTCACTCGCGACACAACTATCAATTTATTAGCGTCCGCGCATCGATCGACTGGACCCTTATCCATTCTTTTTTCGTATGCGCTTTCCTTTTTTCCGCCGCGTGCCGCGCGGCATATCGTCGCTCCAGCCGATTGACTGCGTTCGCAGCAAATGAGTCAAATAAGTAGCCAACACTATATAGCAGTACTATCTAGCAGTATAGCAGCTTCTTCTTTCCGATTTTTCTGAAAGGGACGTGACTTAGCTATTTTCGTTCATTACAAGCGAGTGCTTGCGAGCTGTGTATTACTGATTTATATTCATTTGGTTAATATCGGTCGACAGCATGCATGTGCATTTCATATTTGAGCATATCTCAGAGATATTGGGAGATTAGTTGGTCCCCGATTGCAGCTAAAAGTTCGATATGATTTATGCGCTACAGAATTCTATAATTTTTGCGTCTTTCAATAAAACAGTATTGCGCGATATTTGATGCATCTTGCTATTAAAGTTGCATTCTTTAAACAAAAATTTTACGGCAATACCATTATATCAAAATTAACTCGACGGTTCTAAAAACAATAAAATAAAAATTGCGCAAGAAATTTCTGCAATCTGACTATCAATCGAATCGTTGACACCGAGTATACTCAGTCCACCTCCCATCGATCTCAGCCCTCGTCACCTTGTCATTCGCAGTAGTCTTATACTTACAAGATTCACATTTGAAAATCAGCGTCTTGCTCGAGTTATTAATAAACCCAATAATTGACAGTAGAGGGCAGCACGTGAGAACAGGGAAAAGGAAGTTCGACTAGTAGGGATATACTAGCAGTAGTAGTACCAGTATAGTAGTAGTGGTAGTATGAGCAACGGCAGCGATTGAAAATAGAATTGCAAGTTTTACGTGCGGAACACCGAACTATGTATGTATATAATTGAAATGCACGGTATACGTAGGGAAACAAAGCAATAGAATTATTTCGTGGGTCATAAAAATAGGATTATGATATAATCTTTGAATATTGTATCATTTATTGCGGCATTCATAGTGAAATATTTTGTAAATTTTTCTTTTTTGAACTTTGAAATTCATAAGTAGTACTTTATTTGCTGTACAGAAATATTCTGTGAAAATTCAGTCCATCTACGATCGTTGTTGTTCTTCGCTGAATTCACGCGTACAATTGTTGAAATCATGTTGAGAAATCATAGCGTCTGCGGCGGCATCGTCATTGAACGACGGGACGCAATTGAAAATAGAATCGACGTTATTACGACGTTCACTTCGCGGCCCGACGCAACGAACCTCGAATAAACATCCGGAAGAAAGGCGCCATTAGTGCTTCCCTCTAGCTCTCGGCGATCCGATTGTTGTTGCGAAAAGTTTCCATGAAGAAACGTACTCGCTTGAAAGAAGTTTGCAACGCCAGATATTAGTTGCCGGTGGAATGCGCAGAGGCTTAATGATTGGCATTGAGTAAAATCTTTTTATTTTCAGATGCGTGCCCTGCTTTCTCTAATGTAAACAGTTTATTATTAAATTAAATGGATTTGTAAAATTACCAACTTTGTCTTGAAATACGTGCTTCAATTGTAAATCATGTTTTTCTGTCACAATTTTTTCGTGCATGATAATCAACTTCAATACTACGATATACTGTTTATTCACTGATCTAAAAAATGCAAAGGTATACAAACTAATGTCCAATTCTCACTAGAAGTAACACCTCGTAATGGACCTTTCATTGCCACTTATACGTAAAACCGTATATACTATGTCTCTCAAAACGGGTGTATTAAATTTCAGCACAAAGAAAAAAAGTTGTTCCGCGCGCGGCCGATGGACTGTGTCCGAATCGCGATAGTAGCCGGTCATATAAATCATACACGAGGCCGCAGCTCTGAATGTTATCGGGCCAGTTCCAGTCGAACGCACTCGCGGTAATAACGCCGCGGCGGCGAGAGAGAAAGGCATATGCCGGCCGCTGTCCAGACCATTTACTCCGGCCGACGTCATCCTGCTGTGAACCGAGGGTACATGCATGTGTATGTGTGTAATGTGTATATATGTTTATATAGCGGTGTATAGAGAAGGGATGGACTCATGAATCGAGCTAAAAGGATTGCTGAAGAGGTTTTTTCGATCTCGAGTATATTAACACTGTTATTTTTACATGATATCGATAAAATTAAGTCTCGAATATTTTCATGCAATTCTGTAAGGAGTGGTAGAAGTGGAATAAACCAATTTACTCGATGGTCTTTTAATGATTGCCAAGTTTCTAGCCCTTCCATCATTTTCCTTCATCCAAGCGTCTCTGCATCCAAGCACCCCAGCGCTGCGGCAGGAAATCCAAACCGGTAACAAGATGGCCGCTTCGGAAACGGAAACCGGAAGCGCGTCACTCAAACTGCGTACGCGGAAAAAAGGGAGCGTGTATATGTGCTTGTGAGGTAATCAAAGCGAAACGGGAGTCGGCGAGTAATCGAAGGAAAATTTCACCCTCAGATTTTTGCGGCACAGTAGCTCGGTATTAGACTGCGATTATGTTATTGGAAGGGAAGAGTTTCATAAGTTAAATTGAAATCAAGGTGGAGAGAAAAGGATGCAAGAGATTAAAATAATAAACATACATTGGCTTATGTTATTATCGTCGATTCTTATTTATTAAATACGCATTTGATATATTAGTTTACTATGTAGTTATAATACAGAATGTACATTATATACAAATCACTAGAATAAATACCGCTACATGATCGGTGTTTGATTAATTGTCTTTGTAATCCTCTAAATTCGCATTCTGAAACGCATGGGAATCCCTAATGTTTTTCTTCTCGTATCTAATAATGCGTAATGCCTGGTTGAACCATTTTAGTGATCGATATACACAATTTGACCTACGAGATATATTTTCGAATCGATATTCCAAACTTTCCTTATCGTCAATTAACTAGAATTATTTACAGGTGTCTCGATTCTCTATAAGATTTTTCAACATCAGTTACGACAGTACTCGTTTCTCTTTGGTGTCTCTGTGTCGTTAATGAAGCTTGACTCGAACATACAAGATTTCTGTAGTCGACAAGTGACTGTGGACTGACAAAAGACGACATTTGCCATTAGATGCCAAAAGTTGCTTCATCCTCTTTGTAATGTGAAATAGTTTCGGAGTCGATATATGATTTTGAAGTTACGAATTTTCATATTTCTTGTGTAAAAAAAAAAGTAAATTGATCAATAGCATTACACCTTCATCGATACGCATTGTACTTCTCTCCAATCGATTTTTCATTTAACACTAACGATATGAATTCACTTTTTCATCATAAATCCAAAAACGAAGTACAGTTTTGTCATCCATTTTGCATCATATGTTATATGATTGCATACATCAATTGCCCAATTTTAACGATGCGACTCACTAATATTGCTGCTGCTCACGAGCATCGTTGTAACAGCTGAAAATGGCATCGCACACAGTGTTGCTTTAAAATCTACAAAATTATCGAGCTCGCGAAAACAAATATCTCACTTGGCGTGCAACGACAGCTCTCTGCATTTCCCCCCCAACCGGAGCATTGCAACATAATGCAATTTCGCGATATATCACTGGTACACGATAATTATGCTATTGACTCGTCCTACAGTGAGATACTTGAAGCCGTTCACCAAAACACTATATTGCATCAACGTTTCACTAAACCCCCCTCTAGTCATAATCTTTGGCTTGGCCTTAGATGTCGCAATTAAAACATCACACGGTTACCGCTCTCGCGCGCGCGCGCACACCGCACATATCCGAAGCATTGAAGCTCAGTAGTCCTCTTACACGGCAGCTTGGTCTTTCGGATCCCGCGGGGATCTTCGCTGTTACCACCAGTAACCACCAGGTTTGTGCATGTACGAGTGCATGGGCAGTTGGCCATTCAGTCCAGAATAGGTAGCCGCGGTGGCGCTGGCGGCGACGGCCGCCGCCGCGGCAGCACCGGAGCAAGGTTCCAAGAGCTTCGACTGGCAAGGTTTGCCGTCCCTCACAAGGACCGGCACGGCGACTCTTCTAGGCGAGCAGTCGAGTCTGGAGCCCGCTGCCTCGACTCTCTCGGTGGCGGCGCGTTTCGTCTTGTACCTGTGATTCTGGAACCAGATCTTCACCTGAGTGGGGGTCAGCCTTATGATGGACGCGAGGTGTTCGCGCTCCGGGGCGCTGAGGTAGCGCTGCTGCCGGAAGCGCCGCTCAAGCTCGTACGTCTGGGCTTTGGAGAAGAGGACGCGTCGCTTGCGCTTCTTGTGCTCGGACTCGGACTCGGTGTCGGGATGCTCCTGGTCGCGTCGGCGCTTCTCGCCTTTACCGCCGGGATTGAGGATGGCGTTGCCGTCCTTGTCGAGCTTCTGTTTTTTCTCCGGCGACTCCTCGTCCTCGTCGTCCTCGTCCTCGTCGAATTCGGCGTCGAGCTCTTCTTCCGGGAGATCGTCTTCCTCCTTCGAGTCTTGAAGGCTGTTATCGCGCTGCGACGGATAGGACAGGTCGGATATCGCTGGGCTCGTTGAGTCTGGTTGTTGGAGCACTGGAACAGAAAGGAGAATTTTTGCGCTGTTTATCGTCTGTGAAGGATACTGATGAACTGGCTTGGCTATAGGGGGAGTTAATTACCCCAGGCTGAAGTAAAAAGTCACGAAACCGCCGCGTCATGCGATGGACACGAGGGACGGGTCAGTCGATGCTTCTATATAGATACAATCTCTGCGTGAAAATGCTATCTCCCCAATCGAAAGTCATCAATTATAGGCGTTCTACGCGAGAAAAGTTTATTTTCAAGAGTTCGTTCGGTGTATACCTAATTAAATTCTCAATGGAAGAAAAAGGAAGGCATACATAGAGAAACACGACTCGCGCTGCATAGCGCCAGTGCAGTTGTACGGCTCTACTTTTTTCATTAGGCGCGTGTCTGTTTGCTTAACGGCAAATGTTGAAGAACTACTCGAGAACTTTTCTCGCGCTTATTCTCGATCACGAAAGAGCTTCGATCTGCGCCGCATAATATTTCCTTCGGTCGCGATCGCGTGCCGCTTATTTTAGCTTCTTTCTAGTATTCAACCGTTATACTATCGCTATGTTTATCGATTTTTCGAGGTCACAGCGCGCAAGTTCAAAACTTTTGACGCGCGACACGGCGTGCTTTAGCCGATACGCTAGTTGTGAACTCGGCGTTTATTCGAATGGAAATTCAACAGTGCTGTACCCATTGCAATCAGCTCTCGTTCTAATCATCGCCGGTCGAACATCGCGCTCACGCAGCTGCACCTCGGAAAAGCTGCTGCTCAGGCGCTTACGCGATGACTCGCCCAAAAGCAGCGCCGATAACCGCGCAGCTGCGATCTCGCCGCGCACGGCTCAATTATAGAGGACAGGCAGATGCGACGGCGTGATTTACCTCCGAACTTTTTACGGTCGTGCGTTTAGAAAATTTTCGGCCGAGACGTTTCGAGCTATTGAGATGTATTAGTCGAGAGGTAATTTTGAAAATTAAAATCGAGTCAGTTCTACCAATTGATACAGCTACGTGAAATTAAGGTGAGAATCGTACGTATCGTCGGGTATTTCATCAACTTCGAAAGAAAGAGAAAAGGAAGCGAGTGTACTACTCTGGTCGGACTTACTGAAATAAAAGCAAGGACGGAGCAAGCGAAGGTCCCAGTCTGATGTTTCATCGTATACATTTCGATTGTGAGATCTGTTGCACACCCCTGATCACATAATAATTTCCCACTGCAATTCTGCGCGATTCACTGTATACGGTTAATAAGGTTGATTTTCAGTCACCCCCGTGCCAATAACCGGGAAACAATGGGGTTTACACGCCTGAAAATCCCGCGGGTCCCACCTACGCAACCCATCGAGGGGTCGACGTCGAATGCAGTGAGGGTGCGCACATCCGTTTCACGGGAGATTACTCTGTATATACGCGCTTCAATTAGACCGGCGTTAACTGCTCGCTTTACAACTTCATTTCGCTTGGGGTATGTTATTGAAAAATTTCTCGTTCGCCTCGCTCGGTCTTTTCTTATCGACTGCACCCTGATGGAAAACTAAGCATAATATATTCCGGGCAGATTTTCTGATCAACGCCTGTTTCGAACAAATGTCAATGAAGATTATCTATAGAAATACGTGATCGAAATTTCGGCTATTTGTTTTATATTTTAATACATTTTTTTACCAAAAGCACTGCTCGATTTTCGAGAGATAATTAAATAATAAAAATTAAAACTAAACGAAAATGTTGGTGCTGCGAAAATCGCGGAACAATCTCGAACTAAAATCGACGCGTTGAAAAAAAAAGGAAGTGAATAGAATGCATCGTACATACGACAAAATGGTTCGCATGGGCGTGACGACAATCCTCGATCAAAAAGCCGATTCACCGCAACGCGCATCTGCACCGACTGTGTGTATACACATCTCTTTCTCCGGTCCCTTGTGTGTTTCGCAGCACATCTGTCCTCAGAGACCAGAGAGAAAGACAGAGAGGGAGAGAGAGAGAGAGAGAGACAGAACCCCGATGGCCAATCGGTCGCTCGCGCCTATTAGATCCTGCTTAAGGGGTTCCGCCAATCGCCGGCTGCTAAATAAATATAAGAAGCGTCGAGGGGTGAGAGGCGTTGGAATCATCGTTTTGTTCCCGTCGCCCGTGATTTATGCGGGGCGAGAACGAGAGAAACGGAGATAGTCGGTCTCGATGACTACAAGCCACGTAACGGAAATGTATATACGCTCGTGTTTTAGGGTGTCGATCTTAGCGCGAGGCTTTTTTCTCCTGGGAGGGGGGGGGGGGGTTATGTGGTCGTCTCATGGAGTGTTTTTTCTAGTGCTGCTTTATACGGGCACGTGTACTTCTTAAGCTCGTACATTTTTAAGTAACATTGTTGCAATGCGGCAAACTCACCGTTGACCTCGTCGAGCGACTGAGGAAGTCCGGGTGGTGCAGCGACCGCCTGTACCGAGGGCGGCTGCAAGCCTGTTACGGCGGCTGCCTGATGCCAATTGTTGAGTAGTCCGACGGCCGACGGAGCGGGAAGTCCACTGGGTCGAGCGAAAGCTTGCAAACCCGGTACGCCCGGGTGCAGCATCGTTTGTTCCAGTAGTTGCTGGTACGTCGTTGGGACATCGCTTACCGGCGGTAGCACCGTTGTGCCTCCTAGTTAGTCAAAAAACAATTAACGTGCTTATTGGCGTTAGGCATATTTTTTACGCCACTCGACTAAATTGCAATAAATTTCAAGTTTTATTCTGCTCAATTCAGAAATTTCAGTTTACTGAAATTTAAATCAAATCGCGCTGTTAACATAGTTATACCTGCGCTATACCAAAATTCAGATTAATTAATGTTTGCTTGCTTTACTGAAATTTTTATTGAGCAGTGAAAAAGTTTAGCTAATATTTAAGTTAGTTTAGGCTTAAGGGAGTACAACTCGATAAATTGATTTTTTTTCACATTCAATTAATATGTTTTGAACATCACTTAACGAAATTAATTTTGATAGTGTACGGTTGATTTCTAAAATTTCTCATTACAAACGACCTTGCTGTATAAGGCTACTTAAATACTTCGTCAACGACAATTTACCTGGTACATCGGCTTCCTCGCTGGTCGGCTTCGGGTCATTCAGCTCCAGGATATCGCTAATATGAAATCCTGACGTCCTCGCGGGCATCTTCATACTCTCTAGCAACCTTTAACAAAAAAAAACAGATACCAAGCTCAAAATCAGAGTCAAAAAACGTTGCACAATTCGAGCACCGGAAATTCATTCCACCTTTCTTCTCCCGGAAACGGAGGTATAGAGAAGAATGAATCGAGACGACGAAAATTCTTCTATTCTGTCCCCCCTACTCTCCTCCCTCTCCTCCTCTCTCTCTCTCTCTCTCTCTCTCTCTCTCTCTCTCTCTCTCTCTCTCTCTCTCTCTCTGCCTCTCAAGACGCTCTTGCAGTAGCGGCTCTGGTGCGAAGACGAGGACCCCACGCGGTGCACCTGTCCACTGCCGCAGGCCAAAGCGTCGCTCCGGGAGGCCCAAAACATCGGCAGGTTAATATTGGCGCGCGCTCGGAAATTGCTGGTGTCCATTATTGCAGCCGGCGCACAATGACACGGCCCTCCCGGCTGTTTAAGCTAAACGAGCCATTATCGCGGCACGTTCTGGCCCTCCGTGACGTCTTGCTGCCGATCTTAAAAGAGAGAGAGAGAGAGAGAGAGAGAGAGAGAGAGAGAGAGAGAGAGAGAGAGAGAGAGAGAGAGAGAGAACTGAGACTTCTTTCCTTGCATAGACAACTGCAGAGCAAGGAAGGAAGGAAGGAAGTGAGATTTTTTTTTCTCTGCGCCCAAATTTTTTTTCTTTACGATTGTAATAGGTGTGAGAAATTCGTTCGAGGAGAGAGAAAGTTTTATGGGTATAACCAGATTTTATAGCGGACAGTAGTATACAATTGGAAAGTTGTGCAGTTGCGAGGATGCGATGTAAAGCTATTTTACAAATACCATTTTTTTATACTGCTAAACCGGGATTTAACGGCAAGGTGCAGAGTTCCGCAGACTGTATAGCTTTGCTAAAGCCGATCCTTCGGCGCGTAAACCGCTGAGTAAACAGTCGAGCCGCGAAACTGGATTAACCGAGATTTTCTCGCGCCTACTTGGTGTATTTCGTCCGTCAACCGTTTCTTAAGGGATACTTCCGATGAACGCTTAACTTTTACTCTCTCACACAGCCCTTAATTATACCTCCGGCTTGCAATGTACTCGCTTCGAATCGCTGAGAAACCGAGGGAGTTGTCGTTTCTTTTTTCGATTACAATCGCTTTCAAGATTCTTTTCCATGGTCTTATTCCTTTAGCTGCGATTTTGATTATTCGCTTTATCGGGCGCGTGCGCGAATAGAAAATTTTTTTAGCAAGACAGTATCGTTCCACCAAGTTAATCATTCGAAACGATCGCTATATTTTTAATGAAGAGTCTGAAAAAGAGCCGCAGATAAGTGGCAATCTTAATCTAACACACTCTCTTGCCAATTGCGTATCGCGAGTGGCTCGACCGCGATAACTGACATTGTTCTATACATGAGAAATGAGTAATCTCACGTTGGATTCATCGTTATATATTGCGAATAATTAACCTGAATAACGCTCCACTGCAAATAGTTACTTGGCCATTATACGTTCCGGAGTTAGCGTTTCAAAATTCAGAAACAACTTTTTTTATATACACGGAATATGTGTTTGTAGGTATTATAGATATTTCATGATACTCGAATTGTGAAAACAATTTTCGAAAGTTTTCAGAGTACTCAAAAGTTGACTATGCACGTACGCACTGCGTAAAAAAAGGAGATTAAAAGAAATTTTTGCAACACGGTCAGATGTATCCTTGATTACGATAATAGCGCATCGTCTAATTCGATCTCACCGCGCATTCGAGTTTTCCTTACAAAAATTTCGCCCACGCGAATGAACACGCTATTACGTAACCCATGCCTACTGTATTGCACGTACACCCATTCGAAGATTCGCGCAATTGTCAAACGAGAGAGTCAGGTCAACTTTCACCTGGACATTGTTTCGAGGTTTCGCATTAAGTTTACGCGTCGACCCTCGAATTTACCTAGTATTGAGCGCAAGCTGGCTGTACCACACGTGATTGAGAAAGCTGGCTGGATAGGGTAGGAACGACCATGGCAGTATCTTGTTCTTATCCGCCATCTCGTGAAGTCCTGAGCTTCGCACTCGAAATAAAAAGAAATTCTTCTCGCTTCTGTCCTTCTACTTGAGGGCTCGAGGGGTTCGCACACTCGCGTGTCAGTTCATGCCTGATATTTTTTTTTATCGTCGCACTGGCGCTCTGGCGTTTCTTTTTTCACTCTCACCACCACCGAAACGAACGAAAAGAAATAACGCAAGCTGACCGTGTGTCCAGCGCGATGAGGAGGACAGCAACTCGAGTGCGTCCTCGACGAGCACTTGACGGCTAGTGGCTGCTGTTCTGTCGAGCCCTCGACTCGAGCCCTTGACGTGGGGGCGGAACTTCAGGGGCGGGATCTACCCTACTGGCGCTCCCCCTCTACCGCGCAATGCTTACGGGGTTGCTCGTGGTGGGGAGAGACTTCGCGTGATGCGCAGGGTTGGATGGTGGAGTGGGACTTGTCTTTTTAGATTTATTTTACGCGTTATTTTTTTTTCTTACGATTTCGCATCAGTCGTCTTTGTTTCAAAGAAGCCGCGATTGGGATTGTAATGCACTCGGCAGAACTGCAATCCAGTTGCCTTTGGCGACAAAGTATAAGCTACGTCTGCAGAATAATTTCATATCATTCGAAGAGCGACGGTTCTAAAGGTAAACGAAAAGAGAAAGTTTGTATACATCGATCCTCTTCCACGAGTGTGGACGAACTATACGTCTGATTAATCTTCTATATGGATGAAGCGAAAAACTCTCCCTCAACGAGAAGTTCGCCCGGAGGACTGGCTTTCATTCGACGCTTGCGCAGTGCAAGAACCGCCTCCGTGAGTCTGCTTCTACGTACTATATTGCTGCTACTCGATTCGCGCTAACTATATATACGCTAAACACTCATGGCGGTACTTCATAATGCTTTCCAAACAGCGTGTAAAAACTGGGTAAAAATTACTTCATACGGTTTCATCTCCTGTTGCAAGGGACCCATATAATAGTCAGAAGATTTAGAGTCCTTTGTAAGTTTCAGCGGGTCGTTGGCCGGTATCGCGTGTTACGGTCTGTACGTACTTGTTGTTCCACGACTGCATCGCGCTAATCCTGTTTTTGCTTTTTCGGCTGCAGCCGGCAAAGCGCACGCGTGCAAAAGAACACGAGAGAGATATGTTGTTTTATCGACCTAGTGTGAAATGGATATGCGCCTGCACTCTTTTCTTTTCTGCTAGTCTGGGGTGCGGATGTTTTTCTTTGGTCGACCATATATAATCCGCGCGTATAAAGAATTTACGATTCTTTCACAAAGCAATATGTTTCACGCATTTTTCCAAATGATTGCGAATAGCCAAAGAGTTTCAATACACAATGAGAATTCCTATCGTAACAAATATTGTTAAAAAAAAAAAGAAATGAAAAGCTTACACGAATAAGGGATTATGAATATACCGAGCCTCTCCAAGCGGTTCATCGAGAATCATCGCAGCGGTTGATCTCTCTCCTTGTCCTTTGCATCAGGGCCGAGGACTCCGCCCTTTGGGGCGACTCCACCACGAGAATCCAACCAATGGCTCGTTCGATTCATTCCGGGAGGGGTTGCTTCTCGAAAAGTGGGGCGAACAAGACCGCGCTAATGCGCCAGAACATTAGCGGCTCCCGAGTGTCACCTTCGCTTCACGTTTTTCTTTTTTTTTTCTCTTCCGCCTAGACTTCATCTGGTCGATGCAACTATGAAGCTATTCTTTTTTACGCAACACGCGCCTAATTCTAGTAAGCGATTAATAATATCAACAAATTTCACTGAAACGTCACGTATATTTTAATAGCGAGTCGTATTTTTTATGGTTGTACGCCATCTAGCGTCGTTTTTGCGTATTTTACTTGCAATGGCTTATGCTTGGCAGAGAGAGAGAGAGAGAGAGAGAGAGAGAGAGAGAGAGAGAGAGAGAGAAAAGACTTGTTATTTCAGTTGAATATTATGCGATATAAAAAGCCATACGCGAGAGTTTATCTAATCGCAAATGATGTAAAGAGAGTCAAGGGGAAAAAGAAGCTATGCACGGGCTTACTCCGATTAGTCTTATATCGATGAGATAATTTCTCTTATAATTATTGGACTGACGAGTAGTAAGCCGATGATGCAACTGGTTGAAATTGAACAATTGTGCTATTTCAACTATCGGAAAATAATAATAAGCGCCTCGCTTCGCACGGACGACAAATTGCAACTGTACGAGATTGTGTGTACTTCACATAGTGAAGAAACAAGAATATCTTCATCATTTAATTTAAATCTGTAATTTTTTATTATTCTAATAATTAAACAAAAATATTAATTAAACAAAAATCGAAATTTACAGTCATAATGTTGGCCGAATTAGAATAAAAAACTCGAAGTGATGAATTAATGTTTATTTCTTCAATAATTAGCATTCGAGTAGTACTAAAAAAATACTATGATAGTTATATCGAAGTTTGTACTTTCCGAATATGTCGTAGAAATTAGTAAAAAACATGAGGAGTCCGTTATTATGAAAATGGTATCTAATTAATGTTTATGAAAGCTCTATATATCTAAAATGCTCTAATTAATAGAAAAGTTAACAAAATGAGAAAATCGGAAATATTTTTTTAATCAGCTCGTGTTTACAATAATTTCAATGTATTATTCATTGAAAAAAAAGTTAAAATCGCCTTGAAATATACTAGAGTTTCTTTGGATATAATTTTGTGTGGTTGAAACTTTTTTGACACAGAAAAACATCGATGATTCAGTTTATAAAATCTTTCGACATACAAATAAAGAAACTCTTTTCAAAAAAATAATATTATCTATATTAAATGTATTAGTGCATATTTATATATGCAAGTACACGAAGAATGGTAAAGAAGTGCGCATCACTTATGGGTCGAGAGACCACATATCTATATGTAAATGAATAAATTTTTTTTATTAATTAATTAAATTATATATGCGATTCATATACCATTCAATAATTAAGAATACTGTACAGTGTTCAATCTTGCAGGCGGATTTCTCACAGACAAGATAATCAAAAATGGAAAAAGAATCGAAGAAGAAAAAGCATTCGAATAAAAAACGCTTTGTCAATACAACTATGCAAGCTCATGTATCCAAGCTACCCGACGACTGCCTAATACATATATTTTCTTTATTACCAATCGTTGATCGAATGAGAATAAAAGCAGGTAAAAAACTGCATTTTTTCATTTGACGTTTTATGGTTTTTATCTACAAAAATTTTTTGTATAGTGTGTACACGTTGGAAGACGTTGAGCATTTTATCCTGGAGCTCTTGCAAAACTCTTCGTATGAACTACAACGACTGGGGCTTAAATGGCATCACTCGTTTTATTCTGAGGAATGTTTTACAACACTGTGGAAAGTATATTACAGGCATAGATTTTTCACATTATTTTTACTTCGGCTACGATAAGCGAAATGAAATCCTGGGTTCTACACTTTTATTCAAAGATTTCTACGATTTATGTCCAAATCTAACAATTCTTCGTCTTCATGAAATAAAAGTCTCAACACAAAGCGTCGAGTATCTTGCAAGAACTCAGTCAAAACTCAAGGAGATTAAGATGCAATGTATTGATGTTGATAAAGCAGTGATTTCACTACTTTTTAGGAATAACCCAAATCTAAGCATTATAGGAGTCAATGCTCCAGGAGCATGTTGGCTAGCTTTGAATCCAACAGCGGTACAAAAATTTTGTTATCTACATGCGAAAGCGGCCCTCAAGATTTTTATTGCGTACGTCATGTTACTATGAATATTTTGCCTCAATGTCTTTCTTGATTTTTATTGCATTTCAAATTTTAGGCTCTGCAACGATTTATACATTTGGAAGAATTCGAAATATTGGATTATAATGAAGAATCCGAATTCATGATGCATGCCGACGCGTTTTTAGAAGCTATTTCATTGCATGGGAATAAGCTAAAAGTACTCAGGCTCTATCCTTACTATCAAGCGGTTACTATTCGATCAATTCATTTTAAAAATTTTCAAAATCTTCAAGAGGTTTCTCTGAGTGGTACGGAAGTGAGGATAAATGATGACTTTTTCAAAGTAATTTCAACTGAATGTATCAAAATAGTCAAAATTAGTCTGCAAGGTAACAAAATTAGTTGTTCTGTATAACTATATCCGTGATAATGTGACTCTTCAATTAATTATTATTTCTCTCATGCTTTTATTGTAATTTTTAGGTTTACAAGTTACAGATTCTCAAATCGTTCACATAGTTAATTTACCAAAATTGCAAGAATTGCATTTGGAAGATTTAGAAGTAACGGATGCTATTTTTTTCCACAATCTACCTTGTTTAACAAAATTTTATTGCTCCAAATGTCCCTATATGAAAAATCTGGGCTTGTGCGAATTACTGCATGAATCGGCCAGGAACCTCGAGAGCTTTAGATTAGACGGGTATTGTCAAAATATTGATATGGACAAGCTAGTTCAGGATGCGAAAGAAGCAACAGATAGTCGTACCAATGGACCAGTCTTAAAAATGAGTATTCCGGTAAAGCGTCGGTCACCGACGTCACCGTATTATGAGGATCGAATAAAAATTAAATTATCAAAATACTTCGAGTTATCTAAAGATTAGCTATATTCAGCTATGTGATTTTATTTCTTTTTAATGAAAAACCTGGATTTGTGAAAGTTCTTTCGTGATCAGCAAGAAACTTGTTGATTCATAAAAGAATTGAAATTATGTTTTTTTATGGAAATCAGTTTTATGTTTTCATAATTTATTTTTATTCAATATTACTTTAAATTTTTAATACAGTTGTGAATTCATTATGTAAAGCTTGTGAAAATAATTATCAATTATTGTTTCTGTTCTAATTTCCTAGAAAACTCTTTACAGCAGATCTTAAACGTAAAGACTTCTTTGTACGTCACTTTTGTATTTATAACACAAATTATTTTGTTCATTTATTAAAAATTTACCGATTAGCTTCTCTCAGAGGCGGATATTTATAAAATTCTCTCTCTCTCTCTCTCTCTCTCTCTCTCTTTATCTCTCTCTCTCTCTCTCTCTCTTACTCGCTTATGAGCATTTCTGAAAACATTTCATTAGAATTACTTTTATCGATTTATAACTCTTACCAAATATAGGTTGTCTTGATTAATCAGTAATGAAAAACAATGAATGAACAATACTTAGTTCAGAGCTGATTATTTTTATATATATTTATTTATTGTTGATTAAGTATTTATACAATTAGCGAATGTATATAGCGAAATAAAAAAAGAGTCCCGCTAAAGCGCGTAAGCCCGGTAGCGATACAATGGGCCTCGATAGGTGTGGTCTCCAAAGTAGACGCGGCCATTAACATATAGACGAGTGTCACGACACGTCTAGTGTACAGCCACAGCGTGCGCGCTGTATACCAGTATACCTATATGAAGTCGAG
Organism: Philotrypesis tridentata; assembly: GCA_018906965.1. Classification (NCBI taxonomy): domain Eukaryota; kingdom Metazoa; phylum Arthropoda; class Insecta; order Hymenoptera; family Pteromalidae; genus Philotrypesis; species Philotrypesis tridentata. The sequence goes on from JACCIB010000001.1 coordinate 13,045,752, forward strand.
GAGAGCGAAAACAGGTAGCCGATTTCCGGCGCTTTGTCGCCTGTATCGCGCGTACGGAAGAGGGCGGGGAAACGCGGCGCTGGATTTTCTCATGCAGAAGATTTTCACGGAGCCTCTTTCATAGCGCGATCTGTGTGTAAATTATGTCACAAGTGGACGGTGAGAAAAAGTCACGAGCTCAAAGGATACGTCAAGTGGACCGCATTTCAAGGACTTGGCTATATGAATGCAGTATAATATATTATCGAGCCCGCTTACAGACGCGTTGGATTCAGCTTGTTTTCATCCTCCCGATCTACTTTGTCGGAGAGAACTTTTTTACTGCCGCCTGTCATGACTCGAGGCTCTTAAGAAAAAAAGCCTCCTGTCGTCGCGAAACCAGAGCCGCCAAGAAAGGGAAAGAAACTTGTCTCTGCGGTAATTCACCGAAACGTTTGCCCTAGACTAATTTGATAAGAATCGAATTTTCATGTCTCGAGAATCACTGCTACTCTTTTTCCAAACAATTGCAAATCTCAACCAATGCTTTGCACAAATCGAGAATATTCAAAAGCTTATATAGCGCTGCGAAATTGAGCGCGCGCACCCCTGCGTCGTGCTCTATCTCTCTCTCTCTCTCTCTCTCTCTCTCTCTCTCTCTCTCTCGGCGATAGCTCTGCCAACTCGTTCTCCCCGTCTGGCCGCACGCGAGCCAATTTGTCCGCGCCGCGAACCGAAACCCTCGGTTCACGTGTATACATGTATAACACTCGTTCTCATCCGTCTAGATCCTCGAATAATTGGATAATCGAGCTGTTTGGTCTTTTCTGCAGACGCGCCACAGGAAGTATCGCGTTCATTGGATGCTCGTTTATACATTACACGAGTATCGGGGAAAGCAGGGTACGAGCCGATTGATCCCTTGTATATATGCCGATTGATTGATTCAGGGGATAAATTAAACGGAACGAGTCCCTTTTTTTCTATTATATTGTTTCCGAGAGCTTATCATGCACTTGATGTTCAGCGGCACGTTGTAGACAAAGGAAGAAAGGGAAAAGCTATTGTAATACAAGCTCAGCCTAATCTCCGGTCGATCTTGATCCCCGAAAGTGTGCGGAGGCTCCCTGCACAGACTCTCTCTCTCTCTCTCCCATCCTACCTCTGCCTTAATTTTCCGGTAAACACTCTCGAGATCTCCACCCCCGCAGCGTCGTCCCTCTACATTTAAAACACTCGGCACGAAAGCGCAGCTATTTAAAAATTGTCCACAAACTCGGAAACGAGTCAAGCCGCGCGTCGCGTTAATCCGCCGGCAATCCGTCCGTGTTTATTTTAGCTTGTTTGGGAGACTGCGCTGCCGGTCTTTATAAGGCCCAACGAGATTAAAGGAGAGAGAGGTAGGCTCTCACCTGCATAAACAGCTGCGCAAACAAGACTCCTGCGTATGTGCGATTTCTCGTCGAAAAAAAAGGCGCGAAGGAAATGTTGTATCTCGGCGCATCGCACTTCCGTGCAGCTCAGAAGGAGTTGGGGGGGGGGGGGGGTACCACTCGAACCCCCGCAATAAACCAGCCTCTCGTGTCTACAATACGGCCCTATGATTTTTTGCTAAACATCGGGAAAAGACGCCCTTCCTACAGGTACCTGCAGCAGGTACCTGTCGTAATTCATATTATACACTCAAGTTCGGAGGTGCGCAGTGTCGAGTGGTGCCGATAGTTCGGGGAGGTGGCTCGAAAGAGGCGCAATAAAGTACCAGCGGCGCGGCACAAACCTGCCACCTGCCGTCGAGTCAAGGGGCCGGACACATGATTTTGCAATGGATGACCCTCGGAGAATTGCGGATGTTTCACTCTTGAGGAAATTCGCTACGAAGTCGAAGACCCGCTGAAGTTGCGCATAAATGGAAATTTATTGGAAGCGTAAACAAAAGAAGATATACTCGACTCGCGGTATGGTACACTCGGCCACTCGACGCCAACGATACAGCTATACAGATTCGAGAGTCGAAATTCCTGAGCTAAGGGACTATCCTCATTCCAATCCTTCACTTGGCACTTGTTCAGCGCGGCTCGTAAACCAATAAAAATCGAGAGACCCTCTCGCTCATGGGCGGCGGACTTTTTGTGTGGAAAACTTATGCCTCGGCACGTACGAGCAATAAATAAGGGACGCGACGAGATGCGGTGTAGTGGCTACAATCCCGGGCTCAGGTGCAGCCGCAGGGACCGACGCATCAGGTGTACCGAGTATCCGATTCTCGCCCCTCTACCCCAGCTCGACCTTTTATACTATCATTTATTCTCTGCCCTCTTGCTGGCGATGACTACGGCCGACGACTTTTCTTCCTTCTCTCTTTCGATCGTCCATAAGGGATATTCGCTTGGTTGAGCTCCCGAATTACTTGTATTTATATACTTTATTCATGAAAAGGATAATGTACATTTTTTTATTTATTTATTTTTTTATTTTAATCATCAAGCTCATTGTAAAATATTTCTGCTGCTGCAGGACGTCGCCGGATGGAAAATCCATCCGGCATCACCTTCCCTGAGTTTGTACATATATATATAGGTGGTATAGGTGTATAGAATAATATAAAAGCCGTCTCTTTCCGTTTTCTCACGGATTTGTCAACTGCTCGGAGCGACACTCGGTCAAGAAGCTTTTGGAGGGGAAAAATTGTCACCAAGCCACCCCCGCTGGGATCCAGGCTCTACGGCCCCCTCGACAGGTACTCGCATTGTCATGTTAATGCGGGATTGTCCTGGAAATTCGTTTCGCGCAGGTACTTCTTAAATGGCTCGAATTCTATTGACGCCGGCACGTTTCGCTCGTCAGGACGATGCGCAGATGCGGAAAAGCGGCTGCGCTAAGGTGCGCGTATATAAGTATAAGCTGTATAGTTTTCAGAAAGAGCGATAGAGAGAAAAGTGAGTGTGTGAAGCAGCATTTATGTATTCCATATATATTATACACATTATACACTATGCTGCTTACAGCCAACGGAACGTGTACAATGAATCGATTACGTTTTCTTTGATGCAGTCATGAGTGTTGCAATTTTGCTTCATTGTTGTTAATAAAACTTGATGCTTACTTTACTAATTATTTCAATTATTGTACTTGACATTCAATTGTTGACTTAAAATCGCATTTTATACGTGTATTGTAAAAACTGAATCTGAGTTTAGAAAAATTTTAGTTCTTTAAGTTTTAACTTTACGCAGCGAATGACAAATCAAATTATATTCGCATGATTTATTTATAATCTAATGTAATAATAAAGAATAATATAGTAGTACTTTGTTTTTACAAGCTATTATAGTCACGCTCACGAAACAGTAATGTGCAAATGGAATTGGAATGAATAAATATTTCGGATTTTATTCTATTGGTATTACTATTACTATTACTATAACCATATACAATTACTATAACCAGTGACAAATTTTTAAGCTGAATGATGATTGCTTGATACATATATTTTCATTGCATACATAATATTACTTTGTATCAATAAGTTTTTTTGACAGATTGCAGGCTTGGATTTAACTTGGGCTTTTTATCCTTGGCTTCTTGCAAAACACTAACTTTGTCAAATAAAATTTGGAGTTTAAAAATTAATAATTATTGTTACATTATCAATTGAGATATGCTGAACGATGTATTGTGAAAACTACGTCACATTTATGAATTTTCATAATGGCTTTCTGTATCTCGGTATGATAGCTACGACACCATGCAATTATTGCATTTTAACATATTGCTGTGCCCAACTTTGATAAAATTTTATCTAAATGAAAAAGTTGAGTCTGAAAGAATTGACTGCATAGTCAAATCCAATATTTTTCAAAACTTGAGGGGATTTTTATTTTTGAAGAGCATGGAATTAGTGACGAAGCCTCATTTCGCTTCTTTTTTGCAATGACCCAAACCTATGCTATGCAGATATAATGTGATGTCACTGGTAAATACTAGCTAGATTTAAATCTACTACCTGTTCGACGAATTTAGTTATACGTTATATGACAATTGTACTAGCATTAATGAGTTTCTTATTGTATGAATCAAACTGCCACTAATATTCTTATGTCAAACTTTTTATTATTTTTATACAAGTCAAGATTTTGGTACATTAAGCAATTTTTAAAAATTATTTCATCGCATGGATAAAATTCACACAGCTCGATTTAAATTTAAATTTATGTTTATAAATTTCAATTATTACGCGATTAGCGCCTTTTAAAAATTTCGAAATCTTCAAGGTTTTTATCCAAGTGGTCGTAACGTCAAGATTGAAGATTATTTTTTTAAAGAACTGATTGATTACTGCAGCAACATATAACTGATCTATAATAATAATAATATATAAACGACGTTTAACCGGTAATAACAAAAAATTGATTTGATTATGTATTAGTGCATCTTATATGAACTTATATTTTTAGCATATTATATACTTTATAATATATTTTAGACCTTACATTTTCTAACCAATTTTACTTTTAATCGATAATGATATAGAGTAATAGTATGCTGTCCAGATTTAAAAGGTAGTAAAATAAATAGTATGCAAATCGAATAAATATTCGATTTGCGCTTAAATATTTTTTCGAATTGACAAATCGACACAGATAATGTATCTATGTACACAGCTCTTGAATTCGTTTGAGTAACACTACTGTGATACAAATGCGTCGAGTACCACTCACAGCATAAATATACCTTCGCATACGTACAGCTGTGCTGCACAAATAATATTAATACCAGCTCGAGTGTGTGATGGGTCGTGTGTCTCGTCAAGTGGCCATAATACAAAGCATCGTAATCCCCGCAAGTGTTTTCGGCTTTCGTATCGACTTTTCATCGAAAAATCGTTTCACGCTCGAGTGCATCATCATCATATCCTTTTTGAATGCGATTACGCCTCTTGTTATTCATGTAATCTGTATTACACATATACAGATAAACTACATGCATTCGAGACGTATCTGCTCCTGTACTCGAGCGTCGAGTGCGAACTTGTTATACCGGGAATCGTTGTTTCGAGGAAAAACGGAACTTGAAATGCTGAATGTATGCACCGATGAAAACGTGAGGGTAAAAATAGAAAAGAGGAAGACGACAGAGAGGAAGTGAACAGCTCGAGCGGAAGGGCAACTTTTGTCCGCGGCTTCGACTTCTCGCTGTGCGAGTGTATGCATTATTGCGAAGGTGCAAGAGAAAACTTGAATAGAAAAGAGGGAGATCGGTGCGGGGGAAGGTAAAAAGAAGGAAATCGATGTTCGGAGGGGAAAGACGATGGCGGTCTTGAGAAAGAAGTTTTTGGATTTTTATTGTTAAATTTTACGACTTTTTTCGCTTCGCTGTATAATTGAAAATGTTTAGTTTGGCTTCTGAGTAGAAAAAAACATGCTTTGAGTGCATTCGTTATATTTTAAATATGTTATAAAAAAGTATGAGGCTGCTGAAAATATAGTATTCAAGCAAATGTTACTCATGTTATACCTTATACATTTATTTTTTCAAGTATAGATATTTCATAAGTGTACCCCTCTAAACACTTCCGAAAGAACAGGAAATCATTTTTATACCCAACTAAACCATAATCGCTCGAGCCAGCAATAAAATCGAGCCAACAGCCTCTTTATACACAACCCATTGACCAAATACTACTGAAATTGCTTGACTCAATCGAGACTCCTTAAAAAATAAAATCCCCAACTCACGTTTAAAAGTATGAATGAAATCTCACCGTAGTAGTCGTAGTAGTGGCGATGGTGGACGAAAACTACGGAGCGAGTGAATGAAAAAGGCCCGACAAAGACTCAGCAGCCGGTCCGGAGAGTTCATGAATGAATTGCGTAGTAGAAGGGCCTCGAACGTGACCGGGACAGAACGCGACCGGTTAATCCCCGGCAAGACGTAGCGCTTTCGCTCGGAAGAGCCTTTCTATGGGTTAGCTTTTTAAGAATCGTTTAAGAAGTTGCTTCTCTCGGCGCGAGAGCGACTATTCGATGCTGCGGGAGCGATTACGCCGCTGATTTTCGAGAATTTAGACTGGGGTTTATAGATATATTTCATTTTGGAGTGTCGACAAGCGCAGTTTTAACGAGCTCGCGCTAATATTGCTCTTTCGAAAGAAATTCAAATTATTCTTGGCGAGCTTTTGTTCCTTCTTTCCTATGTGTCACCCCACATGCACACGAAAAATGTCAAGGTCGAGCGTCAAAGGTATTTTCATTCTTCCGTCGAATAGTGAGTCAGGAAGGATGGGGGGGGGGGGGAAAGAAAGTGTCGGGAAGGAAGTGCGAAAAATGCGTTCCCGAGGGATTTGGCCTCCGGATTTTCCGGCGGCGAAGGCCTTCAAAGGAATATTTTCCATCTAATTAACTCGAGAAAAACTCTTTTCGATCGTCAAGCGCGCGTATACCTACCTGCAGAGCTCAGCTTTGTCCTCGGCGTTTGAGAACGTCACACGCTCGCCAAATACCGGACTGATGGATGCTTTTTTGATGGCTTGAGAATGTTTATTTTCGCTCGATTAGTCGAATGCAACTGTTTCCTAGATTTTAAGAGTCTTTGTGCTGATTTTACTGACGAATCTAAGCTGAGCATAGCTTTCAGAAAAAAATTTTTTTGTATAAGTATAATACAAAAAGATAATACACATAAACGTTAATTGCTAAGTTTTTGACATAGTGAATCTGTCGTAATTTTCAAATTCTTTTTTTCAGTGTACCTATATTTCAGTTTACTTTCGTTGTGTATTAGAAATTGATATGTAAAGTGCAGTGCAAACCGTAGAAATGAAAACTTCGTGCATTAACAAACTGAAACCTAAAAATTACACTATTCTGATCGAAAATCTAAAAGATGAAAGCAACCCCGACGAGCCTCAATCGATTTGACGAACCTATCGCGATTAGCCTTTTACGTTGAAACACACACACACACACACACACACACACAGACATGAATCCCCGCATTATTCCGAACAGTAGGGGATGGAAATCGCACATCGTTCCCTTATCGCCAGAGGCGCGACGGATGTACGCACGCACGCACGCACGCCGTCGGCGAGTAGGTACGTCCTGTTACCGGCACCTGTTGGTTTCCGCTATACGGAAATCCAATAATAAATATTCCTCATTGCTCTGAGCTTTCAGATTTCTCCCTCAGACTGTCGCGCGTTCTGTTTCGTTCACTCGATTTTTAACAGACTCACCCGTACTCATCGGCGTTGCTCACGTAGTCCGGTGGAAACATGTGCCAGGAAGAATCGTAACAGTCGTCGTAACCCGATGCCATAATCTTCCGCTTATCTCTTCCAAGGGACCGTATTATTGTTGAAAATATTTTTTATGCGTTTTGAATAATTCAATGCCGCACTGTGACCCGATAAGGTGGTGTTGAAAGGCGCGGGTACGATACTCGAGAATAACTGGACTCGCCGACAGACACACCGAGTCCACCTATTACTTCAACGATGAAGAGCAAAGAACGAATCGCCGAGTTGCGAGGATGGCTACCGAGATACGAGATAGCCGCTACTCGGGCAACCTTATCTCTCTCGATAAGCGGATGCGCGCATATGATAGGTATATAGGTAGAAAGGTGCTATATATTATATCGCGCTCCGCAACAAAGATTTCGGCGTGGACTGCCCGTGTGGGTTATTGAACACGAGCTTGGACGAACTCGTTTTATTTCTTTTGGAATTGGATACAGCGAATCGGCCTTGTAGGATTTCAATGTGGAGCTTATCGCTGTGGCTCAATCTTTGTCGTAGTTTTCCTGTATTGAAGGTACAGATAATTATTGAGAATTTGTTAATAAAGCAGTTAATTTCATAATGGCTTCGAAGTCCACTATTTTACGAAAAAAAATTGAAATAGAAAAAAAATTTACCGCTGAAATGTCTCAATCCACATAACCCATTCGACCCTCCACTGCGATTAGTAAAGAAAAAAAATCATCGACCATACAAACGAACAATTACGTACATCCTCGTGATTAATACCGTGCAATTACACAGAATGGTCCGTTTAAAGGGACAGCACCCTCGCAACGACCAGGTGCTATGCACACACAGCCCATAATATTCGATCCTTCGAAATGGGGCACGAAAACTTATTTTCGACCCTCTGCTAGCTCATGAACGCGATGCTATTGCCCTATTACCCAATTATTTTTACCAGCAGGATGCGTCGGATAATTAATCATACCTGTAATTACGATTGAGCTGAGGATATACGTACTGCACTCTATCGATTTAATACGTTACGGGGGGTGGGGAGCTTTGGTACACAATGTAGTAACGAAGCGAAAATATTTCTTTTTTGCGCTAGCTCACGTTATCGTTTGCGTACCTATATCAATAAACAAAAATACATAACGCGCAATCGCTTAATTCATCAAGCAACTTGATTTATTGACGTTTATTGTATAATTTAATGATACACTTCGATTCTATCGGTTTGATAACTCACAGTGCGCTTTTTGCGCTATTTTGTTGCAAATTTTTCTTTATTATTAATGATTTCTAAGAAAAAAGTAATCGTTTGATGTTTATTTTTTAAAGATTTTATGCTATCCAAAATAGAGTTATGATAACACTACGTATTATAATGATACTAGACGCAGTGTTGAAGACCTTTCGCTTTGAGGCATATCGATTGAAATTGCAGCTTATCTCGAGTTATTCCACGCATTCGTGAAGCGCAGGTATATACAATCTCGGTTATGTGTTGAACAGGCTTATCGAAAAGCCTTCGCAGCGATGAGCGATAAACTTCATTCGCGCGTTTTCTCGCCTACTGATGCCTATTCTGGGTCTCCGGAAAAACCTATGTCGAGAGAGATGTGTGTATATATAGACTGTTGAGGCTATTTACATGTTTCTTATATTGTACTTCTTCAATCGCCGGTAAAGCTGATATATAGTATACATCAGCAGAATGCAATAGTAGAATATATATTTTATATTCTGCAAAGTTTTTTTTTATTATTGTAATGTCGTTTTATTTGTGCCCTATACTTTTATAACAGTGATGCATTTTCATGAAGTTTTTTTAAATGATGAATGATAAAAATAAATGTATTGTCTTATAGAGATAATAATTCATGATTTTATTTGTCGAAGAATTTTTGTCGATTATCTATATCAGTTGTCTGTAATAAATACATGCACAGCAAGCTTATTACATGAGTAAAGACTTGTGATATCGTCTATAATCAAAATCTCCAAAATTTTGATGCAAGCTTTTAGTGCAATACCTGAAGATAACCCTATTTTTGGTAACTTAAACTAGTACAAAAACAATAAATAATTTAGAATAACTCATTTAAAAAAATTATATATTATTACACAGCTATAGATTTTTACTTTTTATGCAATAATTAAAAAAGTATATACAGTGTATGTACATTTTTTTACAGGCTACCTTTGAACAGGTAAAACAGTAAAAAATGAAATCGAAAATAATGAAGAAGAAGCCACATCCTGTTTTATTGATACCAGTCTTAGCTGTGTTTTTAAAAAATACTTATAGTAACAAAACTTAGTACGTCGATGATGTATAGGAATAAAAATAATTATTATAATCAATAGCTCTATTATTTTCCTTAGATTATTTATGATTTGTTTATCTTATATGTTTGTTTGAGACGTTTATAGCCTCGTTTATAACAGTTTAGTTTTAGATTCGAAACTATCGGCGCCATCTACTATCGAACATTCCAAACATTTAATACTAATCCTGATATACAGAACTCGTTTGTCGGTAACTATGCGGAAAAAAACCATTAGCTTATGGATTTCATTATAATTCTACGCTCGGAACAATGCAAATGATTACGTCTTGCACTGCATTACAGAGAGTGGCGTGTGCATGTCTTGATTCTTTAAATGGTTTTAATCATTATTGTTACCGAATTTATCAAAATTTGACCAATCAATTTTCAACAATTTAGCTGTAATAAACCAGCATACTTTCAAATGTTTTTTGAACTTACGAATAGAATTTCAGAAATAAATCAAAATGATTACCATGACAATCAAACATACAAGTTTTTACTGCATTCACTCATGTCGAGATACGTTGTTTTTTAAATCTCCGCTAAAACAGATCATTTTCAAAATCGTTGTCGAGACTGCTCTTCATATACAAATCTCAATTATAGAAATAATTATGATATATTCTTTAATAAACTTTATGCACAATTATTAAACCTAATATTTTTTCAATCTATTTTCTTTAACAGAATTGTATTGCTGCAACTGTACCCACATGAAGAATCAGGGCTTGCGCGAGTTAATACATAAATCGGCCAGGCACCTCGAGAGCTTTGGATTAGACGGGGATTGTCAGAATATTGATATGGACAAGCTAGTTCAGGATGCGAAAGAAGCAGCAGATAATCGTACCAATGGACCAGTCTTAAAAATGAGTATTCCAGCAAAGCGTAGTCACCGACATCACCGTATTATGAGGAATTAATAATAATTAAATTATCAAAATAATTCGAGTTAGCTAGAGATTAGCCTTATTCAGCTTCATGTTTTCATTATATATGTAATTTTATTTTTTATTGTAAAACCTAGATGCTTTATCCATTTTTTCATGTTATTTCGTGAATCAGCAAGAAACTTTGAACGTTTATGTGATCTACAAATGACAAATATTGATTTGGAAAGCTTTATTCGAAATATCCAAGAAGTTACAAACTGTTGCATTGATATGGGTCTTATTACAAATAACAATTCCGAAAAATCGCGCATTCTATAATCGGAAACTGAGCTTATCAAATCATCGTAGTTTTTAAAATTATGTAGTTTCTCAATACAATGCTTTATACTCCTGCTCTAAATTTATGTTTATTTAATACTGTTTGATATCAGTTAGAAAAAATTTGGAATAAATTGCATAAAACTTAATTTTGAATTTTATTATGATAATAAACTATTATTTAAAATAATTAATTGATTTTTCAAGAATATGTAATGAGTTTCTTTATATACATTTTTAATTAATTAACTTCAACTTTACATAGAGTAATTTAAGCATTTTTAAATTTCCCGCCGCAGCCGGCCCTCTATCGTTATATATATAAGATAATTCATTAATTCCTCCCCCACCTAACCTCAAATATATCAGTCACTTCGCAGTCGTCGTCAAGAACAGCTGACGTGCAGGTGTATTGTAGTTATTAGTCGGTGGCTACCATTATCGTCATTGCCAGCGATTCTGCATATCAATTCTTGCTCTGTGCATGCAACGTGTCTTCGTCTATATCAACCAATTCAACTCAGCTTTGTGCATACATTTAATAAGTGCAAGGAAATAAAAATTGTGTCATCCGATGGCGTCGTCGAACGACCCAGACATCTCCGCTATGGAGGAAAAAATCGCTGAATTGTCGGTTGAGACATCGTCTAGTCCCCAGAAGAAATTGTCGTCGACTCACGACCGGGCCGATGTCTTCGAACCCCACCTGTCCGGGTTTGAGACCCGCGAGCTCTACAAACTTGCTCTTAATTTTTACAAAGGTAAGTTTTCGTCGTCATGGTCATTTTAACGTGGTGGTGTTCACGCGAACACTTTGGTAACGACGACGGTGCCTTGGACATTAATTATTTATCAACTAATAGAGTCTGGTCGATATAGTCGCGCGAGTATAGCGATGCAATGTATATCGTCTCTTGTCTTTAGACCGTAGTCACGAGGTCATTATTGCCTCTTTATTCTATCCAACTTTGCCAGAACCTTCTGTTTAGGCTAGCCATGGAAATTATTGGCTTTACCTTGGCTTAAAAAGACTTTTCATGGCTCTTGTTTGAGTTGCTTTGTCAGGCTTGATTTTATTACCAATAATAGTAATTAAGTCATGTCACTTTGTTAATGCATTCCTCAGCAATTTAGAGAATATGAAACAGCCCTGTAACCTAAAAATTTTAAGTCTGGAAAATTCAGTAATGTTTTGTTCAAAGAAGTTTTTGATAAAATTATGTATCTAACAAGCTTGAATGAAAAATAATGTGATTTAGTTTAAGATAGCCAATTTTTTTTATTGATTAAATGCATCAGATCTTAAGTTCTCAAGTAGTAAATGATTTTGTCCCTTTAATTCTCTTTTCATACTAACTGATTTTATAAGCTCCTTATGATATTTATTAAGAGAAGACTAGTTCATTTCCTTATAGTCTTCAAAATTGTAATTAAATTAGTTAAATTAGTCTTAGTTTCATCAGTTTTATACTTTCTGTCATTCAGAATTGAATGAATTTTTATGCTTTCTCTAATATCTATTATTATACACTTATTGATTTCAAGTAATTTTCATTGTTGCAAGTATCTATTCACTGAATTTTATTTACATCTTTATAAATGAACACAACGAATTGAAACTAGAACTGTAATGCTAATAGAATGCACATTATTTTTTGCTTCTTTACAGAAAAAGAAGGAAAGGCTGTGCACTTATCGTATGAAGATAAACTAAAATTAGTAGCTTTTACACAACAAGTATCTCATGGAAAATACAGCACTGAAAAATCTCCAGAACTGGGAGTATTGGATGTGATTGGTAGAGATAGGAAGTTAGCATGGCAGACTTTGGGAGACATCACAAAAGAGCAAGCAATGGAGGGCTTCATTGTACTTCTAGATAAGCTTTGTCCTCTTTTTAAAACTTTTGTAGAAGCACAAAAATGCGATATTGAGGAGAAGTCACGATTGAAGAAAGAAGAGGAATCAAGAAAGATTGAGGAGGAGAAGCGACTCAAAGAATTAGAGGAGGAGAAGAAAAAAGAGGAGGAACAACGATTGAAGCAGGAAAATCAGCGGAGGCAGATACAGGAAGCACTGAATCAGCAGACTTACTATCAGTTTAAATCATATGCAGAGCAGCAGTATCCTGGCAATCCAGAACAACAGGGTGTACTTATCAGGCAATTGCAGGAACAACACTACCATCAGTACATGCAACAGCTACATAGAAATCAATTGGTTATTGAGGAAAAGGAGATTGATAAAAAAGAAAACAATGCAGACACCCCTCATAAAGAACCAGAAGAGGATCCGTTACTTGCAAATGATCTGTCTGCAACTAATGACGAAGATGATTCTGATGAGCCACAGGTACAATTAAACCAAATAACGCATTTTCCTTTGTTTATCTACGTAGTATCAACTGACTGATTTCTTTACTCTATAGGATTGGCCAAAAATAGTTCCTGCTGAGATGTGGACGAACAAAGGTGTAGAGGAATTTAAAGAAACCATTAGAAGGGAAGCAGGTGATGCCGTAATCAAAGTTGGTCATGGAGAAACTGTAACAGTTAGAGTACCAACTCACGAGGATGGCTCATGTCTATTTTGGGAATTCGCAACAGATGGATATGATATTGGATTTGGTGTTTACTTTGAGTGGTCTAAACCAGAAACTACGCAAGTGTCAGTTCATATCAGTGAGTCAGAAGATGAAGACGAAGATGAGGAAGATTATGAAAGCAGGGAGGATTTAGAGAGTGGAGATATTACTGGAGAGTCAAGGCCAGAATTCAAACCAAGTACAACACCTATTAGTGTCATAGTTCCTGTAAGTTGAAAAATCATTTATAAGAATTAAATTACAGGATTAAATCACTATAAAACATATGTGCAACAAATAATATGATCAATTCATTATTAGGTATATAGGAGAGATTCTCAGGAAGAAGTTTATGCTGGTAGTCATCAATATCCTGGACAGGTAAAACTGATATATTGCTGCAAATCTACTATACTTTTAATAAAAATTAAATAGGTAATTTAGTAAACCTTGATTTTATTTTTAGGGTGTTTATCTTCTAAAATTTGATAATTCATATTCACTTTGGCGGAGTAAAACATTATACTATAGAGTATATTATACAAGACCAGGCATTACAAAGGAATAATATTATTTTGGACAAAATTTGAAGTCGTTAACGACGTTATGTTTCAATGTATAACTGTTGAACACTAGCCACTGATGCAATTGTTTACAGCGCTATACTAGTCTGTTTAAATGAAATCACTTGAACTATTTTCATGCAAAAAAGAAGCGCACTCTTCTCGGATATGAGAGGAAAAATTTATATATTTATTACGTAGCTGTATTCGAAGACATTTTTTTCATTCTACTAAAAGAATTGAATGAATTTTGGATGTCTTTTAAAAACCGTGATGTGTATAACTTGGTGTACAAAGACAATTTCTATGTGTGCATGTGTAAATAAATAGTTTGAAAGGGTATCGATATGTTTAGAAGGTGTAAATGTAAGTATGCTAAATATGAATGAAGTTTGAACAAATGATCACGTGCGCACATAACATGCATAATTTTATGGAATCGATGTAAATGAGGTTGTTGCCAAACCAGTAAAGATTTTTATTTGCATTTTTATTTTGTTTATGAAATTTTTAAATGTTGTTTTCGTAGTAATAAATATAATTTATAACGCTAAGGTTGATTCTGCATATAATTTAATGGTTTAATTTTAACAAATACACAATACACAGAATCATTATTGTAGAATAGAAATACATACTTATTTATATGTATAAATATGTAATAAAATCAAAATTTATGCTTATTTTAAATATCATTATTCAGTGATTATTTGTTTGTTGAAAGATTCATGTGTTACGTTATATAAATGTGTTCGAAATAGTTATTAAATATTGTTTAGGTTCTCAAGAACTCTGCAACTTAATGAATTATGAATTTATAATTTAGAATCTTTAGACAAGCGTTCAATGCATTGCATAAGAATAGTCAACTTGATATATTTCAATTACTAACAAAAGAAGTTTGTCCACTACATCAAAATTGTAACTAGCTAAAGTTGTACCCTTTTTGTTATTAATTATCATCAACAACATACAAAAATAATACCTTTGCGTTTCTACCAATAAACGAACTACAGAATTTATCTATTCCACATACATAAATAAACAAGACATATGTAACGATTAATATAACGATAATTATAATTGCAATGAGCTTGATTCAGCTTAGAGACTACAAATTAATTATTTATAATTGATGTAGTGTACTATATTAGAATTGTATATGCAGTATTCATCATATTTGTGATAAATAATTATATTGTTAAATATTTTTAACTGACTTGTATCATGTTGACTACTACATATGATTGTTTTTATATTTTGTAACAAAAAAACTGAATCCACATCATATAAATTAATAAATACAAAAAAACTTTGCAATGTATTTAGATACTTTGTTATACATTAACTGAAATCACGTCAATCTTTTTAAGGAATATTCAGAGCGTCTCGGATATGCGAGTATTGTGCTTTTTGACAAAAATATACGTGAGTTAAAACGACGAAAAGCTGGTTCTCATTTTTGAAGTAAAATCACTAAGTTCATAAATGCGAAACATTAAAAATACTTTTAACTCAAGACATGACAACGTGAAACTAACTAAAAACAAGTAAAAAAATTAAAACTTGTCTTTTATAACATTTATTGAAATACAGTAACCATATTCTTTATACAGCAACGTGATGCGGTCATTAGTAAGAATAACAATAATAGTAATAATCGAATGATTATATACCAATGTTTATACACTAAGATTTCGAAACAAAACAAAATTTTTATCTTTTTACGCCTACACGTCTTCATTTCAGGTTCTTAGCTAAAGTATACGAATCTTTCCCTAATACAGGATTTATAAACTTAAGAAGTCGCACAATGGCTTTATTTTATACAAGAGCACTTTTTTGAGACGGCATAAGTTGCGTATTTTTTCCTCGATTTTTTCTACAGCATTGGCCTATCGAGACTCGCACCGTTGAATGGGCTCGAAAACTCATTTTTTGTATATAATTTCTCCGTCGACTACACAGTAAAAGCAAATTTCCGCATTTATATCGGATTTCCTTTATTGATCACTTTCTCCATGTGTTTTTCAATGGGTAATACTATTATTTTATACGCCGAAAGCTTTTTACATGCAAAACGTAGTTCGCTCTTAGCTTAGAATTCTTTTAATAATACGATACAACTTCGTCGAGCGATTTTTCGTCGTATGTCAAATAATGCATATCATATTGTTACATGGCGTTATTTTTTTCGAGCCCTAACAAGCTAAAAATAACAAGTTTTTACTGTCGTACAATTTTACTTATTTTTATTCTGCGTACAAGCTTTTAAATTGACCATAGTAATACTTGCGCTTTTCATATTACATATTTTTTTGCTTTTCCCTTAACTTTTCTTTTGGATTTCATTTAGAATCGTTTAGTCGAAAATACACGTATATATAAGCTTTAAAATACAAAGTACAACAAACATACTCGGTATTTTGGTAAATATATATTTGTTTATATATATTGTATGTATTATTACATAATATCATAATTATAAATTTTTATGTACTCTTTGCGCATTCGCGAATTGGTTATTCGACGTATTTAGCCCTAATTCTGACGCATAATTACACTGGGCGAAATGTTGAAAATTTCGAATTTTAAAATTAAGAGTAATGCAACATCATTATTACTTTGAATTTATCCTGTATTGATGGCTTTAACTAATCATCGCACGATAATTCGTTAAAAAAATTTGAATATATGTATGACATGGTGTTTCATACCGCGAAAGCTCAAAAAGGCTTGGTTCGTATTACAGAATATTTGAAAATTAGCAGATGCTTTACGCAGTATTAAATGTTAATTAAAAATCTCAATTAAAATACATTAGAAGTTCTATTATCATACGTACAAATTGATTGTTCATACGTATCAAATGTGAATTTTCCTGCTAAACTCTTCATACTCTCCACATTCTTTTAGTGTATGCACTTTAGAATGTATATATTTATATTTTTTTATACACGTTTTATTTTTACAAAATTTCCTCTAGACTACACGTACTTATTTTTTTAGTGGTTCGTAGTGTTTACAACAATTCAAAAATCCACGTAGATTTTCGCATATTTCAAGGCTTGCCATCTCTTGTAATATATAGTTATGCGTTTATATAGTAAACATCGTTTGCTTACGTGAATTTTCCACTAATTTTGCGTTTCCAATATTCTTATTTTTGTTGCTAATTGCATGGTTTATCTAAATTTATCATACAAATACTTTCAACGTTTTGTGTTTATTTTCATCAATTTTTAGATGTACTTATACGTCAAATTTCAATAAAAAAAGCACTTTTTCTATGGTCTAGAATTTAAAAAAAAATGTGTTCAGCTACAGCTTTCGGACCTATGGGACTTGCTTCTGTAAGCTAAAAGATAATAAAAAATTTCGAGGGACATGAAAAATATAGAACATGAAAATTTAACATGGGGAGGCATACGGAGAAAAAAGAAAATTGGCTATTCAGATTTTTATTATTATTTTTTTAACAGCTGGCATAACTTTTGATCAGAACATCGAAAGTATTTATTGTACTTTATTGTAGCGTAATTCGGAATTTTATTGGTGCCTCGGGAACATCCGTATTTGTTATTATTCCAGTAATTCGACGTATTAATTTTTCGTAAAAAAAAAGTAAGATGATTCAGAAATATTATTGCCAGTAACTTTTCCCATGTTCCTTGGCCTTTTTTCTCATCTTTTAGCTTACAGAAGAAAGTCCGATCGGTCCGAAAGTTCTAGCTTAAACATTTTTTTTTCGAATTCTAGACAAAAGAAAAGTGCATTTTTTTGTTGAAATTTAACATATGTATGTCAAAGCGGCAAGTAGGGCTTCAAGATTTTTAAAAAAGTATACGTATGTATATAATCGTATAACGTCGGGTTTGACACTTACGTGACCGTATTACATTAAATAAACAATAGTAATTTAGCGATAACTAAATTTAAATCTCAATGTAACGCGAAAATCGATTCGAAAGACAAGCCACAGGTAGCATAATTTAATTTTAATTTTTATAATATAGTATAACTATTTGGCCACAATAAGATTTCGTCGTTTGAACGATCGATTGAAGCACACTTATATAAGGTATATATAATACTTATTATTTCTTTTCATTTTATATACCTTTTTTTATACGTATGCCGGTATACTCTTGTGTGAGTTTTCTTCCATTTGTTTTCGAAATTTTCGTTCTTTTCGTAACTTTAGAAAAATTTCATTGTCAATGTGTGATGTCATTACCTTATCGTATACGAAAACATTAAAAATGTCTCGCAAGAATACGCTTTGAGTTATATAATGTATAGTTTAGAAAAATAAGTTTCTTCTATATATGGATTATTTAAGATAAATGAAAAAGCCGAATTGGTCAAAAGTTTGTCAATAGCGTAAAAATAATTTCCTTTTTTCACAAAATTATGCTTTTAATCGAACTATTTCGGTTTCTTGAAATACTGTTAGCCATTCTTTTTTTTTCATTGTCATCGCAATGGCGGAAATCCGATGGAAAAGTCCTCTTTTAGAGAATATAAGTCATTCCATGCACGAGAAAACACTAGAATATAGTTACATTTACATCACAAGCAATTTAACAATTTAAATTTTAATTTTGGCCTCTTCTGCTTTAATAATTTTTAGCAGGATTCCCAATTCTAATATACATCTTTTAGCAATTTTAAAAAAAATCAGTATAGAAAAATTATAGAAAGATTAGTAATAAAGATCTCTAATTTTTCCACTCAAATTTAGTTATACAGGATCATAAATAATACACCTAACAAAAATCAATTTCACTTTATGTTACTCGGTTGGTTATACATGCGCGCGACCATCGATATTTTTCTTGGGGCGTTAAATAGAGAGTTCATGCATAAACTACGAAGCAGAAACATTAAATTTATGGAAGAAACGTGTTTTACATTACATTTTTCTCTCGCGCAATTTTCACAGCCGTATTATTTTATTTTTCTCCTATATAGAAGCTGCATCATCAGGCGCAATGCGAGTTTTTTTCTTCATCAAGGTGTGGAGCGGTTGATTTTTTTTAATTTTCGTTCGTAGTTTGCGATTTACTCATAAATTTATATTTATATTTTTTTATACGTATGTTTAGACGGTGAATCTGTTATAGGTTTAATCTGAAGACACTGAGATAATCAAAAGATTGTAATCTTATAGTTAATAATGCAGTTGCTGGGTTTTTTTCTGAAATTTTTTCGCGTATAATACATATAATTTAATGGTTATCGACTTTTAATACTAGCAGTAACTTGTACATTTTATTAGTTTCATTTATATGCTTTTATAGAAGCTTAGCGATTATTAGTTTATCGATTTCTACCAAAATTATCTAATTTTGATTGGAATTATAGATAATTTATCGTTAAGCTTCTAGATGGATTTGTACATTATACTATATGAACTTATTCTGTAATATATTATTAATGACATTTTTATGGAAGAATCTTTTATGCGTTATTTATGGAAGAAAATAACTTTTTATCATTAAGTATTTTTCTTAATTAATGATCCCAATAATAATAAAATAAATAAAATTTCAATACTTATTTTTTAGAATGCGCACATATATGACTTATATAATTAAAAATTGCGCGTAAATTATTCTTGCAAAAATATTGTACAAGGATAATTTCCTTATAAATAGAAAATAATGGCGTTAAGATTATCATGTCCTGAGCTTGATATCAATATGACTATTGTATGCACCTAATTATGCATGAAAGATACGAGCGCGCATTGACATTTCCCTGGTAGAAATCCAAATATCTAAAATGGCCTTTAAACTCGAAAATGTCTATGAGAAATACTTGGTTCCTAACGTGCAATGAAACGCTTTTTCTCCCATTATTTGAGCATTTCATGGAATACCCATAACCACCAAATTATTTCACTAATTTTACTGCTTATATTGTACGCTAAATACAAGGAGGTGTATCTATTTCAGTCAGTTTCGATACAATGCATGGAATAAATAATCGTTTAAAGTTGTAAATACGTCAATTTACTAAGATATTTATGATTTACTTAATTTTTCAATTTTTCGATCAGTTTCATGTTGAATATCGTTTTCGTAGCCATTTACTGGCCATTTTTTATAGACTACTTTATTCAGTATAATCTATGTTTGCAAGCTTGAAAATACCTCGTAATATGTTATAATAATATTTTCGTCCATTTCCATTCTAGAAAATGGCTTAGAAAGGTTTGAAAAAGCGTTTCAAAAAATGGGACCATTTTTCGCCCATTTCTAACAAAACAAGGTTTTTACTAGCTTTTAAATGACATGGATTTCCACCAGATTACAAAATAATTGGTACAATGTATAACTAAGTTTGTTTTACAATGACTTTGCTTGGGGAAAAAATTATTAACGTTCCCAGAAATTCTGATGGAAATTAGTGTGATCAACCAAAACTGCCTTTTTGATCTATATAATTACAATGAACTATCGATAATTTTCGTTTCTTTTTTCTTATAGTTTTATAATTACACTTATATAATCTTGTACCTGAATTCCAGAGTACAAAATATCGCACTGTACCGCTTTTTCATTAATTTGCAGACAGAGTACATATTTATTATATACGAAATTATGTATTTACTTATACGTACGTTATATATACACTGTAAATATTGTATATATATATATTTATTATATGTAGAAGCCGCGATCAATTGTCATTTCAAACAATAGAGTCCAGTGTTTTCGAACGAATCAAAAAAGACAATGAACACTCCGGTAAAAAACATTTATCACACTGTCGTCGATAAAACGACTTTTATCATTATAAACGCTCGATGTGGACAGTAGGTTTTTTTAATACTCTCATTTCGTGAGAGTCTCCTTCTCGTCGATAAATCTATTATATGTGTTTTTCGTTCGAAAAATAATAAAAATTTGTTTGGACGCTTCGCCGTGATGAGATTGTATAAGTGTGTATATGTGCAACTGCATATCCACCAATTTTCGGAAAAAAAACTCTCCCCAAAAATTTTTTTTTATGGTACTACTACTACTAGACCTACTTTTTCTTGTTCCTTAAGTCATTCTGAACGAGAAAAAAATTTGCGTGCACGGCCAATCGTAGGGTATACTTTTTCCAGAGTAAAAAAAAACTCAAAAAACGAGAAACAATTAAAAAAAAAGAATTCATAGATCTTTTTTTCGAAAACTATAGACTTTTATAAAAATTTCATTAGAAAAAAAATGTCTTAAGGGGAAGTCGGAGCCATGCAAATTAAATGAGGCATTACATAACCTCAAAAATTGTATTCGATCATATATAGCAAATACATAGTCTTGTTTATTGCACTAAAGCACAGTTACGCGAGGTAGTTATTACAATTATTTATATTTACTTCATCTTAGAATTCTGTACATATTCATAATTTTTGCGAAAAATTGGAACTGCTATCCGATATCAGAGATGAGTGCTGAATTTTGGGAATCCGTAACGTGACCGTCACTTTTTAATGCAATAAATACATAATTAAAAAATTTTTAGATATCGAATAAAAAAAGCTTTGTGTTGCGAGGTAGCCTGTACGATTACGAACAATTATCAGTTTGATTTTTGATGATATAAAGCATGTGCTCAATAAAAAGCTGGAATTGCCAGAGTCATAACCCGTCACGCTAGCTCCGACATCCGGAATTTTTCTGATTTTTAAAGACATTTTTCGAAATTTCGTTTTTTTTTTTTGGAGTGAAAAATCAAATATTGTATTGGATCAATCTGAAAAAATTTCAGAGCCTTCTTTGATGAATTTTAAGATATTTTTGTTGTAATGAAATTTTTATAAAAGTCCATAGTTTTCGAGAAAAAAATCTACGAATTCATTTTTCGTTAATTATTTCTCGTTATTTCGAGTCTTTTTTGCTCCGGTAAAAAAGTATAACTACGATCGGCCAGGCACGCGAGTTTTTTTCTCTGTCAGAGTAACCTAAGGAGTGAGATAAAATTTTGCAATTTTTGGGGAGAGTTCTTTCCGATAATTCCTGGATATGCACATATATGTATCGGTATACTGAGTTATTCATCAAGTTTCATCAAGAATAGAGACTCTCGGAAATGATTTCGAGGCGCTTGAGCGTTATTTTTCTTTCATTTAAGGCAGATTTCTGATGCCAAACCGAGTAAATTGTCGATACGAGTCAAACGGAATCGCAAAAACTAAGCTCGTAACAGTATCCGAAGAACTCGAAATCTCCTTTACTCGTTCAACGAATCTTGTATATTTTTCGACTGGACAAATCCAGGGGAAGTCGACGAAACAAGTTTGTCAGAAAATAATAACATTCCCTACGAACCAAAATACCTCACTTAATAGCTTTATTTAAGGAAGTCTAGCCTATAGCGAGGTCTCGATGTTGATGCTGGTACGTTTCGAGCCTCCGGCGCTGATCCGACAACCAGTATCGACCCTTTCGGTGAAGCTCTTCCTGAGAGTGCGGTCGTTTCTTCGCGAATCCGCTGGTGGTCTACGTCTCTCCGTCAGCGACCTCGTCAATCGAGATTTTAATTTGCTCTGTGTGCATTCAATTCGAAAGAGAGATTAATTATATTCAAGTTAAAACAAATCATGAATCATTAATATTAAAAGCAATAATTGATTATTTTAAACGAATATGAATTCAATTCCATTCAATTTTTTTTTTCAATCAATTCAGTTTTGCTTTATAAACAAGCAAATACGATTCTCATATCTCATGGATAGAATTCACCGATATAAGCTCAAAAGATATGTTCTCGGATTGTATTCAAATACGTTAATGCTCGAATAGCACACACCAACCAAAATTTTATAAAAGCAATTCTTGACGTTTCACTAGCGTATTATAAAAGTTTCGGTATTCGCACTCAACCTTGAATTGTCAAAGCTAATTGAAAAAAAAAACGCGCGCATACACGCACGCACAAAGCATTAAATTGAATTATTGCGAAAATACGTGAAAACCTTTGATTAAACTTACCCCATGACCAGGTTGCATGGAAACGTCAGTGGCGCAGTCGACCGTAGAGGAGCTTGACGAGCCAGAGGCAAGCGCAAGCTCATCCAGTCGGAAGTACGGATCGTCAACGAGATTCGACTGATACAGGCTGTTGTTGCCCGTATTACTGCAACTGCTGTTGTGCGAGTCCGGTGGCACCGTTAGCCCGTCGTACGAGGGCAGAGAGATCGCAGTTTCGCTTCGGCCTGACTGACTGCTCGACAGCAGTGCTGTGCGCGTACAGTCGCTGCCGCTGCTTTGCAAGCAGATTTTTCTATTTATTTACAGCTTTTTTTTTATCCCTCTCATTTCTCTTCGCAAACGCTTTTCCCATACTATTTTGCACAATATATGCGACCGTTTGAATTTTCTTCGATAAAGTTCATCCCGAGCTGTACGAGACGCGAGCGAATATAAAGGCCGAGTGCGGCGAAATTCGTCAAAAGTGTCCGACTAAACTCGGGTCGAATCTACTTTCTGTAGTTTGTATCGTATATATTTAGCACCGCGCTCTAGTTTATGTACACTAAATTACATGACGCAAGTTTTATAGACATTTTTCTCGTCTCGTTTTTCATGTTTTTACGTCTCGGGGTAACGCGTACGTTTATATTGCTTTTCCGGCGTAAGTCGCCGGGGAATTTTCAGAAAATTAAAAGTTTTATTAATCTTTTTTTTGCAGCATCTACCGCGCGTGCTTCGTAAATGTAAAACTTCGAATTTATAAGTTCCATCTGTAGATTAGCGATAGTGCCAGTGCGTAAAGTACAGTAAAGAGAAAGAACGATTTCGTTTTGCCATTGAGTCACAAAAATCGAATGATACGAGAAATTTACGACGGCTTACTCGGGCCAATCAACTCAACAATATATTTTAGCGCAGAATGTTGGAGTTCGTATTTTCGAATTCGTGTCTGCGCAGTTTACGTCTGAAATCGAGATCTTATGCTTTCGCCTAAATTTAAAGAAGCAATAAGATCGCCGTTTTTCCAAGTTTATGTACTACATATATTACTCGTTATACTAAGGTATATTGAATGCATAAAGTTCTCGTAAAGACATAGCACAAAAAAATGCAATTGAAAAATGTTATTACTCGAGTATAAAAAAAGGAGGTACATACCCAAGCGAGGCAAGATGCTGAGGATCAGTGCTGAGCGTTCGACGATGTTTCCATGTGCGACTTGCTTGTTTTGAGGAAGATGTGGAGGATTCCGCGTTCGAGGAAGTCGACTCCACAGTGGCAGCTGATGTGACAGTCGCGTCGCGTTCCGTGAGAGAACGCCGTAGCCGCGACAAGACCGGAAGATTTAGAGCCTCGTCGTAGTCGGGTGGATTCTCACTGGGAACGACGTTGCGACCACCAAAAGGATCCGACGGACAGACGGACTGGATTGGACTAGCGTAGATTAAAGTTCTGTGGAAACAGAATTGAGATTTCGTGTTGTAAGGAGTTTGGATATGTACACTGACAATGCAAGGAGAACTTTCGGTTGGTCTTATATGGATTCTCTAAAATTTGTTAAATTTTAAGTGTCTTTCAGAGCATATGTAACTTGGGTAATTATACTCGTGCTCAAATCAAACGAGCAACACACTCCCGCTAAAATCGCTGAAATCCAAATTGTAAGTAATTTCCTCAATTTCCATCACAAAGCAGCTTTCGAAAACTTTTGATGAACTTGTTTCCTAAACAAAGGTACAGCTCGCCTCACCAAAGTCCGCGCAGGAAGTTGAAAGAAAAATTTGTCAATGTATTCGAAATCACAGAAAAAGCAGTCAAACAACGTTGTAATCTTTTTTACTGATTGAGCGCCAACCGAAAATCTGTTCATTAGTTCGCAACCCTTAACTCAATCTATAACGAAACCGGTAAAGATAAAGGCTTCGCGACTGTTGGTATGTTGTACATCAGTCTCGTTATAAGTGAACATAAAGCTAGCATGCACGTAAGGCTAAGCCCATGACGAGGATGCGGCTCGTGACCTCTGACAGTCGCACGGAGCGCGCTATTTGCCATAACTATTTCACGGCTAGGCTCCTCTGGCATAACCTTGCAGCGACTCTTCCTCGCGAGCTAACAAGAGAACAACTTATGAGATTACGGGAGAGGCCGCCGTTACGGCCGGCAAACACGCGAGAATCGCGCCTAAATATCGCGCGGTGTTGATGAGTTGTCGAGGCTCCGATTGCATCGGCGGCCGGGCTTGCACTTCCGTGACGACCGTGACTCCCGCGAGATTTCGACATTTTCGCATAAGCAAGAACCAAATAAGATTTAATCGATACGGGGAGAAAGAAATTCGTTGAATAATAAATTACAATATGGCGGTTTGAGCTTTTCGTCTTCTGCTTACATCGCATTATTCTCGATCGAGTTATGTTCGTTTTCTAAGGCACTACATGCAAAAACAAAATTGTTTTCGATACAATGTTTAATCGTCGGACCGACTCATGAATTCTCACCTCGAATTCTCTCTCCTATAAGTCAAAGACTGACAGCTGAGCGGACGCTGCCTGTCGATTCTGAGGCTATCGGGCCTCTCGGGTTCGGGTCTGCATCCGTCGCAATTGCACTCCTCCCCGTTGGCTTCCTCCTCTCCGGGCCAGAGTCCGATTTGCCTGGTCTGCTGATCGCCGGAGCGCGTGAGGCTCTGCAGCTCTTCCGGCGTGACGAGGGTGAACCTGCGCCTGTTCTGCTTGAGGATCGACTTTAGGCAGAAGTAGGTACTGCGCGAACTCGGCAGCCGCTTCACCACTTCGGCGATCGGGTTGACGGTCACTCGACTGCTGCTACTGCTCGTCGTGAGGGTCGTCGTGGTACCAGTGCAGTTGGGCCTGTCGACGGCCGCGACGCGCTTCGGAATGGCACCGGTGCTGGGCCGAGGTTGCGAGCTCGATTCCTCCGCCTCGGCTCCTCGCTCGCTCGGTCCGCGATTCTCTGCGCAGTTACAGCAGGCGTTCCAGAAGAGCTCTCGCTTTGCGACGAAACATCGCCGGAGGAGATTCGAGAATTTGCACGGAATTTTCTTACCGCTCTCGTCGTTCTCCATGATGTTCTCCAAACTGCGCCCGTTGGCTCGCAAAAAGCTCATGGCGGCCTCGCCGAGGATCTCGGTACTTCTGCGCAGGTCCGGCTCGGAATACTCCCGGACGATACACCTGCGCTTCTGCTGTGGCCTTGGCTCGACGCTTGCGACGGCCACGGCTTCGTGTTCGCTCGTCGTCGATCTTCGCCCGCTCGACGCGTCGTTCAGACAGCTCTCGCAGATACGAGCGTCCGAGCGCAGGCTGCCACTCGTACAGCTATAGCTCGTTCCTGGCGAGTCGCGCTCGGCGCTCTGCGAATCAGCCAGATTTTTTCATTCGCAAATGTCGATCGTTACAGCGTCAAGCTCAAAAGTACCATCTCACCTCTTGTCTCAGCCTCGATGAGCTCTCGGCCTTGGGAATGCCAGCAGTCTCCGATTCGTCTGCTCTGACCTCCATGCCGGCAAGACTGTCCGCTTGAATTTCCTCGATCTGCAAGCTCTCCTGCGACACGAACTCGTGTCCATCGTAAGCCTGACCGGCTCTATCCACCAGGCCGTGACAGGGACACTCGCAGATCACAATGGCACCAGACGTTCTCTGTTGCAGCTGATGATATTGAGGTGGTCGTAACAACTGCTGCTCTTCGAAGTCCGGCTGATGTTCGGCAGTGGCTCGTTCGTAGAGCAGCGCTTCCGAGTAACTCGGCACCATGTCCGAAGCCACCGTCGACTCCGCGGTCGTGGTTACGGCTCGATTCGTCGGTACAGCGGCTGGTTCCATGAGCAGGGCCTCGCTGTAGCTCGGTGCCAGCATGTAAGAGCCTGGTGCGCTCAACTGACTCGCCGACGTGTGAATCTGGATATTCGTCGGCGTATCGTAGTTCACGCCGAAGAGCTTCGTTACCTGAGTCGAACAATCGTTTTCGTGGTGTGTATGTGTAGAATTATGTGATTTTATCTCGGAGAAGAATATATTCTCTTCTGAATAATTGAGTAAACGAAGGGATTCATAGATAATTTTAATGCAGCTTTAACATTGATTTTTGCTCGAATTACCCGTGCTTGTTCAACACGTTAAGAAACAAAAATGATTAATTTTCTACCATAGCTGGTTTTACGTTATCATACTAACGTAATATTATCACGACATAATATTCATTTTATTGCAATATTCTAGTATTATATTACATGTTGTTGAGGGGACTGATACACCTTTAAAATGTTAAAAAATGAAAAATTGAATTTTATTATTTTGTAAATTGTTTAAATAATGTTTTATACTATGGTATTAGCTTATATATTATGTTATCAACATAAAACAGTTTTTGTATATGCCATATTCCAGGTACAATATGTCTTCGAAGGCCAAAATCCATGAATTCCATTTTTTTCATACACCGCAGACTTTAGTTAATTCTGGGCATCGGAGAGCACTCTGACAGCTCCAGATCTGCTTTAAAACATGTAGTTTCCAGATGAATGTAGGGATTTCCAATTAATTCAAAAAAGTTAGATACAATTATTACAAAAATTAATTAAAAAAAGTAAAAAATTATAAATATTCTTCTGAAATTGTTTATAACATTTTTGAATCTTAATTATTTGGAAATACCCACACTCATCTGGAAACTACATATTTTTAAAGCACATCTGGACCTGCGAGAGTGTTCTCCGATGGCCAGATTTAACTAAAGTCTGCCGTGTATGAAAAATTGGAATTCATAGATTCGAAGACATGTTGTACCTATAATATGGTATATATAAACATTATTTAAACAATTTCAAGTTATAAAATAATAAAAATCAATTTTTCATTTTTTAACATTTTAAAGGAGTATCAGTCCTCTTAATTTTGTACACATTATATTGTTAGTTAATTAATTTCACCACAAAACTCTGCATGTAATCGTACATAGCCCAATTATTAGTTGTTACCGCATCAAGAGCTCATACAGATTATATACAGTTTCAATAGAGTAGATTAATCAAAAAACGCAGGAAATTTCGTTATAGTAAATATCAGAATATAATTATTTCATGCACAATGCTTAGGGCTATTTTTGAGAGAATTACGTTTGTCATCGTATACTGTCAATAATTTAGCATGAATTCATATAATTATTGACTATTTTAATACGCGCCAAGTATTATAATACTGCATTTACACAATAATTATCATTTGTTGATCAATAAAAATGTCGAATTTTCTGCCAAGGATAGAAGTTATAATTATTGACACGTCGAGCTTATAAGCTTTACACACGAACGCTTACCTGGTAGTCGACGTACTGGGTGTTGCGTTCGATGATGATCCTGAGTGGCCAACTAAGTAAGAGCGCGCTAAGGCACCAATAGACGTAAGAGCGCGTGAACCAGGGATTCCCGAGTACAGCGACGAGTGTAACAGGACTGAAATTGCAGCCCAAATCCAGACCCTCTCTCATCTCCATGTAATCGTCTCGAAATTCCTATCCGATTCGATTTTCATATACACACGTCATGTTCGACTTGCGTCATCCGGGAGGGAGGGGGCGGGGGAAAGATGTAATATACACACATCGCGTCAAGGCGACATTTTTATCGAGAAGGACTTACCTGCTCGGCGAAGAATCGCGATCTCGCCTCCTCGAATTCCGTGGCTGATCTGACGTTGGAGAAGGCAAAGCCCTTGGACAAAGTGATCTTAGTTATCGGGATCTTCGGGTCCAGCACGAGCTCCTTACTGATGTCCTTCGAGCCGCAGTAGTCGTAAAAGTAGAAGGACGTCGCCGCGTGAGAGTTGACTCTCTCGTAGTACACCTACAAGGTCAGTTGATTTTTCATTATAACGCAGTCTTGACCGTCCGAGAGGGAGAGAGAGAGAGAGAGAGAGTCAATATTGTTATTGATTTCGTTTAATTAACATGTGCGCTCGCATCTCACGCGCTTTGTACATTAATGTATAGGTATAATTATATAGCGTATAAAGTCCATTAGCGCACGTTATACACTAAAGTCTCTCTCCCTTTTGTTTGCAATAATTTAATACCTCGTTTCGGATCGAGATGTTACGTTTATACAACCGGTAAATGAACTCGAAATAGAAGTGTAGCTATGTGTAATACGCCTATTATGTGCGATGCTGATGTATATTAATGGGATAAACTGCTAATTAATAAATTAATCAGAACAGTGGTTATGAAACGAAGAGCTATTAGAGCTTTAACCCAAATGTTCAGTTGAATAAATCAATTACTGAATAATTGAACGACGCTATTATTTGTAGTACGCGTTCCGACGCGGAGAGATAATCGGATTTATTCTCGGCATTTATTTTCCATCGCCATCGAAGAAGCGTTATCGCAATTTCTCTCTCTCTCTCTCTCTCTCTCTCTTTCTCTACACTATTCTGATTTTCATTATTGCAATACACCTGCGCGATTCGCTCGAAAAGCCCGTGTCGTGTATTCGCTTTCTCTTTCCTTTTTTCCGCTCCGAATAACAAGGACTTCGTGTATCAAGCAAACTATAAAATTAAAGACACGAGAGCTCGTCCTTGTGCATGAACTTGCAATCGATCGCCTTTCAGATAAGATCTATAACTGCTTAAGCTCTCCTTCGTTCTTTCCTACTCCCTTTATCGCACATGACAATCTTATATGCATCTTACTCGTCCCCTTGCTTTTCGATCGAATCATTAAGCTTCTGCGGCACATATATGTATAAAAATCTAAATCAAATCAGCTGCGCGATGTTCGATATAATCGGCATCTCGGCACTCCATCTCGAGATGTGCATGCGCAGATAAAAAGCCGCGCGGTATTGGCTGCAAAACGAGACTGTATGCATTTGGCCGTGTCGAGCGGCATCGATCGCAACCCTCGCTAATCCGCACGTAAATAATTAATTATGCGGCGTCGGCGGAGCTCTTGTTTGCCTCACAGAGTGAGTGTGAGAGAGAAGTAGAGAAAGGAAAGGAAGTCGCGA
Organism: Philotrypesis tridentata; assembly: GCA_018906965.1. Lineage (NCBI taxonomy): Eukaryota > Metazoa > Arthropoda > Insecta > Hymenoptera > Pteromalidae > Philotrypesis > Philotrypesis tridentata. Next base: position 13,075,679 of record JACCIB010000001.1, read on the forward strand.
TGGGGTTGCGCCGAGGATCGATGCCGTCCCCCGCGGTGTGAAACGTCGAGACTGACTGCCGAGGCTGCCACAGCGGGTTTTGTTGGCGGGAGAGGATGTGCGCTGTATGTGAGAAAGGGTATCGTGTTCCATGCACTGGAATGGAATCAGTTTGAATATTTTTTCCACCAGAAAGTTTCTGTGATATATTATGTATATATATTTTTTTCTATACATATGTTCGCTGCCGTATTTATTTATTTGGCTTAAGAACGAACTTTTATCATTTGACGATGCGTTTTTAAAAATTTGCATCATTGCTTCCGGAAAATCAATAAATTCTCGGTAACAACTTTGGGGACAATTTTACCGAAGGATAGAGTTTGAAGATAAATGAGGGATCAATTCTCTGTAGTCCATGTAGGGTACACAGTTTCGAGGTTAGAAATGCTTAGGTACTTGTATAAAAGTATAACGCATAACAATATGCGTTTTTATCTTGAACCGAATTTTTGGTATTATAATTTTGTAGTTAGAAATACGCGCAGTATCTAAAACAATTTTTACAAAATACAAATGACCAGAGGAACAGAATAAAAATGTTACGACATATGTTATAAACCAGAAAAAAACCCATAAAACTGTAACGTTACTTTTAAACCCAATTTTTATACTCCGAATATTTTTTAATTGAATGACTGTTACAATAACCTTTTTCAAAAAACTGTTACATGTAGTAAAATTTATCTAGCTTCCTCAAAGAGTATATATTCGTAAAATTTTTTAGTTTTTTTTTAAGTGGATGTCGGAGCTAGCGTGACGGGTTATGACTCTGGCAGTTCCAACTTTTTATTGAGCACATGCTTTGTATCATCAAAAATCAAACTGATAATTGTTCGTAATTGTACAGGCTACCTCGCAACACAAAGCTTTTTTTATTCGATATATCTAAACATTTTTAAATTATGAATTTATTGCATAAAAAAAGTGCCGGTCACGTTACGGATTCCCAAAATTCATATCGGATAGTGATTCAAATTTTTCGCAAAAATTATGAATATCCTCATTAAAAAAAGTGATGGCCTTTGTTGTGAAGTATTTAATAAGAAATTCTGATTGGTTGCTAAGTAAACATGACTATGGTTACCATGATTCACAGTTCATGACTGATATATTGAGTGCAAATCATAACCCAAATCGTTCGCGAAGTATTCCTCTTTAAAACAGTGATGCTAAGTTAATTTGATTATGGCAACATAATTCATAGTTTATGATTCAATACATGGAGCCCAAAGCATGATCTGAATCGCGCGCGCAACGCGCGCTGAATTCCTTGTATATACAAAAATCTGAGATGAAGTAAATATAAATAATTGTAATAACTACTTTGCGTAACTGTGCTTTAGTGCAATAAACATAAGACTATCTATTTGCTATATATGATCGAATACAATTTTTGAGGTTACGTAATGCCTCATTTAATTTGCATGGCTCCGACTCCCCCTTAAACACTAGGATGATTTCGAATAATTTTTTTTACGCAGTCGCTTATTACTTTTATAGCCTTTAAGCTTCCCCTCAAATTTCATCTAACACCTTCCCTTTTTATATTTAAGTCTCCCTTTCAGGTTCCAGGTTATAATATAATAAAGATAAATTCAGAATGTTTATTACATTTTTACACTGATCTATATAAGAGGATAAACATTCAAATGATAATCCTAGAAATTCAGATGTTAAATATATGTGTAAAACAAATAAATTTATGAGTTTTTAGTATAGTGATCGAATATGGGTTGCAATAATAGTATGTGTCTAAAAAGGTTTCCTTTGATTACAACAACAATATCGATGAATTATTAAAATTTTAAAATTATGAACAAAGTAGAAAAATGGCTAAATAAATCGTTTATATGAGAAAAATAAATAAATAAATCGTTTATGGTTTCGCTATTCATTGAATGGATATATGTGAAATATATATAGTATGTACATACATCATTAATTGTAATAATATTTTTTTCAGAATTGATTGAGAGATCGTTTGGATTATTTTACGATACAGCATCAAGCTAATAAAAATGAAATTATAAAAAGAATAATTTATTACATATTTATAAAACTTAGAATTATGTTTCTATTTATGAGAATCCTTCGAGGAGTCGAAAAAAGCTGTAAAAATTAAAAAAAAAACTGAATACCAATATATTATCGTTTCTCTTTCTCTAGTTTGTTTCAATATTGATTCTCTTCCAGTCATATCCATGAATAAAACTTTTTTTGCAATACTCTGAGTGAGACCTCTATTTGTCTTCGATTCTACTATTGATATTCTACCATTGAAGTGACTTTGAAAACAATGCACGAACAAATATAAATTTTATTAACGTATTTCGAAAGTGTGTGAACTTCATTCCTGACAAAGAACTTGTCAACTACAATTGTGTTTCTGTATAGCCTTTTTTTATACTAATCCAAGTTTATTTCAAGTCATGACTATATTTATTTTACGGTCGGGTTCACATAACTTTTTCAGATTTATATCAAAAGTAAGCATACCCTCGACAAGTTCCTGTAGTCAAGTACGTAAGTGCATCATTCTATTCTCAATTTGAAAAAAAAATTCCTTTCAGCATTGTTGCACCCTCGCAATGGTTTCAATATCTATTCGAGCCCTTCAATCGAAAGATCAATGAAGTGGTAACTCCAACATATTACATTTGTTCTCGAGGAAAGTTGATGAATAATTCACCCATCATCCTCGCTGAGCTGTTAAATAATCGAAGAATTGCTGCTTTCGAAGTGTTTCCAATTTCCTTCAACATACTCAATAAACATCGCGCGCAGAGTTAGTGTCAAATATTTCGTGTGGCCTTTGGATCTTCATATGCAATGCATCCCTCCGTTCGTCTCGTCTCGTCTCTCTCTCTCTCTCTCTCTCTCTCTCTCTCTCTCTCACTCTCTCTCTCTGCTTTGCAAGTTAAAATCCCATGTAAATGTTGAAAGCATATAGGTATGCATATAGCGTACCAGAGTATGTATATAGCGAAAACCTGCCGCGTCCCGACCCAATTTAATCTAGTTTCGTATATCAGAAACGTGCCCGAATAAACGGCAACTTCGCATAACCTAATGTAATCACGGAACAACTGCATATAGAATATGGAAGTTCGTCCTCTATGATATCGGCCCTTTAAACTAATTTTCCCTTCATTTCAATGTCCTGCACAAACATGTCAAAAGTACACGAGACTTTCTGCCTCGAGACAGCAGTAGCTGAAAACAATACAATCGATCGCTATAGTAAGTGCTCGCGATGCATGTATGAAGTTGAATTATGAGGACTCGAGTCGACGCAGAGGTGATGTAATCGAGAGGGTCGGATATAGCTAGGTATATACAACAATAAACCGCTCCCGTGTCACCTCTCTCTCTCTCGCTGTTGAGAGCCTCGAGCATAATTGACTGTCGGTGTACATTGTGTCTTTTGTGTCGGAAATACTCTGGCTTTTCCAATGGAAATCCGTAAGTTGACTTGCTTTTCAAATTATTGGGGAGACTGGAAAAATCACTCTTCCATTGCCGAGCTTGCGAAAGATAACAAGGAATATGCCCTGAATATAAATTATCGTTTTCTCTCCCCTTCTTGTTTGCATCACAAGCAAAACCTCTGCTCGACCTTTCCATCATTAATTCATGACATTTTATGCATAGATTCGAAGGGTGTCCCGTTCATCAATTTATTTACGTTCATGATCCGAATCCACAAGCGATTAATTTTCTTCCCTCTCGATTTTTTTCTTCTCGAGGTTGTATTATATGCAATATGCGCTTTATTCAAGGCCTGTTTTTCTATCGCTGCTGCAATAACAGTGACTCGTTTCATTGGAATTCGCCTCGTGATTTTCATGTAATGTTCTAAGAAACTAATGGGGTGTACAAAGATTTATCAGAAAGATTCTTGAGTTTCTCATAGTAGCGAACGTATTTCCTCATTGATCGCGACATTCACAAATAAAAGTATAATCTTGTACGCGCAAATAAGCGAGTCGTTCATCGTAAAACTTGGCGCGTTGCCTCTTTAACTTTTTCGATCCCATGGAACGCACGACTCTCATTTTAAAAGATGCATTTTTTTACACCGTATTAGAACGTTCTTTACACAGCACAATTCGTATGCGTAAAGCACAAATGAATGACTAACCTGAGTGGTGGTGAAATTGTCGCCGTTACGGTAACGCATGATTTGACGCTTTCTGCGCACGTAGTGGTAAGAGATTGCCTTCCACCAGATAGTCGGTTGGGCCAAACGAAGCTGCGTCAGCTTGGCCAAGACGCCGCTCTGGCCCTCGGCGTGTAGCAAGTCGATTCGAATGGGGGAGTGATAGCACTCGACGAGGTAGACGAGGTAGAGCATCCCCATGAACGCCACCTGCGTCATTTTGTCGATGGAAAAAATTGTTTCCTCTAATACACCGATTCTGCATCAATGGCTTAGACCTTCCAATGAGTTACGAATTAAGCACCGCTAGATGGCGCATGATTTAATAAGCTTAAACCGCAAGCGAAGCGATCCACGAAATTCGATAGTGTGTGTAGTTAAGGTTCCTCCCTAAAGTCAGTCTATGCATCATGTACACGGAACAGTACCGATTTTTGGGCAAATAATTTATTGGATAAACTAAACTATTGAGTAAGAGATGCACCGATATTGTCGCATAAATATAGATTGGCAGGGAAGAACCTTCAACAAAGAACGTCTCATCCGTTTGAAATGAGGAGAGTCGCGTCAACGTTGAAAAATAACCGTAGCTCGTCCTTTATACAGCATAAACTTTCGTAAGACTTCGTTGAGAGATGATCAAGATTAGTTTTCAGCTCTCAAGGGCCTCCGGAAATTAAGTGTCTTTCGAGGATTTTGACAAGCGTAAAAATTCGGCATTGCGATCCCTCTTGTGCGCGCGTTGGATCGCCGTAGGAGATGAGGTATTAAATTTCAAAGTTCAGTGTAGATAGTGCGACGCGTCGCATTTTGTCTCTATCGCGTAAATTAATTCGCTCGCGTTCGAAGTTTCGTCGAGACTCGGGTTCAAAGAACAACTCATTATACGTATAGCCGTGAGCAGTGCAATTTACTCGCGCAATCGACACAAAGGACCGGAGCCCAGTGGAAATGAGATCGAAATGACCGATGGTATTTATAATATTGAGGTATATTATAGCCTCTCTACACGCTATAACACAGTCTATTGTACTAATTGAATTAGTTGAGAAACTTACGGGGATGTAAATGTAGCCGTCGTCACAGGGCGAGACATACTTTGTGCTTCTGATTGGAAACGTTGAAAAATTAATGACTATCTGCAAATTATGCAAAACGAAGTGATTAATACGAATGACGAGCGCACAGAATGAATGGAACGAAAAAAAAACATTAAATGTCCGTGAACTGGAATCTCAATTTCGTGTCCATCGCTAACAAGCTTAATTGAAAACCATGTGGATTGCACAATCGGGAGCTTGCAGCAATGCTGTCTCTGAATAAACGCGGAAATTAAGCATTCGCCACAGCTGTGCGCCGAGTTGCACGTATAGATACATTTATATACACGTATACATATACCTTGGAAACATTGGCGCATCTGCACCAAGAGACGGCGGCAAGGCATCCGTAGATCAGCACTGAAAGCACCAGGCATTTGCAATTAGCTTCCTTCTGGAGAGCACCGCAGAGGGTCTGGGGTACTGATTTTTGCTGGACAAAACGAAAAATTCATGAACGTTATTGCTGAATTTACGATTGCAATATAATAAAACTGGGTACGCGACAAGATCGATATGTGAATTTTATTACGAGGATGAGTTTTATATGCGCGAGATAAAATGCACCGAGGTAGTATAGAGAGATCATAAACGAATTCCGGTGCTGCGAAAGAAAAAAAATGGTTGAACGACGTTCCGGAAAGTCTCTACTATATTACACCCAGCATTTCATGTTTTTTTTTTTAATAATAAGGCGAAGCAGTCTCAATCGGGTCAAGAATGAAATGCGGTTTATGAAAGACATGCCTCACTGAGCTCGATGCAGGAAAAACATTGGCTACTTAGTGGTTTTTCAAAAAACCAATTAGAAAATTCAGTAGTAACTCTACTAAGTATAACTATTTTTGAAACTTAAAATTGTATATATTCTCTATTTTAATTTCTATTGAATTTATAGAAAAAGAAAACTAGATATAATGAACCAGAATAATAATCTTATTCAAACCATTTGAGATATTCCATATAATAGAAAAATGCTAGAAAATTTAGGGGTTTTTCGTTTCTTTGTGTATTATTTCAATGCATCAATGCTTATATTGTTTAAATAGCATTTCAGACGAAACAAATATTATGGCTATATATCCTAAAATACAAAAAATCAAAAAATAATTGGATTTTCTTCCGTGATTTCCCTTCGATTTTCCAAGAAATCGAATGAATTTGTTTTACTGAAATTGAACCAAAGACAATAAGAACCCTTGTATACATTTTTTACTTTTCTTTTAAGGTACATTCCAGGAGAAAATGAAAACTTTTCATATTAAATTATTATTTTTCGTTCTTCATTATTGATAGAATCAGGTCAAATATATTGAAAGAGGCTGTTTAATAAAATGAAAAATACTTTTCAATTACAAAAGACACTATAACTTCAGAGACATATCAATAATTGAATTATAATAATATTTAACTACGATGTGAATTTTTATACTTAATCAACCGATTAATTTTATTCCTAAAGTAACGATATGGTTGCATCACTAACTAGGCCTGCGCCAAGACTCATTATTTATCAAAATTTGCATGGATTTCATGAAATTTCGTAAGAAATTAGGTAAATAATGATAGCTCTGAGTGGTTATATGAATGGTTATACAACAAATCATTGCAGTGACCCTATCTACCAATTTCATGTAGTTTAAATTGAATTAAAACTAAAAATTTTAATATAAACTATAAGTATTCATAAATTTCAATTTGCTGACAAAAAATGGTTTTTACCCGTGAAACAGCTTTTCAATTGAACATATGTAAACTGGTTCGAATAAGTATAAAAAGCAAAAAATAAACGTTTAACAGTAAGGATGCGTAAATACTCAAAGAGTAAGCATATTCGACGTTTAAAATTTTGCGTATATAAACTTTTGAAAGAAAAAGCAAATCTCATACTTACTTCCTCATTCTCACGATTCATCATTGTACCTAATTCGCGCTATCGAAGATATCCCCTTTGTCAGAGGCGATTCATCTCCCGCCTCTGCGCACAACAGCACTGTTCAGGTTCTGCGTCAGTCTGAAAGCACACAATGCGAGGGGTGTAGAAAACAGTAAGGCTGGTCCAGCCGCGTTAATTAAGTACTTAAAGCTACCTAGTTAGCCGGTTGTAGAAAGAGCCGAACGAAATTTAAGACATTATTGCACAACGCGACGTGTGCGCCTGCAGCGACGAATTTTCTTCTCGGACCTTCTTTTTTCAACATCCTTCGTCGCGGAAGTGGGTTAATGCGTTTTTGCGCGCTCGTAAAGGTGTGATTGTTCTTTTATCAGCTGGAGAAGCTTTGAGAGTGAGATATAGAGAAGGAGAAAGAAGGAGCTTTTTGTCGGAGAGGGATTCGTCGTTTTGTGGCAGACTCATGCGGGGAAGATTATTATTCAGTTTTTCTCGGGTTAACGGATCTGTTAGAGGATTTCGGTTCATTGTTGCATTTAGAACTCGAAACGTTTTACCACGTCGTATTACTTTGAGCCTGCTGTATTTTTACAAATTTATGATGATTGGATTGACTTTTTCAAATACTTTTTAACGCACCTTTAATATTTTAATCAATATCTGGTGTGAATAGAATGGTTATTCGATTAAAGTGAAAAAATTTTTAAGATCGATAAAAGTGATGATTAAAATTGTATACTTCGAAAAAACAACGAGCAGAAATTTTCAACAAGAAATTATGCACGTGTATAAATGAATTCGACGAAAGCGACTAATAAAAATTTTAATTTATGCATGCCATAAAAATAATTAAATATACTGAAGAGGTTCTGGTTCAAGCGCTATTTACCAGAATGTATATTCTGATAGCAACGATCACACGAAAGTTGCAAGTCAAAAAATATATCTATTTTGACAAGAATATGCATGACTATTTAAAAGATAATTTATGAGATAATAATCAAAGCCGTCTAAATCAATTGAAATAGTGTCAAAAATTAAATATTAACAAAAATCAGCTTATACTATTTTATATTTCTGTAACGTTAAAAAGACAAGAAGAAAAACAATAGAACTTTGCTTATATTCATACTTTTTAAATACCTACGCGTGCTACATTCCCGATGCATGCATTACATTATCTTGGCGAGAGGCGAATCACTCGGGTATAATACTTCATTCGGGAAAAAACATCTCGCAGAGTGTAGGCCGCACCACGAAATACGGGAATACACTGTTCCGCGCTTCTTTTTTTCCTTCCTTGCTACACCTGTGTCACCCGAAAGCTACCTCTGTATGTAAGCGTTAAATTTTTTTTCACAATTTTTCAACAACCTTTCGTGAAGTTTGCATTCTAGAATTATTCTGAGATCGGATACATTTGCGTATATAATCAAACACTTGACTGTTTCGCTCATCTTCTTTTTCGTGGCGCAACGAGGAAACTTTTTAATTGGCTACCGTAAATTATATGCGTCAGAGCGCGACGATGAAAGAAACATAAGTCAGTTAAACGCAATTTTCGAAAGAAAAACTTGTGGACGGTGACAATTTTTTAATAAAAAAGTTTTAAGAATTTTACAGTTTTAAATATTTTTGAGTTAGAATTATAATTATTTGAAATGAAAAGCTGATTTTTTGCGTTCATTCAAAAAATTTCCGAAGATAATTTAAGTGGTTTTAGATATAGTTTATTATTTTCTTTAACTTTTGTATTATTACTTTTCTAACTTTAGGTATCACTTTGTGAATTCAAAAACATACATTCTTAAAGAATAATTTGCTGTTATATCTTGTTAACATTTCCTGCTTCTTTAGATACTTATCAGTTAGCGACAATTTTTATTTCAACAGAATATATCCTCTGCAAAATCGGTTTTCATTTCTTGAAAATTTCATCGGAGCGCCTGATATCCCTTTATTTATTTTATTCCCCCTGAGTACTGACCTATCGTATAGAGTACGTGCTATATTGATGTTGTGGAACAAAAGATCGTGTCGTCGATTTGAAATTCACGCGCGCAGGGGATATATGTATATACAATACACACACACACACACACCCACACACACATATATATATATATATGTGTGTGTGTGTGTGTGTAAAAAAGTATATATATATATGTATATATGTGTATATATATATAAATGGGGCTTTTTTGAAATTGGAAAAGCTTTTCAACAAGGTTGATTTTATTTCAACAAAAAATCACGCTATAAAACTGCATTGCTGCGATACATTAGCTATGCATTGCTCGAGTCAGTATGCATTATGTACACATCAAGATCTAGACATATTTAGACATAATTTAGGGAAGGGAACTTTGACTCGTTTGAGAATCAAATATACTTGATTTTGATTCTAAATAAGAGAATAAATCTTAAATTTGCAGATGAACATTATTATATTTATTATTATTATTATTATATTTATTAGTATTATTATATTAATTATTATTATTATTATATTAGATTAGATTAAGGACAAATCGTTGCCAAATTTAAGAAAAGTTGGGTTATGTTATTATTCGCAAGGGCTGTCTCCCACGGTTGTCTGTATATATTTTTATTTTATTCATATTATGCTAATTATATTCCGATAAGCTATTGTTGAGCAATATGAAAGTTAAATAAAACAAAAATTATGAATACGATGAATAACAACAAAATGTATGCTTAGCGATTTTTTTATAATTTCATTCAGTTTTCAATTTATTCGCCCTTTTAAATTATTTAGACAGTTCCGTAACGCATAGTAAACAAAAGTGAAATCCCTCAAAATTGATTATAAAAAAAATTCTTCTATTTATCTACTCCGAGCTTCTATTTTTAACTACTATTCCTTTCTGAAAGGACGCGAATAAAAACTAATAAGAATATCTTACATTGAAATTGAATTGTCGACTCAACTATGACACTTGAAATAGATCTATAATTATGAATTTTAAAAAAATGATCCATAAAAATATTACAATAATAATTTAAATATTGTATTCATTGACAAAATCTTTAAATTATTGTATTCATTTTTTGAAAAATATTTTAGTAATATTTATTTATAATTTAAATGGGTATTTGATCCAATGCAATATGCACTCGCATCTTGGTGAGTAACAAAATTATCTTTTTCCTTGAATCGATTGAATATTTTTTGAATACAATAAATGCCTTTAAAACAGTTTTTAAACAAATATTTATTATTTTTAGTATATATATTTAAAAGTATTTGTTTTGTAATATATATATATTTATAGCTGTCAATTACTTACAAAAAAGAGGCATGATGTCTCAATCATAAATCTAATCTAAACTATGAAAAATTGATCAAAAAAATAAAATTCGTATTTCGACGTTATCCATTCAGTAAGTTTTCATAATAGAAGTCAGAAATAAATATATACCGTCACATATTTCATGCAAATTCTTTAAGAAACTACTGAAGAAAATCCTGAACACGTGTTTAATTTTTTAAATTAACAATCATATTTCTCATTTTCAAAAGTCATGTTATGTTCAAAAAACCCTCTAAATATTAGTGAGATTTTTATTGACTGAATATTTTGTTGAGTTCAAAAATATAACTCAGTTTGTGATTTGCCTTCAACCATTTTTAAGAAAATTAATACAAATTGTATATATTATTTCTATATACAATATACTTTATTATTCTATTTATTATTATTTTTATTGTTGTTGTTGTTATTACAATAATAATAGTCATTGTTATTATCAGAAGTGTAAACTATTTATCAATAAGAATTGTAATTAATAAGCAATACAGTTCTTGTAATCCTTGATATTTTGCGAAAAAATATTTAAACGGAAGTGGTCCCATTGATTTACACTAAAAATACACTCGCGATTCCCATTGCTATCGCATCATCAAACGAATATAGTGTAAAATTAATCTGCGTCAAAACAACACTTGTCGATCAAACGTCACGAACAGACTGTCCGTCAACTGCTGAATGCATGCACATACATACATATACGTGTCGTACATATTCCCACGATGACGACCGCAGTGTACATATCTGAAATACGCGACATTATCGGCTAAAAAGCAGATGGAAATCTCTCTTCCTGTCAGTCTATCTCTCTCCCTCTCCTCTCTCTCTCTCTCTCTCTCTCTCTCTCTCTCTCTCTCTCTCGCTCTCTCTCTTATTCATATCCGACGAACCGGATCAACGTGGGATGCCACGGGCGATGGTGACACTGCAGTGCAAGCGAGATTTAGAGAGCCGCGCGACTGAATTTCCGATTTTAAAGTGGCACTTCCGTCAGCAGTGTACGTGAATTTGGTATACCGAAGTGTTGCGCCACGAATTGTGACAATTGAAAATTTTTCGTACTTCGATTAAGTTGGCTTTTAATGGAACTGTTTGTCAAAAGCTTCTCGGATGGATCGATATTCTCGTTTCTTTTCACGATGTCCTCTTCGATTGTCGTGCAATTTTTCTTCAAGTAAGTGAAATTGTCGAGGTTTGGTCAGCCGAGAGAAAAATACATCGATTCTATATCGATCTGTACTATATCGATCCGAAACTGCAGTCGCAACATTTAAAATAACAACCACGAAAAGCAACTGAGCTTGACATTAAAGTAGCCGATGTACTCAACGATGTACTCTGTTCAAGAAATTTTATGAAGCAAACGTAGTGAATCGTGCCCAAATGGGCTATCCCAGCGATCTCTACAAATGCTTACGAAACCGCAGAGAGAGAGAGAGAGAGAGAGAGAGAGAGAGAGAGAGAGAGAGAGAGAGAGAGAGAGAGCCAAGCGGCAAGTTTCATTCATAAAAGCCCCGCGTCTAAGTATTAATTACACTCTCACGCTTGTACAGCGAGAAAATTCAAGTAAACCTCAAGACTTAAAGAAAGAGAAAATCTAGTGTCATTGAGAAAGTCACAGTAAGACATTATAACAGAGAATATATAGTCTGTGTAGTTTTATAATAAAGGTCATTTTTTTTAATAAGCAGATAAATATCGACGAGATTTGCACGAAAAGGAAAAACAAAGTTACGCTGTTATACGACTGCCAAGAGCTTGTATTTTTTTACGACTTTTGATAAAATACAACATACCTACGACTCGTAAACTCTGAGCGACGTTCTTTTCCTTTTTCGTTTTATGCCCATATAAATTTTTAAGCGCTACTCGACAAGCTTCTATTAAACCATAATATTATGCGCTGTTTTGTCCCGATGTAGCCGACTGTATTAATATATCATATTTACATCGGTGGCTACTAATTGATCAGAGTATATAGTCGACAATTAAAAGGTACGAGGAATCCTCGTGCAAAAAAATGCCAATTAGTAACACCTGCTAATTGATCGAGTCCTTGATAAGCGTATATAAAAAATCAAAGCGCACGTATACGATGGCAGTACAGTAATTAACGTGCCGACATTGATACTCGATTTTGTTACAATTACTTACGATGAGGCAGAGACTGCGTACTCTTTTACATCGATCGGTTAATTAAAGCTCGCTCTCTGAAATAATTTGAGTGAAATTTTCACTATTTTAATGAGTAAACTGATAATAACTTTCAGAATAGTGCAATCTTTACTATTCAATAAGCGAAATCAAAGTTTGGTTTATTGCAAAGTTGTGACTCATTATTTAAAAAGTGAACAATTTCATGATATTAATTTTACTTATCAAAATAGTGCATGTCCTCTAATTTGAAAGTAAACCAGTGGCTTAAATAATTGTTGAATATGCACTGCCTATTATAGTGATATACAGTTTATTAAATAGTGCTAGCACACTAATCATCGATAAACTATTCAATATATCAAAATTATGAAAAATGTCAAAAATATTTTTATGCTTAGAATTTTGTTTATAATCTAAATGTATTTTTTTCCAAGGCGTATATGCTATTTTTAAAAATTGCAATGACCTAATTGATTTTTTGAGGTTAGAAAAAGTTCGAGTGCCATTTCGACAGTAATGCAGATACATTTGAACTAAAAAGAGCTATTTTCATAATTTTTTTGTTCCATCTACTTCCCATCAAGCAACGTCAATGCACATAAATTTGCTGATAATGCCAGATATTTTTGAAGAAAGGACTGGTTCTTCGGAGGATTCTTAATTTTTTTTTTAATTTGTATTGCTATAATTAGTAATTGAATAATAATTGCTTTGGTTTGTAGTAATAATACTGTAGGATTGTATCTTGTAAAAAAAAACTTTATTGTTTTACTTACTGTTATTTTTTCAGTCTTAATTCAATAAAAAAAGCTGCAAAAGATTTTGACCGAAATTCTACAGTTATTTGTCCTTTTCGTTAATTTCTTACGAGACAAAATTGTGATCAACTGCTAGATCCATTTTTTAACAATTAGTAATGGAATTATTATTAATAAATACTTTATTATTTCCGTATTTAAATTATATATACACTGCACATGTAAAGTGAATTTTCGCTAAGAGAAACAGCGTTTATTCGCTTATTAAAAAATTTTAAATTAGTTATTTAATTGGTAGAATTCTACAAGATTGCGCAGGGTATCAATTTTTATAAAAGTGAATATTCACTGTGGAAACAGCGTTTATTCGCTTATTGAAAAATAAAAAATTAGTTATTTAAATAGCAAATTTCTGCTAGATTGCGCAGCGTATACTTACTATTTCGCAGTGAAAAGGTTTTCACTTAATACAACAGTGAATATTCACTATGAAACAGCGGTTTTTCACTTAAATTTATTAACAGAGCGGGCGACAACGAAAGTTCCGCTGGTTTCTCCGTGTAACTTTTCTAATTAAACGGCAAATTCCAAACGACACAGTCGGGGGTTTACGCATACGTTGATAAGCGAACGCGTTGATTATGTGTACACATGATGTGCAACAACTCGTCGACCCATATTCTGCTCGTACTACTTCGTCTCTCGGCCGTTCGGTTTTATATCGCCGCACGTACTGCAAGTACTTTTTCCACTTTTCTCGACTTTTGCCGCGCGAAAACAGCTAAATTTCCGCGAGAATCGAAGAGGTGCGTTTTTGTTATCGCTGTTATCCAGATTAATTGCAAAGGCTTTGCGGTTATGGCGAAGTTGGAGCCTAATGCGAATAGTTCTCCCGGAGCAAGACCCCAGGGGGAGAGTTCTCAAAAGGTACTTTGTCAATAGCTAAAATTCACGGAGTTTCACGCGATATAAATTTCAAACTTCGTGCATAATATGAGTCTAAAATTTTCTAGGTCTTATATCGCTGATAATAATAATGATATTTTGTTATGCAGAGAAACGAATCTTTGGGCAATTAGCGGTCGATTAACCAATTATTTCATCGCGTCTGACAATAAATAATGTATTCTTAATGCGCGTCCTTTTGTGCAAAGGATAATAATTAACACACCTTATCATATGGCTGTCACAAACAAATTTATTTTATTAAACTCTAACAAGTATTCCGCAACAGTTGCAATACCTTAACTTTAGTTACAAAAAATTCTTTCTACATCAGTGTCGAATCATGCGCGACATTTTTCAAATCGTAGAACACCGTACATTGAATAATGCATTGCACTTATAGCGCTCGGCAAGATTTACACTTTCGAACGGTAAATCCGAGATATCTAAGATTTTATCTCATAAATCATCGGTTCAGCTTCAACGAGCAACAAATCATGACGGAGGTACATTTATTGTTAAAATAATTCCAACAACTCTCACGATTTATTTTCAAGGCTTATTACTTATTTGCGTATTGCCGTGCACGTAATTCGATCTGAGCAATAAAATGTGTGTACATAGTACAATCGAATTTCCGTTCCGTGTATACGGCAAAGGCTCATCTAAGACGTGGATTAAGCTTTGACGTTTGACATTTTTAGCTTCGTTTGAAGACGAAAGTATTGGCGCAAGACCCAGGAAATTGGATTTCCACGCTCCCTTTGCGCGGCATTCGCGTTGTAAAACGACAGGATACGACTGATTTTGAGCTCTCTTATTTATTTGAATTACAACATTATTTTGTTTGCGAAGATCGTTTCTCTTTTCCAATAAAGCAATCGATGAATAATTTAATGTTATGACAGATCTTGTACATTTATCGAGTTTTCTACGATCTCGTCGGAATTTTAAGCATCATTCGTCTTTGGAGGAAATGCCTCGAGCGAATAGCCTTAATTTTTAATGGTCTGTGGAGTCGAAAATGCTCGACCGTCTATTCGCCTGGAACGTCCCGCATAAAATGCGGTATACGTAATTCAAGTATAATAAATTTCCGTGCATTTCAAAAAAGCATCTTTACTGGACATTGGACTATGCTTGCGTCGTTTTTATGATTTCGTGTCACTTATAAGCTCGTCTGATTAAAGCAGGATCGAAGAGACTGAATATTTTCTTTCGTTTATTCCAATTATAACGACAAGTCGAGAACGTGAAAAACTTAAATCGACTACCATCTTATTACTATGTCAGTTGTTTACACATAAAATATTACCTCGCATTAATTACTCTAATTGCGCGACTTACCTTCAGCCTTCATGCGACTCATCCATTTACCTTGTTAACGTAAATTGTAGCTTAGCGTATGTTACAAAAATCTTTTACATCGAGTTTTTCGAATGTAAATTCCCTGTTAGAAAGATAACGGTACCGTATTGTTGAGATGTTTAGACTAAACTAAGCATTTTAGTTAAAAATAAGCTTATTAATCGTTTAAATAACCGCTTAGTAACTGTTAAATATTGAGATTTTAATCAAGCACCTTGTGAAAGGAAATTTAATTTTTATTAATTTAGTTCTCTGGTAAAAGATATAGCAATCAAAATCTTCAGACTAGTAACGGTTCGCAAGGATATGTATCAAGCGGTTACGAATAATGTTAGTGAAAGTTTGCTTAAAGTGTTTATAAATGTAATTATAGCACGTAAATAGCAAGAACAACTGCCCGAGAAAAAGACATCGCTCTGCAGATGCCGGGCTATATCATTAGATGATTATATTCATTCTAAAATCATTAGATTCGATTCGTTAACTTAAGCCGAGTGCAATATCTCGTACGTAAGCCAATTAAAAATTAACGGTCTCAGTCAGAACGCACTTCGAACGAAATTCGCGCTTAATCTCTCTTCGTCCTTGCCGTTTCGTCGTTTGCAGTGCAATGCATTATGATGCAATACGTCTCGAATTTGTTGAGAATATATGTGCATCGAATTTACAAGTACAGGCGTATGAAAAAGTCTCGCTCACGAGAATATTTTTTGTAATTGAAGCTGCTTAAAAAAAAACAGAAATTTCGCGTCGAAATAAGTTGCGCGTTTCTGATGCATTGCAGTCGAGGTATCTATCTATACGTAGCTCGTCAAGTGTATATACGTATAGAGCGGCTGGTGATTCCTGAAATCGACGATGCGAAAATTTCCAATTCCATGATGGTAGTGAAATTAAGCTTAATGAATATATGATACATGTATATATACAAATACGTACTGGCGCGAGAAAGTTTAATGTAAAATTTTCCCTCGAAAATTGAACGTGCACCCCCGTTGTTATTAGGTTTGCCACATAGTCATTTCGCACATCGAGCGTTTCTCGCATCTCCCTCTCTTTTTCTCACTCACCCAACGGTACGAGTAAAACGATACATCGAGCATATATAGACATAAGGTATATTTGTTTCGAAAATTCAATCGCTTAAAACTCGCGTTGTTTTACAGTACTCATCCGCGATCGTGATGCCAAAGCTCTCGGAAATCGATAAATAAAGCGAGTTTGTCAAATTTTATTTGTTCGAACGAAAATGAATAGCCACTAGTTCCTGGATAGAGTAAACTTTTGCTTTTCGCCCTGTTCGCCGAGGATCAAGCGCCGTATTAAACTTCGACGTGATTTATTTCCCCCTTGCAGCGCTATCCTCCCGAGTGGAAATTTACATGTGACTTTCAATTAAGATTGTACTCTCGCAGCTATGCATACAAGACGAGTTTTCCCATTTACTCGCGCTCTTTCTCTTGCTCCCGCCCCCTCTCTCCGCAAGATATCGAAAAATCCAGATTTGTCTCTCCAACTTGAATTCTTCCATTTTCAATAATGTGTATTTGCAAACATTGCTGAACAATGCGTTGGAAAGTCTCACCTCAAAGTCTCATCCCCCTTAACGGGCCGCAGCTCAGCTATCAGCTCGCCACCTCCTCTCCGCCAACTACCATCAGCACAACAACAACAATAACACTACACTCTGGCAACAAGCAGCTGCTCCGCTTCACGTTACACACTAGAGTCGAACAACAACAGCAACAACAACAACAGCGTCGACGACAACAACGACGACGCATCAGCAGCATCTCCCAGATGTAATCCGTCGAGTGTTGGGCATCCTGGCGCCGGCGGCTGAGCGACACAGCCGCCCCATGCAGCGCTCGATCCGCGACATGTGCAGCTTGCGTCCGGAGCTTGCAAGCGCGAGGAGCTGACTACCGACACCGCCGAGCGAGACTCGCCAGAGCGGCGCCCCCAGCCGACGCCGATACCCCCTCCTCCCTCCCTCCCCCCTCAACCCTCCAGCCTCCACCCCATCCCCCTCGCTCTGATGTCTCTGTCTGGTGCGCGCGTACTACGATGCCGTGCAGAGAGGGTGCAAGCTCGTGCAAGCTCTACGAGCCTTCGCGAAAACGTTGAGCGCACTCTGCTTGTATATATACGAGAGCTTTGTTGCTTGATTAGACGAGCTTTTTTTTCGCGAGTTATAGGTGAACTTCTCTGCACGAGGCGATGCACTTGCCACATCCATTCGGGACAATCAGTCTTATTTCCAGTCAATCTTCCATTGTCTGTCTGAGCTGTTTTCTCTCATCTGTCTATTATCGAGAGGCGATAGTGCGATGAAATATTGCTTTGGAGAAGCGCATTTCTTCGTTGAGCCGCGCGAGGAGAAGATTATACGCAGAGCCGTTATAAGCGAGATTTAATGAATTTTCTCACGCCGGCGTTATTATCCAAGATTATTAGGAAACTTATAAAGTGCATATAGACGTATACATTGACAATTTGACGTTTCGGACTCAGGGACTGAAAATCATTGCTCGTAAAACGCGTGACAATAAAAAGAAACGATATCATCTTTGATAATGAACTCTTTTTCGCACAACACTATAAGAATTCAGAGTCGACTAATACCTCTGCCGCGGTGAAATCTATACAGCGTATACATGACTTCAGCGTACTTTGCTATTTTTTTTTCTTCTCTGCTCTCGTATCAGAATCCGAAAGAGCGAAGGTATGAGAAGAATCCAAGGGCGAGACTGGAAACTGAGAAGTGACAAGAGCAATTTCTATACGTAGCTATACTCGCGTGCTAATTTTAAATAGCACCCTATTCTTTCTGAGAGGCTTGTTTAATCTCCCATGCGCGCATTAAAAAGTCTTGAGACACAAACTTCTGGATAGAGAATAATAGATGGAAAAGAAAGTTTGCAACGGTGGGGAAAAAATACCGAGATGAATGAACGGGAGGGAATAATGGAGCCACTGATCGAGGATAGGAATATTTATCAGAACCAGTCGTAGTAGCACAAAATGGAGCGTGATGAACTGATAGAAGGATAGAGTTGGAAGAGGAATGATTGATCGATGGATCACAGGAAAAGTAGAATAGCCCAACAATTTTTAATAGTTTTAAATTCTTATAGAGGCGCTATTAAAAGAGATTAACTGAAATACCCGAGGTAAGTATAATATCCAAGCCACACGATGCTGTCGCTCATAACACTTTAATGGGTGGCTGCATAAAAATACGAATGTAAAAAATACTTGACCTCCTTACGGTGAAGATAAAAATGTGACAGTGTATATGTGTGCTATTGTACGCACTTTGCATTCCTCTCTTCCTCTAAGAAATATTTTCAATTTCAGAATCGCCCTTATTGTACGTACATTAGGAATTTCGAAAGTTATAAAAAATATTTTCGCCAAACACAATTTTTTTTTCTATTCTTTGAAAAATATTCATTGAAATTTTATTAAATGGTGTTGAAAATAAATATTTACAATACCGTGGAGGAAAGAAGCCTGTATGTATCACGCCTATATTTATGACTGTTAATACATTACATCTTGTCAGCAAAATACAGAGATAATCCTCAAGGCAAACACTTGATTTGATGGTTATCATTTTGTTGTTGTTGTTGTTGTTTTTTTTCATATTTTTAGTGCGAGTAAATTATTAGCATATCAATAAAAAGGTACGTCACCTCGTCCCGAATCCTTCTGCAGAAATACAATCAAACGTAGACGCCGAGCAATCGGAGCTAACGAATGAGAGGACTATGAGCAGTGAAACTAGTCGGGCAATGGTCAGACTACTTCTAATTCTAAGCTAATATTTTTTTCGGATAAAATTCATGCGTGAGGCATAGAATTATTAAAACTAGTAATTCTTGTTCGCACACAGTGATGATTAATTATGCGGAAATGGTAGAGCCACTATTATCGAGGATTTCCTCGAGATTTTTCACATTGAAGTTGGATATCCATTTCAATCGAGATTTATTTGTACAGATATATATATATATATATATACACTCGACACTTTTTTACCTTTTCTTTTAATCTATGCAGATTTCGAGCTGTGCAATGGAACTAATTTCAATTCTTTCGGAATCGCGCGGTTTCAATGGAAAATTCAAGATGACGTATAAACGTTTCTACATAGGAGAAAGTTCTTTACGTTGTTCAGAAAAGCGGACCAGTTTTATTGATATAAACTGGAGTCGACGATAAAAATCAAGAAATATTCTCGTAAAAAGTTACTCAGTACATTTCCTTCGTAGATTACACTTTTTTTATAAACAATTCAAATTCAGGTGAAACTTCATTCGTCTTAACAATAAGGAATGTTCAAACATATACTTATACAGATTCGAACTCTGGCGATAATGAAAATCTCTGTCTAAAATAGCTTTGATTTATGTATGACGTCTCCTTGATAGTATATACACGTGGCATGCCATAAGAAAGGTTTTAGCATCCCGCATATAGGCAAATTCATAAAATTTTTAAACTTTATGGTGTGACTGAGAATAAAAATTTCATTGAAATTTATGTTATTCTTTATTCAATATATAGACCTGCTTTTGACTTATTCCCAATATGTTTCAATAAATATAGAGGTTGATAAAATATTAACTTTACATATATGTTACTGAATTGAAAGTCATGCTCAATAGCTAAATTAATAGTTAAAGCAACAAAATGTGTATATTTCATATAAAAGTTGCTTAAAATTACTTGCTATTATATATTTTTATTGTATCGTAACAACATGTATTTATAGTTCACATCACAACAAGCACTTAAGCCTATATAGTCAGTTTCGTGCGCTATAAATACTCTGTATCTGCGAGCACTTGAAGGATTGATTTTCGAAACGTATAACTCGTGTAAAAAAAGCAGCTTTCTATGTTTCAGATGTATATACGCAGTGTATCATGAAGAGTGATCAAAAGTTGCATTTGAATTACTTTTTTGCAGCAAAAAATATTCGTATTTGTAATGGCTCATAAAAATTTTTAAATAATTTTCTAAAATCAATGAAGAAATTAATCATTACCAACTGTCGATCCAGCATGTACCTAACGTAAGTGTATAAATTAAGAAAAATAATTGCAATTGGATATAACTTTATTGTGATAATAAAATCTTAGCCAGTCTTTTTCCGCATGCCCTGGCGAAAAACACGCACACACAGAAGAATATAATTACGGCTTAATAGTTTACGACGCAGTATACGCCGTAAATTTTAGTCCCGGCCCTGCTCGTTATACGAACCCATCTACACGTGAGTCTATTTTCAGCAACAAAACACAAACACGTCCCCGCCGTATCTGCGATAAAATAGAGCGAAAGGAAGGAGGCACCGGAGAAAAATTCGCGACTCACGGGAAAAGGTGCATCAGAAAAGCAAGGAAAGGGAATAATAAAAAGCTCGAGAGAAGAGAGAGAGTAGAGAGAGAGAGAGTGAGAGGTAGGAAAAATTGAAGGACGAGATAAGGATTTTCCGTGTACAATTGTTCACACTATTTCTTTCTCCACTATCTTTTTTTTCTCCCTCTCGAGTCAAATTGATGCCGAAAGGAGGCATCGAACAGGCATCGGCGAATTATTAGAGTGGATGAAGAAATTTCGCTGTCGTGTGCGCCTTGTTTTCTTCATTTTATTCCTGTTGCCTTTCATATTGATTGACGCGAGAGAGGTGAGAAATAACAAAAAAAAAAAAAGAAGAAGAGGCAACGCTCGAGAGCTTCCAGGAGACCGTATCTCTCGCACGTGCACAAATTCGCTCGATGCACAGTATCACAAATACCGGCGGACTCTCGAAAATTTCGCGCGCAGTCCCGTGGCTAACTCGATTACGCAACGCCACGCGCGTCCGGCAATGCAGATGCTCGGAGACCCGCCCTTATATAATGTAGAGACAGCCGCGCCGAAAAGCGATATGCGAGACGGCAAAGGGTACTGCTCGTATAGTTTCCCTTATACAAAATAATATACAGGCGGGATTTCGAAGCTCGTTGCGATTATGGCATCAACTCAGCTGACTGCAACTATACTTAATGTGTCGCAAGAGCCGCGTGTGCGATAAACTTTATTTTGGAGCAAGAGCTGCGCACGGAAAAGGTCAGCTTGGAATCTACGCAATATACGCAGAGATGAGTGGAACACAGTAGTCGCGTCCAAATAATATCGTAGCGGCTAAAGTCGCCAGAGTGTCGGCATGACGGAAAGCGGCGCCGTCTCGACGGACATCCTATCGATTGCAATCCGGCCCCCCTCTTTCTGATGCTACTGTATACATAGCTGGAGACGCCAGCGCGGCGCCGATTTTTCTCTATATATAGAGATTTTCCTCTTTTCGCGTTTTCGAAATCGTTATCCAGGGGCTATTATTGGCGAGCGTCGATTGTCGCAGGAGTGACATAGACGCGGGCCATTGTTTGTTTTGAGATAAAAAGCAAGTCTTTGTCCCGATCGGGACGGAAGAACAAAGGTAGTTTTCAGAATGTTGACAGAACAAAGTGCCTATTGATTGTCACAGAAAAATGCTTCGCGATTATAGGTGACTACACTACACAATTTCAAGTACTTTGTATTATACAGACAGTAAAATTTTAATCAAGAACATTATGTTGGACGCGGTTCATCTTGCAGAACTGCAATGCGCTACGCGAAATATAAACGTTTTTTTTCTGTTAAAAAAAAAATTCATCGAAATCTGGCTCGACACCAAGATTAAAATTCGCGTGCACGTACGAGCCAGAGGCTGTATAATGCGCATATAAGCTCTGCACGTATTGGACATGGGAGTCCATTTTTCCAAATCGTCGAAGCGCATATCAATCATTCATTTCGAGCGCGTGTGCGTCGCGAACATTGCTCGGATGTGTGTATCGATAAAAAGTGCACACAGGCGCGGCTTACGTCGGATCTATTATGAAAACGAACGTCACCTCGGCTGAATAACGAATCAAGTGCGCCGTTCGCCCGACTTATATCCAGGAAATTCCGTGCGGACACACGCACACACCAGGTATATATAGTGGCTTCGTCGTCGGTACATTTTTAATATCCCGCAGAGGGTGATGGATCGCTTTACTTTACGAGCGCTTTAACGTCCCGGAGAAAGGGAGAGAATCGAATTGAAGCGAGATCGGTTTCTGCAGAGACGCACGCAGAAGTATAGTGTATGTTCGCGGGGATTCAAAGTGTGTGTGCGTGCGCGTATGTGTGTGTGTGTGTGTGTGTGTGTGTATGTTTGCGAGAATAAATTTTATGCACATCCCCATCGTGTGCGATGGGAACTCAAGTTTGAGATTCTGAAATGCTGAGTAATAAATTGTTAGCTCTCGGAGTTTCGGTTTTAACGTTGGCGTAATTTTTGCAAATAGTTGTTTTTTTTTCACTGTGCTTAAGAGGCGCGTAAGCTATCTGATTATATAAGCAAACTGAATGCTGGACAGAAAATACCCGGTAACTTCCACCACTTTCACCACACATTGAAAATCAACGATTCCAATGAAATTTCAACGCTGTGGAATTTGTAAACGTGTCACTTGCGAAGTTCGCAATTATTAACTTCACAAGTTCTATCTGCCGAAAAAAGCCTATTCATGAATAATTTGTTCGAGTTTCCAGCCTGAGCTTTAGTCGATCGAGACAAGCAAAAATATTCATATCGAAAGCTCGACCAGAAATATCCATTTCAAAGTATACATCTCCAATTTTTGTAAATAAAATATCCTACATATACTCGTGTCATGAAAAATTCATCAGCTCGGAATGTCTAACCATCGCGATATAAAAAAAAATATGAGTCTCGCTCATACTCCCGCTTTTCCCAAGTAGACATAAACCATTAGTCTAATTAATTTGACACTAAAGTTATGTAACGCACTTCAGTCTCGATAACGATTTCTCCTTCTTGCTCTCTCTCTCTCTCTCTCTCTCTCTCGAAAATAATTCCAAGAAAAGGGACAAGCTAAATATGAAGGTCTCGCTTGCCGCAGATTGATTATTCCGTCGTGCCACGTATGTGTGTGTGTGTGTGTGTGTGTACACGAGTGTATAGAAGCGCGATCTGGGCCACGGAGACACAATTTCACTTTTTGGACCAAAGCCAAAACCGCATTCCTTCGTCTCTCATCCCTACCCTCCCTATATCCGTCTTAACACATCTATGTCTATACGTATATTTATATAAGATTACTTACGTACATACATGTGTGTACGTGCAGTGTGTGTGTGTGTGTGTTTAGGAATGATGTACAGGCCACATTCCGCAGTGACGTGCACAACAATTGATTCGGAAGGTATGCGCGCGGAGAGCTTTTCATAAGCTCGAGCTTTTCTTCGGGGCGATTGATCTGAGAGCGCCTGGGGAAGGACGTAATCGATGGGGTTGCGTTGCGTGCTTTTTTCAAGGGGATGAATTATTTATTCGCGATTAGTCATGCTGCAGAGGCGATACCGTATGTGCGCATATATATATAGATGCAGTTGCATTCACGAATAGACGTTCTTGTGAATATCGTTTTTCTCTCCCTCCCTCCCTCCCCCCCCCTCTCTCTCTCACCTGTCTTTGAATTTAGATCGAACATGAATACACAGCCTGACTTTTGAATATGCAAGGACTGCTCTCCTATGCGCGAAATTTCGTACTCAGTACGCACTAATAGTGAGAGGAAAACAAAGAAGAGCAAAGCAGAGCAAAGAGAGAAGAAAAGCCCTTAGCTTATAGTCGACCTGTTTTTCCAAGGGCGCCGCCAGTGCGTCTACTTGTTATATAGATGTGTAATGTATATGTATATAGGAGCGGTATATACGCGAAGTCGCGCAGCACAATAACCGGCGGTCCTTGAGCTAATGCCGAAGACGTCGGGCGGGATATGGAGAGATGAAAAAAAGTAGGGTCCACGCGCGCATATATACGGGCGACGATAAATTCGGCGTCGCGACGTCTGGCGCCGCCGAGAGGATCAAATTTTCCCGGGCTGCGGATTGGTTTGGTGCGCGCCGCGGCTCGGGGATAGGCTTTTTCCGAGACGATTAGCCACGTGGACGAGCCGAGCGGTTAACGGGAGGTTAGTAGAGCGATAACAGAGATTTCCGGCAAATTATTCTTTCTCTTTTCTTGCTTTTGAACGCACGAGATGCGATGTCTGCTGTGTGATTAGGCTAAATTTATGTGGCTCATTCGTCTTGTATCTTCGTCCGCGCCGTCGAGTGTAATGAGCTCGACTGTGCGAAAAATGCACATTATTCTTTTTTTAATGTAATAGAAAAACCGACTTTTCTCCTGTAAACCAAGATGTAAACTTAGCTTGGCAAGCGTAAAGCAAGCTGAAAAAAAGAACGCGAAACTCTTTGTTGTAACTTCATTTCGGACGAGTGAAACGGCTCCAGTATCGTAGCTGCAGTTTTCATAAAACTTTCGGCAGGCAGTCTTAGTTTCATATGAAAAAGAACGCGAGAAAAACTTGCGTTTATTTTTTGACCTTTCTACGAAATAAATGCTCAGTCTGGGAAAGAAATATGCTCCTGTAGTGCATGTTTGCTTTATGTATATAAGTAACGTATTTACTTCATTCGTGTACGATCAAATGCAGATCAATATATAAACCATTTTTCAGGTGTCAATAATCATGACCATACATTATGCATTTTATTGTTATATCATGACTTCGTATGACTATTTGGTCATTTATTTCAATGAATAAAATTTAAAAAATTTGAATTTTAAACTTGATTTTGATCTTTATTAAAGTAATTTCAATGAAAAAGCAATGCTATTTTAAGACAAGTGTACGCTTCGTAAAACAATAAATTCTTGTTTATAATGCATGATGTAAAATACTGAAGATAAAAATTTTTACGCGTTAAAAAAGTGCTTGAGCATATCTTTAACGAAATATGTGGGAAAAAAATGTGTCACGAGGATTAAAAGTCAAGAATCCAATTCCAATGAGAAATCCCATCCTTTGACATCAGCTTTCTACATACATAATATCTCGTTAATCCGATTTTCCGATCGTCGTCGCGCGCACATATATATAACAAAGTGATGAAAAAAAGGAAGATGGAATTATAACCATCAGAGAATGCGAAATTTCCCAATAACTTTTTACGAGGCGACCGATGCCGTTATAATTCTATAAAAAGAAAAGTAGAAAAGCCACTTACTTGCGTTCATTATAATCGAGAGCAAATGCGAAAAAAAGAGGGGAAAAAATCGAGGGGAAGGACGAGTTTCACTTTCACTCGCGAAAGCCTATTTTCGTGCGTTATGCCTATGCAGCACAAGAGAGTAATGGATATAGATAAGTGAGCGTTGATGAATTCCCGCGTGTGTAAGTACGAGGGATGTTCATTAGGATGATAATAAAGTATTTCATTACAACAAACCGACCTGTGAGCTGCATTTAAAATTTTATCTCTTTTTCCGTAAAGGCATATATATATACATTCGTGTATGTGTGTGTACGTGAGGACTTTTTTTGTGACAGGGCTGTGCTGAGAGGCGTCGTATAACTCGTGAGAGTATTTCACTCCCTTTTAAAAATTTCGAGCGTTTCGCAGTGAAAATGCACTGGGTCTCTCGTTAAATTGAGCGGAAAAAGCTCTGGTAGAACGGTAACTGTATTTTGGTTCATTTCTGGTTCATTTTAAAGTTTAAAACGAAAGAATCGCTCGGTATGGCTATCTATATATTTTGGGTACATCTTTTCATTAAAGCAATGAAAATCAAAATTTTAATTTTTATGTTATAATTTAATGATTTTTTTTATTTTCCTGGATTTGGTTTCTCAGAATAAAGTGACTCTCCACTCTGCACATTATTTGCACGATCATGCTCATATCTGATGATAATATCATGCATATACATTTCCTATAATTTTAATATTAATAATGTCCGTATATGAATGCTTCATTTTTATCAACGCATTTTTTCAGAGAGAAATTATTTAGTAGCGATTTAAAAAGTTATTACATTATCTCTTCGAATCAGAAAAATGGCGGGTAATTACGCGAGTGGAATCGCACCTGCGCTTAACTCGGCTCGTGTAGGAGTGGAAGAGTAACTGCATGGACTGCACAGATCGATCGGCATCGCTAATTAGGCTGTCGCAATTTAAGAGCTATCGGTCTATCGATA
The DNA here is from genome assembly GCA_018906965.1 of Philotrypesis tridentata. Lineage (NCBI taxonomy): Eukaryota > Metazoa > Arthropoda > Insecta > Hymenoptera > Pteromalidae > Philotrypesis > Philotrypesis tridentata. The sequence goes on from JACCIB010000001.1 coordinate 13,102,586, forward strand.
TTAATTAACCACGACATGAATTATATTTGTGGATGTGCACTAGATGCATTGCTGCATGGCTAATGTCGATGACGTACGTTAGGCGCTAATTTTAGGAAAAGCCCTTTTTCCGTGTTATCAACTTTTTTCCGAAGGTCATTTTTAGACCGAATAGAAAAATGATTTACCACGGACGAGACATTTTTACGGACAATTGATCTATGTTTGACTACCTTTTTTAATGAAATTTTGTTGTGTGCATAAAACTTGCGCGTTGAAAATGTTCCGACGATTATTAATAATGATAAAAGAAATACAATAGCTGTGGCTGATACTATTCCAAGCTAAGATTAGTGATAGATTTTCGAGAAACCCTTAATCTGCGTGTTTTGAAATTTTCCATGAAAAAAATTGACAGATATCACTGGCCAATAATAACAATCAATTCATTGAAATCAATTACATTGTGAACTGTGGTTAAATAAAAAGTTATGAATTCCAATTGTCATTAATAAAGTAAGTATGGTTCAAAGTTTTAACTTAGTATTTCTACATTAAATATTTTAGCTTTTAAATGTTTGTCGAATGCTATCATTTCGTCAGAAGATAAAGAAGTAAGGTTTCTTCTTTGCCGGCAAACGATATTGAAAATTAGTGAATAGCTCCAGAAATCAATGTATCGATACTAAAATAAAAAAAAATTAATTTATATAGCAGTTTACCATAATAAAATTCCTGTATAATTTTAAATCTGCAAACAATAATTTCGCAAGTATGTAAGGATAAACGAGATATTGAGTTTAACTGAAGCTTACTTTTTTTACTTACTATAATTAAACGTGTCAATTATGCGTATCTTAATCAAGCAAGTGAGTATACTTCTGCAAGCTCGTATTTTTAGCTCATACAACTTAATTAAATACGAGAGCACTGTATAGTTTTTATACGTGTGTATATCAGTTCATTAGCCATAGTGATCTCATTTTCTTTATTTCTCTTGAAATTACATATGCATCCATCACAACGAGATCATGTATTTTTCATTTTCCAAGCACAGTCATTTTAATAACATAAGCCTTTCTCGTCAGAAATACATGAAAAAAAAAACATTTCTATCGTGCAAAAGCTAATGGATTTATTTATATCTCAAACAACTACTAACTTTCTTCCACAAAAAAAGGCTACGATTCTGCTGTACGCAATTCCAATCGAGAGGAAAAAATTAATTCAAAAATTGCCGCCGTTCCGCCATACGGATCTTTCGTCCGCCAATGGCTAAGGAGGCCCTCCCGAGTCCAAGCTCGCGATTGGCTACCGATCGGCAGCACGTGCAGTCAGCTGACCAGCGCGCCAGCTCTATATTCCATCCACTCAGAACTCAGCAGTGTGCCGCGCCAGCACACCGAGGACTGAGGAGAGAAGAGCCAGACCAGACGTCTCAGCCTCGTTTAGCAGCTCTATATACAGCGCCCAGAAAGCAGCAGTGCACTCATCGTCGACGTTGTCGTCGTTACACCTATACTCTCTACGTGTCCCGTAAGTCTTATCAATTTCTAGTTGACTCGACAATGTCGCGAGCCGTTTGCTAACCGATGGAAAAGTGTGTGCGGGCGCAGGACGGCGAGAGAAAGAGAGAGTGAGAGAGACGGAGCGAGTATAGGTAGTGCTGGCCTATCGATCCGTGCGCCATCGCGAATATTTTCGTCCGCTCGCGAGAAAGGTGTTACAATAAATCGCTTGCTTCGTTGGATTATCGTTGGATTGGCGCGCGTGAGTCCGCAGGTATATTTCTCCACCGGCGATTCGTAGACGTATTGCTTAGCAGACGGCAAGCTGATTCTGCGTGCACACGCACTGCACGTAAGTGAACTCTGTCGCCTTTTTCCCCCGGGGGTAATATGTCTCGGAGCTTTTCCGAATTTCCACGCACTGACGACGTCGAGAAACTCGCACGGGATTCTCGGCTGCCAACGCCTTGTCCAAAGAATTTCCTCCCGTGTTTACCTGGTGCCAGGTGACGACGTACTTAGTCTCTACAATAGGTGTATAGCGATCGTACACTGTACATTGCAGTATAATTATAAGTGTATTTCTAGGAGAACCGGAGGAATCTAGTTAAGTATATCCGACAGTAGGGGCGACTAGAGCGTCATTAATGTGTAATTGAGTTATATGCGCATTTAGGAATACATTCCAAGGTAGTGACTTATACCATTATGAAATTTGACAGGACAACGAGTCGAACGGAAGGAATCACATTTTTATACGAGCTCTTCGTCATGTGCGCGCGTACTCTCAATTGCACTTTAGAATTCGAACGTATACAAAACATTTATTAATAGCAACGTAAACACAAAAAAAGTTTTATAAATAACCCTCGGGGAGTATCGCTAGTAAATGAATGCTGCTGCAACGTAAAGGTAGCTTTTCCGCGCAATATGCACGGAGTAGAGCGTATAGTGACGATAGTGTAAAACCGGCGCAATGACAACAGGCAGCAGCAGCAGCAGCAGCAGCGCGACTCGCGGAGGAAGGGCTACGCCTACATCAGCCACTCACGTGAGATCGACGTCTCGACTGCCGCCGTTTTGTCGCTCCTAGACTTTTCGGAGCAGCAGTTTTGCCTCTTTTGCTTCACGCGGAAGATCGTACGCAATACTTAACAGTGTCTCACTAGTGTAAAATTGTGGGAACGAGATCACGAGGTGAACTTACTAATTATTGCGCGTGGAACGCGTATATATATATAAGTATACGCGGCTGTCTTGGTTTATTTTTTGTTCTGATCGCGACAAGTGTTTCGAGGGTGTTGGATCTATTGCTTTTTTTTTGTTAACTTGTGGGTTTCGTAGTGATCGTAGTGTGTGATGGAGCGGTCGATCAAAGAGTTGTAGGTGCGTGTCGTTTTAGCTAGTTCCTGTCTCGTGAGAGAGAAGACGTACGGTGCGTCACGTGATTTTCAATTGACTTGATCTGATGCACTTGTGCGCTATACTTCTGCTGTTTAGAGTAAATTACTAAAAATATTTTGGCTTAGGCAGGCTATGATTAGAGTGTTAACTTTGAATGTTTTCTTTTGATTCATGGATTAGTACATAATGAGAGGTGAATTTTGATTAACAAGAACTATTTCTGTTACAGATTAATACAGCAACATGACGCTGCCAAAGATTGCGAATGCCGAGAAGGAGGCAAAGTTCGGCTTTGTCTATGCTGTATCTGGACCTGGTGAGTTAAAGACTTTTTCTTCAATGTTTCTTAGTCCAATTACACAAGAATTACTAATTTACTCAATGGATATTTACTTATTTCAGTCGTAACAGCAGAAAAGATGTCTGGATCAGCTATGTACGAGCTGGTTCGTGTTGGTTATCATGAACTGGTAGGAGAAATCATTCGTCTTGAAGGAGATATGGCTACCATTCAGGTAATTTATATATAGTTACTGTAATCAACTGTTTTAGCTAACTTGTACCCTAGGATAAATTAAAAGATTTGGCTTACTGATATCTAAGAGTCAAATTTCTATTGTCACAGGTATACGAAGAAACCAGCGGTGTCACAGTTGGAGACCCTGTCCTCAGGACTGGCAAGCCCTTATCCGTTGAATTGGGACCTGGTATTTTGGGCAGCATCTTTGATGGTATTCAGCGTCCACTTAAAGACATCAATGAACTTACTAGTTCTATTTACATCCCTAAGGGTGTCAATGTTCCTGCTCTATCGCGTACTGCATCCTGGGAATTCAACCCATTGTATATCAAAAATGGAAGTCACATCACTGGAGGTGATATGTATGGTATTGTACATGAAAATACTCTTGTTAAACACAAGATGATTCTGCCACCAAAGGCAAAGGGTACCGTTACCTACATTGCTCCAGCTGGTAACTACACTGTAGAAGTAAGTGTTTAATGGCAAAACTAGAGTCAAATTATTTAACTCTGTCTTTATACAAATTTTATGTTTATTTTTTAGGATGTTGTCCTGGAAACCGAGTTTGATGGGGAAAAGACCAAGTACACTATGCTTCAGGTAAGATTTTATATTAAAATGGTATGTCTCTTGTAGTTTTAAGCAGTTCTTTATTAATCTATTAATTTCTATATTCAGGTGTGGCCCGTTCGTCAGCCTCGTCCAGTAACAGAGAAATTGCCGGCCAATCATCCTTTGCTCACTGGTCAACGTGTCTTGGATTCCCTTTTCCCTTGTGTGCAAGGAGGTACTACCGCTATCCCCGGTGCTTTCGGTTGCGGTAAAACAGTGATTTCGCAGGCTCTGTCCAAGTACTCCAACTCTGATGTCATTATCTACGTCGGCTGTGGAGAGCGTGGTAACGAGATGTCTGAGGTACTGAGAGATTTTCCCGAACTCACGGTCGAAATTGATGGAGTTACGGAGTCTATCATGAAGCGTACCGCGTTAGTCGCCAACACCTCTAACATGCCTGTCGCTGCTCGTGAAGCTTCTATCTATACTGGTTCGAAATAATTTAATTACTAATACGTTTTATGAAAGAAAATAAGTATTAAATGAAAATATTGATTTCTAGGTATTACTTTGTCCGAGTACTTTAGAGATATGGGATACAATGTTTCCATGATGGCTGACTCAACCTCTCGATGGGCTGAGGCTCTTCGAGAAATTTCGGGTCGTCTGGCTGAGATGCCTGCCGACTCCGGTTACCCTGCATACCTTGGTGCTCGTTTAGCCAGTTTCTATGAAAGAGCCGGACGGTACATTACATACTGTACTATTTATACAAGTAGGTAAATAGCAGAATCTTATTTGAAAATTTTGTATTTCAGAGTTAAGTGTCTGGGTAACCCAGACCGAGAAGGTTCCGTAAGTATTGTAGGTGCGGTATCACCGCCTGGAGGTGACTTTTCTGATCCCGTTACTAGTGCCACCCTTGGTATTGTACAAGTAAGATTTTGTAATAAATTAGATTTAATATAATGAAATATCATTATTGATGAATTGTATTTTTTTAGGTGTTCTGGGGTCTTGACAAAAAGCTTGCTCAACGCAAACATTTCCCGTCCATCAACTGGCTTATCTCTTACAGTAAGTACCTTCGTGCACTGGACGACTTTTATGACAAAAACTTCCAGGAGTTCGTACCTCTTCGTACAAAAGTTAAGGAGATCCTTCAAGAAGAAGAAGATTTATCCGAAATCGTGCAGCTCGTTGGTAAGGCTTCTCTTGCCGAAACTGACAAAATCACTCTTGAAGTTGCTAAACTGTTGAAGGATGATTTTTTGCAACAAAACAGGTAATTAGTTAGATATCACCTTATCTTTTATAAAACGTTTTATAATCGTAACTTAACTGATAAATATTTTTATAGCTACTCACCATACGATCGTTTTTGCCCATTCTACAAGACCGTCGGTATGTTAAGAAACATGATTGCCTTCTATGATATGGCCAGGCACGCTGTTGAATCAACGGCACAGTCTGACAACAAAATCACATGGAATGTCATTCGAGACAGTATGGGAAATATCTTATACCAACTGAGTTCCATGAAGTTTAAGGTAAATATTAATATTTTGTATTAAGTATGTAAAGAAATAGTTTATCTATATTTTGTTACTATACCTAACTTATGTGAAGTTAAATATTTACTAAATAACATAGTAAAAGATTTTATTAAAAATGAAAATATGAAATTTTAGGATCCTGTGAAAGATGGTGAGGCGAAGATCAGATCTGACTTTGATCAGCTGCATGAAGACATTCAACAGGCGTTTAGGAATTTAGAAGATTAAATTTTCGCAATATCTATGTGAAATTCTTGTTATCATACTGCCTGGAGTTCCAGTGTTGAAATTAACAATGCCGAATACAGGAATTATTCCAGTTGCAGTCGTTTGGGGTTGTTCCAATTATACAAAAAAAATCATGCCGTCATACAACAAAAAATTATATAAAATAATTTTAAAAAAGAGTAATGTGTAAGAAAATGAAAATACCGAGATAGATGTGAGTGGTCGCGTTTACAGACTGGTGGCTGTTTTTTTTTATTAGGCCAAAGTAGTGTTATTAATAATTTTTTTTCAAGTTGCGAAAAACACGCTTCACGCGCGGAGAGTGCTATCAAATCATTCCATAGCATATCCGAATGCCACGGGAATCCTGGCTTAGAAAATTTTATTGAATGCAATTCAGAATAGTTTATTGTGAATGAACTGTTTTTTGTGATCGACCTAATTTTTAATCTGAGATTTATCGAGACTACTGGTGAAAGAAAGTACAGTTGGCGAATTGTTATTTTTAATTATTTATTCATCGTATGATGATTCAGCTATTTCTGTATTAAAAAAAGTATTCGTTCCAATAGAATCTTCGTTATGGAACAAAATAGAGATAAACTACAACTTTAAAAGGTCTAATTGTTTTATGATGTGTATTGCGCGCTCGTTATGTTTCAAAGAAGCTCAAGATTTATTATCTATTGAGTTGTAGCCTTAAAATGAGTAAGATTCAACATATTCTGTCTATTTGTATTGTTTTCAATGTAGTTTTCTAATCGGGCGTATACCAGACTAACCCATTAGCTATTAAGTGCAAATATCAGTTTCATTTTCAATAGCACGAAAGTATTTTTCTGTCCTCAACAAACGAAAATATCATCTATTTGAAAAGTTATATTTTTAAATAAGGATAACTTCGAGAGAAAAGCTGTGATTAAAATTGAACATAAAAAACTGTTAAGTAGTATATTTTTTGCATGTATAAATGTAATCGCAATTACAATGATTTTCATTTTAAATAGTTTTTGAAACTGCATTAAACTAATGCAATGTGTTTTGAAAACGAAACTGACGCGGTTCAAAAATAGAAAGCTTTCATTTTTTTAAACAAAAAAGAATCATAGAATATTCTCGAAATAAAAATCGTACTAACATTCTCCAATCCTCCCTTTCTTCCATCCTAATTTTATATAGTATGCGGGATATTTGCAATTAGTCGTGCGCTTTGAGATGTGTATATGTCCTTTCTCTCGTGGACGTGCAAAAAATGATATAAGTACATAAAATGTGAATCAAGTCTTAGGACCGATATACTTAAACAGAGAAAAAATAACGAACGATGTTATTTATCATGTTTCTTCTTAGTCGAGCCTCTATAGATGATATTTTATCCTTCCTTAAACGTATAATAAATAAATAAATTTATGAACAAACAAATGGTGGCTCATTTATAGGCTACGTCTCGGCGACTACAGAAAGACTTGTACAAAATTATAGATCTCTGCATCTGTACATAAATCTATAAAAGCAAAGCTGATTAGATATCTTAGAAAAAAAGTGTTCCTAAATTGACCATGAAATAGGAATGATATTTAAAAATGCACAGATGAATAGCTGCATAATTATGTACAAATTTTTTTTTCATGTTTCGACCCGTTCTTTTTTCTCTGCAAACTTTGTATCTAATTGTAACGAAGGATCCAGGCGCCACTACAGTAAAAAAATGATATCATTCAATTGCTGTACATAGATAATAATTACATCACTATTCATAATAACTATCAATTAGCCGATCAATCTTTCGCTATGTTTTAAGCAAAAGAACAATGATATTTATTCGAGAATAAGCGAATTTAAGATCAACTCGCACCTCCTGTCAATATACATACCCCATTTAAGACAATAAAAGCAAGAAAAAAATAAGCAAATGGGACACCCCTAAACGTCACCTATATTTTAATGAAAATAACACAAAAATTATGTGTTTCTAATGATTGTAAACTGTAATTCCTATATTTTAACGATGATCGTGGATAAAATCTCGAATCAAGTACGATCTTCGCATCATACCAGTTCCCAAGAACAAAATCTTTTTACGAAAACCAATAACTTCTACTCGTAATTTATATAATTTGATGTTTCTTCGTACACTTTCGTATAATTATTGATTATGACTTTCTGTATTTGTTCATTGAATAAAAAATCATAATCGTTTATTCTTTGCAAACATAGCGGTCAAAGATTTTGTTTTTGGGGATTACAAAGTCGAACGCTCGCCATTGACTATCTATTTGCGTACCAATAGCGATTATTATTATATCGGAGCTGTCACAAGTTAAGAAAAGGTTACATAAATCGTTCGAAAAATTATTCTTCTCCGTTACAATTATAATAGTCGTAATATAATAAAATTTGTGCATTTTTTCGGCCAACGACGTCGCACCAACTTTCGAGTTGAGTAACTTATTTCGAACTATGCACAAAAAACGAAAATAAGAACAAATAAGAAATAGCAAACAAATATTGAAGGCAACGATCAAGAATATGTATACAACCCTATAATCATTGTACAATACATTATACCAAGAAGGAATATTCACGCCGTAATAAAGAAAAGCTCTCGGTTCATCCGTACGCGTCCGCGAACACCCCACACGCAATATATAAAACACAATTGAACACATGGCCTTGGCGTCGCGAGTTGGATGCGCCGGACGAACCTTTGAAGGCTTTTCTTTCAAATTTGCGCACTGAGAAAGATATTTGAGAGGTAAATCCGTATTCAGTCGAGGAGTATTATTATCTATTGTATCATATATATTATGTTATGTAAACGTAACAGAAAGTATACATAGGCGTTAAATAATGTTATACAATGTTAATATAGACAGTTTTAAGAATGGTAGGCTAAACAAAAAAAAATTAAATAAAACAAAGAAAATGTCAAGGTGCTGGGTATCGCAGTTGAAAAAAACTACGAGAGAAGAGTTGAAGATGCAAAGAGGAGGCTCTCCATTATGTCCAGTTCCAGCAGCTTCAGTATCATTTCCATTGTATGATATGTAAAAAAAACAAATAAAAAGCTATGCACAATAAATTAATAGTCTTTGTATAATATGTACCTTTTCTACGATGGTCATTGGGAAAATAATGTAGCAAATTGTGTTTTTAAATTTCATTTCGTTTTAATAATAATATAACAATAACCCCGCGATATATACATCAACGATATATTACAATGTCAATTATTACAACTCAAGTTTCGCATGCATTCTAAGTCAGTTTTATATGGCGAAGTGATTTGAGAATACGTATACAGAACAAGAATTTCTTCTCTGTTTTCTCATACAGTTTATAGCTGTGTAGCGCCAACACAAAGATATTTAAAATGCCAACTGTGCGAAACTTCAATGAGCCTTAACTCAGTGATTACAGGATAATGTAATTACTTATTACAAGTTGACAACTTTGAATACAACTTATAATTATCCTTTACTTATTAGCATCAGTTGCTTTAAACGCTGGTTCAAAGGCTTTTTTGTGCTGGCAAAAATATGATTAATTACATTTCCAAATGTATATTTATACTATATTGTCCTTAGTACAATCTGAAGCTGTATAATGTATATGTTACGAATCCGCATACCGCTCTTGCAATGATTTAACGTTTCAAAGCTAGATTCTATCGAAAACACACACAGTATACACATATATACACGTATATATATATATGTATTTACAACTTTTAGGTCGTATATTCACGTTCGCGTAAAATACAACGTTCTTCTAAATTAAATCTATGGTACATGCATGTATGATTCAAAGCTGAATGAACCATATAACTCTTCGAATTTACATACTTTAATTTTTTTAATAATATGTATTTTATAAAGTGATGAAAATAAAAAATAAATTAATTCGCTGTGGCCTCATAGGTTTTTTACACAGCATTTTATTCTTATGGCAATATGTTCGCATTCTAGTTAAGTGAATAAATCGCTGTAAGATTTTCAAAGTTACTTTTTAATCTTCATTAGATGTTCAGCCGATTTATTTTGCGATTTTAACCTTGCCTTAAAATATTAGAAATTATTAATTGTGCTTAGAAAAATTAGTAATAAAAATACTAAATACCTAACATAGCTTGATTCAAAACATGAACTAACAGTCTATGAAAACATTAAAATATTATTTACAAAACGCATATTTTCATTTATATCAAATAAAATATGATAATTAATTTCTCTGATAAAATAATTTCTCAACATTATAAGGCAACTTTTTTCTTAACTAAAAATAAAACTTTTTGAGTTGCTATACACATTAACATAAAATTAAATCTGATCTCGTAGATCTGAAGTAGACAAAAAGATATATATATAATGTTTTGTGTTCAAAATAAGTCTTACAAATGAAAGGAAAGAATGCTTTAAGCACTTTTATGTACAGAAAATAATTACTATCAGTTAATTACTCAACAAATTATGTATACATTTATGATCATGGTCTCCTTACTTTGTTTTGAGCTATAATAGATTTTAGCATCTCAATAAGATATCGTAACTGCTCTTCTGCTTCTGCTACTACTACTACTACTATTACTGCTTCTGATAACTACCATACAAAAATTAAAAAAGAAAATTAACATCACGATTATTTACCTTTTTGGTAATTCCTTATTCTGTATAGCTTCTTCATAAAAGGTATTTAAAAAAACACGATAAAATAATCATGGTCTACGATTTGAAACATGTCAAAATCGGAAATTATTAACTAAAAATTCCACATCATGGAATCAAATTGTTGTCTGGTACTTCTTATACTTTAACGCTCGATATTTCCCATCTCGTATCAGCAAGTTTTAACAAAGATATATTTTACAGCGTTGGCAACTGTGACTTTAAATGTAAGTTCTCTCGTCTAAGTTGAGCTACTACCTGTTTCAAAGCCGTTACTTCTTGTCGAAGTTTCTCGTTGTCGCGCAAACATTGGCCCATAGATTGATTAGCCGCTCTCAATTCTGTTATATATTCACATGCTTTGGCTAGGATTCCTCCTTTACTCTATAAAATAGAAAAAATTATTGGTATACCACTACTTATTACTATGATTTTATATAATAACTTTATTTAAATAAATTTGACCAAAATCAAATCTCTAATATACTAAATTTACATACTTGAGTTTCATAGTTAGCTTTTCCACCTCCTTCCCCACTGCTACTACTTCCATTAGTATTAGAACTACACTCTGGAATTATCTTTCCAAGTTTTGCAATCCAATTGTTGATTTTGTCTCGCCGTCTGCGTTCTACTTCATTATGAGTAGCTCTTCTCCTATCATCTCTCTGTAAAATTTTTAATTATAAAGTTTGCACTTCAGCAATTTGTTTAGAAGATTTGAAATTAGTTCTATCCTTACCTTTTTTAAACCAGTAGCATTAGTGCGAGGTGTTTCTACTTGAATTGTTGCTGTTGCTCTTGGTATTACAGATCTAGATGTTTGAGCAGTTGTAAAAACATCATTTGCACTTCCAATGACATAAAATTGACCATTGATCGGTGATGTTAGAACTTGCAGTGGGGCCTGGGTCATTGCAGGTAGTTCTATTTCGGTGTTGGGTGCTCCATTGACATGGACAACCCTGTAGGCAAGCGTTTCCTGGTATCTCATACCATCCTCACCCACTGCTTCTCCTGCTAACATATTTTTGACATCTAAAAGTTCTTTGATTTCGTTAGCTCATTATTTGTAACTTTTTTGCAATCAAACTGAACTCCAAAATTATTAATTGTATATTTTTATGTACAATCATACTTTGCAAGACTTGTAGACGAATGATGTTCAAGAAAACTCACCATCGCAGTCGACGATTTCGGCCTCCTCGATGACGATGTTGTTTTCCTCCTTGGCAGAGACATTGCTGTTCAAAAAACAGACAAGAAGTCAGGTTATGCATGATCATTGTCATCTAATCACTGTCACCAATTCAGTAGCATCAGCGCTATAAGTGCACTAGTAGTGCCAATCGGCGAAAAAAAAATTAAACGATTTTCGTCGAGAGAAAAAAAAACCAAGATTGTCTTCATGCACTCAGTACATGTGTATAAGTGCCCACTCACTGAGAGGGAGAGACTATCGATAAGGAGGGAGAGAGAAAGAGAGAGAGGAAAATGCGCCACACAGGCGCGCTTATAAAGTGACCTTGAGGAGCCGCGGATCCGAGAGGGACGAGGTTGGGATGTGTCTAGGAGCTCGAATCGGTCTGGTTGAGGTCAGCCGCGATTACCTGACGTCCTGCTGTTCGAGGTGCTGCTCGAGGATATCCATTTCCTTGGGCTTAAGCTGACTAAGCGTTTGAATTTTGTGGAAATTCACGTGAGCTGGTCACGGGACACGGTAACGAGGTCATGTGGTTGCCAAGATGGCCGGGTCGAGTCGACGCGCGCATCGCGCAACTCCGCCGAGCCGATCCCCCTCTCCTGCCTCTCCCCCTCCAAAACTTCTATAGTTCTGTGATGCGCGCGCTGCTATTTTTTTTAAATCGATGATCGATTATATAATTTAGGATTTTTATCGACTGTCGGATAGACAGTTATCTGCCATACTTATTTTACCTTTATTTATTTTTCAATTCTGCGATATATAACTGAAATTTACACTTAAAAATGCATGCAGAGACCAAGAGTTTATTTCTAATACAGTCATATTTTTTATGCGTATATATACAGAAACATCTAAAATTAAACAAATGTTATCTACATTTTTTAGATTTTTCTGTTCATTTTCATTGTTGTTCTTTATTATTGAATTTAAAAGTATACATAATTACGTACGTATATGAACATATATTACGAATTGTATACTTATTTAATGTTGTTAGAAAAATTAATTATTTCTTTACGTATAAATAACAACGAATCAGTATCCTAATATTTACTAGCTACTACGCACAAACTTCCAAAGTTTCATCATCAACACCGCTTGTCTGCAGAAGCCGAGGCTAGAGTGTGTGTGTGTGTGTATATATATATATATATATATATATGAGTATCGGAAACATTTTGCATCACGTGGGCTGTGTTTTTCAGTTTATTGTGAAAGCCTTTACAGAACGCGTAGGTTATGTTAGGTTAGCAGCCGAAAATCGTATACTATCAATTAAGTTTCATTGAATTCAGTTCAAGAAATACTTATTAAAAAGTTCAATACCCAACACAGTCAAACATGTTTCTATCACGGCGAGTTCTGAGTCTTAGCTTACGGATGACGTTGAAGTACTTGCAAGACAACGTGACCACGATGCAAAATCTACGCAAACCGTCGATTTTCACGATAAAAAACCATAACTTTTCACTGTCCAGAATAATTCAGGCAGATGCAAATAGTCAGTCAGCCCTGAAGAACGAGAAAGAGTCTGAAAAGCAGCAATTAGGTACAATAGAAGGTAAACTGCAGCTGGCTTTCACCTGTAAAAAATGTAATACACGTAACAACAAAATCATATCTAAACACGCCTACCAGAAGGGTGTTGTCATTATTCGCTGTGATGGATGCAAAAATAATCATTTAATTGCTGATAACTTAGGATGGTTCACAGTTGGTGGAACCAGAAATATTGAAACTATATTGAAAAAAAAGGGAGAAACTGTAAAAAGGATAAGAAATGGATATGATGGATACTTTGAAGCTGTTGCGAATGAAGAGTTCTTGGCAATACAAAAGCAAGTGAAAGAAGCGCAAAGTGGAATGAAGTCAAAGGAAGAAACGGAAGAAGGTGGGAAGCTGAAGTATGAGAAAATTGGAGAACTAAATAACTAGATATAGAATTAGATTGTAAATTTTGTTGTAAAAAAATTTATTGTATATTTTTGTTACATAGGTACAAACGTTTTCTTTTTACTTTGTAAATATACAAATAAAATAAGTTTTTTGTATAAAAAAAGAAACGCTGTTTTTGACACATTATTCGGACAAGCTTAGCTAGAACTTACATAATGAATTTTAATCATTGAAAGTAATGTTTATGCAATATAATAGTTTTTTTATTATAATTCTAAAGCTGATGTAAAATTATTCAATTTAGAATTTTTCAATTTTTCTTTACATGCATTATAATTAATGAAAAAAAATTTAATTTTATATAAAAACTTGTTGAATAAAAAAATTTTTCAAAATAAAGTTTAGTCATTATTCATTTATAATAAGATTAAAAATTGTTCAGTCATGAAAGAAGTTACGTAAATGTGATGCGCTAGATTTGATGAAAATTAAAGCTAAAAAACTTTTATTAAGCTAAGAATATAGGTCCTGCAAAACTTGTCCTTCCCTACAAAATGACAAGGCACACAAGAGACTATCAGCATTGATTATTGACTTGCTAAAAATTTCAAACTCTACTTTTGATTTTTTTATGGCAAACCATAACTTATGAAAAATTTTTGTTTATGCTTATAGTCTCATACATCATTCTTTGGTCGCTCTTAGACATATCACGATTAGACATTTTAGGTACCTCATAACCTACACTTTAAGTATGAAAGTGAATGCAATATATATATAAAATATCATTTAAAAATATAAACCTATCCTGATATTTATCAGAAGTTAACAACAAGTATAATTGTTTGACAAAGTCATAGTAAGTACACTGGTTCGACTCTGAGAGTTGAAAGATCTGATACGATTTTTTAAAAATTTGGTTCAAGTTTCTTATCCTATTACTAATAATAATAATTACGATATAACAATAAGACACTAGATCAGAGTTTCGATCAGTCAATAAATGTACAGACTTGGTCAGATTTGAACAAGGAACAAGATCAATATCGCATAAACAAAGTATATGAATCACATCAGAATTTAAATACTAGTTAAAATATTTTTTTCTTATTACAAAGGTATGACATTAAATTTCTTAAAATCAATTTGAGCATGATAAGACATGAGCAACTATAAACTGCTCAAATTTGAATATCAAAAATATTATGTTAAATTCTTTATCAATTATGATCTCATCATTTATAAAAAGGTATGGTTGATAAAGAATTCGCTCACATGTAAATATGACACTTGATATTATGACACTTTTTGACTATACATTGAGCTAATGGCAGTAAAATAGTTCAACTTTTTCTATTTTTCGCGCAATTCAATTGATTTTAAGTAACTTAAAGCTATCAAACTTATTGTAAAGGTTTCTAAACTCTTTTAGGTTTCGATACAATGGCATATTCACTGTCATTTATAATTTTGTGTTTTGGCTCCATTGAATTGGCAGTTGTTGAGGAAGAATTGGATTTTTTTCTTATCATACCATATCCATGATGACTGTCATCAGCTAATCTGACCGCATTCATATCCTCGACGACGTCGTAATTATTACAGCTAGAATTCGAGTCCAGTGATATTTGAGACATTAGCTGTGAATTTTGCGACATAGTAGAACAGTTTGGAGTTCGGTATCCTGGTTTATTTTTGCTTTTATAAATTGATCCAAAGTGTTGCAGTCTATCATAATCTGGTGGATCATTTGGACTTGGAATATTGTGTATAATCGATGAAGAATTACTTTTAATAGAATTTTGTGTAGATGATGGAAAAGACATGGTTTCATAATGAGGGTCTTCTAGATTATCCTTTTCATTCTTTATCTGTTTAGATTGTTTCAACCTTTCTGTATGAGGTACACTATCCATTCCATGAGTCTTCCATGCATCACTTCTGACTTCGACTAAATCATAGGAATGTTTTTCATCATTAGTGACCACAATGTTCTTTTTAGGAGGTTCAGGTGAAGTCGGTGAATTCAATTTTCTGTACTTTCCAGACGTTTGTAAATCTGATATTTCGGCATCAAAATTCTTTTTCTCTAATTTTGTCGTAAAGACGGGCTTTCTGGGAGGTTTCGTGGGCTTTGGCTTAGCTGGTAATGGTGGCTTTACAGGTTCTGTGGGAGATATTGGAATGGGTAAAGGTTTTTGAGTACTTTGAGAAAAAGATGGAATGTCCAAGTCAATAAGATTTTTTGAACTATTCATTGATGGTGGTAGAGGTGAACGAGATCCTGCTTCCATTGATAAGGCAGCGTGAAATTGAGCATCATTATTTTCTACAGTTGGACTATTTTCTCCATTAAGCATCTGCTTCATTTTCGTTTTATTAGACACAAAGCATCTGAAAATTTCTAACTGGTTTTTATGTTCTAAGCAAAAGGCACCTTCTCCTGAGCCACACCTTCTTCCTGCTTCAAATGTAAATTTTCCATCTCTATATCCATATTTTCTAATATACTGGTAAGGCCATGTATACATCATTCTATTTCCATCCATTAATTTCATTTCAGTGGCTCCTACTATTAATGTATAATTTTTCCAGAGTTCTAGACCACACTTTCTTGAAGCATCTGTTTCTGCTATTTTTACAGAAAATACACCTTCACCACTTGTGCAATACAGATCATTATCTTCTTCCACTGTTACGTTTGAGGAATCATCTTTAAATGCAACAGACTGAAATGCACTTATCCAGTTAGCCATCTCAGCTTCGGAGCAGCACCCGAAGTGATGGACTCCAGTTTTTGTGACCAGCTTTAAAACAACAGTTTGCATTGATTTAAAAGTTGAAATATAAACTAATAATTATATGACATAAATTTTATTATAAATTTTAAATGAGTACAAAACTACTCACAGTGAAAACATGAGATTGATTGCTAGGTGCAATTTTAACACAAGCTTCTAAAGTAATTATTCGCTGTGTGTGCTGCTGGTTTATAGCTTCCTCTTGATTGTCATAAATTTCTAGCCGCTGTATACCATACTTGCTGGCTCTGAATATTTGGCAGAATTTCTTATGCCATGTTTTCTAAAAAATAAATTCGCAATTAATAAAATATTTCATTAACACACAGTGAAATTTTATAAAAGTATGCAATTAACCATGTCTTAATGGTAATTAATTAATTAATTACTAACAAGAATATTGATGTAAGATCAAAATAATTGTTTTCTTTATAGGTTAAGAGCAGAGGATGAGTCATCAATGATTCATGGTTCTAAAATTTGAGTGCATTTTCACTATGATTGACTTTGAAAGATGTCTATAAATTTTCACTTTTGTTTATAACTCTAAACCCTAATATCAGATTGATCATAATCATTAAGAAACATTTTTCAATAAATGTAATTTGTTGGAAAAACTGCAAATTAGGTATTTGCACTCTATTATCATTTGAAAGTGCAAAGAAATTCTTCATTTATGAAAAAAATCACTATGGAAACGTTGGAGAAATTATCAGTTCAGACAGGATGCAAGTGATAAATCCTACAGACACTATTCAGAATATAGATATTATAATGTTTGAGTACAAAGTGCGAAAGAGCTATTCAGCACTTTTTTCCTTCTACATCTCTTATTTCTGGGTAACAACATTAATTAAAGAACCAAAAAATAACTCTAAGTTATGTGTATAAAATGTATCCAACTGTATAGATAAAGTAATCTCGCAGGCTGCAATAAATAACGATCGTTCGCCTATAAAAGCTGAAAAATGTACACCTAACAGCACGCTCTACTTTCTCAAAAGCAATATAATTCTCAGAGTGCACAATTAGCGGAACGTCATTTACGCACGCACAATAATTTATCATGAAAATCGAGTCTGTCGAGGCACGTCGCACGTATAATGTGCACCAAACAAAAGAAGGTTAACGACGCCGACGATCTATATCTATAACACTTGCGAAGATAAAAAAGAAACTCACCTCGTGAAACGCGTTTACATATACTTATGCTTCCACTGGAAGCCCTGATGCTAAACCAAAATAAGTCACAATTCCCGGTTAACCCTGCGACTTTAAGGTTAGGAAACCCATGACAAGCATACCGTACCGCTCGCGAAAAAAAAGAATCAAAGAACGGCTCCGCGTGGAATTTCCTGTTCTCCTTCTCCCTCGACAATAACAACAAGAACGACGACAGTCGGTTGTCCGATGTAGCACCCACCTTGAGCTGTCCCAGCATACCCTGTGGCGGCAGGAGTAGCAGTCCCTGGAGCAGTGGTTCCTCGAGCTCCATGTCCTCGTATCTCTTCGTGTACTTTGTATACGTCTAGAATATACACGGTAGTCCCGAGGTCGTCGCGCGAAAGTCCTGCAGCACAAGCCAAAGGGGCGCGGCGGTGACTGCTTTCCTCTCTCCCTCTCTCGCGGATACAAGAGAGAGGAGAGAGAAAGAGAGAGAGAGCGCGAAAGAGAAAGAGAGTCGATTTCCGAACGTCGGAACCTCTCCGGGTGTCGTTCACCTGGCGTCGAGGCGAGGAAGGACTTCCACGAGGGAAAAGAGCCGAATCGAGGCTCAGCCCATCGCCCGATGGCTTGGGGTCTAGGTAACGGCGATAGTCCTGGGGGTCGTCGTCGCGGCTTGCTACGCCGTGGGCCGTGGTACATCGGCTGCGGCTCACTGTCGATTGTAGTTTTCTCGCACTTAGTTTCTTCTAATAGCTTCAGCTATAATATACTGCTGCACGCTTATTTTTATGTAAAAGAGAACGAGCGAATACGTGAGATATCGGGGTTAGGTGAACGGGAAAACACTCCACAACGCGACCGTGTAATCACTGACACTGACTGCTCGCTGTGCCGTGCTGCGGCTGCGGCTCTGCGCAATGTCACTATGTGTATATATGTCGATTCTACGTGCTGGTATTGTACGATATACTTTATATGTATATATTTTTAGGTACAAATGAAAACAGATAAATTCAATGGTGCCGTCATTGTCACTGCCCTCTTATACGTATAATTACAATTCAAATTTGTTGCCCAAAAGGTGTAGAAATTAAATAAAATATTAATATATACACAAAGTATGTTCACACAAATGTATAGTGTGTGCCGTGTAATATATACGCATAGTCGCAGAGTCGCACATGCACGCGCGAGAAAAGTGTATATATATAAAGATAAGGCATATAATTAAGCGCATGCGCGAATACCTATATGCCGATCTGGGATCAATTTGCATTTGAATAACTTACACCTGTATTTTGAGGGGATAGCCAATGAGGAGGTAGCTTTAGCAGCGGCAGAAAGAATAAGATTTTTATTGGTTGTTCGTAAATGGGCGGGAGATTCAAATCATCATTATTACAAAGTAGAATTTGCAGATCTTGGAAATATGTTCTTGATACAATTAAAATTGAACTGTCAGATAAATATAGTGTAAGTATCCTATTATTTTATTATATTTATTAGTTTACAAAAAGTTTCAAGTTTATGTCCACTTTTTTTCTTCCGTAACAAAAGATACAGATGACATAGTTTTCCTAATTGCGTTATAATAGCACTAATTAATCAATCAATAGAATAGCGCTGACATAGAAAGAACTACTATGTATTTTTATCCGTTATAATTTTTTTTTACAGGAAATCCTTATAGAGTAACACAGTAGAAAAATACTATACTCTGTATATACAGACGAAACGTGTTTAGACTCACGGATTTATACATATTGAATTAAAAAATCTCATCAATTCTATTGTGTATACAATTTCTCTACAACGCCATCAAATCAATGAATATTTAACAGCTATATAGCTGCAAATACAAATAATGTCACGATATCTCATAAATTTATAATTACAATCACCCAGTGCAATAATAATAGAATTGTGTATGACATCATCTGTACACAGTTCTACTTATATTTTTTTCGACTAGCAAAGTTGAAATTAAAATTATCGATCACCACGACTATATTGAAGCGAAATTATGATGCTCTTCGTTTTGCACGATATAAAACTGCAGAACTGGGAAATCTTGTAAGAAGCTAAAATTGAACGCCTTTGCTTAGAAAAAGACGCTCGTGCGTAATCTTATAAAGTTGATTAAGAAGTTTCTTAAAATTCATCAAAGAATTAACTATTGGAATTTCTGGTATTTAATCAAACGATAAAATAGCACGTCATACAAATGCTCAAAATGTTATGTATGTGTTGTAGTAGTGGTTTTTACGCGACAATTATAATTGGCAACAAACTATAACTCAATATAATACATACATTTATAATGAAATAATGAGTTTCTGTAATTGAAATCGCTATGAGAAATTCATTAAATTTCAACTAATTATAATTAGACTCGAAAGAATATCGTAAAGCATTATACATAAGGCTATGTACCATGAAAAGTGCTCAATCTCTGGATTCGTTACAAAATTAAAAAAACCGACCCCGACTTGACCCAAAACGCAGTGCCACGTGAGCCTATTCGATCGGCATCTGCTTAGCAATTTATGAATCGGCCTCCGAGCCATCGTAACCCGGATTCTTCGCTCTTTCCTTCACGTGTAGCTTCCCTCAGTATAAGATACCTACGGTTTGCGGTTACTTTAAAAATAATAGGCAGAAATCCGTCATCCACAGTAATGAAATGTTTAATAATTCAAAGCCGCGAGGGGTGAGTTATATATAGGACGACGGGGATTGTTTTGGATTCAGTTAACGGATAATCCAGGCGATGCTGGCGTTGCTGGTGCGACTACTTGCACTGGGATGGATCGAGGCTGTCGTCGGGTACAACGACTTCCCGTCGCTTATGACGGCGAACGCGACAATGGGTACGTTACTTTTACAGATTCTTTGCTTTGCGGATTCGATGTAATGCGAAAATCAATTGATTCATGTTATTTTCGAAATTGAAGAACGACAAAATATATACTACTGTACACCTATAGTACATGCAAGCAATTGTTGAGCCCATTTCTTTATATTGTAGGGGTAAGGAATTTCAACCAGTTATTAGTATATTATATAAATTCAAAAGATAACTAACGCGCTTATTATATGAGTAGAATAATATATTAAATTTATGATGAAATTTATTAGAATAATTTCCGAAACGACAATTGACAACTAATCAAATTTTCTTTCCCATCAGCCGTGATCGTGGAGAAAAGATTTTTCAGAAACGCAGAAGAATACAGAGGCACTCTGAGCAATATCTCGGATATCATCAGCGACGTGATCAGGAAAAACGTGGAAATCAGCGGCATAGCTCTGACCGTCTTCGACGACGTGAATGTCAATTTGGCACGAGGTATCAGTAAATTCAACGCGTTTTACACGAGCTGCTCTAAGTCTTATTCGTCCCGTTCGCAGATTACACGATTCTGCTGTCTGTGGCAACCTGCCAAACGACTTGGCACTTGTTCAAGAGAGCGCAGAAAGAAACACTAGTATATCTTGCCGTAACAGGTAAGGACTTTCATTTGAACTTTCAGCGCGACATCACGTGAGACGGATATATATATATATGCGCAGACATGCAATTTATCTTGGTGGGCATGAGAGCTACTAATACATACACATATCTAACTATGCCCATAGTTCTTTTCCGAATTAAATTACACTGATACCGTACGATCTCTCTACCCTCGCGAAAATTACTCTTCATTTCGCACGGCCCTATGCGAAAATAATAGAACGAACACCCCTGATGTTGTATGCCTGAACCATCTCCGTATACATAACGAGAATAAATCGTTGACAGATCCGGACTGTCCAAGACTGCCGGAGGATGAGGGTATAAGTCTGCCGCTGGCTTATCCTGGCGAGGAATTGGCTCAGATTTTTCTGGATCTAAGGACGACTGGTACATTGTCCTGGCCGAAAGTCAACCTCATTCACGATGATACATTCGGTGAGAATTTATATTTATACGTGGGATAAAAACATTAAAATTAATTTCAGACTTTTTGGTCCCAAATTAAAATAGAGTATCTTGCTACACTAACCATTATACTATAAAAGTAATTATATTTTATATTATAAAAAAAAAATCATCTGTATAGATAATATATCTATACACTTAAAATGGATGTCATCCCTTCGATTTTGTAAAAAAAAAAAAATAGTTTTTCGTGTTCTGTTGGCTCTGTAAAACAACAAAAAGGGGCCCGATCAGTGTAATATGCGACATTTTTTTGTTTTAATTTGGAAATTCCTAAAGGTTATTTAAATTTATATGAACTTTTACTTATATATACACATTTTTACGTTCAGTTTTATCGATTAACGTTGTCAATTATACAGAGATGTAGAAAATTTTTAATTGCTTGTTAGGCCACTTCGTTAAAAGTTTTAATGGGAGTTGTTAGCTTCGATTTTCTTCTTTGATTTAAAATTATTTCGGACAAGTCATTACAGCGACCCTTCAAAGTTTTAAATACTCTGGTAGAGTATACTAACCATTTTTGTTACATATAGTAAAAATATTCATCGACGGTTGGTGAATGGAAAACGTCGGCTTATAATTCTCGTACTGTCGTTATCTATGAAAATATTTTCAAAGGAAAACTAAATGTAGAAATGATTGAACTCGTCATTGTATAATTTGTAATAACTTTCATTCGTGACATTCATTCTCAGTTAATTTTTTTTATGATTGTATTTTAAAGATTGCAACAAAGCATATTTAATAGAGGTGACATATACACCAAACAATCAACTCAAACTGGGTGTCATTTATTGAACTTGTTTCTTTAATAACCCAATAATGTTAAAATATTGAAAATTAACTAGCGATAAGTCATATAGTAAATCGTTGAAGTTTCTGATGGAGAGCGAGCGATGGGCGAGACGTCTTAATTGAGCGATAAATTTAAAGAAATGTAAACTCTGTGCAGCACGTGACACAATCAGTCGGGTGATAAAAGTTCTGTCGCTCGAGCTTTCGAACAAACACTCGAAACTCTCGACTCAGGCTTTATTCTCGACTAAGTTCGAGAAGAACGAGAGTGCGACGAAGCTCAGGATTCACCGCATACTCTCGAACTTTCACGTAGACCAACTTGGCAGCTGTTTTATGATCATCGTTACCATCGACATGGTCTCGGTTATCATGGAGGTTGTAAGTATTACCATTTTTTGTCACACCTATTCTGCCCCCTGCGATTAGCCTCGACTGCTCAATACTGTGGATTAAAACATTTAATTCTCGAAGACCAGTTCAAGTAGAACAAGGCGAGAGCCGGTCAGCCGCAACTAGATCAAAGCGTTCGATAAATAAGAAATTCGCGAAGCAACGAGAAAATCAATTAAAAGCTCGAAATCCAACTCTATATCAGAAACAAAAAATTAAAGAAAAATCATCTACGGCTTTGCAGGCAAAGTCGCTGGGGATGGTTCACCCGGGAAGCCAATGGCTCTACGTCATCAGCAACGCCGCGGGTCGCGAGGACAAAGTCACGTCGTTCGCCGAGCTCCTGGCCGAGGGTGAGAACGTGGCGTTCATCCACAATGCCACGAACCTCGCGGCCGACTGCAACGTAATTAAACGAGTTTACACTGAGCCAGCTCTCTTGCGCGCTTATTGCGGCTTGCTCTACGCGCTTTCTCTCTTTCCCTCCGTTGTGGCTTTATATCGCTTGCTTTAACGAAGTGCGCGCAGAGGAGTTCTCCTCTTTTTCCCTTCTTAATTATCTTTTCATTTCGCTTGGCTGGGAATTTTCGTTACGAATTTTCCAACACTGCGACTCTGGTAGAAATTTTAACGAATATACTGCGGCGAATTATTGAGGCTAATTGTGTGGGGAACGCGGGGAGGAAGGGGGAAGTCTGGAAATCAATTGGAAATTATTGATTTGGACAACGCGTTTCATTGATTTTTAACTTTCTACCAGGGGATATATATAATAACCGTGTAGATATTAGTTGCTTCCTTTCTAACTTGGAATGTCCTATACACGACTCAAAAAGATACTGGTGAAAAATGCTGAGAATTTCAACGGTGAATAAATGAGCGTAAATCCACCTGATTTCAGAAACAACTCACTCGAGCAAGTCGCAAAATTTTTTATTGAAGGCACACCTACCAGACCTGATTTTTCTCGCTCCTTAGGTCATTCTGAAAGAGAAAAAACTTGCGTACATGGCCGATCGTAGGGTATACTTTTTTTCGGAGCAAAAACAACTCGAAAAAACGAGAAATAATTAACAAAAAAACCTTCATAGATTTTTTCTCTAAAACTATAGGGACTTTTATAAAAATTTCATTGGAACAAGAATGTCTTTGCCGGTACAATTTTTGATTTTTCAAAAATTTAATAAAATCGAGATTTCGAAAAACGTCATTTAAAAATATGAATTCTTTGATGAATTTTAAGTCATTATTGTTCAAATGAAATGTTTATAAAAGTCCCTAGTTTTAGGGAAAAAAATCTATGAATTCTTTTTTTGTTATCATTATTTCTCGTTTTTTCGAGTTGTTTTTGCTCCGAAAAAAAGTATACCCTACGATCGGCCAAGTGCGCAAGTTTTTTCTCTTTCAGAATGACCCAAGGAAAGAGAAAAATCAGGCCTGGTATAGGTGTGCCTTCGATAAAAAATTTTGCGACTTGCTTGTGTGAGTTGTTTTTGAAATCAGGTGGATTTACACACGTATATGCACACAATTGAAATGTATGTTGCACTATTATTTTCGATCATATGCGTGACTTCCTCGACCGTTTCGAGCTTGGAAGCAGAACAGGGTAAAATTGATTCTCAGCGAACTTTCCGAGACGTGACGCGAGTATTGTATATACACCGCTATTTCGCAGCACGATTTCTATATAGATCAAAAGACACTCGCCGGCAAAATTCATTTGACTTTGAAGCACTGCATCAACTCTCGCTTTCGACTCGGTATACTTGACACAAAAACACTAAGCATCGGGCTCTGTACGAACAGTCAGTCTATACAGAGTTATTACATCACTTGGATATTCCGCATCCGCAGGTGGGCTTGATGTGTCACGTGAAGGAGCTGGTGCGAGCCTTGGCTATGAGTTTGGAAAAGTCGCTGCTGAGCGAGCTTGAGCTTTACGATCGCGTTACCGAGGAGGAGTTCGAAGTCGTCAGGTTGTCAAAGGCCGAGCGCAAGAAGGAGATCATTAAGAGCGTCAACGTGAGTACATAATCGCATCCTTCGCTCTCTGCCCTCCCGCTATTCTTAGCAAAGGCTGCCATTGTCAGCGGCTTCTCGTTCTTTTTTTCCCTCTTTTTTTTTGCGCGCGCACGCGCGGCACGCGGCTGAAAAACAGGAGACTCTCATATCGCGCGCGCGCGATAGGATACTTTATGAGGGATTTTCCCTCGTAAAGTAACGACGTCGAAGGTTATGCAGAATCGCCTTTGCCGTTGATGAGAATATATGGCGTCTCTATACATCGATTGCGTGAATTTCGATGACGTTTCATGATCTTACTGCTTAATGGGGTCCTTTGTTCGTTTTAGCTGTTGTTCGATACGTCATTGATCTATAAGCACGTCAGCTTCAGTAACAATTTTCCAGAATAACCTGCGTTCAAACAAAGTGAATGAGCTTTCGAGCGTATATTAGCTTTGAATTATCAAAATCGATGTATTTATATCCTCGTAATTGTCTTTGAAACGAAAGGATTCTCATGTTTACAGGTATATTCACTTCAGAATGACGTATATACATGTGTGTGTACTAGAAATGAATACTTCAATATTTTATAGGCCGAAACGTAAATGCCAAAGGCGCCCGTTGTAAAACGTATAGATAATCAAATGCGGGTCGCGGGCAAAGATCCGATGTTTAAATTCATTTCTCTTTTCGTTCGACTTATGGAAATATTAATGCGGCAAGTCCGTTTTCATGTGTACACCGCAGTACGTCTAAAAATTCGCTTTGATGTTGTTCAAATCGTGCAGCACTCGCGTCAAAGGCGCATTTTCTTTTCGCGGCAAATTTTTTCACGCTCTACACAGCTTCCACTGACGCGCATTTCCGCGTTTTTCATAAAAAAAAGCTTGATATACATCCCTGAAAGTTATCGTAGAAACGCTACTAAAAGGAAATCAGCCTCAAAAACCTTATAATGCAATAATCCCATCGCCATACACAATAATTAGAATGAAAATGAATACCACGCACCTTTTATGTACCTCATACGGCTTAATTGTGCAATATGCGCGTGCGCGCGTGTAATTAACAACACAGCGTGAACTATCGTACGCCCGAGGCCACCGGAGCAGCTGCGGCAAATGCATAAGCTGGCGCTTCAGCTCAGCCATTACCTGGGGATTCTCCTTCGCCCCGGATAAGATGACACGGCCGTCGCGGGACTCCGGCCACGATTACGGCGCGGGGACAAAGGAAAAGTTCGGAGTCGGCGAGCTCGTGGACGCGGGATCGTGGAGCCCTGGGCCTGGGATCAACATGAGCGAGCCGCTGTTTCCCCACGTCAGACATGGATTCCGGGGGAGGAGTCTACCGGTGTCTACGTTTCACGTGCGTCATGTTTTTATAGTCTCGTTTTACGCGCGGGCTTTCCACGTAATTGTTCGTTCCGGCTGCGGAAATCCAGCGATTTGCAGCTGGATCGTGCTTGTTGTAGGCGAAGGGATAATGAGTTTTTTGTTTATTTTTTTTCTAATGGAAAAAGGCTCGAAATGTCAAATGGAAATTTGAATTTCGCGCCGGGCTCTTAAGCGCGAGGAGAGGATTGTTTTGCCTTTGCTTTTAATGTAAACGATGAAAATAAGTATTTTAAGATAATTTTATTTTTATTTGATTTTTGGATCTCATTAGTTCATTGAATTTATTGAAACTAGAGCAGTACTTTAGCGATGTAAAGCGTGAATGCCATAGTAACTGTATCCAAAGTTATACACACGTAATTGTAGAGAGAAAATTTGACGTTAATTTGATGACAACAAAATTACAAATTCGAATATGTGAGAAACGTGAAAAGCTTCAATTATAGCACATATACACTGTTTCAAATTAGCAATCAGTACGTGACTCGTGAGTAAAGCAAACTAAATTATGTAATTATAACTTTTCCAAACCAATTTATGTAACCGTATAACTTGTTTCTCGAGAGCACGGAAAATTTTGTTGAATTGAAAATCTTCATAGACCGCATGTCCTTTATACTGTAGTCGAGCTGACATACCCTGTTTTAATGAACGAAATTAATTCTCGCATATTCAGTTTTAATTTGTAGCTAAATTTCGGTGTGAATTTAATCAACCCCGCTATATATATAATATATATACACACGTAAATATAATATATATATATATGTTTCCAAAGGGATGTATCATGCGTGGTCACATCTGCCGGTAAATCTGTAACACTGTACATACACTGTAACGCGCACATATCTCTGTAATCGCAGAATCCTCCCTGGCAGATAATCAAGTATTCAAACACAGGCGCTCTCGAATACGGCGGATTGATGTTCGACGTCCTAAACTATCTGAGTCTGAAATTGAATTTCACCTACACGGTTCGACTGGCCTCGAGTCCCAGCGTCGAAGCCTCGAGTCGGCTCCTGCCGTCGTCGCCCGGCAACTCTTCCAAGGTACATTACGTTAATCCAATGTACACATAATTCGACGCATACGAAAATTAAGTCAATTATATGTATTTAGATAAGTGTGTGTACACTATCTAAAATGATTTTATCCCTCGGTAGTTTTGTTAATATTCTTTTGTTGACTTATATCGATCTCTCCGAGGCAAATGCCCGGGTCAAACTGCCTCGGAGAGATCGATATAAGTCAACAAAAGAATATTAAGTCAATAATGTCGTCGAAGCGTTTTCGTCTCGATCGGGCCAATTTATAAAAACCGGCACACTTATCAATTGCGTTCGACAATCGCAAGTTCTTATAACAAAGTATAAGCGTGGCGTGTGTATACATATACAGTATTTTTAACTTCGAAATTCGTCGCGACAATTAGCCAACACGTGTATCGTTATGACGCTGCCACCGCAGTACAGAGTTTGCGAGAGCCGCGGCGAGACCGAAAGTTTTTATTTTCGATGACGCGCGCGAGCTAGAGGGGGGGGGGGGCGGGGATCCGGCGGAGCTCGAAATTTTATTGTTCGACGAGAGCAAACTTTCCGATTGTTAAGTTTTTACAGCTCTGTCGCACAGCGCGCGGGCTCTCTCTCTCCCTCTCTCTTTACCTGCAGAAAGTCGAAACAATGGTCGCGTTTATCATCGTGACTATAAAGTAAAAACTCGTATCCGGCTCGCTGCTCCGCGGCAATGCGATGACGAGCGCGTTGCAGCAATAATAACGCGTTATATATATATAATCTAATAAAACGCGCGGCAATGAAGCTGGGCAAAAATGACGCTCTCGCGATACATACATCGCGACTTGCGGAATTCGCGAAACTCAATCTCGCTATGGCTCTGCTCGTGCGTAAAAAGCCCTGATGTGGAGCTACGCCCGTACACCGTATATCACCTTATGTCACGTATGTAGTAACGCCGTATAGCGCATTTATACGCTCCATAGGCGCGCGTATAAAACCTACATATGTATATATGTGCGTATACGCAGACCATGGACTCGGCGGCGATGTCGGTGGCGCAGAAGGTGCCCGAGGAGGTACTGGAGTCGGTGCGTCTGAAGGAGGTCTTCATAGCCGTCGCGGCGTTCACCCTCGGCGAGAACGAGAGGGGCTTGAATTTCACCGCGGCGGTAGCCACGCAGACTTACGCCCTGCTATCGGCCAAGCCGAAGCCTCTGTCCCGGGTCCTTCTGTTCATGGCGCCCTACACGTCGGAGGTGATCATTTAACATTTGCTCTTTGCATCCACTATTTGGAGACGCGACGAGAGCTTAATTGTGTACGTCCGTTATTAACTTTACGATTTTGCACGACTCGCCCGATGCATAATATACGTGCGCAGTATACACGGTGCAGTTGCGTAAGCAATTGCTTTTATTTTTCAATTATCCTAGCTGCGGAGATGGTAGAGTGCTATTATACGATTGAGGGAGTAATGAGATATAAATGGAATAAAAATGTAATAGTCCTTTAATGGTTTTAAATTTTATTTTTCAATTAACGATGAATCATTGTCCTATGGAGGAAACGCAAGGTTGAGAACGTAAAGAGAAGTTGTTTTTTTTTTCGAAAAGCGATGAAAACGATTATTCATCGTTAAATGTACAGTTATCTACTTTTCTCTTCGATATTCAAAGCTTTACGTAGAATAAAGTTTCATAAAGTTTCATAAAGCATAAATTTTAACGTCTTTCCCGTTAAAAGCGGAAATCGAAGCGTTATAACGATTTTGGCCTGCGTCTGCCGTAGACATGGGCCTGCCTGACGTCGGTTCTTATTGTAATCGGTCCGATCTTGTATCTGATGGTGAAATTTAGCCCCCGACCTGTTGACATCCACGACAGCCTTGGCTTATCAACGACCTGGCAGTGTTCCTGGTACATTTACGGCGCTCTTTTGCAGCAGGGTACGCTCATATTATATCTATACACAATTATCGATTTTCCTTTCCTATACTGTACAGTGGAGGAAAATAGCAAGAGCGCTGATATCATCGGCTCGTATAAGCCGCAATAAAACGTTCGATTTTCCCGCGCGAATATCCTTCGTCGCGCGACGCTTCGACAGTTTCCCTAAAATTTACTTTCAATTTTTAGCGTATATACATACTTTACGTTTTTACGATGATCTTCGTTTAGTTTAAGCTGCGCTTTGTTTGATCGCGAGATTTTTGCGGAACACAACCGGAAAGTCAGTTTCCAGGACGAAAAAGGAATTAAAATTAACACGTTTTAAAATGTAATAAAAGCAAAACTGCGCGATAAATCGCGACGCGGTTTCCTTCCATTGTGTGATTATCTGTTGTTTTACGAATTTTAAAGCTCGTATCGTCGTATACGATTTGCCGGCACTTAAGCTTCGTAAAATGTATTAGTCCACTAAATTACCGCGCGAAATTGGAATATTCGTTAATCTTTCTAATCGTTCATCATAATCTAATGCATCTTTCGAACAGGCGGTATGAGTCTTCCCAAAGCGGATAGTGCCCGCCTGGTGGTTGGCACCTGGTGGCTAGTGGTCATGGTCGTAGTGGCCACATACTCGGGAAATCTCATCGCTTTTCTCACTTTCCCACGCATGGACGAGTCGATCGAAAACATCGACGATCTGCTCGCGCGTAGCAACGAGTTCGGTTGGTCCTTTCCAAACGGCAGTGCTCTGGAGTGGTATCTCGCCGCTGTTGGCAGCGACGACGCCAAAGTAAAGCGACTCCTTTATTTTCTGTAGAATCAAACAGTATGCGGCTTAATACGACAAAATAAGCGCAAAGTCCCGTATGATCCGATATAGTACAAGCAACTGCTGGAGGGAGCGGAGCGTCAAGATCCGACCCGACCACTGCAGATCCTGGAACGCATCAAGTCGGACAAGCAAGTGCTGATCGACTGGCGCGTCTCGCTGGCTTTTCTGCTGCGCGACGACCTGATCAATACGGGTGGCTGCCATTTCCACGTAGGCACCGACGATTTCATGCACGAGCACATGGCCATGATCATTTCCGGGGACAGTCCCTATCTGCCTCTGATCAACGACGCGTATGATTGTTTCTGTCGTTACTAAACGCGACGCGCATCGTTAATTGCACCGATGAACTTTCCACCTGCATAAACTGTTTCCCCGCTCTAGGATAAGGCGAATGCATGAGTCGGGCCTGCTGCAGCAGTGGCTACTCGAGAAAATGCCGATGAAGAACAAGTGCTGGGAAAGCTCCAAGATGAGCCAGGAAGCCACTAATCACATGGTCAACATGGCCGATATGCAGGGAATCTTTTTCGTACTTGCCATTGGTATGGAGGCGAGGCGCATTCGACGCGAACGAGTTTTTCATGCGTGCTTTGGGGAAGATCCGTGAAACTAATTCGTTGATTTTGTTTAAATTCGTTTTAAACAGTCGATTGCATTCGTTTCACACGCAGTTTGCTGTCGAAATGAAATTAAAGAGTGAAAGAGTAAATGGTTTTAACGAGCTCACTTGCGGCGTACTATAACTCTGGTTATTAAAAATACGAGAAAACTGTAGAGAAATATGATACAGTCTTGCCTAAGATAGCGTATTTTTGCCATTTCTCCTAAAATTTTGATATTTTTCGCGTTTTTTATTTAAAAGTAATTTGATGTTTTATGGAAAACTTAAAATCTAAGATTTATAAAAAAAATGCACTGAACATAAAAAAACTAGTCACAATACAAAGTAATCAATACTTTTAAATTTATAAATTTAAAAAATGTTTTTAGGATTCTTCATTGCGGCCGTTGCCATCGGTATAGAGTTCGCCTGGTACAAGAGGAAAAAGGCATTTGAGAAGACTCTGATTCGACCCTTTGTCTCTTGACGTGACTAACTGTAATTTTCTATAATAAAAAGAAAAAAAAAGAAAACAAGCAAAAGAACGGCAAACAATCGGCGAAAAAGTCCACACAATTCGTCATTTCGCGACTGGAGAGACACCGGATGCTGCTCTCGATATACACAGCGATCGATTGAATTTGGCAAGCGCACGCGATCTTGTATCTATTGTCTCTCGTTATGCCTCTCGAACCACCTGTTTATTCGCTCGTTTCCCACTTGGTCATTACGTGTTTAAATCCGACGCCGGGTAAAAGTCTCCAGAGATATTGCGCAACGGCAGATAATGATTCTCCCACTCGTAAATCGCTGTTCGTTCGCTTTTTTTTTTCTTATCCTCCTTCCTCGGCTAAGCGACTGTATGCACTTCTGCATGCACATGTGTACATGTGTATGTATTCCAGCGCTGGAAGAAGAGACGACGGTTTATTCCGCGCTAAGGCGAAACGGATGGAAGATATAATTAGGACGCTTTTGTCTTTGGAGAACTGCTGCTTTGTACGCTGAGCGAAGGCTGATGGTGTGATGTCGAGGCAAAGGTTGGAAGATCATCGTAAGAAGACGTCTTTTCTTATCAGTTTAATGAATTTTCAGAGCTGAGGAATTCACGGTGCTAAAAAGAATTTTCGACAGAAAATTACTTTATCTCAAAGTTTTTGTAAGCGGATTTCATTAGGTGCTAAGCTATTGCAAATTAATTTATAAATTATTCTATTTTAATTAATATATTGTTAATGATTCAATATGCAAAATTATAAAAATTTTAGATAAGACTTAATTACTGATTTCGATTGAACTTATATTTAATTTACATGATTTATCTAAAAAAATTCTATTTTCTAAGGGGTATCGCCCCATTTACATTCAAAACTATTTTCTGTGAAATAAATTGAAATTAAATTTCGCGCGTAAAACGACCGTAATTGCACGTTTGTGCACACTGTGTAATGGTATTAATTTAGTTTTGTTCAATATACCGTGATAAAAACGTTAGCGAATTATTGGTTTATTTCGAAGTTAAAGGCGTCATAGTTCATCCATTATTAAGTTATTAAAAGATAAAAAAATCAATTTTATATTTCATGAGGGTATATATTTTATACTGGCAATAAGTATTTTCTTTCGACCTAGCTGCTTCGATTTAATTGACCTTTTTGGGTGAAATAATTTATTTTCTGCTATGATACAACACGGTGTACCTCACTGATCGATAAACAATTTTGTAAAAACGCATAGTTTCAAATTTGCATTTTCATTTTATTTCTTTAGTTCTTTCTAAAAAACCACCACTGTAATAAAAAATACCATCGAAGAATGGCGCATTAAATAAATCTACGTGATTTCCACGAATGGAACAATAGCAGAAAACTGTGTGAAAAGCGTATTTTCAAAAAGAACGATCTTTTAAAATTCACTTTAAACAAACACGCATATGTTATGTACACACACACGCGCGCGCACACACACACGCACACACACACATACACACACACACATACACACACACGCACACACACACACACGCACACACACACACACACACACATATATATATATATATATATATATATATATGTTTTATCATATATATATAGGTCACAGAGAAAGCAAGTCAGAGCAGTGGATGAAAGCACATTTCACCTGCGTCGAGACTTTTATCTCCCTTTGTCTGGTTTCTCGGAAGTTTAGAGATTACAGTTCAGGAGATGTTCTCTGTGCAATGAAACAACAAACTTTGTACTTTCTTACGGTTATACGTCCTTTTTTTTACTACTCTCATCTATTTGGATGGAGAAAAATATTTTTATAGGCGGTACTGTGGGAGCTTTTTGTGTTCTTTTGGCTGACCCGCGTACAGAGAGTTTCCGCGCCGAGGTAAAATTTATTGCGTCTCATCGAATAATTAACTATGCAGATAGTCTAATTTCAGTAATACAATTATTGCGCGCGGAGTGACCCACTTTCGCGTTATTTACGTAAGCAGAAAAAAAGGCTTTTCGTTGCCGCCAGAGATCGCGTTTTCTTTTGCGCTTAATTACAAATTGTGCGAAATAGTACAACGTTGCTTTTTATCGGGATTAATTGGTGGTTGTGGCACCTTTGAATTGTTTGCACAGCTGTAATTACAACAATGTCCGGAAACGAATACGCCTCTGGACGTATACTTTTTCTTTATATATTTTTCATTAAGCGTACAATTTAAAAGCGTTTGGACACGGACAGACATAAACGTTGAATTTTTCAGGGTATATTTTGATTTTGATTTGAATATTTCTGAAAAGTACTCAACCGTTAACAAATGTTTTCAATTTTTTATGTGCGTGTATTTAATTAATTATTATTTCTTTTAAACAACCTAACACATAAAAAATACAATGAGTTATAAGCATACACATTACGTCGTTATTCAATTTAAAGTCTATAATTAGTATTTCAAACTAAAATTCAAAACAATACAAAATTATAAGTGCAATCGTTAAAATGATTTTTTTTTATTGACATTTAAAATCCAAAAATTGAATTTCAAATTATTGACAATCATATAAAAATTCAAATTTGAAAGTCAAATTATTAATATTTGAAATTCAAATATTGAATTTTAAACATTAATGCCCCCGTAAATCATCTCAACATTCTTCCCGACCAATGAAATTGCTTTGCTATTCATCGATTTGTAAAAACACGATCAAAATAAGAAGAGAACACCTTTCTTCTTCTGTATTGCTCTAAATCTCCTGTTCGTACAATAATAATGATAGACCGTACATGAAAACTGTAGCGCTTTGAGACTCAAGTCAACGGTACTCAGCGCGCCTTCAATTTCAATGGAAAATCAACGAGTCCACTCCTTTTCCAACTGCAGTGTACCACGAATTTTAGAAAATCCCGCAGCTTTGGCATTTCGAGTGCAGATCTATATATACAGTCGTTAAAACATTCTTGCCGATTCTCTCCCTCTCCTGTAACAATAACGAGCCAACTAATTAGCTTCGCAGCAGACTTAACAAGCTCGAACTTATTACTTTAAATTTCCAAGCGAACAAGCAATTTCCAACTTTCAAGCTCAGCATCAACGAACCCTTCTCGCTCTCAAGTTCAGATCAAAAATAGAATAATGACAATTAGCATGAAAATCGAGAGCGGCCTTCCTTTTCATCTTCGGATGCGAATCGATCGCGGAGTCTGCGACGAGGGAGGGGGAGGTCAGCGCGGATAGTTGCAACAAAAACTGAAGAAACTCGGGATATACCTCCGTTCGTATCGCGACCTTGTCAGACGAGCTGACCATAGCGTCCGCGGGGGAGGAGCAGCTGATCCGACTTTTCTCCCGGGCCCAACGCGCTCCGATCCTCAGTCCCATTGCGACGCGCGTACCGATCACTGCCGATCTTGCGTCGTGTCGGAGGATCGATAGTGTTCAGCTAGTTTGATGACTCCGTCTTCTTTCTAGATTGTTTTACGCTCTTCTTTTACTTAGAGTTCTAACCTCGTGACTCTGATACGAAAAATTCGGGGATAAACATTTTCGACGAATTAACCGGTTTTCTGTCTGAATCAAAAATTCTCATGCAAAGTTCAATCGTAAGGTGAGGCGCGGGAAAAATCGATGGAACACTGGGTAAATTGAGTGCAAAATATAATCACAAAATTCTTGCGCGCATAAGTGCAAGTGTACAATTTGGATCATGACAAGTCGTGAGTGAGAGGTCAGAAATATAGAGAAAACATGTTTGGCTACGTCTCATGGATTTGCGGTGCCTTCATCGCCGGATGTTTTCTACAGCCACGTAAGAACATATGTTTCATCTTGTGAATTAGTCCGCAAAATTCTCGATAAAGCTTTATACTTTATCAAAAGCGAAAATAATAAATTTCGTACGCGAGCTTCAAATCTTGACAGTACAGAATTACGTGCAAGTTGAGGATGAATCGTCATCGGAAAGAAAGGCTACTGAATATTTACTTGTTTTACAGTTGCGTTAAACAAAAAACGTTTCTTTTCCTTATAACAGCCGCTCGTTATCCGGGAATTGTGCAACTTGTAAATGAAACACAAATCTATTAAACTCGATTTGGGTTATTCAAATACTTGGGGCCTCGTCGAGGCATGAAGAAAGCAGTAAGTTCCGCATAATTAAATTCAAATAATTCCTGTAATCAGCACGGCTACGCGCACCGCGATATAAACAGAAAATGTATAATTGTACGGAATTATGATAGAAAATACAAAGGGTATTTTCTGTATTGCGGTCGACGAAAAAAAGAGAATGAGACAAACGCTTGCCGAGCTATCGCGCGATGAATTATTCATTCGGTTTGCCGCAGCCCGTGTGCGATCAGATGATAACGCGAGAGATGACCCTTAAAGAATCGTAAGTTAAAGTCGTGTTTCGATGCTGTTTTGCGATCGATGTAGAATGTAAATACGTGTATATACTCGCAATCGACTGATTGTTTCGTAACTCGTTATTCCGTTAATCATGCATACAAATTTTCGTCTACTGTTATATCTCGACGATATTGGAAGATACGAACGAACATGGAACGACAAGAACTTGGTTCTATCAAGAGCGACTCCTTTGTTCTCATATCCTCGCTTCCTCGCACTTTGACGTAAATCAAATTGAAGCTTTCTCCTGTAAAAGCTTTTGCAAGCTCGACGGGATTAGAGCCAGCTACGAATTTCGCATTCTGTGCTTTTGAAGATCGGAAGTATTGATCCTCGACAACAGACGACGAGCGACGAACGCTGTTCCTCGTATTGCTCTGAGAGAAACAATTTTCGATATATACCTTGAAATAAATTCAATCAACGTATATTACGATTATTATTATTAATAATAACAATCAATTGAATATTTCAATGGGAATGTATCGCAAAGAACGAGTCGATTCATCAACACGTCGAAAATATGTCTATTTTATTCTTTCGTATAACCAAGATAGGATACCGATATAAGATTGCATTAAAAGCAAAATCGACCCGTTGAATTTCATTTGCACTCGAGACGCAGCCCGCACGAAACACCTGCGCCCCGAAATAGCATCTCTCTGCAGTCTGTACGTAGTCGCGCCGACGGTCGAGAACACACAAAACTTTCCTTATCGTCGCGCATAAATATCGCGGCGACCTTAAGTGTATACACGTCGTCGACGAAGCCCTTATCGTTCGCCCGGCGCACTGCGAACGATGCATCTAATGCCTCGTAAACTTTTTTTTCCATCGCCGCGCGTGTTTGTGTACCTATACTTTACGGCAATTTTGCGTAACGACGCGGCGCTGCGGTATACGCGTATCCTGCACGTGTACTTATGCGCATAATTATGTCCAAGAGAGAAGGTTGTGTAGCCGATGGGGGGATATATATGCATATAGTGTGAGAACGTCCCGTAGCTTCGAGCGCTATAGAAGAGCGGGAAAGAGGCTTTTCATTGAATGCGCGATTATCATTACGGAGGCTTTTTGCACTCTGCGTGCACCTGTCGGAGAAGAATTTATTGGACCGTCGCCGCGCGAGTGTTATATCATGGGAATCGATTGTGTGAAAGTAGGTTTACTGTCGAGCCGCATTAGAGTCGACTGATTTTCGTGAACTGATCTCTCTGCTGCACACCTCTCGCGCTCGCGTCTTTCTGAAGTATGTGAATACCGTACACGGCAATGATGAGTCGCTCGCTGTAATTGACGTTTATCTGCTTAACGTCCGACTAAGGTGCGATCGCATTCTCTTGAAACGAGGTTGAACGATCTAAGAAAAGCAAATTATGCATTGAAGAGAATGGCATTCCTTCCTCACCACCAATGGAAATTAGTCACTACCGGACGGACAGGCCAAAATAATAAAAAAAGTTAAAAATTGACACGTTTACTTGCAGCGCGAGCACCAGTGCAGGCGCACTACCACGAGCCTTACTACCAACAGAACTTCCAGCCATGGCACCATCATCGACCCGCACCTGTACCCCGTCGTCCGGTCGACTTAATGAGCGACATAATCAACGACCTCGGGACAAGGGTACTCCAGCAGTACGTCGAGTCTGGCAACGTGGCCTTCTCACCCGCGGGAATGGGATTCATCCTCGCTGCTCTCTACGAAGGATCATCCAGCCGAAGCAGACAGCAGGTAGTCGACAGTCTGGGCTTACCTCGAGATCGGAACGTCGTCAGGGTCGGCATGAGGGACATCCACAGGCGGCTAAGGGTGAGTCTCGGTTATTGAGACATCTACGCGTGCAGTGAGGAGAATACAAACCTTATTTCGGCAGACCTACCTGAACCCTGACGGCTTCCTCGGTGGCCTCAACCTGAATCGCGAGAATACGTCTCTCCGACCTGACTACGAGAACATCCTTCGCTTCTACGGCTTCGACCTGAGCATCGACCTCTCGAACTTTACAGCCGAGAATGCGGGGAACTTCGGTCTCAGAGGCTCCAGCACGACGTCGGGCATGACCGCGACAACTCTGAGCGCTTCGACGAACGGAAGCTTAGCTGGTGGGTTTGATTATAGAACTTTATCTCGTATCATAGATTCACCCTGATTCAGAACTGATGAACATTATTTTTTTCATATTTCAAACTATTCTTATATCCTTGTTCAATCATGATACATTCACTTTAATTGTCTGATCTGTAATGATGTGCAATCGCTTTCTTTGGAGCTCAGTTGGTGCAACTACTCAAACAGTGGATGGCTCAACCACCGTCTTAGACACTTCTGTAGTAGTTGTGTCGACGACTCAAGAAGAAACTGTGGCTACGGTGACACCAGGCGCACAAACAACTATTACTGGAGACGCCGCTGGAGTTGAGGCTGCCGCTACGATCGTGACTACGAGTCCGGCTGCCACGACACTGGAGTCAGTTGATTTTAATTGTTAAAATTTAAACTCGTTCTCGAGATGCGATATCTCGTGCTTTTGGAAAACACTCGCAATTTGTCAAATGATTTGTTACAAAAGAATTGAACAACAGTATTCAGAGTTGACGGAGAATTTTGGTATGAAAAGTAACATTTTTCACTTGAGAGCCAGAGCCATATAAGTTTTCTATGAAGTATTTCTTTAGCAAGTAAAATTGGTGTGCACGAAAGAAAGTGCTTCTTGCATAATTAGGTATGATAAGTACTTTGATGACATTGACAAATCAACAGGGCGACAACAACACCAGCCACAAACGCAGCTCTGATCTCGACGACCCTACCGCTCACGCAGCCAACAGCGGGCAATCGAGCCTTTCTAGCTGCAGACGACGGGACGACGACCACCGGGTTACCCACGACAACGACCTTGCCGACGACTACAGCCATGGAGAGCAGCGGCATGGGAGATGAGATCGCCACGGTCGCTTCACCGACTGTTATACCTGCTCTTATTAGGAGAAGACGAAGTAGAAGGAGGAGAAGAAGGAGTCACGACGGATACTTCTCGAATTATCCAGGTGAGCGACTTAATGAGCATTTTTCAGTGTCCCTATTGAAAAGCAGTGATAAATCAAAAGTAAATAACAGCGTATAGTCGTGAAAAATTTTGTCAAAATGTATTGCAATTAGCAGAATGGTTTTAGTTTAAATTTGAAAATTGTCGAGACCATTAGCTTTGCGTAAGTATTTGATTTTATGTCTCGCAAAATATAATAGGCAAAAAATGTATAACTTGCGACACCATAACCGCAGCGTAAACGAAAACCAATTTCTGTTTAACTAAACTATAACAGTTAATAGATACTTTAAGAACGTTGACCAATTTTGTAATTCAGCTCGTTATTCACCAGTCCTTTGAGAAAATTACTGTCAAGTGCTTTGCGGTTATTTGATAAACGCGAATGTTCGAAAGCAACAGAAGCACAATCCAATCGTCGTACACGCTGAAAAAAACGAGCGTCTTTTTGGTATCGAGTTATTTCGGGATCGTGGCCGTAAACCAATAAGAGTGAAAATATAAACTTTTTGAATGATTATAAACACAATAAATAAATTATTCAGTTACCTATATTTTAAAGACCATTTTATTCATTGAATAAGCCGCAGAATAGAATTATTGGATTTTTATGAAATTCAAATTAATAAAAATAATAATAATTACAGCAATATTTTATAAAACAGGAATATTTACGAAATGCAACTTATTTCATTGTTCGTGGAAAAAAAAAATTAAGAAAATTTTTTGTTTATTTATTATTGAAGACAAATTGCTTTAAAGAGAGGTATTGATATTGTTGATCTGAGATAAGTTTAAAATGTCATCTTCGTATATAAACCCCAGTAAAATATTAACGATAAATAAGCTAATTTTGTCATAGAAATTCTTTTCAACGCTCAAGTCTACGAATATTTCGAGAATTCGTAGACCGAAATCTTAGCAGAAATGTACAATATAGCAAACATGGTTGAACGAATAACGGCGCAATAATTAGAGTACAGTTGTAGTTCCGTTGCCCTTTCTAACGAATTTCACAGCACTATATACACATCACGCACACAGTTGATCGATTAATCCGTCTAATTGTACCTGACTGGAGTTACGTTATTGAAGCTCCCTTGTCCTTCCTAACGAATTTCACTGCACTATATATACAGCTGATCGATTAATCTGCTCAATGAAGCTCCCCTGTAATATTCCTCTATTTCATTGCAGACGACGGTCTCTGGATGCAGGATTTGGACTTCTGGGCTGACCAGCCGGTGCTTCCAACGAACGAGCGAGACGCAACTGATCTTCAATTTCTCGTGAACGGTTGCGATATAGCAACTGTACCTGCGGCCACCTACACGACTGTTCTACCCTTCGCCTATTTTCCTTCGCTCAAGGCCGTCGCGCTCGAGTTTCCTTTAGACGTTAGTATACATTATACGCATAGCCGTTATAATTGGATGCTTCGATAGTCCAATGTTATTTTAACCTTCCTCGCATATAAGGGAGTCCATAATCTGATAAAAGCCCAAATCTAATGGTCGAACTTATGGCCTATTAGGCAAATCGAATCGACAATTAAACCAATCCCAAAGCTATATGTAGGTCACTCGCAAAATTGCGTGAAAGTTTTGGCAGAGCTTTTTACGCGCGCACTCTCCGGCAGAATAGAGCGAATATGCAAATTCGAATTTCTCACAGAATCCCAGGTACAACGTGCTGCTATTCATGCCGACCGAGAAGAGCGACACCAGTCGATTGGCCCACGAATTAGCTGGTCAGAATCTACGATTGCTTCGCAAACAGCTGCAGCCCACATGGCTCAGGGCCACCATTCCCAGCTTCATGCTTAGGGGCTTCGTTACGCTCACGCCGTATTTACAGAGGGTGAGTCCTTTTTTTATTTTTATCGTCGAAAGTTTCGATAACATGTTGCTTCGACGCGTAAATTGTTCGAAGAAAAATACGGGGTATTTTTTGCGATGCACATTTATCAAGGGGATGGCGTTGCCGACGTGAACGACCGTGACCTCACCTCACATTTTTTTTTCTAATATGTTGTATAGTATACATCGTAAAATATCAAATTGGTGATTGCTCTTTATTTTGTGGCTAACCTTGGACCATAAAGTTTTTGTTCATTCAATTACTAAAAGGTTTAATGGATTTCAGACTCATTGCCGCTTTCACCGAGCCTCGTAATTCTCATTTTTTTGCAAGAATTAAACATAATTATAAAGAAGAATGAAACATGGAAAGTGTTAATTGTTACAACCTCGGAATACATTTCAACCGATTAGCGCAGCTCCAGCTAAATCAATATTAAAATCGTAATCTTTTAATTAGTAACAATATCAAATCAATTTTAGTGTAACTTTTGAAAATTAAATATTAAGTAACAATAAGTCAACAAGTTCTTAACGTTTCCATCAGGGTTAGTGTGTCGCCATTAACTTAAAAACTAAGCAAACAATTAATTATTCAATTGTTAATATTTCTTGCAGTAAATTTTAGAAAATTATTGCTTATAATAAAATAAAAGCAGAATCTAAAAGAAGACCTCGTCTAGCGTTATAACAATATCCTCGCTATTTCATATTTCACGTACTTTGGCCAAATGAAACGACATAGAGAATCCATTATTGCGGCATTCATCATCTTCGGCTAATTATCGCATGACTTTCCGATTTTACGCATCAGCGAAATAGCGGGAAAGGGAAAGAGAATAAAAAAAGAAGAATCTCAGAACCTCGGGTTTATCTAGGTGGGCGTAATCAACGTCGATCTGATGAAAACGAATGGGCCTCGTATACACGTTCATTATCATTTCTTACCCCGCAGATATACTTTTTACTCGGAACTTGTTTTATTTATAGCTCTTGGACAAGGATAGCGCGGCTGATTATATGGATATAAACTCCATATCCAAGTTATTAATCGAGTGAACGACAGAGAAAACCTTCGGTTAATCGAGGAAGCAAGCAAAAGTGGCCTTTTGCCTTGAAAAAAGAGCGAGGAGTCGAAGGTACAACGGACAAAGCAAACACAAACGATAGACCAGAGGGCTTTAATTTTCGGCATC
Source organism: Philotrypesis tridentata (assembly GCA_018906965.1). Taxonomy (NCBI): domain Eukaryota; kingdom Metazoa; phylum Arthropoda; class Insecta; order Hymenoptera; family Pteromalidae; genus Philotrypesis; species Philotrypesis tridentata. Next base: position 13,144,051 of record JACCIB010000001.1, read on the forward strand.
GCTTCGAAGCGCCGAGCGAAACCTCTTGAATAATCCGCCCACGTTCGCCACTGTTAAACACCGGCCGTCGCGAGTTTCCGCTTGAGCGAAGATAAACGGCTCGTGAATCGGAAAACTGAGTAATTGGGACGAGTGCCGCGGCTCGGTCTAATTCATTACCCACGCGACGAGTTGTTTATTGATTATTTTATTTCCAAACGCAGTCCAAATAGCAGTTCATGTGTGTGTGTGTATGCATACCGTTATAAAATAAAATTTAAAATTAAATTTACAGCTGGGAATAAGAGACGTATTCGAGCCTCGACTGGCGGACTTGAGTCCCATGACGCCAGACCAAGGAATCTACGCCCGGGACGTCCAGCAGAGCATCGCTGTCAACATCCGGAACTACATGAAGCCCGATCCCAACGCCATGAACGTCAACCCAGAGAATAGGAACCCGAACATCAATATGAACCCCAATCCACCGAATATGAATACCACGCCGATGGGACAGACCGCGAATGGAGCTGCGCCCGCTGGTCAGAATGGTAATGGGGCCGCAGCTCCGGGACAGAATGGCAATGGGGCGGCAGCTCTGGGACAAAACGGCAATGGAGCACCACCAGCCGACGATCCACCTGTCTACGTGCCTCCCCCAAGGGATGTCTTCAGATTCAATAGACCAGGTTTACTTTTTTCCTTTTTCGTTTTTCTGGTTGTCTTTTTACCAATTTTTTTTTCGTTTGTACGTATATTTAGGAAGCTGTGGTTGATTTTCAGTGAAGAAATCATTACCGAGCAATTACTTGAGACATCGTTAACGTTTCTATTTGGATTACGAAAGTACGAGAAAACAAATGATAAAGAAATTCTTAAAATTAAAAATTCTCAAAGTTGATCTATGTCAGCAAAATTTCTCTTTCTTATATAACTCAGCTCTACCGCGGACCTTTCGAGAAACCAGTCGAAAAACGCATCGAATGTCCCATTGTTCAAGCTCACAATAATTCAATATTAAGCAAAGCCGTGCGCTTCTCCGAACAGCGATATTTCGCAAGCCATTAGCAGCGATAAACAGCGAGCATCGCCGTTAAATCTTAAATTGCGCTCAGCTTAGCGTTACCTCAGAGAGAGGGCCTCGCTTAAACAGAATCTTCTTCCGTCACGACGCGTCGCATTCTGTCGCAACGTTCCGGCGAACTTCCTGTGTCCGACCATTCCCGGCCACTACTACTCGCGACTTTTCGCAAGCACTTCATCTCTCTCGCTCTCTCACTCTCTCTCTCCTTCTCGAAAATAAGAATACAACGCAGTTGTCGCCCGTAGCATTGACCTAAATTCTTCTGCGCCATGAATTGTAAAGACGTAGAAAGAAAAGGTCTCGCTTGACAAAGTGCAACCAGATTACCTGCGTTATTACATGTATGTATCAAGAGAGAGGAAGTTGAGCAGACTTCCGGATATTTGTCATGAGAGGGAGATATTCCGTCTAAATGTTGACGCAGTAGAATGCTTGCGGCTGATATATTTACTGTAGGGGATGTGCTCCTGGTATTATGTTTGTGAATTATAATTTCGTTGATCTAATCTACGACCTCGTCTACGATTTGCATTTGACGTTATTGTATGAAAATGCGTAGTAGATAAATTCAGTGAATTTTGTTTGGAAAATAATTCAATTGTATTCAGCTCTCGTCACTTGTTCGCTGAGTTAATGGTTTTATAAGACAATCTAGATTTATTAAGAAATAAAAATGAATCGAGCAAGTATCAATTAATTGATCTCAAAAATGTTGATAACAATCGTTCATATAATTTTACAATTCGTTGCCCAATCTCATTGTGAAATAACATTGGAAAATTGAATGAACAGGGTGCAAAATGTAATGTTACGCAACGCATCGCCGTAGACGTATACTAAAATATTCAATCCTTATACAATCATTCTATACAAATGTTTCCACCAACCTCTTTTGTTCTCTCTTGCCATCCTATTCCAACAGCAAAATCATCTCAGCCTCGTAAAAGTATATGCACAGCATTTAATCGAGTTGGATGCACTTCTCGAACTCTGGAAATTTTCTCAGCATTGTCGCAGTCCTCTCTCTCTCTCTCTCTCTCTCTCTCTCTCTCTCTCTTCGACCTAATGGCAGATATCCTGACGCGCGTGACTCACTCCATCCTTGCAAAGACGCTACTTCTCGTTTTCATGTTTACGATATTACACTGCCGTCCCATTGTTTTCAATCCTTTCTCGCTTTTTACGCTCTCGACCCGATCCTTTTCGCCGTCTAATTTAAGACGCCTCTCGACGTCATTATTCCGCAATCGACGCATTCCGATCTACGTCTGTACAATGCAGATTACAGAAATGCAAGTATGTTCTCTCATTATTTTATATCATACTAGTTGATCAGACAGGTTTTTTTCTATTCCATATTAATCTTGCTCACTTAGCCACACGCAGGTCTTGAACATTGAAATGAATGAAAAGGGATAAAGAGAATGGCCGTGGGCCACGATAGAAAATTATACATTTTTGCTACTTAATCAATACTAAATCTGCATTCAGCAATCATAAGTAACAGTAATTAGTACAAATACAAAATTTAAAATATAATATTGTATTTTTATTTGTGTGCACATTTCAGTGAATGGCCTGGGATCCGACCGTCCGGGAATCATCCCTTTCACAGCCGAACATCCATTCCTCTTTTTCATTATTGATAGCGAGACGTCGGTGGCGCTCATCGCCGGTCGCATCGACGACCCACTCAACTCCAGGATACTATGAGAGACTATGAGGATAGCCGGCGCTGTGTAATTTGCAACTCATTTCAATGTAAATGAAGACTCGATTTTGGAGGTTGTAGAAATGGCTTTTACTTGCCTTTTGCGTAACTACTAGCTGTTTTATTTTGATAAATTTTATATATCTAAATTAACATAGAAGATGAAATTAAGTGTTTTTTTAAATTTTCGATAACCTCACATATATGTACAGAAAATTTGAATTTTGTTTTTGTTTGTTAGTTAATTTTATAAAAGTTACATTATTTCGCTGATAATGCTTTATCGTTAATTAATATATTCTTGATAGTTATGTAATTGTGCTTTGATTTGTAAAATTATCGTAAATATAAAGCAATGTATTATTGTATTAAAGCCTTGAAATTTAAATAAATTACTTCGTTCAAAGGCCAACTACGATCAAAATACGAAGCCAAACATTAAGTCGAAAAATTTATTTGTATCGAATAATCACTGATTTCACTTTTACTTGTATTTGATGATAATCTTCTATTGAAGTACTTTTTATTATAAGAATATTATTGTTGAATCACGGTATTTAAAAAGAGGTTTTTTGCTGCTTACAGAGTACGCTAAGAATTTTTAGATCATAAGTCAAATTATTAATTAAAATCTGTATAAATTTTGACGGTTATGAAAATAAATTTATTTTAAACAACTTTTCGTATAATTATATACTTAGTTACGATTTCCTTTGTGTTAAATTTAGATTATATGAAAGATGTGTGATGATGTACATATTAATAAGTAATTCAAGATTTCTCATTTAATGGTAAACAGAATTTTAATACTTATTGCAAAACATCAATCATAACTTTATTATCTGTAATACATAATTTATGAGTATAATAAATTGTATTCGCATTTCACAGATGAAAAGAAGTATGCATAAATTATAAAATCCAATAATCAACTTGTCTTTATTTGGCAATACTTATAAATAACAAATTCAAGCTCTATAAACAAACGTAAATATACTATATATAATTATCTGTAATAGTGTTTTCTCTTAAATTAGTTTCGCTAATTTTTGTTTATTTCATGGTATACAATATGAGTTTTAAATTTTCGATTTGTACAAAATAATGCAGAATATAAAAAGGTATAAAAATAAAAAGTAAAAAAGGTCACAAAAGAACTATGTCGTAGGGGGAGTTTTAAAAAGTATAATAATAGTGCATAAAAAATACAAGTGGATTGCATTTTACATTTTGTATAAAGCTACATGTATATCGTATATCGCATATGTTCTGTACATTGAGAAAAAGCATGATATAAGGAAATGAAAGCGCGCAAAACCAAATACGTGACACAGAAATACGTATAAGTCAATAGAAGTATAAGAGTATTATTATAATAACATGAGATGTGATAAGGATAATAATAATTATAGTAATAAAATAATTAATAATGGGCAAGATCCAAGCATTTACAAAACAATTTGCACTGTACAAACGAAAATCCTACCTTAATCATGCGGCGACTAGTATAAAAAATGTAAATAAATTGTTTTCATCTTTTGTATATTATTTTTTTCTTCATCTTGAGAAAGACTGAAGGAATTCTTTTTGATTCGAGTGTTCACGTAATTCCATATTTTCAGTTCATGTAAATAAATTCCTCTAAAACAACTTAAATATCGATGAAGCCATCGTAACGATTAAAGCTACTGTCTTTCGATTTCAGTACACGTCGTCTGCTGTACTGCATAATTTGTCAGTGATAACCATTTCAATATTAGTAATTTGAAACGTGAATTTCAACAATTCGCCATGAGATAGGACTCATTTTCCACACAACACGTTACACAGGTCTATAAAAAATATATATATGCGAATATATTAATTCTATTCATATGTATATAAGTACAAAATCGTCGGCAGTGACTATCGAGCCTCTCGCTCGACTCTGCGAGTATTTTCACGTTATCTCTCCCTCAGGAGCAGCATTTCAATAGTTGATCAACATTTTTCATTCACTAAACAAAGGACGAGATCCAGTTCGATTCCCAGTCAGCTATGTTAGCTGATGGATTCAGGTTATCTCAGGTTACGTTCTTCAAAATCCAGGGTACGAACTTGGATATTCGCGTGCAGACTCCGGGTAAATTGGCTTCGGCGCAGCCGATGCCCCAGGAAATGATGCCAGCGAGGAAGTAACGGCCGTCTTTACCGCGTACCTGCAGTGGGCCGCCGGAATCTCCCTGAAAAGAGATTAGGACGATTTAGGTTTGCACCAGGTTTCACTGAGACAGTGTTTTCAGATTGTTTTCATACTTGACATGAATCTTGTCCACCGGTTTCGTAACCAGCACATAGAAATATCTCTGGGATGAACTCGTGCCTGCCTGCTTTGAGGAACATTGATTTGCACCTGTCATTGCTGACAATTGGCACGGAAACCTGGAAGTAATTATGCAAAGTAAGTTATGTATATTATCCAACCAATTGTGATAAATGAATAGAAGGTTCACCTCTTGCAAAATCGAAGGTAAAGTGCCTCCTTCACTGAGTCGACCCCAGCCGGTAACAGTTCCGTTCTCGCCAATGAGAAGTTCATCACTGGCCGGTAGACAGATCGGTGATATGTGCGGAGCAAAGGACAGTGGCGTTTCCAACCTAACCAATGCCAGGTCGTACTCGAACGTAAAGAAGTTGTATTTCGGGTGCACGACTTTCTTCGTAATGCCCCGTTCTACGTAAGGTAATTGTTCTTGAACAGACGAGAAGTCATACTCGCCAACTCGTATCCTTATTTGCGACGTCAGTAAACTGGAATGGACAATTTGCTTTATTCATCAGCGAATAGAAGTTAAAATGTAAGTTATCTTCATCACTTTGACTCACTCGTCAACGCAGTGTCCAGCCGTAGCAATCCAATTTTCGTTCAGCACTGCCCCACCACATCTGTGCGTACTCGAAAAGCCAAAGAACGAAGTCCGCCTGACAGACACCTGCCACGGCCACTTTCCGAAACTAGCCTCTTTACCACCGACGATCCTGGTCTCAGGTCGTGGAAACAGTGCTGGCACACCGCAGGACATGTCGCTGTTTTCCGGAGCCGCTGGGACTGTCAACACTGAGCCCGTCCTTGCAGGCGTTGATACTTCCGTGCTCATATCCACCGATGACAAGAGCGATGTCATACTGGAACTCGAGGGTCGAGCCGTCGTTGTCGAGGTCGTCGTTGACGTTGTCGTTGAGGTCGTCGTCGAGGTCGTGGTCGACGTTGTCGTCTTCTTCGTCGGCCGAGGCTTCGTAGGCGTTTCCAAGTAGGACGTCGTTATGTAATGCGCCGAATGAGGCTTTTGATACACATTATTCTGCAAAACAAATTCATCAATAATAATAGATTATACTTGATTTCGGTTACAAAAAGATATGATGTATCACAACTCGCCTACGGCTTTTCCCTAGAAACTAAACTGATCGATTCCGGAATTCCCGTCTTAGACACGATTCCACGACTTCCTCTGGCTATCGACTTCCAAATAACCAGGACAAATTGAAATGCACGTCTTCATTCGCAGATACAGACACATGCATAGGAGTCGCGCAGTAGATCAGGTCGGTCATTTAGCGTCATCCGCTCGCGGAAATCGAACTCGCGCGCGTGAAAGCGACAAAAAAAGGTGGATAGCTCGATCGACCTTGAGGAGGAAGCCATTGCTGGAAAAATTTCACCGCGTAAACGGCGAGTCTGGAAAGTAAGTTGCGTCTGATGCGTTTTTTGCCACTCCGAGGATGAGGCCAAGCGGATGTAAAAGAGAAAAGTTACGACGGAAATATAATCGCGAACTCGCGCAGGACTCCGAGATTACATCGTATTACGATTTATCGATCGGAACAATGGTCGGGACAAAACGATGCTTTTCCAGCAAATGGAATAATGAATTCATGCTTCTCCTGTTAAATATATACGCTTGGAATTTCATTGTCGAAATTCACTTAGCCGGATAATAATAGCGTAGGGTTTTTACGAGGAAAGAGCGTCCCGGCCGTTACAGCTGACAACAAATGGCCCTCCATTATTTTTATAAAAAGAACTTAACGCGGTGCTCAGGCACGTTTGTCAGGGCGAGGGTGAGGGGGAGAGCGAGAGAAGAAAAAGTTGGAAACATCCGTAGCCGCGCGCGTAAAGCCGAAGTTATAGAATGAAATTCTCGTTCGTCCATTTAATCAGCGGCGGGAAAAGATAAATTTGAAATTTCATACCTCCTGGGGCTCTGTGGGCTTGAAGCTCGGCCTCTGAGGATCTGTCCACTGGGGCTTGTGTGGCTTGTGCGTCCACGCCGCGGAGGAAGAGGAGGCGGCCGCTGAGGGCTTGTGCCGCGTGACGAAGGCCGGCTCCGTCGTTACCTGCCAGTGGGCCGTCTGGGGCACGGATCCGGCTGCGCTACAATGATAAGGAGCTGAGTGATAGGCCTGAGCGGTTAATATAACGTTTTCGTATTCATTTTTCTCAATTTTAATCCCACGAGCTGCGGACAAATTCGTTTCGTTTCCGATACTCAGATTTGCACATTACTATACTGTGGCCCGTTCTCTTCTGATTAAGTACTTCCGATTGAACCTCCGGTACTATACCGTCGTAATTAGCTAATCGCTTGTACTTGTAATGAATCAACATTGTTTTCGTGTACATAAACATAGGCTTATTATTGCTACAAACGACTAATTTATGCTTATGATTTTATAAAAAAAAAAAAAATAAACAAATTTATATTGATAATTAGGGTTATTATGATGAAGCCCAATTAACGACGGCAAAATTACGCGAGCTTTTATCACGCCGTGATTAAATTGTTACTCTCATTTCGTTCACCCAGTCGCTTTTCTCTCCTCCGAGTTTCTTCTCCTTTCTCTGCGCTTATTCCTATGTCCCTCGTTCTGCTTCTCTATCTGGCTCATGCTGCTATTATCCCATGCTCTGTACTTTGTTTTGTTTTTTTTTTCACTTAAAGCTGAGCGCGGGCAGGTGCTTGCAAAATGACCGCCGTAAAGTGCCGACTTACGTAAGAAAGTTTCTTTTCTTTTCGAGATTCCCAGATGCCTTCGTGTTTACAAAAGAGCGAAACAAAAGCCCTGCGTACTCTTTCCTTTGTTCCTATTATTTTTGCGATTATTTTTAGCGTCGTCATGATTTGAAATTAATTCTTGCATTTCGCAGTAACAGATAGATCTAACTTAAAACTTTTAAGAAATTGTATATGCTTTGTTATGCTTGAAATTATTATATCAAGAGCTGAATTTTTAGAAATACTCTCCCATTCTATTTTCTTTAAATTTATTTTTAATTGTTGGTTATAAATGAGTTTATTTAAATAAGTTATAAATGTAAGTAACAATTAAATTGATTAAAAGGTAACTGTATTTTTTTGTTACATTAAAGTGTAAAATTTAAATTTCTTCATTAATATAACACCGGGATAGGTATCTTTTCTTCCTTATAGAAAATAAAATATTCACTTGCATTAACTTCAGAAATGTTTATACTATAATTAATACCGTTAAAAAATACTATAAAAAGACCAAACACAATTCTACGGTCACCTCATTAGGAATGACAACAAATGCATCCGGATAAAAATAAGTAAGTAAATAAATAATGGCCAAGTAGCTGAAAATTACGCTTCTCATTGCGTCCCATTTTAAGTTTATCACTTCACGTCAGATAGGGCGTAGAAAATAGTTGCGTGTTGCTTCTCGTCTCTGTGATGAATATTTCGAGAACATTTGCGCCAACATTCTTATCCTATACGCTTTGTTCGTAAATATTTAACGTTTCGTATTTTACAGTAAATTTAGACGAGAATTATTAATGTTTCGGGGATCTGATGCTGTCGTAAATTCAGACTTAGTAATATTTTTTCGCCTCCTATTTAAGTAATGGTAATTTATGCTATTCGCGCAGCGGCATTGAATTCTGTTAAACGTAAGGGAACTCGCTATGGCGATATGGTCATATTTTACTTTATAGCTTTCTTCGATCATTTTATCAACAGGCATTAGATGCTTCAGACTAAATATTTATGACTTCTTCGCTCAATGATTGAAAAAATTATTGTGAAAAATATCCTTCAATGATGCTGATACATCTCTCAAAAATATTAAAGTAATTATTTATATTCAATTTTGTCGATTATTTATTTATTTATGTTTCTAAAGTTTTATTTAAATTTTATAATATATAGAAATTAAATTAATTTTTTTCAGATACGCAATTGCGTTTACTTTGATAGATAAATTTCAGTTACATGTATATGTGCGTGTGCGTGTGTGTCTGTAAATTATATGTTTTATATTATTATAACAAAAACATTTTTTTCATTGAAATATATTTAGCTTAAATGAAATTGGAAAGGGCATACCTGGTTGACTGTCCACTGTAATATGAAGTAGATACTGTTGTGGTTGGTTTCGACGAATGTCCAACCAAATAGGATGATCGTTGTGTCGTCGTTGTGATTGCTGTCAAGATGTTACTTGTGGGGGTAGTTTTCACCGAAAAGTATGGTTTTGAATATTCCAAAGCTGTGGGTCTCCCATGCAACGAGGCAGGCTTAGTAGCCCACTGTGGTCGTTCAGTATGAATCAGGTTCAGACTGGGGTTGTTCAACTTTTCAGATGCTTCCTATGGATTTGAATTTTGATTATGACTATGTTACATCCTTGTTCTACTTACCTGTAGCTTAAATTGTTATTATTAATTCATATATTTTAGAATCGTTTAAAGATTATACAGTGTAGAAATAATGTGTATTAAGGGGACCTACCGCTTACAAAATTTGAAACTAAAAAAGTATTTTCAATAATTCACAGTTAACTTGAATTTAAATACAATATTTTTTATCTAAAAAACAGTGAAACTAATTTTTCAACCTCATATACCCTTAAGACAATACACAATGTCCGATGACTTTTCACACTGTCCATAGGATTACAACAGTATGTATACCTGAAATGGATTCAAATTTTTTTTACATGTTTTTTATAGTACTACTTATCGTATGAATGTAGGGATTTTGATTTGATTCAGTAGAAGATTCTTTAAAAAATAAAATTGAAAATATTTTGTTAAAATAATAATTCAGCAATAATTTTTTTCATTTTTAAAAGAAACTTCTACTGAATCAGAATCCCTACATTCATACGATCACTAATACTACAATAAGCATGTAAAATGAATTGGAATCGATTTCATGTATACGTACTCTTAGAATCCTTTATGGGCACTGATAAAAATCATCAAACACTGTGTATTATCTTGAGGGGATATGGGGCTCAAAATGACTCCAAAAAATTTAGTTTCACTGCTTTTTAGATATTTTTTTAGATAGAAAATTTCCCAGTTGAATTCAAATTAACTCTTAAATTAAATTTTAAAAATCATTTTTAGTTTTAAATTTTATAAGTTTTAAGCACTTTCTATTCCTATTGATTTTTTAGTCGAATGTATGATTTCCAGGACAAAAAATTCATGAACTTTTGGACAAAATTTTGCTGTTCAGGTGCCATTTTTCAGCAGCCATATTGAAATACAAGATGCGAAAATTGTTTGAATATTAAATACAACTAATTTATACGCTCATAGTTGAAAGAAAATGTTCCATCCTCGAAGTTAAGGCAATAAAAATTGGATTTAAAAAAAAGAAGCATCGAAATTTTGCACTTTTTTAATAAATATCGCCATATTAGATTTTTGGGTGGAAGATTCGCAATTCTAAGACCGGAAATGGAAAGTAGATAAAAAATATATTAGAAAAACTACCTTATTTGCTTAGAAAAAATCCGCGGAATATTTAATAGATTTAGGGTTCAGAACAAAGTTGTCTATGTTTCGGGCGTTAATAGGTTGGGTTAATGTACTTCTTTCCAACAGTATTCAATTAGATATTTATGTACATAAAAATTCATATTTAAAAAATGCATTAAAGGACTAGAGAAGCTTGGGCTATAATTCTCATTTTTTGTTTGTATTGTTTAAGAAATAATCGGTCAGTATTGATATAGTTATTATAATAACTATCTCGAAACATCGCATTATAAACTAATATTTTTAACAGTTAGCTTGGATGCGTTATTCCCTCCACAATAATACCAAATATATAATGTTTAAAAATGTATTCTTACATTATCATCCACGGAATTAATGCTCGGCCTATGAACCGTCTCCTGCACGGTCAGATCCTGGACCTGTTCTTCTGTCTTCCCATCTTCATCTGGCCTGGAATCTTGGTAGGAAGGCCTAGCTCCATATCCAGGTCTAAGATGATGGGGCCTTTGGTTTTGATTTTTACTAGACTGGCCTTGCTGCCCATTACTATTTTTATTGGGTAATCTGACCAGCAAAGTGTTATGGGTATTTGATATTTTGTCTTTAAAGCCATGATGATGATGGTGGTGGTGAGAGTGACTACTGTGATGTCGATCTTCCTCCGGACGTTTCTCAAGGTAACTTGAACCCATACCATTCTGTGGCCTTCGTGTATTTTGCAAATTATGGTGTTGCTGCTGATCATGATAGTCTTGCTCGGGACTGTTGTTAGGCTTAGAGTGCGGTCTCTTTTGGAGGTGGGGTCGTGATGCTATCGAGGATGATGGCCTCGATGGTTGCTTCGTTGTTGATAATGGTGCGTATACTATTTTAAGAAATAATAACCAATTCAAAAGTTGTCGATAATGCGGATTTAGAACAAAAATAAAAGATAATCAAAGTTTATAATTGAAGGAAAGAAGTTAAAAACGTAAGAAATAGGGAAACCAGAAGTTGTTAAATCATTTTAGTCAGCAGCAAATACTTATTTCTTTTATTTCTCGATCATTGCTGTTATTATTATTATTAATTAAATTAAAATTAAAAAAAAATCTGTTTGCTATTAGTATAGGTAAATTAACTATGGTAAAAGAATAAAGTAAACTTTTTTTTGTTTGTATTCATTTGTGAAACTGCAAAATATACCAAAGTATAAAAAATAAACATTTTAGATAAAAAAAATGAACCCATAGTGCCCGGTCAGCAACAAAGAGCTAGCAAAATACATGGATTTCAATAAAATAAATATAAATAAAATCCATTTAAAAAATAAAACGAATAAAATTAAATAAAAAAATTGAATAAAATAAAATTTTATGAAAAATTGATAAAATTAATAGAATTAAATAATGAATTACGCGAAACCAAGAGATACTTTCCCTTCGACTCGACATTATCTATTATTATGCACACTTTGTTATGAAAATGTTCAGAAATTAAAAAGAAAAGCTTGTGCTAAATTAGTAACCATCAGCAGAATCATAAAAAAATGAGAAATTTGAAAAAAAAATAGAAAAAATGCATCGGCCGGGAATCGAACCCGGGCCGCCCGCGTGGCAGGCGAGCATTCTACCACTGAACCACCGATGCTGTTGAGAATTTGAATTTTAACTTTCGGAGACCGAAATTTATGACTATAATTTCTTTAAATTATTTTTAAAATTTATCAATATTTCTTAATCAAAGTTTTCCATTTAAAAAAAAATTGTTTTTTCTTTATATTTTTATGGAAATTATCATTTTTTAAAACATAATAAGTGCATTCTAAGAGTTAAAAATACAAAAATCACGATTGAAATATATTTATTATTCTTTGAATAATAATAATTTGAAAAATAATGTAAATATATAACCTATTTTTTAAAAATAGATAACTTTAAATCGATAAAGCTGAGTAGAACTCCACCTAGAAACATCACCTCGAGCTAAAGAAAATAAAATCTTTTCCATAACTAACATCCATCCTGGCATATCATGTTGTGTCTAAGATAAGAATACTCGTCATCTTACTGATAAACCCAACGGGTAATCTGGAACGAAACGCACTTACATAAAGTTTTTTATTTAAAATTAGTAAAATTTAACCGTTTTATTTTCTTTGGCTCGAGGTGATAACTTTTTGATTTTATAGAATTATTTTCGAGCGATAAAATCATTGTCTTAAAATTAATTATAATATTTTATTCATATTTGATCGACTCGATAGTGCGATATGCGCAATCTACGCATCAATACTATTATATGAAAAATTAATCCCAAAAGTTTTTATCAGATAGGAAAAGAAAAATGGAGTCAATTCCATGTTTCTTGTTACAACTTATAAGTGTGATATTTCCGGTAAATCATAGCTCGATAATATGTCGATAACTTGTCATTTGCGCCACTTCCTTTTCATACAAGTGTGTTATAACATGATGGCACGTTTATATTAGATGCCACGCGCCCTACTCCCCCCACTCCTTCGCGGACTCCTTAAAAGGCCTCCCCACTCCAGGTGATCCAGTATACCGACAGTCCTGGCGCCACGCGGTCTCATCAACTGGTTTCCCCCACTAAGGAGATATATATATGTATATATAGAGAGAGAAAGAGAGAAAGAGAGAGAAAGAGAGAGAGCGGCCACGACGTTCTATGCTACTTATTTACGGTAAGGGGAACCAGTTAATTTATCTTTTTCAGCTTGAAGTCTCGTTTTTGATGAGTTATAGTAAGTGGCTGCCGAATACGTAAGTGATTGATTCAATGAATCGTGCGTGTGTATGTTAATTAATTTATATGTGTGGGTCATTCCCCGCCAACTGAAATAACTTCCTGTAGGCATTCTTTTATGAATTTAAGTATGAATTACACTTGTTGCAAGAAAAATTAAGTATGCTTAATTTTTCATAATATTGTTAACCACTGATCTTCATCATAATATTATCAACCAGGGATCTTTGTAATAAATTCATAAACTACTTATTTAACAAATTTATACTTTGTGAACAATAAATACTACTCAAATTATACTTTAAAATATTAAAATATTTTTATTTTGAAGATATTTTTATTTTGAATATATAAATACCAGTGAATCAATTGTATTCCATTAATAAATATATTGTATTATAAAACTTATTGAAGATCAAAATTTATATAATTGCCAACATTTTACTTTCAAAAAAGGTAAAATATAACTTTTTCAAACAAATGTAAGTGAAATATAAAAAAATTGTATAACCTCCATTTTTAAGATAGAATATTTTAATTTTAATTTATAATTCATTCTTTAATAGGATCTATTAAGAGTATCATGTTAAGAATATAAGACGCAAAATTTCGTGCAAATAACTCAGTTTCTCTACGGAGTATAGGCAAAATCTGGTTCGACTTGTAACTTGTACATAATTTTCAAAAGATCGCAAATTCCTTTTTCCCCAAAATCATAACAATACCCAATAAATCGTTCAACCTGAATCGTCCCTCACGCAGTTCGTGATAAACGACCTTTTTGGCACCTCCTCCTGTATTTCTACTCCAGTTCCTACTCCGGTTTTCCCAAAAACCATAACAATACCATATAAATAGTCACATCCGATCCCAGACTTCTACCTGAATCGTCCCTCACGCAGTCCTCAATAAACGACCTTCTTGGCACCTCCTCCGCGTATATTTATATAACAAATACGTAATGCGATTGGTAGTTTAAACAATGATCAATTTTATTGCAATTATAGTGACTCTCAAAGTGATTATTAATTCATCTTTCAATGAGTCATTCCCATGCTTGTTACAGTATTTTATTCATTTTTAAATTGCCTTTTGATGCTTTTTTTCGCTATACTCCTTAATAAGAAAATCTTTGAGTTTGAAAAAAATTAATATATTTAATGAAAAGGCAGGTTCTTTGAATGAAATGGAAAAGAAAATCAATCCGTACAAGATTTTTTAATCTTAAGTACGATTATTTTGTTAATAAATAGAAAAAAATAGAAAAGATAAATTGTATGTTCCTAAACAAGAATTATTTTAATCTAACAAATAACAGAGAAATCGTTTATAGAATTTAAGTAGATAAATAAATATACTATTTATTCATCCACATATTTCAATACGGGTACATGGAAAGTAATTGTTCAATTCATGTGATATTTTAGAAAAAAACGTCACATAAGTTAAAAATCTTCTTGTATAACAGTATCGAGCTGTATATTTTATGTCATGTGAATTTGAAAATTCTCCCGAAGAGGCGATTTTTAGATTAGATATAGTGGCATACAAAATATATATAATTTTTGTAGTACATTTATATAGCTTCTGGAGATTTTAGGTATTTCTCGATTTTCTATCAGTTTTCCGTTATAAAAAAGAGCCTCTTTGCACCCTTCTGTCATGACAAGCACTATCAAGCGTGCTAATAGAAGAAATGGTCTTTTCTACATCAAGACTGACTATTTGATATTTGATATTTTATTATTTTTAGCTTTTACGATATACCCTTGACAATCATTCGTGCTGAAATATCATCGTTCGCAATAGTTGTACAATGCACCGCTAATCAATTTTTTTTTTCTTCACTCACAATGAAATTCCTCTTTCCAACCAAAAGAATATCTCTAAGTACGTATCAACTCACCTTGTGATCCGGCTTGCGATGCCGTAATATGACTAGTAGAAGCGGGTCCCATTGACCCATGATGATGCGTTGTCGATAGAAACGGTCTCGACAACGCCGTCCCCGCAGTCGTCGTCCTCGTCGTCGTGGTGCCTTCGCTCGCAGCCAGAGCCTCGGCCAGCGACGGCCTAGCCGCGGGTCTACTACTAATACTACTGCTGCCACTACTACTTCCAGATGAGGATATCTGTTGAGCTATGCTGTTGGACGTCGTGTTGTGGACGCAGCAGCTGCCGAACATGAACGTGTCCACGCATACGCCCACGTGGGTACCCTCGGACTTGATGCACTCCCACACGAACATACAGGTACCTTCGACGTTTGGCTGACCCGCTACGCGACACGGCTTCGGACTGATTTTGTAACCTGATGATCAATCATATTTTATTTTTATTTTACATTTTATTGTCAATATTGGCGTCTAATTACAAATCACTTTCCAAAAACTTAAATTCGATACAAAGGTTCGACGATAGGTGCGTTTTGCGATACAAAGGATCGAGTGGAATTCAAGCGATACCGCAAGAATTTTGAGTTGTACACCGCTATCACCATCAGTGACGAGGGACGCGGTTATATCTGTGCTGAAGTATGAGAGTGCATGTGGATAAATGTATGGGCAATTCTCTGCGAGATCGACAGGCCAAATTTTTTTTCTTCTCCAAAATATAATGAAAAGTTGAGCATAAAATTTACTGTTCAAATTCCACATTTTCATCAATTTTTAGTTTGGAAACTCAGCGAAATCACGAAAAATTCCAAGAATACGTTTTCCCCACACTGCGCCGAAAGTGCCACTTTCGCTCCCGGGCACCAGGAGCGAAATTCGTAATTTCGGCGCTAGTGTGTAAATTCGGACAGCCCATATCTCGTGTTTGCCAATATACACGAGATATGGACTCTCCAAGTTTTTTCCTCCCTAGGCACGTAATATACTTTGTCTTAGAATTTTCTTTACTGTTTTTCAGATAGGAAATCCAATTTTTTCTTTTTGAAAAGTGATATTTTGATGTTTAGCTCTTCATAAACGCTTAGGCTCATTCTGCAATTTTAGAAGCACTTTTCTACTGGAAAAAGTTATCTCCATGAATTTTTGGGTTATCGGAGTCCGAAGCGAACTTTCACTTTTGCTAATTTTAAGGTTTAAATTGGACATATAATTAAGAAAAAATATATGTATTTAATAAAAATCGGCCAAAAACGTAAAAATCACTGATTTCATGAACTTTGACCCTCTGTACCGTGAAGGCAGTTTGTGGAAAAAATTTGAAAAAATTCATGAGATCCCGTAACATGCTCTAGAACAATTTCCAATAATTTTTTGATAGGATTAAAATTTTATCTTCGATCTCACAGACAATCACCCAGATGTATATAATATGTACAGCTGACCTCGATTCATAGAGCTGAGGGATCTGGCAATACCCGACCACCAGAGTATCGCAGCCACGTAACCAATCCACCGCATCCTGAGCCCTGAAACGATAAATGGTGCGATATTGGTCAATTATAATGTTGCTGATTCTCTAATGTTATATACACTAGTTAGATAATCAACAAGCATAATGTGAATATTGATTAGTTATTGCAATCTGACTAATGCAAGAATTATCGTATTTCGTATTTTGCTATATCCACCCATTAAACATTGATTCCACTGTGTTCCATTCTATACGATTATAAGAGTATTCAAATGAAGCCTAAATTCCGCAAGAGAGTTGCCTCAACAGAACTTCAGATGGGCTCGGTTAGAAGTCGTAAAGTATTATTTGCTCCTTCTCGTTTTCACACGTTTCTTTCTTACCGGTTTTTCGGCTCGCGTCCGATAATTGAATATTCGCTATTTGACAAGATATATTGGTCAGGGAAACAGAGAATCAGGTCGTATCACTTGGCTTTACGTCACGAAGGTGGATGTGTACGTCTTGTAATGTATGTATTCATTATACTCAGTGTTTCGTATTTGTCGTGGACACAATTATTATTCTCCTAGCTCTGATGGGGTCAGCGATGCGATTCCGTATCGGTTGCTCCGCAGTGAATAAGAGATTCTGGTTTTCGATAAGAAAAGCGTCATGAATATGGTGATTGCGGATAGAGATGTACATAATATCGTCAAGTTGTTCAAGTAAGGACTAGCGTGTTTCGATAGTTAACAGTTTAATTTTTATGATTATATGACAAAAAAAAATAAACAATCAATTTATCTTTGTTTAAATACATCTGTATCATAAGAGTTCATATTTTTGGTTTGAAAGAGAAACGTTTAAATTTTTCGCAAATGCTATCGTCAACACAATTAACTATCAAATTTGAAGCTATTCTTATTTGTTCAAAAATAATACAATGAATTTTCATCCAATAAAAGTTATATTGCTGATTTTTTATTTGGCGAAATATTTAATTTGCAAAGAACGATTCTCATATTTCATGGGGACGATCATAACATTTTGTCTGAAACTATACTAATTACATTGTTTCTCTCAGTCTCTGCTGATGCTTTTGATAACATATTTACTGTATATGTATCTACTAAATTAAACTAAATCAAATAATTTAAATGTGTTATCACCAAATATGCTGAAAAGGCATTACGAACTTGCGAAGGGCATTAATTTCCATCATCCGTAACAGGGAAGTTTTAATAAGTGAGCTATGATGCTATGTAAGTAAAATATATAAAAGCACGGCACAGCACGCACAAGCATCAGTCGTTTATCGTCTATTAAATCGAAACTATCCGCGTATATTACATTAGGTAACCGAGCCATCGACTGCCGCACGGTTATTATGCCTTTAAAGACACTTAGGCAAAGGTGATTATATCAAGCTCACAACGTAAACCCCCGCGAGAAGAGTGTTAATCTCGTTACTGGGAAAGTGTTTCGAAGAGACACTAACGAAGGGTTTGTGTTTACGATATCGCGTGGGAATAGAAACTTCTCGGAAATTTAAAGAGAAAGTTTCCACACTTGGAGGCGTAAAGTAGTAATCGTCACTTGGTGCACGTATTAGCATTAGCTGTAACTTTGCTGAAACTCAAAAAGTTATAAGTATAACTAGAAAGTCAAACTGTACTTTCCGCGACGCGGCGCGGCGCGACGCTCTTGCATATTCATAGTGTGTCCATTAACAAGTCCATCAATATTTTTACGAGGAGCTTTCATTCTCGCGCCCGATTCAAAGAACTCGTACACGCGCAAAGACGCGCGGAATTCAATGTTTATGAAACAGCAATACATTTTCCTCGTTACTCTCCGCAAGTTTTCTCGAGTTGCACAGAGGAGGCGACTCCTTTCCTTTTTAACTTTCGTGTTCGCGTCGCGGAGGGAAAAGCGCAACCTCGGATTTATCTACGGATTCACGGACGAAGGTACATCTGCGCGGCGGCGGCTGCTGCTACTGCTGCTATATAGCTTTAGAATCTGACGTTACTTGTAGCAGTTTGGATTACTCGGAAGATGATGCTCTGCTACATAAATTTTTTTTATTGTCACGGGAAATGGAATACGCGAACTGTGCGTTTGAATATTGCCGTCGGATATGGCCAAGTTTTTCCCTCTCGCTTCTGAATTTATGCGCAGTATTTTGCATCTCATATTGCAAAGGATATTGCAATAATATTTTGTATTCTATTTTAAATCATTGTGCATAAAATTTTCTCTTCCGTGAGCTTGACATTTAGTAATATTCTTATCCTTATCATATCGTGTTTAAACTTTCAGGCTTTAGCATTTTCAGTGTCAATTAAAACTTTATGCCACAGTCTGATAGACGGTAAAATAAATAATTCGTTCACGACAAAGATTAAATGCAAAAAAGACACGGTTGCTGATCTGCATTATTATGTTTTGTATTAAAATAATTATACGTGTCATTTTACTGTAAATGGGAAAACTTATTCAAATAGCTGAAATTTCACAAGATACTCAAAAAAAATGTTTTCTCAGCGTCTGTCTGAATTTCGTATCAGCAGATGCTGGCTCCGATAGACGTGCGCCGTTGGGAGTGAAACTGCCTATCATGACATTCTCGGGTATCGCACGTTTCGAGATTACAAGTGTTTTATTAAACCTAGTTTAGAATTTCACTTTTCGATGTGAAAATCGCTGTAAAAGCAAAATTTCTCAAAGAATATTCTGCTGAGAATAACGAAGCTCCTGTGGTGATTCGAGCGAAGAAATAATCACCTATTTATTTACTTCTAATCTTGCTTGCCCGAATAACGCAATTTATCTGCGCGAAAAGATTGATTGCGCGAATTTACTGGTTCACGACGATATAAAAAGGTTCCGTTTTCGAAGTGCAATAGAGCTACAAAATGAAAACAATCAAATGGCTGTTGCCGTAAATCAACGTAGCCGCAAAAGCATCGAATCGTAAATAACGCGTGTGTCCTCCTGTGAGGAAAAAGAGCCTCGCGAACAAAACTTTTACATGGACAGAGTTGGCCCGAGCTTGATTTATCGGTCGAGGAAAAAAGTCTCCGCGATTTTTCAATTTTGTGCAGCGTTTGCATCACAGGATCGAGGCGTGTTCGAAGACTACATTATGCGAAGACACGAATAGTACGACGTCGTATATACACTGCGCCGGTGTGGGAATACGCTTATCGTATAGAAGTTTATATATATATTATATATGGATCAGAAATTATTAAAAGATAATTAATTTTTCTTTGCGCGAATTATTTTTCTCGGAAAACGTGTACGCGATGTTCAGAAAACGACTGCAAGCTCGCGACGACACCACCTGTGCATTCGTATATCAGCATTTATAATGAAAATCGTGAATATCCCCTGTTTATTCAATCAAAACAATCAAGCGCACAACGTCGCATGACATATAAGTACCTCGCACATCCGAATATTCAATCTTGCGAATAAATCACCTCGACAACAACAGCCGCGTCATTTCAATTCCGCATCACGCTGTACGCGCGCGTATGTGCATTTTAAAGCGAGAACTCCTCGCATTACGCTTAATCGTAAGGACCGTCTTCCATTCTTCTTTCCCCCGCAATAAAATACGCATGAGAAAAAGCGATATTCGTCGTACGCTACATACGTGTAGGGAAAAAAAGCTCGGGCCAAACCCTTTCCCCCTTGGCTTTTCACGCACGCGGCAACAGCTAATCCAAGCAATTTCCCGAACTGACGCGAAACTCAGTCTCTCTCTCTCTCTCTCGTTACTTGCATTAAAGCGCCATTTGAACTCAATTAAAGCGGACGTCCTCCTCGGCCATTTAGCCGCTCTCTAATACCAACGCAGTTCAGCCTCGGGCTAATCCCCTCGTTCGGAGTTTCGTCCATTTTTCTCTTTTGTCCTCGAAGCTAAATGTATGTATATACCTATGTATATATGCGTATACGCGCATCTTCCAGTCGCGTTTTCCGCGTATATGTAATATATACGTCTCGAGAATTCCTCGTCGTGGATGAATAATAGGAGAAAGAGAAGGTGCAGTTTACAAAAGTAGAGCGAGTCAGCTGCGCTTATTCTTTACATCGTCTGGCTGAATTCGCGACGTGTATATAAAACACGTGAGGTGGCTGGCTTACGGTTATTATTTATGATTTTAATTCTTCTCTTTGAACTTGAGAAAAATACGGCTAAAATTCATTTCGCGAAAGTTTTTTTCTTATAGTATGTTTGCATTCATGTGAAATATTACTAGCAAACGTAAATTATACTTGATTGCGCGAACATATATGAGAAATCAGTTTGTTGAACGAGTTAAGTTCAAAAAATGTTATTATTAGGTTGAACTTATACGACTATTTTTTGTGGTATTATTTGAATGTGTGCTAGGCACAAAGTTTTTTTGTGGATTTTTCTGTTTTCACAATTTATTCAATTTACTAACGTAGTATAACACGATACGTAATATGCTTATATTTCGCAAATGCACATCAGCCTCGCATTGTAATCAATACAATGCAATCGCGTATCTGTATATAAAAGCTGTATATCGCGAATCAAGGGATTTGCGATGTAGGCAACAATAAGAATAATTCGAAATTCGATGTATTATTCTTTTGCAAATTTATAATTAAATTTTTAATGAAGCGTTGTACAATGTATAATACGTATACCAATATTGACAGCGTCTGAAGGTGAAATTGGAAAATACATTCAATATAAAATTTACATTTTTATTTCATTCTTACTAATATATTACGAAATAAAATGCATACATGAAATTCCACATTAAAAGGAAGCAATTCGTAAGTCTGTAAAATTAAACAGAAAAAAGGAAGCTTCATAAGAGAATACATAAACATAGAGGATGATAAATTCTGTGAAGAAAAAAGTCGGTAGCATGCGCATATTAAGAAAAAAAGACGAAAGTCACAAATGGTTTTCAAGGATTTTCCGTAACCAGCCTCCCATACTTATTTCTAAGACTTAAAATTTATCTCTGAATATTTTACGTATAGATTAGATACATTTTTTTAAATGTGTAAACTAAGTCAAACAAATTTTATTTATTAAATTTTCTCAAAACTAGAAGCTTGCGACATATCGGATCATTTTTCGTTCCTCTCGGCTACTTGACTGCGCCGGCGAGAATATGGGTTAATAACGAACCTTAAGATTCACCGTAAAGATATAACTAATCAGCTCTGTCTCAGCGTATTTGCATGAGCAGCTTTTACGGCTTGTTTTGCCGATTGAAGGGTGTTTTTTCGGGAGATTCATCGAAACGGTTTTAAATGTTCACGACGAAGAGAAGCTAACCAGCTAAAATAATATTTACGTTTCCTTCGTCTTCACGGCATCATTCATTTTTCTCCCTTTGTAATTTCTACGTCTACACGTTCGACATATACGCAATCCGTCGTATTTGCATTCGATGCACGAATACTTTCGAAAGGACGAATTTTTCGCGGAGTACACGTCAAACGGAGTTTGACAGCGACGACTGTTCACCTGCATTTCGCATGCATGATATTTATATTGGCTGCAAAACTGACACATTCACGCCCGCCCCTGTATACTATTGGCCTGGGAAATTCGTATACACACACACACACACACACACACACACACACACATATATATATATATCGCGTCTTTTTTTACAGTTGCGACGTGCCTGCATTTTGCAAGCTCGAAAGATACTTGGATGGAAGGAAAGTGTCCACGATAAAGTTGGTTTTGAAATTTGTCAAGGATCTAAGTAGTTTTCCTCGAAGAACAAACTTCAGCTTAATTAAGAACTTCTTTCTTGCCTTCCGCGGATTCTGAAAAGAAATAATTCACTTCTGCGTACGCCTTAGCGAACAATTGAAATTTTATTCTTTTGCATGGAAAATCGATGCGCGATAATGATCGCGCATCGATTAATAACTTATCGATCGAGAACGTGAAATCATATTTTATTTACACGCAGTAAGGAAGCGATCATACCGATTAAAAAGTTTTTTGTACAAGCATTTTTATCGTTTGGCAGATAAAAAGCTCTTATACTCTTTTCCACTCGCCGCCAGAACTTTTTCAATAAAAGCTCTGCGTATGAGATTCACCGTGGGATTTTCTAAGAGCTAATATCCGCAGAATAACTTCTGAATCATGCTCGCGAATCACTCGAGGTATAAGCGAATAATCCCTTTGACAGAATATCAGCTGCAATAAAGAATACGCGCGGGTGAGCCGTGCGACATGAGACAGCGTCGCTTTTCTTTTCTCCGCTCCGGCAAATAAGCAGTAGTTACACTCCCCTAACGCGCCGAAGTGCTACTGCAAAGTCCGAGCGTTGACGAACGTACAACGGAAGCAATAAAGCAGAGATTCGATTCTGTGTTCGAGCGAATGTCTTGAACTCCTGACCCGCCGCAAAAAATCGCCGAGTTTCTCTCTTGTAGACACACGTGCGGCGTCGTTTTACACGTCCACATAATGGCTTTCGGATATTATTGTCAGAGATTTGTGAACAGTGTAGTGGAATTAATTTGTAGATCTTGCAGGTTGAATTTGGTTTTCTTTTCATTGTTGCGGAATGGATTTTTTTTATTCGAACGTAATTATCTTGTGTAAGAATCATGATGATAATTTTCTTTGTCTTATTAAAGAAATAATTATAGTAGTTCTTGATAAAACGTCGTCGTATTCAGAAAACACATAAACTTTAAGTAGTACACGCATTAATTACTCTTCATTAAACATTTATAGAGACAGATATTTGCTTATTAACAATTTCGCATTGAATATCTAGAAATGTTGCTGATTTTGCGTATATGTAGAATCGTAAAGTAGTTAAATGTATACCATCGCAAAAAAATCAATTTCGTACACGTAGACACACAAGATCAAATCTAAGCAAGTCACTCATATCACAACTTTCTAACGGACTTAAAAAAAATTAGAATATATATATATTCTAGTAACAAAAACTTTGAACGCTTATATCTCGACCCGTTCAACTCTTTTTTCCCACTGAGCTATTTTAAGATTCGCCGCTCGTTTGTCACAACATTTCCTCGGAGAAATTCGCAACCCCCGAGGTATATCCGTAATCCCGCGTGAAATCATCTCTGCCTGTATAGTACATCTATATATAAGGGCAAAAGGCCGGCTCGACGAGTTACTGGCTCGAATTATAAGTATTCTGTGTTACAAGATATGCCTTTATCTTTTATCCTGTCGATGACGAAGAATAGTGATTGATCGGATTTTCAATATCTGTTCTTATGTTTAATTTGATGCATACATGTAAATCCGTAATAGTTGTTGCGCAGTTTTTTTTTTGAGAAAAAACCTGCTTGTTCAAATTACGGAAAATTAATAGATTTTTTATTTTTTGAGTTACCCATAAATATTGTAAAAAGTAGGTTTCCAGTGGTAAATTTGAATATTGTCGTGTGCTAATTGGGAACTTTGAGGTAAAAGGACTCGCACTTTTGAAAGAAAAGTTACAGTTACCACTCTATTCCGGCTGACTCTTCGTTTTCTCGCCGTCAGAGTGATGTGCGACTCGACAGCGACTTTCCACTCTCCAACGTTTTGAAAGAAAAATCATTGAACAGAATGAAAAATATCTCATTTGTTATCGAAGTAGTAACAGCCATCTTTATAAGTACGTATACAGCCGAGTAAAATAAGAAGAACCTTATTACAATGTCAGATCGATTCACTTCTTTCTCCCTCTCCCTCATCTCTCTCTCTCTCTCTCTCTGAGTGACATCCGCGTAAGTTAATCGAGTTGAAATTCTGGAGCTGCTCCCGGTACTTGGCATGAAAAAGTCATATAGATGAAAAGGCATAAACAAAAGGTATCGAAATCGTCGTATACCCCGTGCCGACGGACCTCATGAAAAATCCAGCAACCGCTTTGGAGCATAAACCAGCCCCGCGCATGAAGTTTACGATAGCCTGCATAAAACACGACACGGGGAATGCCACGTGTGCCTCCGATATAGAGTCGAAGCTATAGCAGACAGCCTTATATTCACGTATACATATATACACTGGACACAAAGAGAGAACACCCACGCGCGCAAAGAAAGCGACGTGGCGGTGCGCAAATCCACTTAGAGTCAAAGGGCCGCGTCCTCGGCCGCGCGCACAGAATATCGCCGCGGACTGCTCGCGCGCGCGCATTTCTTTCTTAATCAAGGTC
This sequence comes from Philotrypesis tridentata, assembly GCA_018906965.1. Classification (NCBI taxonomy): domain Eukaryota; kingdom Metazoa; phylum Arthropoda; class Insecta; order Hymenoptera; family Pteromalidae; genus Philotrypesis; species Philotrypesis tridentata. The sequence continues at coordinate 13,168,935 of JACCIB010000001.1, forward strand.
AGCATAGCTTCGGTAAAAGCGCTCGCGCATTACTCTCGAAAGGAAAGTCGGGGGAGGATCTATTGTCATCGATAGCATCGGCTATATTGTTTCGACAATCTATACGTATACATACGGATACATGCTGCGTTGACGTACCGGAGAAATTTCTCTTGTGGCGAGAGACGCGTGCAAATAATACATAAGTACATGTGCTCGTATTATTGATCAGTGATGAGAACTTTATGGATTTCGGGGCTGCGGAGGAATCAATTATACGAGCTGCGACTACTTTTTCCGCGGCTACACACTCCGACGCTTTTTACGAGGCTAGAAAACTCTCGAGACAAAAAACGCAAATTATTCTCTCTCATCTCCGTCTCTCCCGATCTGAAATAGCCAGCCAAGTTCCGAGACCCATTGTCCCCGATACATCGCGATCTATTCATCGTGGAGGAAAAATCGAATCATCGGTAATTATGCTTGACGAGATAAACATATCAGCCCAATTGAATACTCCCTAATCTGTGATCTCTCTACCCCATAAATCCCGGGTATGTATGTATACCCGACCCACTTGCGATGTATTAATTACAATACAATGCGCGGATCTCGTAGATTTTCATAAAGCGCGTGCAGCGCTTTCGCCTCTGATGAAAATTGCACGATTATGCGTATATACGCGTGTAGACACGTATATAGCGACTCTGCGGCTGTGTAAACGGCGGGAAAAGCTCGCGCCGCTACAAATTTATGAAAGCGTTAGTATAATGTACTCCCACACGCAGGTGTAGAAGATTCGTACAAACGTATAGAATAAAACGGGCTTTGTAAAAGAAAACAATTCGTCTTTATGGCCTGTAAACTGCAGCAGATCTAGTTTATCTCGAGAATATGCATCAGTACTATTTACAGCCTATATAATAGCTACTGTATATTTTATATTGTGAATAACAAATACTGTTTTTATTACTAATATAAGCTGCAAAGCTATGATTGTTTCTGGGTCCCATAATCGAAAATTCAGTTGATAAGGCGCGCTGCATAATCAGAATTCTAGAGACGATCCAGTGTCAACTCGATCATAAATTCCAAGCTCGCATCGCATTTTATATACACCCGCGCGTCAAAAAGTTAACTCTTCCCCGAGAGCAGCTTTGTATCGCGCGCGCGTTAAACCTACAAATCCGCTTCTAAAACCTCAATACCCAGCACTTTTTTGCCGCCTTAAATCACAGCCCAGTAAGCCGCCCGTCGAAGAGAGAGAGAAAAAAAAACAGAATTCTCTCTCTCCTCTCCCATAAAAAAAAAGAAACGGCGGAAAAAGCGCGACACGAAACTCTCGTGTATATATATATACCTACCGCAGTTGCCGCGCGAAGAGCTCATCGATTGGAAACGTCGTGAAATCGGACAATAACAATTCGAGCGTGAGAATTTCATCGAGCCGCGGCTTTTCAGCGCGGAAAAGAGGCTCTTTATCGTTTACTAATTTGCCAACTAGCCTCCATAAGCGCTCCTCGACGGCGGCGACGCGTCTTTCAAGAGCTTTCCCGTGTTCGAATGAAATTCCGAAGTATGGCGTTAAGCGCGCGCGCGCGACCGATAATAAACCTCCGGTGGACAGTCATCCGGGCCGCCGCCGCGACAGTAATGGCCGAGGGTTAATGTGTCAGAGGTGTTCGTTGCACCGAGCGGACCCACTTGAGCGGCCTTGCGTATTATTGTTGTCCGGCATTGCGAGTCGAGTCAACGTGTCTTCTTGTTTCATGCTGCACTGAATTTGCGCGGCTGAAGGAGTTTCTCTATTGGCGGCGAAGTTTACGAAAAAAAAAGTGTTAATCAATTTGACGTTGAAAACGGCACTATGGAGTATTATTAAAGGTGGAGGTTCGATATGATTACGTGAAAGGGATGTGCCAATTATTCATGTCTATTGTAATGTTTAATTTGATTTTGTGAAAGGAATGTACGTTTTGTATGAGTCTATAATTGTAAAATAATGCTTATAGCTTTAATTAACTGTGAGGTTCAATAACAGACAACTCAAGATGATTTCGTAAAAGGATGTATATACCAATTGTTTATGTCAATTGGAATGGTTAATTTGATTTTGTAAAAGGAATGTATGTTTTGTATTTATCTGTAATTATATAAATGCTTAGTTTCAATTAACTTTAAGGTTTAATAATAGACAGCAATATTATAATAAGTATAATATAAGTATATATCTGTAAATTCAATGTTCGTAGGTGCACCTGTAAAATTTTTTACTTTTTATACATTTAAGTGTATTGGGAACAAAATTTTCAATTTCACGTTTATTTAACATTTTTCGCCTTTTTTGAAGATTGTATTGAAAAAAAGAGCCTATATATAATGCGGAATCACGTGAATTGCATTTTTATGTTCTCGACTATCACGTTACTCTGAATAAATATGGCAAGGAAAAAAAGGATAACCCTAGCCAGCTTATTTTTAGGCGGAGAATGAAGTTAACTAATTTGTTGAGTAATCCCATGGGACGGTCTGATGTATCTTTTCTCTCGGTGGAGCTAGTTTCTTTTACGTTTATGCTGGATGATGTTCGTTACGAGCGAAAATTCGCCAAAGTATGTAGAAGGACGAGGCTATATTTATTAAAAATTTCGAATAATTTTTTTTAACTTTATTTTAAATAGTATAAGGGCATACACCCCTAAATTAATGCGTTTACATTCGCAGATTAATTTGGATTAGTTAACTATAATACTAACAACTCAAGAAGCTAGAATTTGTTAACAAAAGTCTGATTAAAATTGAGAGCTTTACAAATGTTACAAAGAATTATTTCAACTATAGTGATTAGTGGTTGAAAAAGTTATTACGTTCATTGATTAATATGAATTGCTCATATTCGGGGAATCTCTCACTGATTTTTTTTTGCAAAAAACATGAAAAAATAACATTAGTAAGAATTTTCATAACGTTACATAATCTTACTTTACATAAAAACTAAACATTCAGATGGTTTATTATATTTAAAATCGAACAATACATTTTCACAGTAATACATACAATAAAAAAATCTAAAAATCTAAGAATAAGTGTATGTACTAAAAAAAGATTCACTTAATTTTAGTTGCCATAGCCGAGCAGATTTCTATTATGAATTCATTGGGCATTGCTTTAAACTCTTCAGAGTTTATAATATTATTTGCGTGCTGAACGATGAATTCAACGGCTTGACTTCGCAAATTCTTTGCTCGATGCCGGTCCGCAAGCTGCAGATACATCACAGCTGTATCGCTAGAAAGCTTAGAGCATAGAACTCTTTCAGTTAACTTAATTAAGCTTTCCAAGCCATACTTATCTGCTACAATAAGCAGGTCGTGCGCCATGACCGCCTCCATTCGATCAATTTTTCCCGTATATACAAATCTAAGCATCTCCCGGAAAACGTCATAATCGACGTCTTGCACAACGACTTTGTTTTCCTGACTCTCCCTCATATTGTGGAGAAACATGGCAGCGAAAACGGAACTCCGCGCCGCCAGGATGCACTTGTGCGCGTAGAGAGTGTGACCAGCAACTATGAAGAGCACGTCGCTGAAAGACTTTTCGTCGACGAGCTCTTCAAAGTCGTCGAATTCTCGAAGACGCAGCGACTTCTCGTCCGCTTTTTCCGCGGCGGCTGCTTCCTGCGGCGCATTCTCCGCGGCGTTACTCTGAACACTCAGCTCTTGCTGCGCCACCATCCTAGTGGACCCGTCGCCAATGCTTATTTCGGCCAGAACCGTGAGTCTGTCGTTGTCGAGCGCACAGCTCTCTTTGCTTAGAACGTAGTTTCGCGAGAAGAAACGCTTCTCTCCCTTAGCTTGACCCAGGGCGAAAAGCACATCGCGAACTACAGTTTGAGTAAGAATTTCGCCTCTCTTGTCCAGGAGGCTAAAGGTGACGGTGGCTCTGAAACACCTGCTGTTGTGGCAGTTGAACAGGCAGATGGAACAGCAGTCTTTGAATTTTTCAGAATTGCCTTTTGGATACAGCCAGAGTTGCCAGTAATATTTACGGCTCAAATTCTGTACCATAAACGTTTCTGATTTTATAGCCTCACCTACTCGGAGGTTCTTCTCGATAAAATCATGTATTAGCCACTTGTACTTGTAAGTGGTACTGGTAGCAGTCAGTTCTCCCCAAATGCCAGCCATTGTTTCCGGCAAGCTTTGCACGTGATGTATCGCGACGTTGACGTTGAACGCTGCGTAAACAATACCATTTGAGGTTAGTTTCCCGGCTCTCAATTCACACCTTTTTGGGCGAGGACATAATGTTTATTTATTATCGTTTTGGAAAAAAACGTTCTTACCCTTTGTATGCGTTGACACTTTTCTTTTATAGTCTAAGTACACACGAGATATTTCTTGGCTGAAAGCTGGCGACCTGCCGAATGGCGATAAACTGCAGAGCTGGCGCAACGCGTCAAGACAAGAAGAAGCGTTATGTACTCGGTACTACGAAAGGCGCGTAGATATAGGTATATATAAGCAACTCGAGAATCAATCAGCTGATGTTGCGTGACCAACGCCGCAGTTACACTTGCGGTGATGCGAAGCTCGATGCACTTGGCAACTCAATTTTTTTTATTGAAAATATTCTGCATTCCTACTAAGCACTTAAAATTTCTTCTAAATCTTCTAAATAATCTTATATTGCGTATTGCACTTTATGAATAGTAATTAGAATCTCACAGCATCTTCGGACACTATGTCACGAGAAAATGAATGTTCTAAGAGCGATGAAATTACGAATACGCCTACTTTTTACAAGCATTAATGCAATCGAGTTGTAAGAAAATTAAAATATTCAGAATTTACGAGTCTTATTTATCGCTTCTTCTGAAATTTTTTACAATAAAATTAAAATTGCCAATTTCACGTAAAATTACAGAGGACGCGGTAGTGTAAATTTGCTATTATTTATCACTTTTACTTCTCTCAGAATAGGTCTTATTTATCGCCTCTCGGAGAGTAGTAATTTTGCAATTAATTTTTTAGAGTGCATATCTTATAAAGATTCTCGTCGGTGACTTTCTTTCCCGAGGCGTAACGATGCCTCACTTTTTGCCGATTAGTATAGATGATTTCTCGTTGTTTCAGTAGTGCGTCAAGGACGTGCGTGATTCACTCGCGAATGAAGGAATTAAAGTAAGAGAGAGTGAGAGAGAGAGAGAGAGAGAGAGAGAGAGAGAGAGAGAGAGAACTTTATCGAACATTCTGTATGAGAATATTAATCGTAATGTACAAATTCAAAAATCCTTCCATATTACGCATATAGTTATAACTATTAAATAACTCGGGCAGTTTTTAAGACTCCAATACACTTAGCGAGGTATATACTTGCGTCCGAAAGGGTGTGGGGGGGGGGGGGGATAAACGCGCAGCTGGACAATAAAGTCCGGTTACTGGTGAATATACAAAGCGGTGACGGTCTGTTATTACTCGGACGCTTTAATGGGACTGGAAGGATATTGCAAGGCTTCTCCGCTCTCTCTCTCTCTCTCTCTCTCTCTCTCTCTCTCTCTCTCTCTCTCTCTCTCTCACGCACACACCAACCGCGAATATAGGCTGCAGTATACCCTTTAGGCAGGTAAATCAATGTTTTATACTTCGGTCGTAGAATGATCGACGATAAATATATAGACATTGGTTAGAGAGGCGCTCGCGGTTCATAACTTTGTACTCCTATGATAATTGTGAGAAAGCCTCGTTTTTCGGACGGGTTGAATCCTTCGGGGTTTACCGAATAGTTCCATCCAATAGAATCATTATCCTGATTGGCGCTAATAACAAGTTTCTCGCGCAATTCTTTTTTCCTTCAAAAATGTTCTTACTTATTCGACGACATTAAAGTTGCAACACACTGTAGAAAGTCCGCTGAGAGTATATGGTTGTACGGATAGATTTCAGGACATGCGACAAAAAAAACGTAATATAGAAGTAAAGAAGACTCTCTCGTGTATACCTCGTCCTTGCAACAACCTCCTCGAGACGCGCAACCCGAGGCGTCTTTCCAAAGGTCCGAACAGGCTCATAATATAACGGAAAGAGAGTGTACCTATACGTCGTCATATCTTGGTGGTGCGTTTCAAGGAGTAATAAAAAATCTGAAGTACTTTTTATGTAAAAAGTATAAAATTTTTATGTGAAAATTAAAACAATAATGGAAATAAAATAATCGTGTAAAAAGTGATTAAAAGCACTTGTATTTTCATCAATAGTATCATCTGAAACTCGCCAAAATATGCGAGGGTGCATTTACGTTAGCGCTGCGTTACGAGTACTCTGGCGGGCGTTAATACTCTACAGCATTGACAAGAAAGAAACGGCGCAGTTTCATAACTACTATGCACATGGGCCTCTCTTCCTCTCTCTCTCTCTCTCTCTCTCTCTCTCTCTCTCTCTCTCTCTCTCTCCTTCTCCCAGCCGTTACGACGTGCTTTTATATAGGGAAGCGCAGCTTTCAGCTTGGTTTGTTTCCCGATGAATATTACATTCGAACTAGCTCCAATATTCTAATGTTGCACTTCTCAGTGAATATTTCTATTATTCAACAGCTATGTTTACAGCTGTATTGACATACAAGACAATGCATACATATATATTTCAACTGTTCAATTGAATCTTTCGAAATTGTTTTCGAAAAAACACTTTGAATAAAGCGTGAACTGTGTGCGACGAACGTCGACATGTGTGTATGTATATCGAGAGCATTATTCGTAGGAAAAGCAAGTTCGCTATGTGTCTCCCGAAAGAGAAAAATAAACTACTTACTAGCTAATCCACTCTTTGCAGAGAGCCCGCAATAATAAAGTTCGGCCATCAGTGTTTTCCTCTCACGTAGTCTTCGGACGATTAACCTCCAGCCGACCTTTTCCTCCGCACACGCATATATACCAACTATCCCCGTGTGTATGTGTTATACACAATTTAATTTACAAAAAGCCTTTCGCGCCTATGTATACACACAGCGTATATATAGAGCAATTTCGCTTTGTAGTTGTCTAATAGTCCTTGGAATATTGCAAGTGATAGCAGTTGCGAAAGTTCCTGCGCGAATGCAAAAGTGGATATTGGGCTTCGATCGATGTTACAATATCCTTATTGTGTTCGCTGTTTGCTTTCAATTATTATTACGGCGGACTTTATTTCTTACAAGTCCTTTGACAGGGATATCAGAATTTTCGTTGGTGAATGTAGTAGGTACTTAATTAAATAAATTAATTTTTAGGCAAGATTAATAGCAGTTAAATAAAGTCGTATAATTTAATGAAGAATTCAAATTTCGCGCTACAATGTAATATATAAAAGACTTACTAATTTAATTAAGTACATCAAAGAGTAAAATGAAATGTTGCAGTAAATCAGGACATAGTTGCCCTTTACCGTATAATTATCTAATTTAATTATTATTATATTTATTACTCTATATTAATTTATCAAGTTTCCAGCGAACATATTAGAATTCGATTTTGAGCACATTTTATCATTCAGTTATATATTTTGATGTATATTATACTCTCGAAGCTTTATAAACTAATATACTATTTAATTTCGATTCCTTGTAATAAACAGCGTTGTTCGTTTTCTTGTTCGCAAAGTTATGGCGCGAAATTCAAATTTTAAATTAACTAACGATTTTCCCTTAAGTCAATGTTAAAACTGTGTTTCATAATAAATTATGATTATAAAATATTCCATCGTAAGCGAAACGTGCGAGCTCGAATTCAAAGTTACAGTTATTTTTTTGTGAACAATCATGTAACTTGGAATTCAACTTTGAAAATTCAGCGTTGAATTGCCAACCCGAATGGCAGTGACCAGCAGCGTTTGAAGCAGCAGGTATAGGATGAAATGTATACTGGTACATTGTTCAAGAAAAAGACTTTTGAAAACTCTGTATATACAATTAGCGCACTTTCCATTATGTGCGGCTCTGAAAATCGTTCGCGGAAAGGAAGAGCGTTCGCTAATTGAATGTAGCGAGCCCTCGGATTGCGCACTCGGCAATTTTCTCACTTCCCCGTAACCGATCTCGATAAATAAATGAGGATTAGCGTAATCACCCCCAAGAAGACCGAAGCCCTTTCCCACGTATACTCCACGGCAATAGGCGTCGCTCTATACGTGCGTTTGTCCGTGCGCGCATATATATATCTATATATATAAAAGTATACATGCTCACAAGGCAGACATAACAGAACCTTCGCGTGTGAGGCTAAAATTTTGCGAGATGATCGCTTCCTCTTTCGAGTCTTCTTCCTCTCCGATAGATGTGCACAGGTACGTACGTGTGTTATATTCAGCGGGACACCCGCAAGCGAGCGATAGAATCGTGTGCGAAGCGGCTATATATATTATATAGGCGTACAAGATCGGGCGCGACGCTTTCGTGCGTGAGCTATAATGTCTATATTTTCGAGCTGAATAGGAAAGCCAAGGTGCTACTGCTGCTCTTACAGTAATGCCGTCTTTTTATCTCGGGAATTTCGTTTCCGCGTTACGTAATAGAGGGCTTTCGTGCTGATGGGAATTTTTTTCTCAAAATTTTTACTCACACGCACAGCGCGGCACCTTCGCCTACTGGCTTACGTACCTAAAACAGACATGAAAATTCTCTTATTAGCATAAAATTGTAATGATATATTATTAAGAAGATGAGCCTCTGCTATATGTCTTTAAAGTCAGCCGATGACGAATCCATCCATGCAATTTTTTCTCTGATCGCGTCGGCCTCCAGCACGAGAAATAAGCGAAGAAAGAAAAAAAAATTGACGAAAGAAAGGTAGCAAGGCAGCGAAAATTAAATCTCGACGATATTAATGTAACTCCTTTGCATAGAACTACTATCGGTTTGAATGACGTAGTCACCTCTGTTCCGAACCGTATAACTCAGTCAAAAAAAGTCGCATCAAAAAACGAAATGTGAGGTGTGATAGGAAAATCAATTGTGCATCGATTCGTGTAAGTTTCGTTACATAAAATTGATTAGGCCATGAACAGCAGCGAGTAGAAGCTAAAAAAATGCAGATTTTTGACCACCTTTCAGGAAGATCAACTTTGCAGGCCTGCCATTCACTCAAAAATAAAGCCACTGCCTAGCAAAAAAATCAGGCATATAGCCGAAAGATTCAAGAACACATACGCGTAAGAATTTTTCAGATATGTTTAATAGTATCGCTAAAATATTAACAAATGTGAAAAAAGTGTATCTCAGAGATGAAAAGTCGTATGAAGATGAGGCAGGTCTCAAAAAATCGGAAAAAATTACAGATTTTTAGAAATATTAATATATGTTTAGCAAAATTATAAACTTCCGCATGAGAAAGTTGGAAAATTTTTATGGACCGAAGTCGTATGAAAAAAGTGTGAAAATCGTCATAAAGTTCCAGATGCTTGTTATGAAAGGTAGCCGACGCGGTCCGTGGACAGTCGGAAGTAAAACCGAAGTATATCGTGGATGGAGGACGGGGGCTGCGCGACACATGTTGATTTGAGCGGTAGGGACTTCGCTTTTTTTTAAGACTGTCCCCGGACCACGCCGGCTACTCCTCATAACCAACATCTGCAATTTTATGACGATTTTCACTCTTTTTTCATACGGCTCCGGTCCAAAAAAATTTTCCAACTTTCGACAGCTCTCATGCGGAAGTTTATAATTTTGCTAAACATACATTAATATTTCTAAAAATCTGTAATTTTTTCCGATTTTTTGAGACCTGCCTCATCTTCATACGACTCTTCATCTCTGAGATACACTTTTTTCACATTTATTAATAGTTTAGCGATACTATTAAACATATCTAAAAAATTCTTACGCGTCATGTATTCTTGAAGCTTTGGGTTACATGCCTGATTTTTAGCTAGGCAGTGCTTTATTTTTGAGTGAATGGCAGGCCTGCAAAGTTGATCTTCCTGAAAAGTGGTAAAAAATCTGCATTTTTTTAGCTTCTACTCGCTGCTGTTCATCGCCTCATCAATTTTATGTAACGAAACTTATACGAATCGATGCGCAATTGATTTTCCTATCACACCTCATATTTCGCTTTTTAATGCGATTTTTTTAGACTGAGTTATACGGTTCGAAGCAGAGGTGACTACGTCATTCAAACGGATAGTAACTCGATTTCTTGTCACCTCGAATGAATTGCTTTTCCATCCGTTCCTTTTCTTACTTATACTTTGCTATTACCTCCCAGTTGCTTACGTTTCCCCTGACGGAAGATTCCACGAGAACTTCTTCCCAGAGTAAAAAAAATTATGATGCAAAAATATCGATAAGAGAGAGAGAGAGAGAGAGAGAGAGAGTTTGTAATTTAAAAAAGATTCTGTGATGTAAAAATAACATAAAGCGTTTAATGATGCTGATTTTTGTCAATTTTTTCTTGATTTTATTAGCGTTGTTGATTTCATATCTTAAAGTAAAGTGTTCTTCATTTTCCACTCAAATTATGGATTTCATAACGCCGAATATCAAGAGTTCAGATTTTTAGTCATCAATTTTCTTATGGCATTTTTATATTTATTTTATTTTTAAGTTAATTAACTCGAGCAATAAATTCCCTTAATTCAAAGATTTGCATGAAAAATGCTCTAACGTATGTCAACGTTCTATTCAAGCACTGTTCATACGTCTTGATTAAATAGTGATCCTACAATGGTACTGCTATTAGTATAAAGTAAAGGATGGTCCTAATAAAGCGGTGTAGATTTCGACCTCCAACCGCATTTAGACAACATTTCGTTGAATTGCAAAGAAAGTTTCCTGAAATTCTGTTTTAAAATAATATAATATAAAATAAAATTAATCTTTTTTCATTTGGCCTAATAAGCACAACTTAATACACTTTTCTCTTTAGAGAACCGTCATTACACGTACAATTACACGTCATTATTCACCAATTAACCAATTACACGGTAACCAATTACACGTTTTAGGCTGCTTCGGTGTGTATTCTTTTTTTAAGAGAGAATGTAATATTACGTTTTACTGTCATATTATCAATCTATCTATATAGGTCCACAATTATATTTCTCTTTCTTTCAGCGTTTGTGACTATTTCATTCTGCAAACATTTCATATTATATTACGACAAATCGTAATTTAATCGAAAACGGATATTCTAATTTGATCTTCGGTTATAAAGTACAGCTGAATTAGTTAGGCTATTTTTATGCAAAAATCTTATTCACAAAAACAGAATCTTTCTAAGGTGTCAGTACTGGTGCAGCTCTTATGAGTATGATAATGACGGTTTTCTTTCTCGATGACGATGGGTGTAGACCTCGTTTGCAGAAGCTTCTTTTTTACCTTCATGGCTTTTTTTCATACTCGAATTTGCAAATTGTGGTATCTTGCCAGCGGAGATACAGTATATACTTTTAATGACACGAAGATTTTAATCAGGTCGATGCGAAAGAGCTGTTTCGAGCGCCAGCCTCCAGTGCACACCGACAAAAGGTGGTGTCTCACGATGGCTTGGCAAAGGCATATCCTACAAGGATTTTCAGCATGCAGCTTCGCGAAAAAGCGAGCACTACAAGATACGCGCTGCCGCGGACCTCTCCACACATGTGTGCACGCGCGGAGCGGAGAAAAATCCGAAGCCGCGCGCACATCCCGTTGGAGCTCGTCAAGCCCATCATAAAGGCTGGAACAAGCGGCGTAGACCATCAGCACCTCATAAATAAACAACATTCCTCAATGCCAACCGCAAAAAAGCCAACACCTCCTCAAAAACTTTCCCGCCCCCTTTCGGTTTTTCCTCTCCTCTCGCGCAACACTCATCCCTCGCGCCGAGATATATCCCACGCGAGAAAGAGAGAGCTATGCTAATTATCTCGAGATTTACGTCGGGGCGGAAGTGGCCTCTCTCTCTCTCTCTCTCTCTCTCTCCCCTTCTCCCTTCCCCCCTTTTTGTATCGACTGCAAGAGCAGACCTCGAATTACCGTCGGCCTCGGAGAAATCCCTCTTAATCTCCTTCGACGAAACTTCTTGCGCTCGTTTCGCCGACTCCCAGAACTCTCCTCTATATACAGAGAGCTACGCTTTTTTTCCGGATAGCCGCCTCGTCAGTATATAGACAGTGTCTAAATGCTTCCGGAGGAGGAGACTTTTTGTTAGTCGCGAGCCGCGCGGGGGATCCTATAGAGTCACTTAAAACTTGCCGGCGAGTCTCGAGAGCGCCGCGGCGGCTTCGAGAATCGAACCGACGATTCAACAAGAGAGCGAGAGAGAGAGAGAAAAAAAGCGAGAGAGAGAAAGAGCTGACTTGAGTTTTGGAGAAAAGTTTCGGAAGAGAGCGCTGGGCTGAATTGAATTATCCGAGGAGTTGTGGAGGTGCGCTTGTTTATTCGGCTGCTTGGCAATTTACAATTGGGTTATCGAGTTGACGAGGCGAGGCTTTTTCTATGGATTCGAGGGGAAGTGAGTGGGGAGATTTAAATTTGCCGCGCTTGAAAGCTCCGACGAATTTCAAACAGAAAAACGATTGATTGGAGAGAGAGAGAGAGAGAGGATGTGTTATGTTTATAGAGGCGTATAGGAGAGGAAGCGAATGATGGGAAGCGTCGAGTTCGCGTTTCTAATACTGAAACTCGGCTTTACGATCGGGATCCGGGGAAAAGCCGGTGGTGATCTAATTGCGTTGGCTGTTACTATAGTGATCCTAGTCCTGGACGGTTTACAGCTGTCTGGGTTGTACCGAAGGTTATCCGTAATTTTGAAAACGCTTTTGACAGTTTTCATATTTTCTTCTCTCTACACTCGAACGCACCTACCAGAGTTGCATGCAATTACGACGGATTCACAATTTTTCAATAAATTTTCAAAAGTGCATCATTGATTTTTATTGCAAATCGCTGAAATAGTGGCGCGAAATTCAAATTGGATAATTGATCCGTCAATTTCCGACGAATTGAGTATACATCCAACAAAATTCTAACATAAAGCCATCGTAAAATCTTGAACGACGCTCGAAAACTACACGTCAATCCAGCTGAACCACAGAGCGAGAAACACAGCGAGAAAGAGAGAAACAGCGTCCAAGTAAAGCCTCCCGCTCGAGAAAACCCGCAATAACGCGCTATCCGCTATATATATAGTGTATACACAGCAGAGCGCTGCAACTCACACCTACGCAAATTAGGTAATTCAATCTAGCTAGGGTCTCAATTACTCGCTAATTAAAACGAGCATAATACGAGTCGCGCTTACGCTAGTATGTAGGCGCGATGTAATAATTACCCTCGACGTAAAATCGATTCAAGGGAGGCTTCTTGTCCCCAAGGCACATATACGCGCGCGAGGCGCACGACTTATAATACACATCCGCCTCCCACGAGAGCGGATTAAGCGGTGAATTGTGCGTTGTAAGCGCGTTGTCTTTGTGAATTATCACGGATTATTACATGCGCCGCTCTGCGCGGTGCAGGATACGCAGTCTTCTTCTATATCTGGCTTATATATAGAGAGAGCGCGCGCGTGGGTGGCCGAAGAATCGCGCGCGGCGCGCCGTGGTTCTTGGAAAATTCGATAGCGCGTCGTATATTAATTCATACTTTTCATTTTGTCAGCTAAACAATGATCTCACGAACTGTATACCTGCAATTTTTTTCATTATCGACACTTAATGTCATATTATACCGTGAGATTAATGTATTATCAAGCCCTTTTATCATAATTGTGCCGTGTTAAGCTCGCGCCGAGTGTTCAAATCGCACCTCAAAAATTCCAGGGAAGCATAAAAAATTTCATATCTGGCGTTTTTTTGAACGTCGCGCTTAAAAATCGCGGCATTAAAGTGCGATATGAGTTTCCATCAATTTTCATAGACGCGAGTATATTGACTCTAAATACCCCATCTAGCTGAGTACAAGATTCCTCAGATTGCGGTAGAGGCGGCTTCGATGAAAAATCCAAATTGATTTATAGATACAATTATATCAGCTGGAGTATACGTGGGCAATAAATAAAATGTCAAGTAGCTTTAACTCCGCAGTACAGCCTCACACGACCCATATACCGCTCATAAATCACTTTAATTAAAACTGTTGATACTTTAATAGATACTTCATAATATCATTAAATAATTACCCCCTCAATAATTTACCCGTTTGCACAAAGATGAATTACACCGCTGATCATTTCACCTCCACTTCATTTGTATAGTATATTCGTAAGATACACTTTAAGCATACGTGTGTCTATAATATACCTACATCTACTTATGCCCATATGAGGCAAAGTGTTTTGAGCAGCTTTGACTTTGACCTTAGCAGCACTGCAGTCGCGCGATTCTGTGAAGTAATTTTAAATTTTCTTACCACGTCATCTACTGCGGCAATTTTATGCATAAAGCGTTCGTAATTAGGACAATGATTGAAGGGACTAATAAAAATCGCGTTCAATGACTTTAATTCCATAAATTTGTCAGTCGCCGAAATTACTTTGGTAGCGCGTCGGAAGATTTTTCGGGCTTATCTCGCGGCTCATCGGAAAAAAGTCTAAATTAAATCGTTATCTCGTAACGCGCGATCGAGCAGCGATAGATTTTTGATTAAATCGGAACGAGTTTCTGAGATCTTAGGAATTCTTGCATACAGCTCATAACCCTTTCTTTTTCTTTTCGCGTGACATCGTTAATAAACGAGTTACATATAGCGCTGTTAGAAAAGTACGTAAAACTGTTTACGATGTACTTTGGAGAACTAGTTTACGTATAAATTATCACTGATTATACGACAAGTTTCGCGGAAAGTCGTGCGTCTTTAAAATGTTTTGTATATTAAGTCGAACGTATAACTTTTACTACGTTTTAGGCCTTTTTTCAAAATTCCGATGCTGTTATAATATCTTTGAAGAAGGAAAAAGTAACCAAGTTGCCCCCGTTAGAAAATTAACCATTTCTGCTGCTTCAAGTGTTGGTTAAGCGCGGAAGTATATTTTCGACCTAAACAATATTAAAACCGCATTGAAAGTTCCCATATAATTATAAATATATCGTCACTAACGAAGAACGGCTCAACCCATATTTTACCGGCAAGAACTAGGGCAATTTGAATTTTGCGGCAAAGAACATAGTTCAGATTTTTTTCTGGCAAACAATGGCGTAGTTCAGATTTTTACGAATGGTTTTTTTTACATGAAGTTTTTTTTGTGCTAGGAAACGAACGGAAAATTAAAGCTAAACATTATTAGTATCTTTTGCGTGAGATTTGCAAGTTTAAAAAATTTTAAAAATCTAACAAACTTAAAAAGTATTTGAAATGCATTAATTTGTCTTTAATTTCCTTCAAAAGGGAATCTATCCGCAACGTGACAATATTAGCACAGTGCACTTAACAATTATTAAATTAACAAACAATCAGTCAAAGGCGAAAGTTAACGTTTCTGTCGCAGTGAGCATTTGCATTTGCAGAACAGTGGATCCCTCGTCAAGCAGGTAGTACACGTCGGGGAGTGGAAAATCGCGACATTGCGCAATTGTGACGATCGAGATTCCACGAGAAGCTTAACGTCATTAATTCTATTCATAGCAAAGGTGCGGGACCAGTTTTCCCGCTGCTCCCGCGAGCACGTGCGTACGTCCACCGATGTATACACACCCGATGATGCCTGGCTTCGCTCACCCTTTTTTTTTCTTCATTCCCGGTAACTGCGGTTCTATATATATACTGTTAGACGCGAGCCGTTTCTGTATATCTATATCTACAGAGAGATTACATACGAAAAACAGAAACGGAAAGTGTTGTGTGCGCCGTGTATATAGCGGTAAAAGTACGTGTTTACGTCGGGGCGATTTTCGGCCTCTCGATATATGTAGAACAGGTCTTTTGCATAACAGACTGTGTTCCCCGACGACTGTGACGTTCAATGACGCATGAGAATATAACAGTTTCGGTGTATATAGCGACCCTCTTACGCAATACTACGCACGGCACGTTCCGTTAAAGCGACGCGCTTCTCGCAAATGGCGTGTTTTTCTCTTAAATCTCGATATATATCGCCTCAAAAGGCGCTACAACGCGTAGGATTTCATTTTTCCCCCCTAATATCATCTCGCGCATCCTGTCTTATTGTGTATATATGTGTGTGTGTATGTCTACTACGCGGGTACTAGCGCGTGTGTTTGCGTGTGAGTATTCCGGCGACCGAGAATCTCCTTAAACATGCCGCGCATAATGGAAACTTTCACAATGCACCGCAGAGCAGCGACTTTTACGCCTCACTTATCGCCTCGTATATACCTATATACGTGTGCGCGTGTGTATGTCTGTTATACACACAGCTCGTTTTTTTCTACTACTCCTCTGAGGTTTCTCGAGCGAGTGAGATACACACACGTTCCGTTTTCCGCGGTAAAATGGAATTTCGCAACCGTTATGTAGCTTGTGGTCAAGCGCGTGTACACTTACACACAAGCGCGCACACAGCGCATATCGTATTTAAGGTTGATTGAAACGAGCGTCGTCGGCTGGAAAGTTTCGACTTTCTTCAAAGGGGCGCTTTTTCTTTATTAATCCATTGTAGTACTTGGGGTCCCCCATTCCATCTCTTTCTTCGTGGATAATAGCGCTTTTACTTTTTTATCGCTGCAACGAATCGGACGCGACCTTTTTCTTCTAGATACCTACCAACACGAGCTTTAGAAAGTGATGCATATGTATACGCGTCGAGCGCCTTCGTCGATAAATAAATTGTCTGTATCTAGAAACAAGTACATTCGCGACGTCGTCACTTCTCCGCAGATAAAGCTCCGCAATTGTGTGCGATAACGAAGCGCCACTTCTTTCGAATTTTCCCGCGAAAAATTACTGCAGCGCGTGTAATTCAAATTTTCACTGTTTAATTGAAAATCACCGTGAAACCGCGAGAACAGATGTAAAATCGACCCTTGAACATTGCTATTATTATTGTTCACTATGATTGCAGTTTAAACGAGCAAACAACAAAATTCACGCGAGTGAATATCCTAAGTTTTCCCTACAATGCGACAGCGCATTCAAGATTCTCATTCTCCTCGGCAGAAAAGGGCGTACATATATACGCCGGATGATCTCAAAATATTTGCTCGCACTTTCATCCTCTTAGGAGCAAAAAAAAAAAAAAAGAAAAGAATGAAGCTTCGCGAGGAAAGTACAGTCGCCGTCATAACAGTATATACACATCGCCGTCGGAGACCTACATAATATATCGCTTCCTTATTCCGCGAAAGTTTCTTTCGCCGGGACGAAGGGCCGAAGAGCCAAGTGTTTCCGATGCGAAAAAAGAAGAGACAGCCGTGTTGCACGTGACACGCGAGTGCCTGGCATTCCGTGTCTCCGCGAGAAAAAGTTAAGTGGAGAGGAAGGAGGAGATCCGACAAAGCTGACCGATGGGATGGAATGGGATATGCGGACCTGGTCACCTCGTTTGCGCGCGCGAGCCCTGGAACGAAGAGGAGAGCGACCGCCGCTTGTTTATCATAGGATGAGCTTCGCTCTTTATATTGCTGCGCGCGCGCGCTGGATTAGGACCACAGAGAACTCTCTATATACGTAAGTAAGTTTTTTTTTTTGGCAAAATTTTTTATGACTATACGTATACGAAAGTACGATAAGAGATAATTTAACTTTTACTCTGAAAATTCTAATAATTGTAAGATTGATTGGTAGATACTTTTCCCAATCCGTGAGTCCCAAAGCCGTCAGTTCCAAAAAACTTTTTTCCCAAAGTTAGTTCCAAAAAGAAATCATGGTTGTTATGGGACCCTTTTTCCAATGTCAATAATGCTAACAAGCGTTATACATGTCTTTTATGATAGAATGAAAGTTATTATGTAATTTTTAAGAATTAACAATATTATAAATATGATCGATCGTATTTAATGTTTGGCGGATGATCTCAGTACTTTTTTTAACTTCTGGGGTGCTGCTTAACATTAAATGCCAGCCTTCTGAAAATTATTGACAATTTTTATAATTTTGACTAACTATTCGATGCAACTTCTTCTTCTTTTTGCTGAACGGTGAATTTTATGACAATATCATCCAATTCTTCTGGTAATTCAGTAAAATGCAACTTGGGGCATACGAATTTTTATTGGAAAACTTTTACAACGTCCCATAAATTTTTTTGGGAAAAGTGTGTTTTGGAAAAACTGTTTGTTGGAACTAACGGTTTTGGAAACTGTGATAGCAAACGGTTGGTAACAGTGTCTTTTATGAGAGAAAATTAAATTTTTATCGACACTTGAAAATTGACAATTTTTATAATTTTGAAATATTGAAACAACGGAAGTTTTTATGGAGTAAAATGCAATATATTTCTTTTACAGTGACGGTAAAGAAACTGTGATAGCATTGCGTGTACGACACTTGTAAAAATGGTCCTTTTTAATAAAAACAAATTTAAAAATGTTTAATCGAATATATTCAGTATAACAAGTTTTCTTTTTAATGACCGATTGAAATATCCGTTTTTCCACTGTCCTACTATCGCGTACAAATGACGTACCCCAAGGGCAAGAACGTTTCTGGGCCAGAAAGTCGTAACAAATTGCTAAATAAACAAATAAAATAATGTATTTATACGCCGCATAGAAATGCGCGCTCTTTTGAAGCGAAAAGACATTTCTCAATTCAAGCAGAGTCCATTTGAAGGCAGAGAAAGATGTGTTACTCTCGCAAAGGATTTTTCCTTTTCACAAGCCATTCAGAATTGCTTCCTTTTCTTCCTTCAAAAGGACATCGCCGGCAATGAGAGATCGACAAGTCGTGCGCCGCGATTTTATAATTAACTTTGCGGCGGTATATATACGTGGGTGATTTAATTCTATATAATTTTCTTTTCAAAGGCTCCCATTGAAGCCAAATTAAACTCGCAAGTATTTCAACCGTCCGAAGTATTTCTTCATTACTTCACTTAGCTTCAGTTGTTCGCTCAGCGGGTTTGCAGGTGCAACACTTGAAATTCCTCGGAGCGTTCGCTGTGTGCCATTAGAAGGAAAAAATGAGAGAACTCACGCCCTGGGCAACACCTAAAGGTGCCAGAGCTGCAGCAACGGCCGCCAGGTGAGCTCGAGCTCTTGCGATCAATAGGAGGGAGGCGGCGAGACAGAGACGGACAGAGACGCCTATGGTGAAAAGACAAGGAGCGCCGAGAAAAAGGCTCGACGAAAATAGAACGAGCACCGGCTCAACCGGCGAAAATCAAAATACCATGTTTGATGTATATAAGTGAACAGGCTTTCGGCGCTTCGGGATGACGTATATACTGCGTATATATACCACCGCGTGTAGACTGGACGTCACAATTTTTTTATTATATACAGCCAAAAATCTTTTTTTTATCGAATATCGTCAGAATTTTGCGGAGGACGAATGCGCGTGTATAAAAATAGGTATGTACGGAAGCAATAGAATTTCTTGAAATACGATGTTCGGCGGGCACGTTAAATGGGAAATAAATTCGACGCCGCATTGAAACCCCGTCGAATTTTGTTTCGTCGAGGCACGTTTTTTCGGTTCTCTTTTCCGGAGTCGAGTGAAAAAATATTCGATACGTATATATAATAGACGCGCGACGCTTACCTTGTCCTGTATACACACGGCATACGTATGTGCATACATACATATAGACAGACGATTCCCCGGTTCCCTCGTAGAGCCCATAAAAAACCGTAAGCAAAGCGTAGAAGACAGAGGCGCCGCAGGAAAAGTTAAACGAAAACGGAATATAAATCCGAGTCCGAAAGTTGCCGCCGCGTCGAAACTCGTAAATACACATACGCACAGTTCAGGTAGACCGGGAGAGGCAGACGCCGCGGCGCACGCGCCTGCGAGTGCAAAACGAGGGGTCGGAGGAGCCCAAGCGAAAGAAGTATTACGGAAGTGTCACAACGGTAATAAATAACTGCGCGCGATCGACACCTTTGGGAGCTGACTGAAGAGGCTTTATACGATTGCATATATATACACACATTTGTATATGTACGCACATTTGCACTCGCGCACGCGGCGGGATTTCTCGGTAAAAACTTTGCTCTTCCTGCGCGTCTCGTCCCCGTCGGCGGAACAGCTGAACATTTCGCGATAACCGACGCACCCGCACTCGCATACGTACACGCACCTACACTCGCTCAACCGATTTCCTTTCGTCAAATGTGCTTTACGAGAAAAGCAAGGCCTTGGCACAACGTCTTAATCGACTTGCAGTATATACATCAGCGAACAGTCGAGTTTCCGTATATGAGCGCGGAAGCGCAGCCGATACACATACACACACACACACACACATATACCGGCGAGTCGAAGAAGAAACCGATGGACACCTCGTCAGAGGTCCGCCGGTCACGTTTGCATCATACGGTACTCTCCAACTGCTGCTGCTCCTGCGGCTGCTACTGCTGCTGTCCGCGATATCACGTGCGTATATATACGTGTGTATACACGCGCGTCGCGCACTAAAGTGAGAGGTAGGACGAGCTAGTTTACGAGAGAGATTAGGAAGCCGCTTGGAGCATCGTCGGATTTATGTGGGGCTCGTTGGGATATGACGGCGCTTTCGGCCGCGAGGAAGCTGTATAGGTATATATATAATATGCGCGCCGCGCTGCGCCAAGAACCTGATATACTGTTTGCTCGTGGTGATTGTAAAGTATACATAATTTCAGAAGGTGAATCTCTCTCTCTCTCTTTCTCTTTTATGCTCGTGCAAACGGAGAATATGAGCTTTTGCCTGAAATTTATTTCGCATGTATATATGCGAACTTGCGGGCAGCCAATAATCTTGTCGAGCTGATGATGGGAGGCGGAAAAATTGCAATTTTCTTTCGTGTATTACGCGCAAGTTTTTGTATAACGTTGACTCGAATGTTTGTTTCACGTGCGGTTTCGTAAGCGCATTCGAATGAGAAACGCGGCGCTGGAAACGCTCATCTTGAGCTCTGCCGTCCCGCGAGTAGATGTGGAGCATCGGTATATAGCCAGCAAAAACTTGCTGGTCACCAGTGTTGCGTCTATCTCTCCTGCTTTCTTCATCTATTCCACACTGAAGAGAAAGAAAGAGAGAGAGAGAGATAGTTAATATAACTTTTCTGTTGCTTTTTTGATTTGCGTACTGTCGCATTTCAGATTACCAGAGCAGAGCGAAAACTTTTAAGCTCTGAGAAATCCTATACTGATATTGCACACGCGGTCAAATCAGCTGATGTAAAATGTTGAAAATTTTGATGCAGACACAAATTCGGGGTAATAAGTAGATGTATATATATATAATTTAAATTTAAACTTTAATTGAACTCTATGGCTCTAATATACTGAAACTTCTTACAGAACTCGCCTACGCTGCCTTCTCGTACCTATATGTATAAGTTTATCAGCTTTGCGCGGATTTCATCGAAGCTTTCTAAAGTCTTGCGTCGTCTACACGTTTCTCTAAAATACTTCAATTTATAAAATAACCAGGTGCAGAATACGGGCGCATCGATGAAAAGTTTCAATCATCCAACACGAGTTGGACTATTCCGCACTCTAGAATCTCGACGACTTTTTCAATTTTCTCGATGCCGCAATATGTATAGTACACAGTGTTGTTCGCCAAATGATTCGGCCTGTGCGCGCAGGGCATTTCATCAGCTTATATATATATATATATAACTCTCGCTGGTTAATTGAAAGCGACTGGATCGGAGCGACGATCAAGAACGTCTCTCTTTTATTCCTCCCCGCGATAGGATCGGACGACGCGGGAGAGGCGACGCGGCGCTGCGGGAAAAGGATAGCGGACGTTAACAAATCCGGGCGTATACGACCGAGGAAAACGTGCAATATGTACGCAGAGGAGGAGAGAACGAGAGGAAACAGAAGGGGGCGTATATAGGCAGGTATATTAAAGCGCGAGCGCGCACGTGACTTTCACGAGTCTGGCAAAGAGACTCCTATATGCGCCGAGGCTTGCGCTTATGCTAATTAAGCCGCGCTGACCCAAAAAGACACTTTAGCAATTTACACGGATTCTCGCTAAATGTACTTTTCGCGTCTCTCTTTCTCTGCGTATGCGTGCGAGCGCATTGCACAGTTTGCACAGGCGACGCGGGGCGACGAGGAGAGCTGCGCTGCAGAGAGACGGCAATTAAGGACGATCTGCGGCGGCGACGGCTACGGCGCGCGGCGGACCAAGTCGAGTTCATTATAATATGCTATGGCAATGCGCGCGCGAGCAGTCGAGGATTTTACATCTGACAAGGCTGATCGCCTAATTTCACGTGTGCGCGTCTGCTGTTATTTGTAAGTGACCGTTTAAAGAGTTCGCTTTTATT
Organism: Philotrypesis tridentata; assembly: GCA_018906965.1. NCBI lineage: Eukaryota > Metazoa > Arthropoda > Insecta > Hymenoptera > Pteromalidae > Philotrypesis > Philotrypesis tridentata. Next base: position 13,191,254 of record JACCIB010000001.1, read on the forward strand.
TGTAAAGCGAAAGAAAGTCGCGCGATTCGCTTTTGATTATATGGAGATCTAAGCCAGCTGCGAGACGTATCGCGTCGTGGGAAGCTGCATTTTCCAGGGAAGGCCGTTAGAGAACGAGCCATCAAAGAACGCGTATCACAAAGACACGTGTGGGATGCTGTATTATATATATAGAGACAAACTCGTTATCGCTCTGCTGCTCGAAATCACAAAGGAGACTCGAAGGTAAAAAAAGTGCCCACTGCGTACAAGGGGGCTGGAGCTTCAAGGGATGTAGATTGGCTCTCGATTGATCTTGGCCGTCGTGCGCAGAGCGCTCGAGTTTGAAAAATCACGTCGTCCCGCGACGGCGCGGCGTGAGAATGAAACATCGCTGCGGCCACCGGCTCTCCACTTTGGACGTTACCAGGAGTAAAAGGCCCCCTTATAAGTGTGTCTGACCGCTATATCGGCTGTATACGTTACAACGAGAGCCGTGTGTTTACGTCCAATTAAGTTTACACAAAAAAAGAAAAAAATGGTTTCTCTGATTGGAGCGAAGAGCGTTACAGATCTCGTATTTTAGAAGATTCGCGCGCGCGCGCGCGCGCGCTCGTCTCGGCAGTGGAAAGTTCGCGCCGCCTCTAATAGGGGAGAGATAATTTCAAGTTTTCACTGGAGCTCCGCGCGCGGGAGGACGTCTCAATCTCGCGTTTACATCGTTATAAACGCTCGGTTTATGTGCACCAGCTCATTCGGGCGAGAGTCGAACTGTTTAGCGCGCGCTGCGCGGCAGCGGCAGGCGAGTTCAAAGAGAAATCCGCGCGCCGAGTATATCGCTCAACTTTGACATGATTTTCGCTCTCCCGGCTTTCCAATGAGAATTAAATTATTTTATTGCATGAGAATTAGCCGGGGCCCTAGTCTCTATAATAGGCTTAACGACGGGTGTTAAATGGGTTAACGCCTGTGTATACAGGTATACAAGAAACAATGGGAAATCGAGCGTTCAGCGTACACTTGTGGGTATATACAAGGATTTTTGTATGAGCGCGTTGAATTAGAGCCGCGCGTTAAGTAGTCGCTGATGCGCAATTACGGTCGCGAGTTTTCAGTTATTGACATAGTTAAAAATACGTTATGTATATCGTAAAATAAGATTGGATGTTAGCTTTTGGAAATAGCGTAAAAATGTTGGTGCTATGTTTTTTTTTTAACTTACGGGAAATTAACCAATAACTGTCGTTCTTTTATTCGTTTGAAAAATCGATTTTCGATATTTTAAATTAGGTACCGATATATTAGCTTATTTAGTCAAGTTACGACTTTACGTATGCAAAATTTATATGTGCGTATACTCTCCAAAATCTACCAGTTCGAGCAAGCACAAAATTTGTCTCTTTACATTATCATTATCCCGAAAATTCTGAGTAACCGAATTTAATTTCAAAAGAGAGAACCCCACTCGAGTCCATAGTAACGACGAATCTATACAACACTGAAAAAAAAATGTATCGAAATAAAGAGCAGGATAAAGACGATCAAGTTCGATTGAAATACCTGCTATATAGCTTGGTCGTCAGAGGCCGATTAATTCCCCTATATAGCTTTGCTCGTGACGTGTGTGTGCTCGGTGCAGTAATACGGCACCTACAAGCGCCGGTTCGCATCGGCGGTTGCGGCTGCGGCGGCGGCGGCGGCGGCGGCGTTTCGCTCGGCTACAGCAGCTCCGCTATCAGCGCCGAGCATTTCTGCTACCGATCCGTACCGTTAATTTGTAGTTTTACGCCTGGTTTTTGGAATTTATCGCGCGACTACATCGGCTCTTTCAATTCACTTTTTTCTCCTGCGTGTTGCGCATATCATATATATACGTATGTGTACCGCGAGCTTCTCAACTCAGGTCTGATTTTCCGTGCAATAACATTTGATCGATCGCTCGATTAAGACGTACACACCAGCGAGAGTCGAGAGACGATGCGACCGAAGTAATTTCGTTGTATACTATACGTAGCGTTTATAGCTCATGTTTTTTTGTTCTCTCCGCTCGTCGCGAAAATTGAATCCACCAGAGCCTTCGGCGAGACGACTACGATAGCAGGATAAGAGATATAGCGCGTGCAGGGCACGTATAGGCTGTCAAAGATCCGGCGGGATCGTCAGCTTCCTTTTTGCGCAGCTTTCGGCGCACGATTTCTCTCGGCGCTGATGTGCCTCCGGTATCGATTCGAGCTGCTGCCGCCGCCGTTGAGTTCTCTCTCTCTCGCTCTCGACTTCTTCGCCGGCAATTTAACCAGCCAATGATCCGCATGCCACTCGGCCCTTCTTCTTGCCTCTTTCAACTTTTTCTTTTACAAACCCACTGCCGTTTTTGCAACTCTGATCACTTTTACGTGTATGTATATACGTGTGGAGGCTACGGCGAGAATCGCGAGATTTCGCTCCGCCGATTATTCCCGTCTTCTCTTGGGGTTTCCCGCGACGCGGGTCACTGCACTATATATTCCTCGAAAAGTGCCGATCGTCATCGGAGGCGTGCACATTGAGTGAAGTCGGGTGGCGCGCGCGCGGGCGCACGCGCGATAGATCCGCGGCGCGCGAGGCGGGAGATTCGAAAGTGGCGATCGGTTGCTCGGCACGGAAGCCGAACTCGCACTGAGCAGTCCGACCGGTAAGACGCGTGTACACGTCGCTGACCGTTTCTCCTACTCCTGCGAGCCGACCAGGTGATTGTGAAGAAGAGGGAAGGACATCAGCTGCAGTGTGCGACGAGCGGCGACGAGCGAGGAGTCCAACAGTTTCTGGAGTGGGGTGTAAGACCTTTTTTTGGCGGCTCTGGAGCGTTCGCCTTTTTTCCCATGTCGTAGGGATTTAATCGCGGGAAAAAAGTATCTGCGGCTGAATTGAAGGGGAATTTGGTTTATCGAGTGCAAAGTAGGTTGTCTTCGAGTCGGATGTTTGAATCTGATAGAGTAATTAGAAGCAACTGAAATATCCCAGTAGAATATATGGTACGTGAATTTAATTTGTTTAACTTGTGTGCTTGATAAATGCAGAAACAGAACGAAGAAAATTTGTTAGGACAAATTTTACTTCAATTTATTGACTGTTATTCTTTACTATAATAATCAATTATTGATTTTTATTGAATTAATGAAATGATGCCTTACCACGTGTCAATTGTATTGCAATGAATTAGCTTCTTGAAGCACCCTACACAATCAACCTCATTATTATTCTCTACTATTCCTATAAATACTTTTAATCTCCAAATTCTAACTTCAATTTTCAAAAACAAAAAAAAAGTATCCTTGCACAACTATGACTAATCCGCGCAAAGCGCGTAAGACCCAGACGCGTCAAGTGCTCTAATTTTTCAATGAAGCCGCATAAAAACAATATACCAAGCGCAAGAAGCACCTAATCGAATCCAGGACACTATCACCTGTACCGGCGCAGCCTCTCTCTCTCTCTCTCTCTCTCTCTCTCTCTCTCTCACTCACTCACCGCACGAGTAGTTCTCGAGATTCTCGAGAGCAAGATTCAAGGTCAGGGCCGGCCGCTTGCGCGCATCAAAATTAGGGGCGTGTGCACTGTGCACGCGGACGCGCAGTTCCATATATCCGCTTATACTCTTATATATACACATGTATGTATAGGCTAGCAAGTATATACAAGCGCGTATTGCGGAGAGAGAATATAACGGTGAACGAATCTGGGCTCGTCACCTTTTTTCCGTATTTTCATTTTCCTTCCCGACTGTACATACGGGAGAGAACAGACCACGCGGGAGCATGTATCTATATGTCTCCCTCTCTGTCTCTCTCTCTCTCTCTCTCTCTCAGGCCGTAGTTTTCGAAGACGACAACAACGAGTTTGGAGCGTGCCGATTATACCGATGCATAATGTTGCACATTCGCGGTACGAATAAGTGGAAAACTGCCTCGCGAGTTTTACCGTAACGACTGTTTGCTGTTAAAGCAGCGCGTTGCTGCCGTTCGCGGAATGAGGCGAGGATATGTATAATTGCCTTATGAATGTGTCAGTTTAAAACTCGTCGGCTTTGCTATGCGTCTCTCATTTCAACTGAGTTTTGAGATGCGCAAGAATCCGGCAGTCTTTAGCCGCGTGAAATTTATCGTCGAACAGTGTCTGATGCGTAAGCAATGATTTTCTATACCAAACCTATGCCGTGAAGCTAATATTTTAATAATACCTATCATCATAATAAATTGGCTAAATTAATTTTCTCGCAGGAATACTTGTACTAATGTAACTTGTAAATTAAATATTTTTACGCGCTATTTGTTTCACTGAGCTTTGTCGTATCTGTGGTTTGCGTTTGAATTTTCTACAATTATATTTTATTTTCGGATAAAGAACTATTTTTTCCGCTTTAATAGTCTTCATTCCTTTGTCACAGCGAATGTTTCATTTTCCAGAACTATAGCTCCGCAATGTTTAATCACAATAAAGCTAATCTACCCTCGTGAATCTAACTAATCAACAATTACAGACTCATCGAATGCTACACGCAACATCCTTACCTATAACGCTGAATCCAATCAAAATAAAAACCGTTATACATAGGCCAAGTTACCTCGCCACTCCCGAAAATTAAGTCACTAAACCCCAGCCTACTTATCGTTTCACGTTAATTCGCTCTTTTACATTTACTTACTGCGTGCCCACCACTTTTTCCAGATGAGCAACTCTTGCACCCTTTCGATTACTATCATCCGCTTCACTTCATCCCTACTCGCTATCATTTATCTCGATTCGTCTCTTCCCCCAATACTTTTTCCCTTTATCTCTTTCTTTCCATCTATAACTTTCTTTTCTACCGTTCCATTTTTCGCCCACGCATTTTTCGCTCGAGTTATATGAAAAAATTCGAGGAATCGTGACCTGCGTGCTGATGTGCGGGGATTATTATTTGCGCTGTACGCATATATATCTTTCGGCTCGAGCGACTGATTTTTTTTATCAAGGAGAACATTGCTGAGAAATATATAGAGTTGATGTAAGTACCTTTACTCGAATACGTTTTTTTTGGCACACGATATTGAATAATCGACAAATTGCGCTACACAGTGCAATAGCTATTCGCATCCTACACTTTAATGCCATTGGTACAGCGTGTGCGTGACGCATACGTTTTTATCGGTTTTCTGAATTTTAGGGGATGTGAAAACCTATAAAAAATTCAAATTTCGCGCCATAAATTATAATATTATAAATGTTAACCTATATTATTTACAAATGTTAATCAACATTATGTATACCAATTTGCAAAGTTTCAGGTTTAGATCGCAACACTATTGAGTAATGTAAACAATCTCAGAATTTAAATATTATTATCGATCGAGATTAAAAGTGTAAGCTTTCAAATTAAGAAATTGTTAAATAAAATTTTTTTCATCTTGTCATAGTGCGGGGCTAAATTTCAATTTTTAAACAGATAGACTAGAGCCGTACGTTCAACTTTTTATGTAACAATGTTTCATTTCAATCATACACTTTCAATCTACGCTGTATGGATGATAAAAGCTATGCATATAAAAACAATATGAACATGTGCAATATATAATGAATGACATAATATAACAATAACAACATATGGGTGTGTAAATGGACCGACGAGCAGGGGTTCCACGTTAATACAAATATGTATACCTATACGGCGGTTGGCTACACGCAAACCATTCGACAAAGTTGTGCTGTGTGTATAAAAATTCACTGCGCTGAGAGGTCATGCATGGATACATAAAATTTCTCTTCCAAACACAGTCGCTCTCTTTATCGTCTCGCTTACACATAGCAGCGAACCTGCGTCAGATCCGTAACTCAACGGCGTCGCACAAGATACCTACTACTACTCTTCTCTATTCTATCTCCATCGGCTCAGACCTGACCAGTGTTGGGCTTCGAGGATCGAGGATTTCACGAGATGTTACCTTGAATACAAGTTCAGAGCATACGACGAAAATGTTGCTATGTAGCTATGTTCGCATCGTTTGAATCGATTGCCTATAGTAATATTCTGCTCAATCCTCGGTTCGACGAGAATAATCATGTTTAAAATTTTAATAGTTTGAACAAAAGAAATAAATAATCATAAGTGGGGTAATTATTAATAACAATAAAAAGTACAATAATAACAATTATTATTATTATCATAATTAATAATTATTATAACTACTAATTACAATAATTAGCTTATGTTTACAATACCGTAAAACTTGCAATTTTATTATTTATTGAGTATATAATTACATAAGATCTTAATAATTTCATTCTAATAATTTTTATAATAATTATTTAATTATATGTTAATAACAAGTGTGTGTGTGTATAATGTGTATATATCTAATGTATGTATACTCAATAAATAATAAAATTGCAAGTTTAACGATATTGTGAACGTAAGCTAATTATAATAATTAGAAGTTTAATTATATATACACACACACAATTGTTATTAACAGATAATAAAATAATTATTATTAACAATTATTAAAATGAAATCATTAATATCTTATGTAAATATATACTCAATTAATAATAAAATTGTAAATTTTACGGTATTGTAAACATAAGCAAATTATTGTAATTAGAAGTTATAATAATTATTAATTATGATAATAATAATAATTGTTATTATTGTACTTTTTATTGTTATTAATAATTACCCCACTTATGATTATTTATATCTTTTGTTCAAACTATTAAAATTTTAAACATGATTATTCTCGTCGAACCGAGGAATGAGCAGAATATTATTATTATATAGGCAATCGATTCAGACGATGCGAACATAACTACATAGCAACATTTTCGTCGTATGCTTTGAACTTGTATACAAGGTAACATCTCGTGAAATCCTCGATTTCCTCGAAGCCCAACACTGGGCCCCAACACTGCCTAGCTCAGACGCATTTTAGTCCTCGTCGAGTTCAGATCGCTCGAATCACAAAGTCAAAGTTCAAGCGCAGCATAACTGTACAGAGGAATCATGTCGGCTCCGTACGAAAAATTCAACGAAAACCTGGCTGCTGCTCCGACCCCTACATCGGCACCTCCGGCCTACAACGAAGATCATCGCTCACCCATGCCCCCGCCGCAGCACTCTGTTTACAACATGCCACTGCCTCAGCCGCAGTATCCACAGCAAGGTTATACGCCAATGATTCAGCCCGCGCCGATGCCGTGCATCATCCAGGTCCAACCGCCAGCGGCACCGGCTCCAGCACCGTCGCAGCAACAGGTCGTCGTCATGAACAACAACAACGGTACGAGAGGTACTGTTGTCGTCGAGAGGCCCTGTTGCGGAATTTACTTCCGACGCTTCTGCTGCGCCGTCTTTGTTCTTTTGGTCATTGTCATCATCGCCGGCTCGGTTTCCGGCTCATCGCGCTAGGCTCAGCGCTTTAACAAGTGACAGTGTTAGTTACGATTATTATTAAGTACAAGAATTTTTCATTTTGTTTGTATCAACGAAAGTAATTTTTGACAAAGTTATTTTTTTGTTTAACTCACTTTTGAATGATTTTCTCAGGCGCAGATTAAAGGCGAAAAAATATAGTTTAGTACATTACATTAGAGTATAAGTATTTTCAGGAATCATAACTATACTTATAAGTGTATTGCTTTTTTTTCGAGATGAAGACGCGGGTTATATACGTATAACACGATACGTTCGACGATCAGTTTGGTATTACGTTTTGTCTTACTTTTTGTATGGTTTTTTATTACAAAATTATAACATTAAAATGTTTTAAAAGTATGCGTCTGTTTTTATTTGTCGCCCATACTTTATTTATTGACAAAATTTACAACCTACTCAGATTTTGAATTTTTCCAAAAATTGAGTCTATTTCGGCTTTTTTATCAACATATTAGTTACCCATTTTTTATCTTTTAAAACATTAATTTATAGCAAAACATGCTCATATCCATCAGCAGTTGAGTAAAGAAGCTTAAATTCATTAGAAAATAAGGCTAAGAGTCATATTACTCTCAAGCATGATTAAAATATTTTTTGAATAAAAAATCCTTCAATAGTCATATGTTATCCCCTCTGAAAATGGGTGAGAGATATTTTCGCCATTTTGAAGAGCGAAAGGTGAGATATATTTATAAGATTGCCCCACCGTTCCCTATACCTATATATACAGAAATATTTGTTTTATAATATATATGCGCGTTCTGACGTAGCAATGGCGCCACAATCCACATTCCTTGTCTTGTCCGGGATTTGCATAATTGCAGAGTATGTAAGTAGTAAGTAAGTAAACAAACAAACAGTTCCATTTTGTCAAAAATATGTCTATTATAAGTCGCAAGTTCAAAATTCATTTAAAAGATTACATAAGTACTATTGTTCGCAAAGTTTATGAGACACTCGTGTTGTATCATTTCTCATTCAGAGGAGAATGTTTTCTTCACCTCATTACTTATTTATTTGTCAAAATGAACTTTATGCTTATGCATCAGGTGAGCGTATGTATGTACGATTAGCTGTGGAAGTTTGCTGATATTTGAATGAACCGAAGCAGCGAAAATTGATCGGATTTAACGGGGTCTTATGTTATATTACAAATGCACTTGATTTTTACTCGTGTATCATTTTTCTTTTGTGGTTAGGGTGTGCTTGATTGTTGCAATGTGTCGCACACGTTTGTTATATGAACCCTATTTTAGCAATTCAATTCATAGCTTTTATTTGCAAGTATCGATTAATAAACTTTGAAAATGTAAAATTTAAACATTTCTAGTTTGTTATGATCTGTACATACATTAAAGCTTGAAGAATATAAAGGAATTCCATAAAAATTGTTGTTGTAATCTTTCATTGCATTGCCTAGAAAATGTATATATATGATTATCAAGTTTTGGTGCTTTCAATGGAACTGTCTCGTACATCATTCTGCTACAAGTGGTGCATCGGATTAGTCAACTACAGGTACACATAAATGAATAATCAAGTCATTTCATAATTAATAAGCATTATCGATCTAGATTAATATTAACAGTCAATATTGTTGCGATGAGGTGAATTAACAGACTAGTCATAGAAAAAATCAATGATTTTAGCTATAATGATGCTAGTAAAGTAGGAAAATATAAACAAATCATTATCTTAAATTTAATTGTTATTTATTCTTTATCACGATGAAGATGTAGTGGTAATAAATGTTGATAACAGACAAAAACATTAAAAAAAGGAAGGTACTTCACCATTTTGTGTAAGTAATAGTTGCTTTAAATTTGATTGCTTTATATATTTAATATCAATGATAATCTATAAGTTTACTGAGAGAATAAAAGCAAAAAATATTTATATGCATTTTTTAAAATATGCGTAATAGAGTGATCGATGTTAATTGAAATGGCACAGCTTTGAATTTTTAAAAGTTAAAACATGGAAAATAAGCATTAATAAATTCTAATAACATGATGGATTTTAGGTGAAGCCGATAAAGTCACTTTTAATTCAAGTGTAGTACAGTAATAGTCTGAACTTTTCGGTCATGGTTACTATTAAGTACACTATTCATTAGTGGATTTTCACTAACCTTACAAATAATCTCAAGAAATAATTGTCATTTTAATCTGAATCTAGGAATTTTCATTTGAATAGTTAAACAACTTTTTTTATAGTCAAGAAAATATAGTAAAACTTGAAATTTAAAATAGTTCTTTTTATTTAAAAATCTTGTAACTATATCAAATCAAAATCTTTAAGTATTCAAATGGAAATTGTAGTTATTTAAGATGATTCCCAAAAACAATCACTTAATTTCATGTGAACGTTTATTTTAATAGATATGGTTAGAAAGGTTCAAGTACCTATATGGTTTATATACTTAAACCACAAGTTATACTTCGTAAGCTAAACTAAAATTAATTTTTGTATTAGAATAAATTGTTGACTTAGATTATTTAATTTTCTTAGAATCAAAGATAGTGTGCACCCCCCAAAATATTTTATTTATAAAATTTGAAAACATATATTCGTATCTATTGCTTTATTACTTATTATATGTATATTATGATAGTTTAACGTAGCACCCAGTGCGAAATATATTGTAGTTTACAGTTCTAATCAAAGGTGAGGAGTAGCTCTTAAAAAACATAATGAAAAATAATATTTTTGATCATATTGTTCGTAAATGCGATTGCTTAAAAAACAATACTCTGATACGGCATAATAACCGAATAGCTCGAATTAATACGTCTACTAAAAATAGCAAACGCAATATTTCAATGCGTAAATTGCTTGACACATTCTCAATATTTTCCCGAAACTCGGAGCAATATTATCAAATAATATTATTCACGAATCGAAATTTTCACAATAACATTTTTGTTTACTTATGGACGATACGTGGAAATTCCTTCTTTTTATCGAATAGTTAATATTTTCTTATTTATCTTTCGTCGTGCAGCAGCAATATTCGCGATAGCGTATATAGGTAACACGCGTAAATTCTTTCAACCCACAGAATAAATAGCAAACTCGTGCGACTCATCCTGGGCTCAGCTATGGCAACGGCAACAACAAATTTCCCTCCGCGTGCAGGTATACGCCATGGAATCCCTGGATTATCCAGGTAACCAGGGCATCGGTAATAAGGCAAATATATATGTCTACGCGCGCGCACACACACAGCACATATATAAATCTACTAAGAGCCGCTCTGTCAAGTATCAGAGACGTACGGGAGCATTAGACATGCGGGGTTATCCTACAGCTCCTCGATTTTTCCTCGCTCCGGAATCCGCACCGTTATATGTACCCGCGCACACGCGGACTCTGCGGCGCGCGCTCGCACATTCGCACAAGTGACATCCTCCTCCAAGAGATTTGCTACTGAAATTCCACTGGCAGTGCGCGGAGCGTGTCGAGGGAGATAAATTATTGGCGCGGCCCTGCGCGCATACAGCGCATAAATGAATTTTTCCCGCGTAAGTGTAGTTTCTACCTTTCTGCAGGCGAAGCGTCGATTTTCCTCTTGCTGCCCTTGCGATTAATTAAGCTTGCAAGAGCGCATTGTAAGTAATAATGGGCTCTGAATTCGGAAAAGGCGCTATAGCCTCGCTCTTCTCCGCATATCCGATTCACACGTGCGCGCTGCCGTTCCCTCGCGTCGATTAGCGCCTTTTAAGGCTGCCCTCTCTCTCTCTCTCTCTCTTTCTCTCTCCGTTAGACAATAAAACAATCCCATGGGATGTAGTGCATAATCCAGCCGTTAACGAGTATCTACGCGTGCGAGTGCATATATGTACATATATCTATCTGCGAATATATATGTGGGTACAAGGGACAGGCGTATGCGAGTTAAAGTAAAAAAAGTGTGCGGATGTACATGTCTCTATATGAGAGTGCGTGGAGATACCGTAATTCTCGGTCGCGCACGGTTGCTCGTACATAAATGCGTAACTTTATGCGTTTCACCGTGCGCTCGGTATTAGAAAAATGTCGGTTGTTCGCCAGTATTTGAAATTCGTTCGGGAGAGAGAGAGCGATCGGTTTCGACTTTAAGTTCGTTTTGTTCAACGTGTTCTTATTAAAGTTATGCGCGCTTTGTTGGCAAGAAGAATTTTTGCTCAAAAAAAAAAAAAAAAAAAAAAAACACGTGCGCGCGTGTAATATTATATGTATAAAGAACGGGTTTTCACTGCGTTGAGCCGAGATAAGGAAATCGAATTAACCATAAACACGGCGTTTCGTTATTTTAATTTGAGAGCGCACCTGCGCAGCGGAGAGCACCGTTTTAGATTCCGATAAGTCCGTTGAATGTACGCATTAGCGCCTCCTCAGGACTCAATAATCGCGATGGTTAATTCGTGTGTAGTTACCCGGGATTCCAACTCGTCTCCCGACGCGAGTCACAGGAACCAAGCAATATCTCCTGTAAAGTAAAATCCTTTCGGAACACAATTCCGGTAGGGAATCGCAGTTCCGTTCGACCATCCCTCGAAGCTCGATCGTGCCTCAAATTAATACTCGCAGCTCTGATGAAACCGATGAAATGTAAAAAATTCAATAGAATTTGCGGGCTACACATTCTCTTGTTACCAAAAATCATTTATTGTAACTTAAAATAGAAATTGGATTGTCGCACTTTTACAAAGTTTCCTTTACTCAGTCGGATGTCGAAATATGAGGTAAAATGTTGAATGATTAAATCATGAAAAGTATAATAGCTAAGAATTATTTTCACATTCGCGCTAAATGTACATATTATCGCCCGAATAACATTTATTTAGATGTTAGCGTCGTGTCTCTTTTAAGATTCTGTAAATAGTCGTCGACTCTGCGATAATGATTACTTTCATCACGGAAAATTCGTTAACGAGAATCGATCTTACGGACAGCCTCGCAACTATATATATGCAATCATTCAGATGACTGTCACGAGCACGCATAAACTCATTCCCATGAATACGCGACTGTATCTATATACCGCGAGCACGTTGGAAGCAAAACACTTCCAACCCATATATCTAATAGACTTCTACGAACTAGCGTTTGATATGTGGCGCGTTAGATTACACATTATCTGGAAAAAGTGACACAAATTTATCTCTCTCTCTCTCTCTCTCTCTTTCCGTAGTACTCGAATGCATTCATCCGGGCGTCATCCAGCGAGCTGCGATTGAATTTCGAATGCACGTAGGCGTGTAGAAATGCATATGTGCGACGCATTACCGCCTACATGTACGCAGCGTAACGCATCAGCAGGTGTATAATGCATATGTATACCAGCATACGTACGGCATACACAAGAGGGCCGTAAAATCGGCGATGTATATATGTTGTACAGCTGCACGTATTCGATGAAGCTTTGTTCAATTGCTCTAATACGCTCGAGCTCTTTACTTCGTTGCGTGGGGGAGCTGAACGTAATTCGGTTTTTCTCCGTCCCTCTCATTTTTTTCAAGCCATTACCGCCGCACGTCGGCTGTATATACTTACAGAGGAAAAATCGAAATAGCCTATAACGTTCTCCGACGACGACGACGACGACGACGACGACGAGGCGGGAAGGAAGACGAAAAAAAGGTGTACGTAGGGTCGATCAAGCGACAAATTGCGAATCGATAAAACTCGATCTCGCAAGAGCACGGCTCGTACATATTAAGCGTGCATTACGCGGTACCGTACACTGCCGCGCGTCCAACTCATTACACGTCGTGATGGTGTTAAATTGCGTTAGACTGCAGTAGTGATGCGTTCCTCGAATGCCTCCACTCGCGGGAGGACGACTCACCGTTTGTGTATATATATATATAGCTACATACAAACTATGCGCAAGTAATTTAAGTATACAAGTAAAATCTGTGTAGTACGCAGCGAATTTCGAGTGAGACGTGATTTTTCGAGGATCTCGTTCTCGCGAGAGGGGGAAGCACTCGCTTAAAGTTATAAGATCAATTACCTTGCGACGATGATTACGGTGAAAGCAGACGCGAGCGATTATGATGTGCGACGTCGAACTACAATGGATTTGTCATTAGACTCATGTGGCTTGGCAATCTAGAACAGGAAAAAAGCATTCAAAATTTAGTCGGCATTTTCGCAAAGCTCGCGCAGCGGCGCGTTCGTAAAAAATAAATTGCATCCAAATGAATCGCAACATCGGTTTACGCTGATTGTGTATTACGTATATATACAAGTATATAGGTATATACGCAGACAGCAGTTAAGCCGGTCGTGGAAAATCAAATGAGCCTGATGCGCGTGATCGTCAGGACACACCTTTCTCACTTGTATATACATGTATACCGGCTGCGAATCAGCGTCACTTTGAATGATCGATCGGCTCATTGGATTGAATTTTAAATCTCGAGTTTATGGCGCGTTTGCTTGATTTGATTCGTAATAAACGTCGTCCGAGCTGCGAGAGCAGTATATACACGTATATAAATCCGCGAAGAGGATGTCGGTGCGCTGCCGCAGTGGCGGCAAGGAGAAAAAATCTATCTCTCCGCTTGTTTTTTAATCGCGGCCACGGCGCGTAACGACGCGATTTACGACAGGCGCGTTCGCTCGCGATTTTTCGCGCCGGAACTAATGCTCCGCGCGCCTCATACACACCGGTATGCAATATCTCAAGAATTTTCGTGTATACGCCTCGATCGCGAGCGCGCGCGCGCGTAACTGTAAAAAGGATCGTTTTTTGTTTCTTCCGTTCCCGAAATAAAAACAACTCTCGGGTTTATTGAATTGAATTGACGCTGTACGCAGGTGTATGGGTGTATACGCGCGATACATATATACCTACACATTCGTGTACGTATAAAGCGCAGTTGCAGCGATGTATCGATTCGAAATCCCATGCGGGCACGTCCACGTGCGGTGTTACGTACGCGTATGTATCGCAAATAAAAGCCGCGGCGCTATTTCAAAAGAAGCATCGCGCAAGACCTGCAGTCGCTTATGTTTTATTCAGGGCAGGCGCAGTGTGTATATACGGTGACCGGTGTGTGTGTATATGTGTGTGTATATAAATTCGCGGCTCGTTTGCCGCTCTTAATAAATCCTCGCTTCGTGTGCGCGCCGTACGGATCATTAGACACTCCGTATATACACCGCGCCCTTTTTCAAATTTCAAGCCCCGAAAAAGGAGTGTTTACAACCGAGCGAGAATCGATTCGCTGCTCGAGATAAGCTCTCTTTCTCTCTCTTTCTCTTTCTCTTGCCGAGCGTCAATTTATACGCGCAGGCTTTTGGAGCGTCGATCTGATGCAGTAGTCCTCTCTCTCTCTCTCTCTCTCACTTGGATGATGAATTGCACGTTTCGGAGCGACTGCATTTATTATAACCGGCGTGCATTGCTCATTTTGCCAGCTTCGAACGGTTGCGCAGCTATAAGTATATGGCTCCAGAATCCGGCCGCGCACGCGATTTCAATTTCGGTATTTTAATCGAAGCGTGTAATTATACTCGCGTTACGCCGAAATTGAAATATCATGCAGTTGCGGGGAATATGACGAATATTACGCGTCCGATATAGCGCGAGTCTCGAGGAGCTGCACTGCTACTTTTTAATGAGCCACTCGCGCTCGGGACGGTTATACGCGAAGAAAACCAGTCCTTCGACGACCTCCCCAAAAACTTTGAGGCATCGCGAGAAGGGAGAGGGAGCAAAAAAGCGCAGCGGATGCGAATTAAGGCGACGAGCGAAGAAAGGCGGCGGCGACGGCGGCGGCCGTGCGGGCTGTCGAAGAAAAGAAACCGGAGAAAAAATGCCGCGCGGACAAGATGCACACCTGAGATTCAATTCGTGATAGCCGGAGAGACGGGCAATCAATTGACCGCGCGAGATCCCGTGTTTATACATGCGGGGCGTACGGCCTTAATTGCCCGGCGAGAAAGTGAAATAAATAGGTACTGCGGATTTTCGGGGATAGGCCGCCGCGTGTCCGACGACCCTGATTCGGAAGGCGGGATGCGCTCGGGGAATGGCTCATTATTTTATTTCAAAGTTACGTTCAATTATTTAATTTGATTCGAGATACACTGCACGTAAGCGAAGACGATTTTCTTGACTTTGAATTATACCGTCTTATCAGCGACGATAGCGCCGTAATTCAAAGACACCCCGACATGCGAAAGAGCCGTTAATTCAGTTTTACAACCGGCTATAACCAAAATACCTAATACAGCATTGCCGCAATGAAATAAAAAATTTCGTAATATGCGAACTGACGATGGCCCTTTACGTGGGCTTGATATGCTTAATTGCATTTCAATTTTCGCTCTATTATATATCAGGCAATAGACGACTATTAATTAGTTAACAATTAATTTGAGAAATTTAAATGAATAAAGTGTTACCCTTGCTATACAATTATTTATCAATTTACAAAGTTTCGAGGTTGTAATAATTGCATAGTTCACGTGTTAGTCGAAATTATATTATTTTAATAGAAACTACAAACTGCTTAATAAAATGTATTATGAAATCATGAAAAATTTCTGAGTTCTTCGATTCTAGCAAAACTATACGGTAAACATTTATTTTGAGACAATGAGTACATTCCTTGCATCAATGCGCTTCGAATCATGTAAAAAAAGTTGACTTGGTCCAATAAGTTTTTGAGATATGGGCTCTTGAAGATGACCTAAAATTTCGAAAATCAGCGTACATTACGTACATTGAGACGCTGCTATATATGTGAGAAACAATTCCCTTTAGTATGTTTCAAGAGACAAATAACGATCTTAGTAGTTACCTATCCAGAGTTGAAAACTGCAATATAGTAATAAACTCCCAAGTGAAAAACAATTTACAAATTTTTTAAAAATAGCTTTATAAAAAAATTAACGTATACATTTTCTATAGAATCTTGTTATATTGCCTAGGCAACGGGAAATGTTTTTATCCGAATCGTATACGCTTATTTTTTTATAAAATCGATTTTATAAAATTTGTATAATCCTTTTTACTTAAGCTTTTTAAAAGAGATCAATATGTATGACTGTCTAATTGTTATAATTTTGTCTAATGCTTTTTTACTTCCGTATATTATATAAAATAAATTATTGCCAATGACTCTAAATAGTCGATGCGACCTTGCAGATGCAGGGGAGCAAAGCCAATAGTGTAAATCATAAGTCGCTTAGACAATTGGTAAAGTCGATTTTCGCGCGCACAGATGCACTGGCCCATGATGCCATATATAAACAAATCTACATAATGATCAAGAAAACAATGTAACAACATCGATCAGTCGTAATTAACGCTATGACTTTGTAATGCGTACCTATTGCAAAGTGTACGAGAGCTCATGAATAATTCATCTAAGTAATTATTACACAAGTGTACATAGGAAAATTAAAAGTAATTGTAACTCCCATGAGAGCACGAACAGCTGATAATGCAAAGATGAAGTATTGCGGATTCGTCTGGCCGTCATGTGGAAAAATATGCACGTAGCTGATATTTTTCTGATAATAGATCTGGTTTATTTAGAGTAGTATTTAATTTCACAATTCATATGGCACTTCAAAGTGCCATATGAGTTTTTAATATTGGTAAATTTTCTTTGCGAGGATTAATTGCACAAGTAGCTAATAGTTTTTCAACACTTACTTTTATCAATATTGAGTGTAAAAAAAATTATAAGGATAAAAATTTGTAAAGCTAGTATACTTTTGTCTTTTGTTGAAGTAACTGAACAATTTTGGAATACAAACAATATGAAGTCAAGGGATTTTTTAATCAATATTTGTGTTATTACATTCTTTGAACCATACGTTTTGAGCGATGTCAAAGATCAGTTTGCTTTTCCAAAAGAAATGGACTACACGGATGAAATAGTAAGTATCTTGACTTATTTTTATTTTTAAATAGACAAACGAGAAATTCATAAAATGTTTTATTTCAATTGGAAGACAAGAATTATTACATGTTCCTTCGAAAATATGCAACGTGCAATGTTTATTAGTACAAAAAATAATAAGGGTTCAATACATTTTAATTCATTGTACAAAAAATTTATATCACTTAATCTTTTTGAAACCGCTAAAATTAACATTTTAAAAAATCACACCCGTTTTCGTCGTGTATATGAGTTGAATGAAACTACTGTTCAAGAAAAGCTTTCTACAGTCAACCAAGCGATTATCATGATATCTAATGAAGAGGATTTAAACGAAATTTTAGAGGATGTTAGAAATTCGGTTTGGTGGAACCATAGAGCCCAGTTTATTATTGTCAACGAAAAATGCATGAATAGTTGTTCGAAAGCATACATCATTTTTGAAGTAATATGGTCTTACAAAATTTTGTCTGCTTTGTATCTTTGCAGTAATTTCAATGGAAGTTTGTTAGTATATACTTTTAATCCTTATTCAAATTTAGCACCTAAGTTTTGGGAATCAGTAAAATCTTATAGTGACGGAAAAAAACCTTTATCATTGTTTAATGCTTTGGTAAATGAAATTGACAAAAAAGTCGTATCTAATTGTAAGTATCTTAAGAAAAATGAAACTATTTGTTTTGTACTATATTTTTATTATTTTATTATTCTTATTTTAGATAATAAAACATGCAATAAAATTTTGTTTTTTAACAAAATTGAAGATGTACATGGCTATAGTTTGAAAGCGGTTATATTTGATAAAAGCACCTCCTATTTATTTTATGATCCAACCAAATCAGGCTTCGACCGATTCAGTTCAGCTCAATTTAAATTATTTACTCTTTTATTTAAATATATAAATGCAACTATCACTCTAAAAATATCATCAGTTTTGGCATATGTCGATAAAGATAAGGATTTGCTGGGTATGGGTGCAGATGTAACGACGGGTTCTGCTGACCTATTAATGTATCTTTATTTCATTCGTGATTATTGGAAACAACAAATTTATTCGTTCTATTTTGATAGTTTGAACGTTATATCTTTGAAACAAGCATTAACGTACGAAGAAATAATGTCATCGGCAATTACTTTTAACCTTTTTCTTTTTAAAACGATAATAATCAGTATTGCTTTTATTATAATGTTAATGTTTATTCTTAAAGTCACAATATCTTCAGCTACTTTTGAATTTCTTCGAATGATCACTGCAACTACAACGTTGAAGAAACCAACAACTGAACGCAGAATACTTTTCTTTTATGTCACTATTGCTGTTGTTATATGTCATTCTTATATTGAAAGTATGGTAAGAATGGTATCTACAACGCAAGATTACCACCCGCCTATCGACACTATTGAAGAATCGATTGCAGCAAAGCTGCCATTATATTGTTTAAAGAGTAATGTAGAATTGCTGTGGCCAAACAAAATTCCAGAACAAGTTAAAGTTATAAGTGATATTCGAGATTGCTTTAATCGTCTTAATGATGGTCATCGGTTAGTTTGCATTTTTTCCGGATTTTTCGCACAGTCTTATGGCTTAAATAAATCTCGGATGATTGTCATATCAAAGAAATCAGTCTTTCAAAACTCTTTTGCTGTTACGTTCGCAGAGGATTCACATTTTCTTCAGTTATTCCAACTACAGTTATTGAGAATGAGTGAAACTGGACTCATAAGTTTTGCGGTAAATTGCGAATTAATACGTTCACTTCAAAACTATTGGGAGGAAGATGAATTAGTTGAACAAATCAGAATTGAAAATATTACTTATACATTATGGATATTGGCTCGAATTTGGATATTATCCATGTCTTTACTGCTATGTGAAATACTGATTTCATATATTAATATAATAATACTTAATTTATTAATAATAAAATACTTTATGCGATACAAAATACGTAATATACACACCTGTATAAAATAAAATTTTTTATTTCGGAAATATTTTTATAAATAAAATATTACACTACACTTCAATTATGCATGAGGTTTATAGAAGGTTCGCAGCATATGACAGAATAATCTCTTCCATCACAGATTACATTATCAAAAATATAAGATTATTTTAAAATACTCTAATTACTTTAAAATGTCTAAAGTGAAAATAATTTTTATACATTTAGAGGCACGCTTTAAGCAAGTAGTTTCCTGCCTCGCATTGAATTTCCCATTTTAGTAAATTAAATTTCCACAATGGGCACAAATTCATAAAACAGTATTATGTCAAATTTACGTTATTTCAGTTTATACACTAATGTGTTCCTGAAAGATTTTTTCCCTAAAATAATTTTCACGTTACAAAGCATCATTGTTATCAGCAGAAGTATTTAATATTTATATATATTATATTTATTTATTTTATATATTTTCACATTATTTGAACTTTGAGCTATTTTAATATAAATTTGAAATTTTGCTAAATAATAGAAAGTTTAGTAATTAGGGTTCAATACGTGTATATTGCAGTTTCTTCTAATTTAGTTTTTATTGCTTCTAATTTATCTCGCCTACAACATATATTACGGCGCGCAATTTGAATTTTTAATTGACTTCAGACCGCCTTTAAGAATTTCTTCCAAAATCTCAGCAGAGAGCTTCCTTGTATCCAACGAGACGTTCAAATCATGAGATCAAGCTACGAGAGGTGTAGCCAATCAACTGTGGCACGCCGTATATATTTCGTGTGACAGGTAATTAAACTTGCTTTATCGACGCCGTTACGTGCATGCTGTATATCTATATTTTAACCTCGATCCTAATTCCCTGTTAATGGACATGTAGATTATAATCATAGCACTTTTGCAAAAAAAATTTACCTCAGCTTCAAAAACACTTCGCGAAGTTGTATGCATAATAAAAATCGTCAAAGCTACACACCCCCTGTGTCTATAAAGTTAGAAAATGAGTTACGAACTTTCGATTCTCGCTGTACAAACGTAACGCGATTAACGGTACTTAAACGTGTCTGACTGTGTTCGTACACGTGTATACGTAAGTCGAGGTCCAGGAATA
This sequence comes from Philotrypesis tridentata, assembly GCA_018906965.1. Taxonomy (NCBI): domain Eukaryota; kingdom Metazoa; phylum Arthropoda; class Insecta; order Hymenoptera; family Pteromalidae; genus Philotrypesis; species Philotrypesis tridentata. Next base: position 13,211,633 of record JACCIB010000001.1, read on the forward strand.
AAACCGGCTGAATAGCAAAGATTTATTTTACTGTCAGGTTATTTTGTTTCAAAATATATATTATTTCAGGTTTAATACGATTTTGATGTAATCTGTATAAAAAATGTATGAAAAATACATACTCTTTAAAGGCTTTAAAACGTTAAAATGTAAATGTCTGTTATTTAAAAAAATAATAAGCAAGCTTTATTCATAATGGACTTCAATAGTGCTTTTTTATCAGATGCTAATAGCAGGCAACGCCTTTGATTAAACAAAATTGTATGAATTTTAAATCAGCCAGTAGCGCCAGTACATTTGTTTATAGTAGACTTCATCCGATTATATACGCGTTCGCACTTCGCTAAGCGACTCTACATACATAAAGCAGAATTACCCAGGCGACGCACGTCCCCGCGGGGTATGCTGCATCAGATTTTTGTCCGCGTCGTCTTGTAAGTACCATATCCGCGGATAAACAGCGCGAATTAATGCGCCATCGGAATGTTAATAGAAGCGGCGGTCGCGGCTCACTTGTAATTTATTGTCCCGCGAGTTATGACTAATAACAGTGTCAATATCAATTTTGAAGCAGTGACCTCTCTCTCTCTCTCTCTCTCTCTCTCTCTCTCTCTCTCTCTCTCTCTCTCGTGCAATATATACCTCTCCAAGCTATGTGCAGAATGTCTCTCTCCTCTAATTAGTCCCCAATATATTACGGGAGACTAATTATTTATGCTCGTCGTATATACAAAGCTGGCGATTATCCAAGACAGACTTAACACGCGCGCGTTATACTCATCATCGATTTTACGCGGAGCCGCGCGAAACCGTATGATTATATGCAAACGCGCGTATAATGCCACTTCTTCCCGGGGAACAACGTCGCACAGGCAGCGCACGCGGCCCGAGAGAAAGAGAAAGAGAGAAATATAAAGTCCCGAGGAGCTATAGAGTATATATATATAATACCTAGAGCTAATAAGCTCGATAGTTCACGAGTCCTTTCTTACGTGTACACATGCATGTCCGCATCCGTGTGTGTGTGTGTGTGTGTGTGTGTGTGTGTGTGTGTGTGTGTGTGTGTGTGTGTGTGTGTGTGTGAGCAGGAGCGACAGTTAGGCTATTTATGCGGCTGTTAGTTCAGCTACTCTCTTTTTCCGCGTGCAGCCGACGACTGTGTCCATCGTGCATCAGGCCGATGTTGAATTATTTTATACGCGCTGAACGCTGTCATTATCCGGCTCGACGTCTATTATGCGGGGCTAATTTACGCAGGGACGTCCGATCGTAGCGGGAAATACGAGTTTTACGACTAGCCGGTAGCGAAGCTTTTAATTAGATTTGCTTGCTTACCGAGAGGTCTTGCTTTCTTTTTTCACCGATTGCTTCTCTCTCTCTCTCTCCCGCTCGCTGCCCTCCGCGCGTCTTATAGGCGCACTTTATATATCTGTACATACACCTATACCAGCAGTACGCGAGTCGCGTGTATACATGTATATGTGCAGATACGTATACGCGCATTGTGCGCCGCGGCGAAGAAATGTTTTTCAACGCGCGCTGAGGATACAGTTACGATAATGCAAAATGAGTCGGAGAATAAATTAAAAAATGTAGGTCGATATCCGGTCTGGCAAGGCTACTCGCGCGCGCGCGAGAGAGAGAGAAAGAGAGAAAGAGTGCAAGTAAGTACACGCGCGCATTCGCGATCCTTCAAAGGCAGAAGTAACAACCACGCGCATGTATGATATAATATACGCGCGCAAAATTTTACAGTTATGCCGAGGGACAGAGAGAGAGAGAGAGAGAGAGAGAGAGAGAGAAAACGCTTTCTCTTCGCACCTCCGAAAATTCGAGCGCGGCTCAAAATTTTTTTCTTTCTTAAATACAATGAGGCGCGTATTACAAGTGACAAGAGTTTATGGGTGATTTGCAAAAAAGTGTCGTATGGCATGTCGCCACCCCCTACACTGCTGTATTTAAACTTTATCGAATTTCCAATACCAAAATCTTCTATCAAATTTGCTTTAAAAGTGAGGTTATGCATTTAAGTCACATTATTAAGTGTGCATTGATGGTTGCAGTAAATGTAGCTAAGATGTCACTTCCGTAACATGTCGCCAAACAAAACTTTGTTAATCAAAATACTGCAGGGTTTTAGATATGCAACTAGGCTTTCGCCAAATATAGCAATTTGTTAAAGGAGGGTATAATTTACAATTTTCTTTAGAAATATCTTAAATATTTATGATTTTTTCCCTTGTCTAAGTCCCATTATATTAAAAATGTTTGCTTTTTGAATTTCTCACCTATTTTCGGCCAGTATGTCAGTCTGATCGCTATAGATATTACTGGAGTCAATGATTTTTAAAGCTTTTTTAGCCCGAATTAGAATTTTTCCATGCAGTTTGAATTTTGCACTATGTTAAAACGGGTTTTTTTGCATGGATGTGATGTGGTAGAAAAAACATCACAATCCTGAAGCCCTTGTTATTGCAATAATAAGTACATGTATTCGTTGCTCAAATATAATCAAAATGTTGTAAATATAAAACTAAATAAGTACTTAATAGGATATTTGATTATTTTGTAATATGATAATAGGATATTTGATTATTTTGTAATGATTATTTTTGGCTCTTTACACCATAACTATTAGTGTGAAAATGTCACAACTGAAGCCTGTCACTTCCGAAGCCAATCCAGAAATTTCCCTATGTTAATTTTATGGAAAAAATTTTAATAATAGTTGTAGCTGTTTCCGAATAAACTATGTTTTGTTATACTTTAAATGATAAAAAAACAGTATCAGTTGTCCCCTAAACGAAACTTTTTTTTTCTTCAATTTGGACGGTGAAATATGCCATTTTTCTGCAAATCACCCATATATTCTTTATGCTATGCGGCTCGTACATATAATCGAAGGTCGAGGGAGTGGGAGACCGAGATTTCGTTTCGGATATTGCTCATCCAGTGAATAGTAAAATTACTCATTTCCGTTTCATTTGATTCCCTGGAAAATTTCCCTCGGCCGCGCGCAGATTGAAAAGCGCTTTTCACGCAGTTATGCGGAGAGAAGGGCAAAAGGCTATTCCCGGCGAATTTGATTTTTATATACTTTTTTCTTATTCTTAGCCTGGTAATAGCGAACCTTATCAGCGTCTATACAAAAATGAAATTTCGGAACTAGATTTCGCGCGTCAAGCCCAAAAGAGACGAGAGTGTAAGTTGCGAGGCTCGCGCGCCAAAATGCAAATGCTTTGGGAGCAAAATAAGAAAATTCAACCTGTTGCAACTTGAAATTTCGAATTTCGCGCAGCGCTTTGACTGCACGGCAGACTCGCACTGAAAAGACATCTCAAAGTCATTGATAAGTTGTAGAGCATGAAATCTGAAATCCAAGGCATGACGTGCATTGCAATAGCGTCCCGAAGCTATATACATGTATAGGGTCGACACTCGAGCGAGTCTTCGAGTATATTTTCCCATAGCGTGCGTAGAAAGTTCAGCGGAGCTTCGGGGGAGCTTAAACTCTCTCCGGTCGAAATTTTCGAGCGCACGTGCGCAGTAAAAGGTTCGTTAGCCAAGGAGAAACTCAAGCTCACGTATAGCGCTCGCTTTCGATCGATGCGCGGGCGACCTGGAATCGAGTCGTACACCACATAAATGCAGAGAGTGAGAGAGAGAGAGAGAGAAGCTTTCCAACTCCGAATTAATTTTCCTCTCCGCCATATAAGCATAGGTGTCCCGACAGTAAAAATCCGAAAAATCGGCGGGGCAATTAAGAGAGATAAAAAGCAATTGCGGAGCGTAAATCCCCGATGGGCAAGTGACGACGCATCGCAGCGACTATATGGGTCAATCGAAATCGGCGCGAAAGCCCGCCCGCGCGACTACAATGCTGAAAAGTTCGCTTCTCTCTCTCTCTCTCTCTCTCTCCTCCCCATGCGGTTCGCGTCTCCTTTATTAGTCGTTAAATCTTTTAAGACCATCGCGCCCAGCAAGAACTTTCCCATGGGTTTATAAGGAGGTCAAATTCGCCGGCGCGCTTTTTTCCTCTCGCGCGCGCCCGAGAGCATAACGACGATCCCCCCCACCGCCATAAGGAAGCTCCAACTTCCAAGTGTAATCGCGTAAAAAGGGCGGAAGAAAAATGAGCGCGCGCGCGCGCACACACACATCACACACGCCGAGAAAGAATAATGAGACGATCAGTCGCCTCGTCTTTCCATGAGCGAGTCTATCCGCAAGATAGCGAAGCAAAGAGGGAGATGAGCGATGGGAGAGGAATTCTATACGGAAATGGAACGAGATGGGAGAGAATCAGTGTGGACAGGTGCGTATACGCTCTTGAATATTTCCCACTTCGCGTATGCGTAGACAAGTGACGCGAGATATATAAGAAGCTTTGGAGAGAGAAGAAAGTTTTAGGCATCCCCTGGAGAGCGACCAGAGAGCGAGAGATCTTCTCCGCGGCAGACTGCGAGGATTCACTTTTTCTGCAAAAGGGGGGGGGGCAAATTACTCTGGAGACGATCGTATACATCTCTCGAGAGGGTAGGCTACAGTCGTCGCTTTGAATTCGGTATGTATATATGAGCAATTCTCTATAGAAAAATGCACTTTTCGGGGGTCCAGAAAACAAAAAATTTTTTTTAAAGCTAGAAGCTTCGGACCGATGAGACATTCTTCTGTAAGCCGAAAGATAGTCAAAGGTGCAGAGGAACATGGGTAAAGTTACTTGTAACCATATATTTGAGCCATTTTATGTTTTTTTACTGGAATAATAACAACTACGAATGTTTCCGAGGCACAAATGAAATTTCAAATTGCACTACAATAAAGTACAACAAAAGAACTTTAATTTAAAAAAATATGCCCAGATTCGATGCTCTGATCAAAAGTTATGTCCGTCAAAAAAAAAAAATAAATAAATAAATAAATAAAAATCCGAATATATGCATCATATACGCGTATAAGTTGGAGCGAAGGTGTCCGAGTGTGCTGCAGGAAATCGTTACTGCCCGCGATAATTTAATTAATTTTTACTCGGGCGACTTGAGAAAAGACTATTCGTGCAGTGTTTGCGTACTCTACAGTCGATGCAAAAGTCGTTTATACTTTCGAGAAGATAGTAATTTATATTTCTATACACTTGTTCACTTGTCGACGAAAGTGAAAAAAGTATTGCTCTTTCCGCCCGAGCAGGCTTTCGACTCTTTTCAATCTTAGCGTATCGGCGAGAATCACGCGAGTAAAAAAGTCGGGTAAACAGGGCTATATACACTGTCTGCGATGTTTTTTAATTACACTACCGCAGTAAAAGCTTCCTCCTGCAGTCGCAGCTCCTCTTAAAAATATACGGGTCACGTGCGTTTCTCCTTCTTTCTCTCTTCTCTCTCTCTCTCTCTCTCTCTCTCTCTCTCTCTCTCTCTCTCTCTCTCTCTCTCTCTCACGTCGAGAAAGCGTTAATTCCAGGCCGTAAAGCCCGTGTATCTCCGTGGTTGCGGGATGAATCGAAATTAGATTCGGCGTGTATATGGAAGCGTGTACGTATACGTTCGTTAAGTCAACGTCTTAACTTTATAGGCGCTATAATTCACTAGTCAATAATAAAAGCGGAGAGTTCGGACATTGCGAAATTTCGTGTGTGCGAGCATAGCGCGAGCGAATAAATCTCCTCAGCCGCGCAGCAGTATGAAACGGCGAGCGAGCAACCGTATATAAACTCGCTTGTAACGGCGGCTACTATTATACGAGGGTCTTTTGTGTGTAACGCATGTGTGCATGTGTATCTTGCTCCATTAGTATATCGCTCGCGATTAGATTTACAGCGGGAGATATAGAGTCGCGGCGCAGAGCGAAACAATAAAGGCGCTCCGCCGCCGAGCTATTTTTCATCTTCGATGTGGTGTACGTACACGTCTGCGAGAAAGCCTGCGCTCTGTGTATTATACGCGTACGGGGAATCAATATTCCCTCGCGAGAGAATACAATTACGATCGATCATGAAACCGGGAGGGAGAGAGGGCTGTGGGAGGTATAGAGAGACGTGTCCGCGTAGCGATACACGTATTAGGAAAGTACTGCGTTCTCGCTGTCTTCGCGCAGACAAATTGCTCGTGTATATATGCGCGCGCGTCGTCCCGAAGAAATGCGCATACAAGTGTATCAAGCGAAGAGGCGTATAGTTAGCTTTCTTTATACTCAGACGTTGAATCGCTCGTTTTCATCGAGTATGTTTCTCACACCAAAGCACACATATCCATTATGTCTCGACGACTATGGCGAATGCGGATTCGCTGAACTGCGAGAGAACAATAAAAATTAGCTATACAACCTCGTTCTCACGTCTATAGCGTATTATATACTGTTCTCAGTCTGCCCCTGAAAGCAAGACAAGTTTCTTCGATTCTCGCTCAATTTTTCGCTTGAACTTTAAACCGCGGCCGCGCGCGGCGCAAAAGCGAATTATGAGCGAAAAAGAAAACCTAGATTAGACAATCCAATTAAACTGGAAGCGAGTAAACACGCGGCGCACGATACGACGTTACATGCCCACACAAGCCCAGAGAGACAAAAGTGTCTCCGGAGGCTCGTACGTCACACGTGCCTCGCTCGTCTCCGAATCGAATTATCCCGCAAATACTTAACTCCCGCGTGCGCTTGTCTACGGAGCTTCTTCTCCCTGTCTCCCAGTGATTTGCGATCACGTCCCCCCCTCCCCCTCGCGCAACTTTTCAGGAGCTGATTCTTCATTAGCCGAGCACATCCTCGACGCTAAGAGAGATCGACGATCGACAGTGAATCAGTACACACTCAATGGCAATTACGGGACCGTACATAAATAAATAAGAAGCAGGAAAAACAAAATGTTGCAGTGCAATATCGAGGGGAAGGCGCCGTTCGTTCTATTCGCAATGGAGGGGGGGGGGGTATATAGACGTGAATTGTGCGCGTGTATATATCTATATAATAGAATTAAAACACACGCCTGGCAAAACTCGATGAAAAAAGTCGCCTGCAGTAATGGTCGCCGCGGGCAGACGCGCGCGCGCGTGTGTATCATCAAAAAGTCAACTATACAGCGCCGCGTCATGAACGAGCGCTTTTACAGCCATTATAATCCAGTTATATCAAAAACCATCACATCCGCACGACTTTCCTCTCGTCCACAATTTCGCGCGCGCCACGCACATATCAGATACTAAATGGCGCCTTGTTTATACGCGGCGCGGACGCGATCTCTCCTCCTGATGGCTGCGACGATGCGCAGACTGCGCACTCACCTCAAATTGCCACCGACGAGTCTAATTCGCCGTGACGACGATGAGTGTCTCTATACGCGTATACCATACATACATTGCACGCATACAAGGTATATATTATACGCGCAGTGGAAAGCGAAAAAGGTAAAATGACGTCGCTTGAATATAATATAAATATATATGCAGAAGCATCACGAGCTCGTCGTCGTGTCCTTTCACTTTTCCCGTACGCGCGCGCGCGCGCGTATATAATATAATATCGCTTTTACTCTTGTTCGCGCGCATCTGCTTTGGGAAGCGAAGCAGCTGTCACTCTATGATTCATGCCCGCCCCGAGCCGTTGCGAAAAATGGCTTTGAAGCGTGAATTACTTATACGAGGAGAGCTTGCGCAAGCTTCAGCGATGCTTTATATACGATACGCTGGGGAGTGGAATGGTAATTCCAAAGTTTTTCGAGGGGGCCAGAAGAGTGTGCTCGTGTATTCTGAGGGAAAATTCGCGCACCGTCACTTTGCCAAATCGCGGATGAAGCTATCAATTTGCATTCTCGTCTCGTGCCGCGTGTGCAGCGCGAGTTTGTTTTCGCGTTTGTTTTCACTTGCGCGGATCTCAAAGCTTGTTTCTTTCATTTGCAATTCGAATGAGTTTTTCGTACACTTCATCCGTTGGGTAAATACATTCTCGGCCGACTCGAGAATTCTCATCTGAGCGTAGTAGTCCTTCAAATCGCATAAAGCTCGCGTTTCCGTTAAGCATACATATATACATGCACGCGAAATTCGTAGCGGTGAATAATTGCAGCGCGTCCTCGTCGCGCCGATCCCATTAAAAGTCGTAAGAAAATTGCTTCCTGGAAAGCCAGGTAAAGAGGAAAAACAAAAAATTGAAAACCGCAGGCTCTCCGCTCAAAAAATCCCTTTCGAAGAAAACGATCTGCGAACCCTCTATATATATATATGTGTGTGTGTGTGTGTGTGTGTGTGCGCGCGCGCGCGCGCGCCTAAGAAAAGCGGAAAATTCCTCGCTCCGCTGTCTCCTCTAATTCGCCGCCTCTATCTCGGCCGCAATTTTCCCTCCCCGTCGATTTCGAAAGCGAGAGCACTGCTCTACACTCGTGAGATGAGAAAAAAACGACCTGCCTTCCCAACGCGTCGCGCTGTGTTTTACTGCTAATTTGGAGAAAGTGTCGCGGCTGCGACGACGGTATTGACGCGAGCGATAATGTTGTGTATATACGCGCGCTCCTTCGACCGCGGCCCGCTATAGCGCGTCCGGATGTTATCGAGTTGCGTGTGTGCGGCAATTATGATTGCGAAGCTGTGCGCGCGCGCGCGTCCTTGAATTTTCGGCGGCGCGTTGAAATTTTGATTGTCGCTCTCGCGCGGACAATTATTCGTATGATGTCCTCGGATGTATCGTAGACGACCTTTTTTTTCTATAGCGTCCGAAGGCATTGCTGTACAGCGGCAAAGGTCCCCGAAAATGCCTTGGCTCTCCGGCTTATCTTTTCGCAACATCGCGATTAGATAATCCGTACAGTTCGTAATTCCCGGACTCGTTTGAATCGCGTTAGCCGGTGTAGCCAGTGTGTCGTCTACAATGCGCCGGTCGCGATATAACAACTGCGAAGAGGGTACGACGAACCGCAAACTCGTTAGTTCCGCGCACGCGAACGCATGTGCCGGAGATTGTGCGCGAGAGTTTCACTTTGATCGAACTTTGCCGCAATTTTCTTTTTCTAAAGTGAAATGCTGTGCACACTGGTGTCGCTTTGTCGAGGAGCTACGCCCAGATTTTTCGCAGAAAATGAAAAATTTTTTATTTTCTCTGAATCATGCACTCTGTATACGTGAAACAGCTTTTGTCGTTCGACTAGGCTAAAATCCTTTTATAGGCCAAAATTATGAATAGTTTTCAATTTCGCTGCGCCATCTCTATGTCAAATTTTGAATATCGTTTTATTTCGCAGTTTCTTCGGATCGCATCGTCCACCTCAAAGATTCCTTTCTATATCCGCTATAATAGAAATGTAAACTGAATTCATCTACGACTCTGTAATGAGTAACAATGAAAGCTGCAATCGACTAAAAAAATCGTTCGGGCTGGAAGCTGAAACGTGTAATCTACGCAATAAAATGAATTTCGGGCGGATAATTCGCAATGAGTTCTCTTCTACGCTGAAAGAAGCTCAGGCCGGATGTAGCGAAGGCTGATTGGCGTCTATGGAATTCATTGCAAAACCCGACGATCGGCCGAGCGCAAAATAAACATAGAAAATGATTCAAACAAAAAAAAAACTAATAATCTGTATGTACTATATATATATACACGCGGTCAATTATGCCCCGACCGCTCTCCCTCCCTGGCATCCCTAATAACCCACGGCGGACACAACGCAACACTTGGCCAAGACGACGCCAGCAAATAAGAAATCCTCGTGCGAAGAATGGCCGGAAAAAATATTACGACCTGCAAAGTGGCTGAGCGGGAGGACAATAAACTCCGCGTGCGCGCGCGCTCGCACGCTCGGAAGCAAGAGCAAGATAATCGCTGTGAGAGAGAGAGAGAGAGAGAGAGAGAGATCGTTATCGCCGCGGGAGAGGCTCCGTCGGCGCGCGCGCGCGTGTCTTTATTTTCTCTTTTCCGATGCGTGTGCGATGCTTCGTTTCGCGCGCTCTTGCAAGCTTTCGCTATGGGACAGATCTGATCGCGTTGTATTATACGTAATTGCGGATTTATGACACTTTTGAAACAATGCCATTGCGCGCGTTGAGGGTCTCCTCGGAATCACGCGTGTGTGTGTATATATATACACGAAAGAGAGAGGATCTTACGGCTAGGGCAATTTTACGGATAGTCCAAGCACGTCAGTGACGTCGACGCGAGAGCAAACGCAATTCCGTAACGACACGACGCAACCGCCTCCATGAGAGTATGTGTGCACGCAAAGTGTTGGTCCTCGAGGCTCTCCAGCTGATGTGCTGCGTTATAGTGTTGTCATTATGAGAACCGTCCGCATGTATTTACTAAAGTTTGCGTGTATGTATATAAGCGGCTTGTAAACTTGGCGCAGCTCGGTTCGAGTGGACTCAAAGGCTTCTCGACGCATCATCATTTTCTTTTCCCTGCGTAATTACGCTGCCTTGACACGTGCCGTTCGCTTTTCGATGCGTGAATGTTTTAGGCGCAATCTTTTTTTCCTAATGGATCTGGAAAATTTCAAATTTCACGCCACAATCTAGCCGACGAAAATCTTTCGATTTGACTTGCGATAAGTAATGAAAACAAAAGTGTAAAGAGACCTATACGAGCCTGCTCATTACTTTTTAGTCCGCATTTTTTTTAAACTACTTTCAAGAGCCCTCAAGTCATTAACGCGCGAGAGCTGAGAAACACTCGACGTGTGCGCCTAAGTAGTAATCTAATTGAAGCGCATCAGGACGACAAACGAAGAAAAGCCAAACAATCGGCAGAACACGGGCTTATACATAAGAGATTTAAGACCCGACACGCGCTCGCCGTATAGCACACGCCGGCCTTTTCAATGCCGCGTGTATATACGAGGCGCGCGCACAATGGCTGTCTGGAGGCATTATTACACGCCTCCGCTTTGAGTGAAAGTGCGCCTGGTGTGTAAGACGTGGAAAAATGGTGTGTCGCCGGCACGGGACGAATTGAGCTCGCGTCGGGACGTGGATTTTCGAGATTTTTCGAGGACTGATTCGGGGGGAAGATAGAGGAAATTGGGCCGATGATGAAACGGCCCTGGCATGTGGGCCAATTGCTGTGTCATTGCATTTTTTTTCGATTAATATGGAAAGTACTGACACCAAAGAATTCTCCTTCGAGGAGTAAAGAGAGAGAGAGAGAGAGAGAGAGAGAGAGAGAGAGAGAGAAAATTAAGATGAACCCTCGAGCACGTCCGGCGCGAACGTTGCTCGTTCATGATTCACGTCTCGGAGGGCCACCACGTCGTCGAGTCATCGGGTGGACTCGCTACACCGCCTCGTGCAGGATCAAAGGTTGTCGGCATCTTTTTATCTTTTTCTCGCTCTAATTTCCACACAGAAACCATTGCGGCTTCCGTTTTATTATAGATGATAATTATTTGTATATTTCGGTTAGATTGCGATTGCCGAAAAAAATTCATTATTACCGCATAGTTATTTGCGATCAATCAATTTGTATTTAATATTTTTACAATATATAGTTTAACGGGACAAAACGCCTCTGTCATTTGAAAAATAAAATGTGCAAAAAATTTTTTTAATTGATGATTAGTATATAATTATTGTTCTTTTAAGCTAAAGTTCCTAAAATCGAAAATTGCAACGCAACATAAATTAAAATCTGTGCATTAAATAATATTATCTTTTACCCTCATTTGGAATGCAAAAAAAACAAATAGTGCATTTACATGGAATTCCATCAAATTTTACTTTTAAAAAACTTTGCCTTTTACAGTAAACCAAAAGATAAAATTCATGTCGGATAATACGCTCGAGTGAAAGAAAGCGGCAATGATTAACAATGCTGCTGCAAATCAGCCTTCAATCACTCGGAAAGCAATTTCTCACCCACCCCGACTAATTACACGCCAATAATGAAAAGATACGATCTCGGCGCTCGAGTTTCTCGATAAATCAAGGTCGTCGCGTCCTGTAACCCAAAACAATACGTCATCCCGACGATCAAGTACACGTTGTCAGATGTGCGCATCAGAGCCGATGGCTTATCAATCGCCGTATAGCTCTCGACGTATGTAAATCCGGCGGAAAACCGTAACGTGTTCCACTGTTGCGTATAGCTCGTCTAGAAATAATTCCGCGTGCTATACTATAGGTGCCGAGATAGATTAAAAAATCTTTGCGGCTCAGGGAGGAAGAAAGGAAGAAAATTATGACTGAGAGGGAGAGATAGGTAGCAACAACGGAAAAACAATTTCTTATGTACAATGGACATCGATGCCGTGGCTCTATGCTCTCTATGCCGTTCGTAATGAACGGTTTGTATCGAACTGCGCGAAAAAACAGCCAATTATTCTCTCCAAGCGAGTCTGGAATGACGAGGTGGACTACTTGTGAATATGACGGAAATCTGGTCGTATTTTCCTAAAAATGAGCTCTAATCTATACCCGTTCAAGGCGATTGTGATAAATTATAAGAGTAGGATGATTGATTCTCACGAGTCAATCACTTAACGCACCCAGGAGTTTTATTTACTTATTTTTCAAAAGAAACATTATTGCAGATGTTAAACATATACACAATTAGGATAAATCAGTAAAAAGCAGCATTTTAAAAGCTATATTCATAAAAAATTATCATCCATGCAAATGAGCATCATGCGTGCACGCAAACTTTGAATATTTCGAACGTCAAAGTCCTGACGTTTGTCGTATACATATTTCTCACAATACGGGAGGTGTCATAGCTGACGTCCCAAGTATTCAAAGTTATTTTCTCAGTCAGGTGTACAATTCGACACTGATGTCGATACCGCAAATATTTCCGATACACACGACCAGGCAATAGACGTCAACGTCTGTCGAACGGGTTAGTAAACAAGAGGTAACGAACCTTCCGCTTGTCAATCATACCAAAATTACCAGGCTATATATAAGCATCTGCAGCAAGAAAATTCCTGTGCACAGCGTGTGTGGGAGTTCGCCTATATATATCTTCCATAGCCCAGAACTGAATCTATACAAATCAAATCGATTCTCAAGGAGTAGCAGTAGCAGCAGCAGCAGCATAGCAGCAGCAGCAAAAAACGTATAACCACACACCGCAAATGACTCTTATTTCTCAAGCGCAGATTACACGATAAGCCTGAGCCACCGCCGCCGCCGCCGTATATTCGTTTTTCACGCGCACGTGCCCGCGGGGGCGTTCTTTTTACGCGATCAACTTCCTCGATATAGATACATTCATGACTATAATAATACAACTACGGCTACCGTTTGTATATAAGAAAGCGTGTAATTACGCGGCTTCCGTTAAAAAAATGTATCTCCTTCTCTTTCTCTTTCTCAGGGATGATTGATATCCTTAGTGTAATTTTAGGACTGTCGAGAGAGAGAGAGAGTGTCGTTAATATAATCGTCTGCCTCGCCGCGTCTACTGTGTATAATAAGGTAAAGTGTTAATTACGATTATTTTCGGGGGGGGGGGGGGTGTCGCCGACGCTGATTCTTTTTCTTCGAGGCAGAATACATGGAAGAATTGTTGTCGCGGAAAGATTTCAAGTTCGATTTTGAGAACGTATTCTTAATATGCGATTCTGCGGGGAAAATCGATCGATAAAGTGTGTGATTCCGCTGGGACTTACGCATACAACTATGTCGAAAGCTCGTATGTTGAAAAATGAATGTTCTGTCCAATTAAAATTTGGCAAAAATAAGTATTGAAAATTTTTTTGAGAAGTAAATATAGGAATCGTATCATCTAAATTTTTTTATAGATTGCAAGCTTTTTTTCAGAAACCAATTTACACAGTCTGTAAGATTTGCTTGTAAGTTGGATTTATTTCTATCTAAAATCCATAATTTGATATAAAATATTATGCTATATATGTGGTTTCAAAGATTTAAAAGTTTAGTTATATAACGATAGTTTGACAAATTCAAACAAAGTAGACGCACATCATTTAATCAGTAATTGAAAAGAAAAAGATTTAAAGCTGTTTGCAGGATGATTTTGATAATAGATGCATATCTGTCGATGTTTAAAAATGTACAAAAATGAAAATTCAAAGTTCTACACATGGTAATTTATTGTTATAATGCAACGTACAAACATTTTTTTACGTAAGCAAGACACGTTTTCCGCTAGCATTCCGTGGATATATATCTTTTCCGGCAAAAATTTCAATATTCATGCAGTACACTCCGTATTTACGCAGACTTTTTGCGAATATGAAACAGTCAGTTATATCCGTCTCCGTAAAATATGAAAATTTCTGAAATATTGAGCAGCTTTATACGTTTTTAGTCGAAATTTAATTTTAAACTCCTGCGCTTATCACTTGAAAGTCAATCTAAATAGTACGCAGCGACGACCGTACTACAGCCAGATGTATAAATCTCGACCGAAAAGTGCACGAAAAAAGAAAACCAACAACCACTGTCAGTCTACGAAGAAAAGCCTGGATTAATGCGTATGAAAACACCCTCACCACGTCACGATATACGCGAGGGAAGCATATATACCGCTTCCAAGTCTAAGGTCACTGACAGATCGCGCGCGCAGCAGCTCCGTTGTGGAATCGTGTCAAGGGCGCAAGTCGTGACGCGCGTTCCCGGATAAAGATAAGCCGCGCCTTCCTTCGAGGCGCGCGTGTGTGTTTGTCTGTGTGCATACACGTGCGCGAGGGACAAGTGCGCCAAGTTTTAGATCGAGTGCGCGGATAAAATTCGAAGAGGGTGTGCAAGTGTTTAGCTGTATGATAGAAACCTTACACGCCGTTTTTCGGGATGGATCACTTCTCCTTTGTGGACACGTGTAATCAGGGATGCTCGAGCGTCTATTAAGATAAGACATTTATTTTTAGAACAAGAGAGAGATATAGAGGGAGAGTATTTGCTATCTCGTTACATCACACTCGGCGAGATAGCATAATAGCTTTTCTATCGCACAGGCCACCAGACGGTCAACCGCAATTATTTCGCAGTTTGACAACGAAATCTCCCCTTCCCCACAAATATATAAAGCGCATCGAACGAAGAGGCGCCTTTTCGTCGATTTTTCCCGCACACAGCAATAAATCTCAAATCTATATGCACACCGATAGCGATCTTTCTCTCTCTCTCTTTCTTTCTCTCTCGCTCCCTCTTGTTGTGCCGTTCGATAGGAATCAGCGGCGGAGTCGGCTCGTCCGGGAGAAAATATCGGCCGATCCGGGAGAGAAGCCTGCCCCCGGGGACTCTTGCTCTCTCGCGCGCGCGCGCGCGTATTTTGAATGGGCAATATCGTTTTGTTATATAGAAATCGGCGCCGGCGGCGCTGTCGCAACCGGTCTCGCGATCCGAATTTACGGCGCTGTATGCACTCCCGCCTTTTTCTCTCCTTCTCTCTCGGGCTCTCGCACTCTTTTGTGTCGCGCGCGCGCGCGATTCACCAGCCGATTCGTCTTTACCTACTTTCGAGAGAACGATCGGCTGCTTTTTGCCGCGAATGTGCGGCGCTCTGCCTTAAATTATACGCCGATGCGTTGGTAGAGAGCTGCACCGCTCGGTGGCAGCTTCTTCTGCGCTTTCTCTCCTTCGCTTTGCCCGGCGAAGCTCGGCGCGCATCGGGGAAATTTCCAAGCTGGCGCGCGTCGTCGGTCCGCGGAAAAATTCAGGTGAATCGAGAGATCGCTTCCCGCGAGCCGAGCGTTTTAAAAGAGACGAAAAAATGTCCGCGCGCCTCTCTCCATGAAAGTTTGGGCGTGTATGCGCGCTGCTGCAGCTCGGGATTAATTACGTCTGCCCTACAGCCGCTTATTTCCGCGTAGCTTATCATTTGAGAAATTGCGCTGCGCTGCATATACTCCGCCCGCGAAGCGCATGATCGGGAAATCTACATCGAAGTTCCTCGTCACCGTGTCTGTGTATGTGAGTATAACGCGCCGCGAAATCCCATTGTAGCCCTCGCGATGTGTACACAAGAGCGACGCCGAGTTTACGAGTTCAGTGAACCGGCTCCTCATCGATCCACACAACTGTACCTATACATATATAGGAATATGCAGAGGCCACAGCCTATCCAATGGATAGGGGTACATTGCAAAAGCTAGTCCTTTCCGCAGGAATTTTACGCTACATATGCATCCCGAGCGCAGGTGTGGATATCGCGAGCTTCAGATTTTTGCGGCGATGTGTATAGTGATCTCTCCCCTGTATACACAAAGACTCGCCAATATAGATTCTCCTCTCGGAATCCAACAGCCGAATTAAAAAGTATATTCCAGTTGTGTACATCGACACGCTTGTCTCTCGTTAATATCGATGTACTCAGCGGGAGCCTTATTCACTGATTTTGTTAGTTATAAAATTATATCAACGACCGAACAATTACGATAGAACCGATATAGCTCGAAAACTTATAGTTGTAGAGTTTGTTATAGTGTTCGATCATGGAGTGTTATATAACAGTAAATAACTAATTACAAGAGAACATGATGAATTAAGAAACACTAAGTTTTGACATTACTATTAATTTTTTGGTTAAACATAGTTATTATGGCATTATTTTTTTCACTTGTCGTAAAAAACTATGTATCGTGCGCTCGTTACCGATTCTTTTTTACAAAAATGATATGCACATTGCAAAAATAAATTATAGTCCCTATGTGAATACATATATTATTTTGTCGATGGTCAAATATTTAGTTGCAGTGTATTTAATCTATATAACGTTCCCCAAAAATACATACGTACACATGAATTAGGGCTATCCATTATTAAGAAAATTCTTAATTTTCTTATTTGATTTCGTAAGCTTAGTCATGCCCGTCATCTATAATACAGAAATTTGTGACAAATATATATGTATATCAAATATTGCCTGACAATACAGTTTTACTGGTAAATTTCTATTACCATATTATTCATTCGTTTTTTTTTTACTCGTGTCGCGCATTTTTCTTCTCACCACAAGGAGCTTTCACGCGATATCGGTATGGTACGGTTTTTATTATTATTGTTATATGGTGTGCGCGGTAATGTTTGCGTTGAGTTTGGCCTCTATCATCATATCTTAGTACGCCACCAATGGGTGGCTCAAGATATGAAGCCGTTAAAGCTTATATCAACGTTTCAAAGCTCGATATTCAGTTTATTAACGGTAAACTTTATATGTCACTGCCAAAACGCACAAACCGTTCCAAAGACATCTGACGATTTCACAGTTTATCAAGCGACATGAGCTCGATAAAATGAGTGAACCAAGCCCCGGGGCATGATAGAGGCGAAAAAGTAGCGAAAAGGCCAGGGTCGATTTTCAATTGGCACCACTGCCACTATTCCCAGTCAGAAATTCCGAGAGCGCAAATGTATACAGGCGCTCTCGCGGATTGTATAGTGTATAGTTACGGCTCGAAGCTCGAGCGGGGCAGGGAAGATCTGCGCTGCAGCAAAACGAGCATATCGAGCGAGAGCTCTCTGCTCCGATGCTCTAGCGAAAATAAATAATCGCCGCTCGTCCGGGCTCTCGACTCATGCATATTTCATCGGCCGCGCGCGCGCTCTACGCACGGGACACTTTTCCCTCCTTTTTATACATTCTCGACGAACTCTGCTCTATAGCCTCTTGACTGATCGGATATCGTATATCTCTTCGCTATACTGTATACGAAAAGTCTTATAATAATTATTATTCCTGTGTGTGTTGCACGTGCGTGCGAAGCGTCGAGTTGCAATTGCAGTTGCTTTGAGATGAAATTATATATATCACGGCGATAGGATGGATCATGGGGGGGATTAACACGTAAAGCATCTCGGAATTCGATGAGAATGCTTTGAAGTTAGGGAGGCCTTAAGCCCTGGAATTGATTCAAAAATATATCTTTCTGAAAAAATTGGGGTAATAGTTAATTGCTATTTTTTCAGCTCTTTGTGGTTTCATTAGGATTAAGCGTTAAAGATATTAATGATTATATATTTCATAATTCCATTATGATTGCATAAATAATGACATTTTTGCAGCTTTCCAAAACAAACAAATTTTTTTTGCGATCATTAACTCTGTCGTAGCACCTTAATAAATACACAATTATTATTGTTGGAATATTGCTATGAGTATACTCGGCTGTACAAATCAATTCGGATTATCTAAAAAAAGAACGTGACAGGCGCAATTTATTACTTCTACCAACTTAATTGGAATAAAATACTTTGCATAAAATAGTTGCGATTATATTCTTAAATTAGAATCGAATAATTCCCATAATTATTTAAAATAACATTTATGAGTTTTTTTTTTATATAGCTACACAAGCGTGCGATTAATCGATCGAGCTATTATTCTGAAATCGGAAGAAAATATTGATTAGCCGGAAGAAAAGTTATAATGGCATGTTATACGATGGAAGTAGAAAAGTTAATATTACCAGCTCAAATGACTATGTGTAACAATTCCGCGAGACTTTTCAATTGGAAATCAACACGTGCGCAAACACACCTTTTCTAATGCCACAGCAATCCGCAACAGCATCTCTATATACGATCTTGAAAAGCATCGGTTACAAAAACAGCCGTTCGCTGGCTCGACTATGCACGTACATAGAAAACCGTATGGATATATCTATATGCCCATACCTATAGATATACACGAGTATCGGAATATTTCTTGCTCGTATATACGAGCAAGCGCGAGCTTTATCGTTCTCTTTTCCACTTGCGGCGCTGTACACTTGCCGCAAGTGTTCGATACAACCAAGTGCAAAATTAATCCGTGCGCTTTATGCGCCTTTAAATCGGCTGCATTTTTTTCTGGATATGTACAGTGAATTTTTCGGTAGACGTTGCCCTTCGGCGATGGGCTCTCCATGGATGTGCATTATTTGAATATACAATTATTACATATAAATTTGTTTTGCTCTAGCTAACGCTGAACCGTCATTTACAGAAGGTTTAATCGATTGTTTTGCGAATATTTGAAAGTCCGCGTTCATGAATATTCAACTCCGAACTGCTAGTATAATCGAGCTTTTTTTCACAAGTATATCCGCGTAGTTTATTCAACTGGCAGCAGTAACGACGTGCATTCTGTACGTTCGAAGGGATTACAACGAGCATTTGTTTATTTTCGACAAATAGTAATAATCGTCAATGTCCAGAATGACGCTGCACGAAATGATAAAGCGCACTTTCAAAAATCCCGTTCCATTGGATGATGGTGTTCTAGTCCACGCGTATACTTCGAAAATTGCGAATAATCCGAAAGCCGCTAAAGAACAATTTTATTTCAATTCGAATAAAGGAAAAAAAATCTTCGCATCATCTTCGGAATAACGAAGACCTGTAAAATACTTTAGAATAAAATAGGCTTGGAGGCAACATCAACCTCAAAAGGCAAACGTCAGGCGGTCGGTATCACACGGTATCCCATATAGCTATACAATTCCTAGCCATATATAAACATACATATACACGTGCTTCTTCGCACACGCACTGCCGTTCTCTCGCGATAAGATCCTCCGGATAAAGCAGCCTCCCATATACGCGCTTGGTGTCGACTTGAGAGAAGGTGCCGTGATCCCGATCGGCGAACGCGATCGGGGGTAAAAGTGACCCACTAACCGTGAGTCCCACAAGCGAGAACTGGCCACTTCTATATACCGATACTTTTCTTTTTTCTCTTTCTCTCCTTCTCTCTCATACATGTGCGAGTAATGATGGGGGATCGTTGCCGTGTGGAAGTTTCTTTCCGAGATCGAAAGCGAACTTATTTATCCGACGGCTTATTCGCGCGCGTGCAGCGACAATGATTGTAAAATTTGTTTTCTGGCTCTTATGTATCTGAAAAAAGAAATGATCACAATCTATATCGACAGTTTTTTTTATTTGTATAGTTTGTGGATTTTTATGAGATTTAAAATTGTTACCAGTGACACGTCGAAACAGGCGTATGCATAAGTATTTCGCAAACTGTCCAAAGAGCAACAGCCAAAGAATAGTTTTGATTTAAACTATTATTTGGCTGATGCACTTTGGACATAAACGTTATCGATTGATAACGTTTATGTACAAACCATCACGATTTAGCTAAAGTATACTTATAGCTAAATGAATCAATTGAACGCAAATTCATGAAGGTTTGATAGAGCTAAATAAATTTTAAAAAACAGTATTTCGCAATTATAATTTCTGAATGGCAGAAATTCATCCGTTAAAGTGCAAATCCAAATTCAATAATTTTGTCTGTCGAAATGTTGTATAATATGTTTATCGTAAATATATTATAGCATGTAAAATGTATTTTGAGAGTCAAAGGGGTGGATTTAAGTATACTCTATAAACGTAAGTGTGGATAGTGTAAGGGTCATTAGCACTGTAGTTTGGTTAGTCGTTCTACTAATAATAGTTTTCTTCAACCCTGACCTCGGAATGTGAAAATTGAAAAAAAATCAGGAATAAGAGCGCGCGAATAAGCACTACGTTGGAAATCACTAATTTCGGCTTAAAAAAAGAGCTATACACGTTGCGAATATGCCTACGTTGAACAAAAAAAGTGGCTCGTCTATCAAAGGCAGCGCTACACGAACGTGAAGGATAAACACGGAAAGTGCGTGTGTGTAATCTTGTAATGTACCTTCCATATCGCGATCTCAGGTGGTGTGGGTATGTCTGTATGTATGAATCCGTAGCTTACATGCCGCTTGGGAGATGATGGATATCCGAGTTTAGAGATTCGCGTTTAGATCGAGCCGGACGCGAAAAATGAAAACGTAATTGAGCAGAGTGTATACAGTTGAGCTAAAAAAAGCCTTTATGTACATACAATATTCTCCGTTATTCTGAAGAGCAACGTGTGTAACTTCGGAAGGGATTGGCATCCCTCATTGTTGCATATTTCGCAGTCCCATAGTATAGTCTTTGATTTCCTGCAGCCAATCCGCAAAGCCTACATTAATGCGCGTACACGTTTTACCAATCGCGTGAAAGTTTTAATCTCATCGTGTGAAGGTTCGAAAAATTTTTGTGTTTTCATTTACAAAAAATTCGACCAATTACGCCATACATGTACGTGTATATGAAGATGCTCAGAGAGGTGGAGATTCGCTCGAGTTCCCGCATAACGGATCCCTATCGGAAGTCCGCGCGTTACCATGGCCGGATTTACGAGCTCGCGAAAATTCATTCGTTACATACGCTTAAACTCGCTGCCATTTTTTCTGTTTCTACCGAGATTATCTATCCCTTTCGTAAAAATATAGCGATTATCGAGAGTACGAATCTCTCGTGAATATATGTATACAACGGATATAACTTTTGTAGTTATGTAGCTACTTCTAAGAACGAGTCGACGTCGTGGGTGTAATTGGGCTTTTAGCAGGGAGGATGCGGAAGATTAGGCTTATCTTTAGGCTCGATTATGCCGAGTTTTTCTTCGTTTTTTTTTCCTTTTACGATTTATCTCTTACAGTACTGTATAAACTTATTCAAATGGAATTCTGCGAAGTGTGTGTAACTTCGTTCCGACTAGGAGTCAACAAAAATCAAGGAAATTCAATTCTTGTAAGACAAATGATGCTGTATGTGTATGAATGATTTGAAGCAATATTTGAAAACAAACTGAATGTGAATTATCAAGAAAACAAATTTATTATTATCGTGTTAATCCATTTGTAGTAACACAATTGCTGTACAACAAAAGTGTGAATGAACTTAATTTCAAATGTGAAAGGAACAAAAATAAATTATGTGTATATTAATTAGCAACGGAGAAGTTAAGCTTGTAATATTCAAATTGTACAGCATGTATGAAATTTTAATTAAAACCAAGTAATGCGTTTCAAGCGAATCTTACACTGCAAGCAGGTATAGTAAATTTTAAATGCACAATGCCTTATTTAATCAGACTTCATTAGATCTATTATAGCTAATAACTGTACTTTTATGCAGAGGGTATCTAATGTTATATGGTAATAAATACGTTCCTACATCTTTTTTTTAGAAGTATATTAGGAGTGAGTAAATATATTAGGTAATACAGCATTAAATCAATCGACTGAAAATACGTCATTCCAGGGTCATTGAATTGGCGAATATTTTTTAATTTTTGTATTCAAAAGGATCTGGAGCCTGCGTAATAAAGATAAACAAATAAGTGAGGACATGACGCTGAGTATCGCATGTATAGTAATCAAGTCCCTATATTTATCGTCATTACAAGATCCTAGGTATACACGTATATACAGATTACCTATATGTTTGTACATATACGGTATAGCTCTTTGCAATCAAAGTGCCTGCAGGTCCTCATCGAGGACGACAAGCGGTGCAATATATTGATAACATGTGCGTCTGAAGTAGGCGCTCTCTCTCTCTCTCTCTCTCTCTCTCTCTCTCTCTCTCTCTCTCTCTCTCTTTCTCCTTGTGCGCCCTACAGTATAATATAGTTTAATTGGTTCGTTAGAGCGACGACAAGCTTTATCTCGCATTTGTTCGATACATCTGAATGACAACTAATGTATTCGGAATCTCTCAATGCATAAAGATCTGATTGACTGTTATAAATAAGAACCTCTTTAAAATCGACAGTTCGAGAATACATAAACGTGTCGTCGCTTTTCAAGAAAGGAGCATACTTTTTGTAGATCTATAGTTTGTCTTATTCATTCTTCGCAACATTTTAACTTTTCTACAAGCTTTAATTTTTAAATTTAAAAAGGAAGCTACGAATTAAGCAATCAACCCATATACTGAATGTCTGGAAAAATACACGTAAAATTCTCTTTTGTCGGTTGAAAATGTGCAAAAAAGACTTCATTTAATTTATTTTGATACAGAGGAGGAAGGTGAAACGAAAAAGAAAAATCACGTGAGATAAAAACTTTCTCACTTATCAACATCGAAGAGTGGTTTTTGTAATTTTGACACACTTGAATATACGATTTCTTGTTTTAACAATGGACATTTATGCTGAATTATAAATTTCGAACTAATATATAACAAAATTAGAGAGTTGTATGAGTTCTAAAAAATTGTAGAAAACAAAGTAAACTGAAAGAGTTTACTTCTACGTCATAAATGTATCCGCTTTCCATGTATATTTATGCATCAATTGTAGAATCTTTTTAATAAACGTTCAATTACCTATTGATACAAGCAGATAAACTTTTTAGAAACTTCCCCCGAGCTTTGAGTAAATATTGGATTTCAGATAGTCGGGTGAGAGAGAAAAAGAGTAAAAAATCGAGGCTTCAAGTTAACTTTGCGCGAGTTTAACAAGCGGGAAGTGCAATTGCGCAATAAAGGCGTGGAGTTATATTGTCGATTTTTCCGTCGAGATAAGCAGCTGTAAAAAAAATGCTTATTGCGATAATTGTATTGAAAAAAACTTATCGCGTTTCTTGGATTTTGTTCTAGAACTGCTTTACTTATAAACTAAAAGTGATAATTCGAATGCGATCGAAAAATCCTAAACTAATGGAAACAATTGAGCGTCGAAAAGTTCAGTATTATTTGTAGACAAAAACATCTACCGATGAAACTTTAGAAGTGTGAAATATAGTTTTTAAATTATTAAATCTTACTCTCACCGCTTTCTTCGTAATTTATAATTAGGCATTGAGAATAATTATTATGTACTGAGAAACATCCATAACAATTCCATCTTTTAATATAGTTGTTCTATATATCCTTATATACTTATTCCGTGGGTGAAATAATTACTTATTCACATACAAATTGTACTATAATTATACTTCATTATATATTTAGACTAATTTCATAAGTGAACGTTCACTTATTCTGCATGGACGAATTTGAACTTTTTAAATACGCATACGTGTACACTTTTAATAAGTCAATTTTCGCTCGTTAAAATATACACAGAGATAATTCTATCTCTATTCATTCACCACATTATTTTTAGCTGGAATGCAGCTGTTGTCACCAATATCGAATCTCTTTCAATGCAAAGTAAAATCCTCGCACAACAACGCGTTGTATAAACGATTCTGAAATTGCAAACTTGCTCATACAGACTCCAGATGCGCCATATAAATGTATATCTATGAACACACACACACACACACACACACACACATATATATATATATATGTACATATATATATATATATATGCGTACACACGCACGTATGCACGTCAGCACCGCGGCTCTTCCGGAGCGAGACGACGCGCTCGACGGCGCGCAGCTCTGGCTCTTTTTTCGCTTTTCGGGCCACGGCGCAATTAGAGGCCCGCGCGTCGATTGAGATTTGAAGATCGAGAGCGCGTGCAGAGGTATACAGTTGCCTCGGCGCTTTCCGCATGCGTCCACTATACACGCACGTATATACATATACAAGCGTAGACGGCGAGATAACACGTGTGGTACCGTATGCCGCATCGCCTGGATATAACAGTGCTTCCAGCGAGGCGCATGCACTTTTCTTTTCATTGAACGAGCCCGATGTATCGGTCGATGCGTTTATGCGTGCGTGATTTCGCGGTGCGTCACGCTTGTGCGGCGCGCGCTCGTCTTTTGGTTACACAATTGTGACCGTTGAATTTACCCTGTGTGCCGAAACATATAATATAGCTGCGCGAATGTCAACTTTTTTTTCATATCTTCAACGAAATATTTTATTACAGTGTCAACCTGATTCTTGATAATTCAAATACGTCAGCCGTAAGTATGGAAGCACGCATAAACACTCTTAATGGCAATTACTTTATCGAGAATAAAAAATGTTAAGTACTCGGAACGAGACTCGAAATCAACTTTAAATGAAGCCATCACGTAAATCTCAAACTATTTAACCTACGCCTTACATAGCACAAAGTCAAAAACTATATAGTATTCAATATATTGGTGGCGTGCACGATTCTAACCATTCGAGCGAATGAAAAATTTACGTTTATAGTTGGATGGAGTACTTTTTTATTGCAAAATTTAAATATTTGTTTAAAGTCATTTGTCTATTCCTTCCAATTAAAGAATTTTTTTATAGTATTGTAGGAAAATTGGTTTCGAACAATTCACGGTCATAAACGTATACACGCTGCCAATAAAAGTATTCGGTATGTAGGTCAAACATTTTAAGATTCGCTGTCCATTAAATTAAAGCTACTTTAGACTTCTATAGGCCAAACAAAGGTATATTCTTATTACGATTGCTTGGATAAAAAAAGATTTCTTCAACTTTTTTCAACCGTTAGCTCAGGCCGCCGGCCCCTCGAGATAAATTACATTGATTCACACTTCTTCACTCGATAACATCTTCAGAGCGAATGGGAGCTGGCCAAAGTAAATAAGCCGTGTCAGAATGTATCTCCTCAGCGCGCGTATAGAATTATCATAAATAGCAATGGTAGCATAAACGCAAAGGCATAAAGCGCCAATCCATCATAATCCACAAGCAAATTGTGAAGAACAGCTCCTCAGTGTCCAGAGCGCGTTTTATGAATCGTATAAGTGCGCTCGACAGGTATGAATATAGAAGCCGGCGCACGCAAATGAAATATCGACCGGATCAATAAATCCCCGTCTGTACGCTCGATGTACACAATACCTTCACTGCATTACAATGCGCACGCGTAGCGCAATCCAGTCGAGTGCATTTTCCCTCCGAAAGTTTCGAGGGAAACGGCGGATTAGTCGACGAATTTATATCATATACCTGTGTACAAATGAAAAAGGCACGGATAACTTGAAGAACAAACAGAATCGAGCGCTGTGCATCCTACTCGTAAATCGCTCTCGGCACTTTCATCGCGATCTCGAATCGATCATTTCCTTCCGGCGGCCTCTGCGCGCGCGCACGAGAGTTGCATTATAGAAACGAGGCTCGCGCGGAGACACAATGGAAATTGCGCTTAAAATTAAACAGAGCACGTATATAGCGATTTTGGAAAGCGCATTGCTTGAAACTCGCGCGGCCACTGGTACGTGCAATTGGCGATCGATTATATTCGCGTAGAGAGAGAGAGAGAGAGAGAGAGAGAGAGAGAGAAGAGTTTTCCCTAACACCGTTAATTACCCGCCGCGAAATTTCCATACAATCAGCCGTTTAATTGCCGATTACGAGGGAGAGAGAGAGAGAGAGGAATTTCTTAACGAGGAAGAAAGGATCAATTATATATGCCAATGTTTTTTTTCTCTCGTTTTCCCGCACTCCATAGTTCAAGGTCGCCCGCGAGGAGAAATTGCAACTCGTCTTTTTTTTCGCATACGGATTACATTGGACGCAACGTGAGAATCGATCGAGTGCAGAGTGGGAGGTCAGAAAAGAATTTCGTTAACTTTTCCATCGTGATAAGGCAAGTGCAGCATGGCTAATGCGCTAAGCAAACAAACTCTCGGCGAGCGCAGAGCCATTAAAATCGCAAAGTAGCTGCTGCTGCAGCGAATAAGAGAAAAGAAACGGGCTAATAGCTGTACATCATCGTGAATAATTAACGGAGTTCTTGGCTGCCAAGTGAAAAGAGCGTACTTTCTTCGATGATGTAGAGCGGTTTTTTTGTCTAGGCCGTGTATGTGTGTATAGGTCTAATTGTCAAAGTGCTCGTGCTGAGTGTGCCTGTGTGACTTATTTGATCGAACTATTCAGCTCTTATTCTCGGCGATATTTCGCAGCGCGAAAGTCGCGGTCGGTATGCTTCGGAGTTCTAGAGAAGTCAGGTCGATTGATCGAATTTATGGGTTAAATTTAGCGGGACCTTTTTGCTGGTAGAAATCCAAATGTATAAAATTGCCTGAAAACCAGGAAATGGCTGTGAGATATACTTGGTTGTTAGCTTGCGATGACACGCATTTTCTTCCATTGATTGAGCACTTCATGGTATACGTCGTTTGCTAAGGTATTCACATGATTTACTTAAATACCTAGCATTTTCATAGCTATTAACTGAACTTGCATAGTGTTTTCATGTAGCCAATAACTAAATATTGATTTCTCCAAGAGAAAAAAAATTTCTCAAAGTAATGTTTGAAGAAATTGATGAGCCTTTATTTTATTTACGATATGATGCAATATGTGATATCGAAAAACCGATTAGGGGGAAGCTAAGTGTCAGAGACTTGGCAGCGGTTTTTTATAGGCTACTTTATTTAGTGCAATATATTTTTACAAGTTTGAAAATACCTCATAATGTGGTATAATAATATATTTTACCATTTGCATGGCAAGGTCTTCGCTATAGACAATAACAATAATAATTTTGGTAAGTATAAGCCTCACACTAATTTAAAAAAAAAATTTTTTGTAGCTATGGGGATTATCGATTTTCACAATTTTTTTCTCTGAGACAAAACTACACACACCTCGTAACTTGTTTACCATCGCGTCGGTTTAGTATCAATATGTGAAAGTACTTGCGAGGAAAATACGCACCAATTAATTTTGCAGATTTCTTACTTTGAATGCAGTAGATGCAATAATTGCAATAGAATTACACTTGCTTTAAAATCGGTAGTTACTTTTTTTATTCAACATTTCAATGTGCATTAGTAAGTAGAAGTTATAGAAGAATGAAGACATTTTTCCGCAATCAAAATATGACTTATAAATATGTCTTCAATATTATAAGTGTACTTGTATTGGTTATCGAATTTGTTGAAGCCAAAACAAATATTCTTCCCAGTTCAACCACAAGCAATAAGCTATTCCAAGCAGTGGTAAGTAGTTTTCCAATTTATATAAGATTATCACATATATTAATTAATATTCTTTATAATAACTGAAGCTAAGGATCATGAACTGTTGCATTGATGAAAGAAAAATTATAATTGTTTTAACTGACGAAACAGAAAAATTCCTCTTCAGTCCACATCTCTTAATGAATAACTTTAACACTATGAATTTCTTTGGAAATAGAATTTTACAAAGACATCTGCGTGATATTTATGTTGTTGATGACAAGATAAAACATCAAAATGTCTTACCGAGTAATGTAGCAATCCTTGCAGTATCTCATGCAAATCGTTTTAAAATAATATTGGAAGATTTAAAAAATTCCATTTGGTGGAATCATAAAATAAGTTTGATTATAGTCAACAGGAATACCATCAATGGTTGTAGGATGGCTCGTAATTTTTTAACAATTAGTTGGTCATACAAAATGATGTCTGTTTTGTACCTATGTACTAACTCTGATGCTAATTTAATGATGTATACTTTTAATCCATTTACCGATTCTGCTCCTGAAATTTGGAAGAAAATTGAGGATGAATCTACAAACAAACAATGGACATTGTTCAGAAATTTATTCGATGACATTAATAAGTATTTTAGGCTCAACAGTAAGCAAATCTAAAAATTATTCTTATTGAAAAAATTCATGTAAGTAATTTATCGTAATTTTCGTTTGATTTTTATAGATAATGTTATTCCATCAAGTACCTTATTTTTTGATAAAGTAAACAATTTAAATGGCTATAACTTAAAAGTGGCCTTATATACAAAAGGCGATCAGATGACTCGTTACAATAAATTAAAATCAGGGTATGATCGCTTCGATGAGTCACATTTGCAAATGCTGGGTATAGTTTTGAATCACATAAATGCAACGGTTACTGTGAAATTTTCGGCTCATCCAAATATCGTAGCTAATGGTACATTATATGGAATGGGTAAGGATGTTATTGAAGGCCCGGTAGATATACTTATGAACAAATACGTCTTAAGTGCTATGTGGAAAATTCAAGCACATTCTTTTGACATCGCAAGTTTTAAATTTGCGTCCTTAAAAACAACCAATTCTGATACTGATTTACTAGCTTCGATAATTGATTACAATGTAGTGATAATTTTAATATGTATTTACATTCCATTTCTTTTGATACTTAAATACATTTTGAAAGTTTCAACAGCCGGTGCTGTTTTAGAGTTCATTCGGATTTTCACCGAACATTCATCACTGAAAACACCCCGTACAGTAATTTTTAGAATAGAATTATTAATGCTTATTATCAGTGCTTTTGCATTAAGCGCGTACGTAAAAAGTATATTCTCAGCAATCAGCACGGCTAATAATAGATTATTAATTATCGATACTGTGAATGATTTAAAAAACTGTGGCTTACCAATTTTTACCAGTGTTAATTACAAGGAAATGATATATTTAAAAGAAATCAAAGATAAAATCTTGATGATTGACCACATAAACAATTGTATTGATCGATTGAATCAAGGTGAACAAATAGTTTGTATTGAAAGTGAGCTATATTTTGACTACAATTTACCGCCAAATAATCGGTTCCATGTGTCAACGGATAACTTAATTGTAAAATCTAAAGTATTTGTATTCGCAGTAGATTCACCCTTCCTGCAAAGATGTTCTTCGATTTTGTTGAGAATGGTTGCAAGTGGTTTAGTACAATATGTTTATGCCGATACAAAGAACGTTTCATATGAACCGGATACTATTGAAAACCCGCTTTCTTCGGTAAACTTCGATTTGTCTTATTTAAGCAAAGTATTCTATATACTAGCTGCAGGTTGGATACTTGGAATCGTAGCTTCATGCTTGGAATGGCTGGATTTCAAGACACGTAAATGTCTAAACTCAATTAATTTCATGAAATAAATGTGTATACTGTATGAAATAAATGTGTAAACATTATACTGAGAATTACTAAAATGAATTATAGAAAATGGTACAATTTTGTTAATTAATATGACTTCTCTCCCACGCAAGTGTTCTTGTAAATAAAATATTAGTATGAAACAACACTTTTTTCATTTTTAGCATAAAGATGCCATTAGTACCGTTGTTAGACATCCCATCATTTTATTAAACATTTTATTAAATCAACACGTCACGAAAATCAGAATCGCTTTTTTATTTGCAATCCAATTGTAATCCTTCCTCTCCATATCCCGATATATCTGCGCCATAAACGCCAACTGAAATTAAAGAGGTGAACAACGCAGCACCAGATCGTATAACTATGTATATATATTGTGCATATATAATCCTGTCGAGCCGCAGCGGTCTTGTAAACTTTGTTTATCAGCATTTTGTTAGACTAGTCCTGCTCGTGCGGAATCAAGGTCTCAAGAAGCTTCGTATAATTATACCGTAATAAAAATCCGAGTGCGGCTCACCAAGCCAACGTAGAATTTATTTTAATTAAAAGCCCTATATACTCGAGCGTGATTTCAATCTCAATTATATCGCGCGTGCATGCGATAGCCGCGAATCGCGCTTTGGTTTGCTCAATTTACGTGGATTTAGTATCATTGCAAGGTGAAGAGTACATACGAATCCGAAGATTTACGCCAGCCTATTTCCGCTTTACACAAACATATAACTGTGTGAACACATGGAAATACAGCTATGAAACAAATTCAGATTTTGGGGTCCCAAAAATGTTGCGGTACTTCATATATATCTGTACATTTATAGTGCACGTCCATACAAAGTACATATCGATTTTAAAAAAAATCAATGCCACACATATTTTTAGATGTCTTCATAGATTTTGCAAGAACACGCAATTTTTTTCGTTATGGGTGTGATAAAATAAAAAATAAGCGACCCAATTATAGCTCGAAATTTTTTGTAATTTTAATTTTGGAACCCAAAAAACTGAATTAATTTTATGGATTTTTTCGTGCACTCATATATGCTCGTGTAAACTTCAAAAACGACTTTTGCCCACGGTGAGAAAAACAAAAACTCATTTGCTAATTGACAAAGCGCGCAAAAAATTGAACGTTTGAAGGAGCAGCCAAAAATCCCGGCGGCAGAAAGGAACTTAATTAACCCGTCAATCCGTGCCAAAATACAGCTCTCGAGCCGTGAAACCGCATCAAGCAGCTATGCATGATCAAAAGGACGAGAGAAGCAGAGAGGGAGAGAGAGAGAGAGAGAGAGAGAGAGAGAGAGAGAGAGAGAGAGAGAGTGAAAAAGGAAAAGAGAAACACAAAAGAAACGTCAAACCGAAATTTAATAATCCCAGGGGAGGGGGGCGACCCTCGTCCGCGTGCTAATTACGCGAAATTGGCGCTCTCTACGGAGCTAAAGAGGCAGCTCGCTTTCGCATCAGCGCCGGGATGACTCCGGCGCTAATGGCCGGATCTGCGGGTATTACACGCGCGCCGACGAGAGAAAGACGTGTAATAGTATGCGTGTACTACTGCTGCTGCTGCTGCCGGTGCAGTGCATTCACCGCGCGCGCGAGGGAGGCCGAGAGTTACCGCGACGACGATTATGACTCAGAGCTTTGAGTACGTTTGAATGTTAGCTGCTTTTCTTGCGTTCGAATTTCCCTCGTGATTCTTTGCCTCTGCCGTACGAAATTTTGAGGAAGTGGAAACTAAGAAATTCTTGGATAATAATCGTAATTCTTTTGTAAGAACACATTCGTTATAGTAATTTTTGCGCAATACTATTGTTTGGATTGCGTTATGAAAAATTGATTTTTCCACCATTTTGTACCTCTGCCAATATTTATTCGCCAAATTTCTATGTATTCGAAATCTCATAACGATAATCAGTTAATAACAATTTAAAAAGTGAGTGTTTAACTTATCATTAAAAAATACAGAGGCCTTAATACTTATAGATTTTTCTGAAACTATATAGGTATATACATTTCAAGTCATTTGTCAGAAAATCATAAAAATATAACTCGATCAGCTTTTACATAAACATAGGGTCTGAATATTCCCCTCCTCTCTCTCTTACTCACTCTGTCTCTCTCTCCCCCTTTCTCTCTCTCTCTCTCACACACACAGCCGTTTTAATTAAGCTGAAAGTCAGTTGCAATGGCTATATTATACCCACCTGATGAAGCCCTCCCGGAGAAGCCGATTTTCATCCTGCCGGGGAAATAAATTTCCTGCATCCGCCCACGAGGATCGCGATACGTCTTCCCCCTAATTCAACCCCGGAAAATCACTTTTCTCAGCGCAAAGCCACGATTTCTCATCCGACAAGAGAAAAACCCGCAAAGGATCCGTCTTGTATGAGCCCCCCCCCCCTACAATTTTTCGTCGCTGCGTACACGTGCAGTGTGTCTGTGTATATACAGAGATAAATATTCTCTACACACGCGCTCGCCACCCATATGCGCACACGTACACATATTTATATAGCTGCCTTCGTCAGAACTTTATTAAGCTAAACCGCAAACGGCCTCGAGATTTATACGCACACACACATAAAAAGCCGAGAGATGGCTTTTGGCTATTAATTCTTAAGTGCGCGGCGGCGCGTGCTCCGAAATATATACGTATACGCGGGCACGGCGATGCGCGCACGCGTCAGCTCCGCGTGTCTGAGTATTTCTCGCGCGACGAGAGCGTGCAGCCTCTTTAAAATTGATAGTTTGACGGGGCGGGCTATGTGAGTACGGTATGAAATTCGGTGATTTTAATGCCGAGCCGCGTGTAAAGCTTTATACGAGCGCTCTGCCGCCGGGACTCTCTCGCGCCGCTGGGGAAAGGGACTCGCTGTAATGGGCTTCATCGCTGGGCTTATGCTCCACTACCGTCTGAATACCCTGATTTTTGTAATATCGCCCCTCCAAGCTTTCCCCCACCGGTATAACTTACACTATACACGACGATGGATAATTTGAATTTCGCGCTAAAAGCTCAAGTTCCGTTATACGCGCAGCTTCCGTCGTTCGGCTTCTATAATCACCCGGTAGGAATGAGGTATCATTAAAAACTTGTAATATATTCATTACGAGCCTGTATATTAACGTAATACATATAACTAAACGCAGAAGCCGGCTTCCCCGGCCTCGGCAATATTCCGAGAATCTGAAAAGCGTGCGCGGAGAGAGCCTTGTAAAATAATAACAACGGCGTATATCCGAACGATTTCCTCGTCGAGCGAGAAGACGTATAAAACTCGGGCTCATCCCCGTTCCGCGCGAGCGTAGAGGCGAATGAGTGTAGCATCAAGGAAATATTCACGACTCTGCGGAACGAGCTTTATCGGACTCTTTTATCTGCGCTAACAGACCCGCGCGCGCGCGCTCGCCAAACGCTCAAACAGCTCGTCCCTACAGAATTTCCAGAGATTCGCTCGCGCAGCTTTTTAACTACTTGCATACGCATTCGTTTTTCACGTAACCGCTCGCATAATGTACTCTAAGTACGCAGCGCTCGTATATACGCACACGTGTGTATACAGCACAACGCCCACAGCTCTCGTTATACGCATAAATACGTGCGTACGCGGAATTCCATTATCAAAATGAAATTTTACTCGCCCCGTTTGTTAATTAAAATTTAATCAGCGCGCGCTTGTCGTCCCGTGCATATGCGCGGCTCTATTCGACTCTGATTTTCGTTTGACGCGCGCAACGCTATTAAAGCTTGCTCCGAGTTTTTTTTTCCCCCGGCGCGGTTTTTGATTTCTATACCGGTGTGCCGCGCGCCTCCTGTACGTGTATACGTATATATACGCACAGCAGAGATACGCTTGAGTTTTTGCAATTTCCACGGAGCTCCGGGATTGCGTCGGAGAAAATAGAGGTTTGATATGAAAGTCGAGAGCTCGTTGCGGTGTGGATTAGAGGAGAAATTTAGAAACGTAATATAGAGTGCGGACGTGTGCGCGTGTGTGTACATATGTGTGTCTCTCTGGATGTTGTTACGAGCGATCGGCTGTTTCGATTCGCGACTTTTTGCGCTCTCTGCCTCGCTGTTCAAACGATACATTAAAGTCCGTATAATCTCGAGTGAAAACTCTCGGCGCTGCTATATATATATACATGCACGCTCGTGAGAGAGAGAGAGAACGACTTTTCGCGCGTATCGCGAATGAAATTTTATACCAACTACAATAATCGTAGGCATTTCAAATATGATAACTTGTATATAATCAACAGTTCGCTCGCTCTTATCTCGGCACAAACGATCTGTCTAATTTCTCAACGCAGCTCTGCCCAGGTATAAATACACACGCGGTACTTGCGCAGCTTGTATTGGTCCTTTTCGCCACGTCATTATATGAGCTGCTTAACATACCACTCGAGCAATTAGTTTCTGCTAATTAATCGAACCGACTCTCGATATCCTCTGCCTCTGCTTCGATTAAATGAGAGCTGTGCGCGCACGTGTTCCGCATGTTGTGCAGTACACGTATTTCCTCTTATTTTCATGGAAATACTTAAACGCAATTTGCGAAATCGAGCTGAAAATTTCAGTTCGTCGCATCTCTGACGAATTATTGACAATGTCGATTGGAATTATGATCAAAGACCTCTTCAAACAAATAGATTTTGAATACTCAAAGAACTGTTTTTACTCGACAATCGGCTTTAGCTTTCGTTTATACATTTATGATAATTCATTATTGTTCATTTAAAATTTACTTTAAGCTTCCTTGACTCTTTCGTCTTCAAATATAAAATTTAATATAACAATTCTTATTTGCGCGAGCAAGAATAATTATTTCTTAATAAAAAAATCTTCCTTATACCTTTACAAATTACGTTTATGAATTTCGTTGACAATCAAGGCGTCTCATTTAAACACGACGTGTACTGCAAATTTTTGAAAAGAAAGTATTTTATTTTAAGACCGCAAGCGAGTGGACTAATAACAACGACGTGGCGCCGCGCGCATTTAAGCTTTTCAAATTTCAGAGCAGCTGGCTTATTTCGCCTTTGTAAAGACCGGCGCTTATGGCACAATAAACACGCCAAGTGCATTAGCCACGACGTTTTCACGAGAAAGTCATTGCTTTATTACGTGAAGGCGAAGCTTCTTTATTGTGGGTATTGTTCGCGAGATGATGAGTCTATTTAACGAACTGATATTGAAATGTCTAGTTGTAGACGCGATGTTAATTAGCAGTGCTAACTCTGTGCTACGATTATTTCACTTTTGTTCATTGTCGGAACTCGTCGCTAAGGAATTACCTACTGTTGTTATATCTTGTTCTATATAATATCTTAGGAATGTCACTAGATACTCGAAAAGGCAACAATACTATCTCCGGATGTATAATTATAATATGAGCATAATGAGGACGGCATTTTGTAATCAATATATGATTTGAAATGATGATTTGACATTTAGGTCTCTCTATTCCTTACGTACTCGTCCTCATTCTACTTGCATTTTAAGCAAAGTGATAAAGCAGAGCAACGTTTCAGAAACTTAGCCATAATTAAAATTCTTTTTTACGTTTTAGGATAGATAGTAATGCAACTGCATAATCATAAGATGTTCGTATACTATATGACCAAGCGTTAATTTGATGGTACACTACTTCCAAGAATACGCAATGAGTTTGAGGAAGCTCAGTCTGAAAACTGAAAGTGCGCATTTACTCAGTGTCGCAATTACTTCCAAGCCTTTTAGGAAGTCGCAGAAAGCCAATTGTAATTTCAAATTTCGCGCTACAAATAATAAATGAATTGCTTATAATAAACAGTGGCAAATTGAAAACGATTACGGCTATTACCCCCAATCGTAGGAACTTTGCGAAATTCACATTTGTCTCTGGCGACGAAGCGTCATGTGAATCGATAAAATAAATGATTCAAGAGACAATTTAGCAGAAGGAAAAATAATCAAACTAACGGTCAGCGAAAAATTCATCATTATTCGGCATTTTCTCTCCGTCGTTCCTTGCAGTCAATATAACGCAGTCGTGAGCCTTTGTCCGCTACACGTTACGGCGAGAAATTTGAATTTTTAAACAACCGAACTTTCGAGCATCTCGCCACATTAGACATACAGCACGTTTACGATCCCCTGCGAGGCCTCTCTCGCGCACCTATCAGCCACACACACACACACTCGAGTCACTGACCCAGAGTCGCGAAACTGTTCGGACTGCATATATCAGCTCTCTCCATCTCTCCTTCCTTCTCGAGCTAATGCGCGCGAAGATAAAATATTTCGGAGGCCTTTATTCATCAGGGCTGCCGGCGCGCGTAACACATACCGTTAAGCTCTCGGCAATTACGCGCTGGCATCTCTCGCTGTACATATACGCATATATGTACATGTATACATATGCGTTTGTGTACACACACGCGTGCATATACGTGCAGGTGTAGACGTACGCGTATAAGCGCTAATTGCCCGGCGGCGAGTGAAATATTTTCGACGAAATTCAGTTCACGCTCGTTCGACAAAATTCTCGAGTGCAGCGCTGTATGGCTATATAGCTATGCAGCTAGCGCGAGCGAGAAAAATTAATTAGCGCAGCGGAGCGCCGCGCGCATATGTATATACAGTCGCACTCGAGGGAAGAATAAGGACGGGGAACTAGGCGACGAGAGATCTCTATAAATATTATGCCTATAAGAGATGCGTATATAAGGAGGTTCATGTCCTGCCTCGAGACGCACACTCGCCGGATGATTTATGTAGTACAGTGTCTCTCGTGCGCGCGGACTAATGAAAATTCAATGGCATATACGCACCGAATGATTTGCGAAGCTATTTGCGGAGAAATTTCTGGATGAGCGGGGGGAGGGGAGGGGGGGGTGGTGGTGGAGGAAAATAACCTTTTTCCGTATCCCGAGAACATTATCTTTTCATCTCGTTTTCATTGCCTCGATCGTGTCTCTCGGCGAATTACGCCCGCGTCACAGTCGATAAAGTTCAGTCGAAATCGAGCGGCAGCTGTGCGGCATTATTTTAATATCCGAGGAAAATTCGAGGCGAAAAGTGCATTAGATAAATTACGAACTCGCGAGGAAATCGTTAAATTCCTGCGTTGCAGAATCGGCGATTCAGCCGCAGCGACGACGGCGTCCATGGTACGCAGGTGCCAAGCGCTGACGAGAGAGAGAGAGAATAGATATTGAACTTAACTGTAAAACCAGTGATATCCCACGGATCGGCGCGAATCACCTGCGAGTCATTAGAGCTGCTGCTGCTGCTGCGGCGGCGGCGGCGACGGCGGTGGATTAAGCACGCGACTAATCAGTGAAAGTGCGGACGACTATACGACCCATTTCGAGCTTGGCGAAATGGCTGCACTCACGCATATAACATATAAACGCATCGCGCGCGGAGTGACGCGGGTACGCGCGCATGTAGCTTCCACGACGCGCGGAAAATTTTCCCCCCCGCGCGAGAGGTATATGTATATATAGCTTCGCCGAAGAAGAGTCTACGGTCTCTCGATTGATTTATCTGCTCGCGCGCGCATCTTCGCCGTGCGGTCGTCCACGAAGCTCGTATAACTCCGCGAGTATCAGCCCAATTTTCGGTGGCTCTCGCTTCCTATACCATGATTTACCGGCGTGCTATGCACGTTCAACCGGAGCGAGGATTTTTGCATAGCGGAAAGGCCAGAATCACGCTCCAGCAGTCTCGGCTTTCTATTATGTTTTTAGCCTCCTCCATTCAATTATCCTCGGGAGCCCAACGATCCGGGAAATCGTCCTCACGACCAGACGGAAACGAGAGAGAGAGAGAGAGAGAGAGAGCAGGGGAAGGGGGGGGGGAGGGATGCAAAGCTCGAAGCCCCAAAGAGCGCCATTGGCTTTTTTTCTGTTTTTTTTTTACCGCCTTTACGAGGGACTTTTATCGACTGTTACGAGGCGCCGTCTATTAAGGATTCCGGCTGTATGTGCAGCCTTTCCTTCTTCTTCGTCGTCTTCTTCTTCGTCTTGGGCTCGTTTTTATTCTTCGCGTTTTACAGCGAGCGTTTCGTTGCGACTCGATGGGTTTATCGACCGGCCCGCTCTGATGGGCGTCGCTGAATTTCAAAGAGGATGTTTAATTGACGATGCTTTTGTTACGTGTACGCGTAATGTACACAGACGTAGGCGTGTACGCGCCGGATTTTCCATACTGAATCTATGTTTGCAGAAAAATTTTTCAAGCTCGGCTGATGCACGAGACTGCGCGTGTGTATAATGGGCATAGCGCTTACCGCATTAGCGGCCGCTCTGAACTAATGAACTTTCCTTGATCGTTTTCTCGATTTTTTTCTTCTTTTGCGCGGAGGATTCTCGCGCGCGCTCACAATGGGACCGCGATCTCACGCGACGCCTTTCTATTTCTATATAAGCAGACATCCGAGACTCGCATTAGCGGAGGAGAGAGAGAGAGAGAGAGAAAGAGAGAGAAAATGAGTAATCGTCGAAGGCGCTCTCCGCGAGTGTTTTTCTTTTCTCCTCGTCGATGATGGGAACCTTCTGCGTGTGTATACGTGCAGTGTACTGCTTTCGTTTTCTCGTCTGTCTCTCTTCCTCCCTCTCTTTCTCGCGGATAATGCCGCTCCACTTCTCTGCGGAAAATTGCCTAATGACCGATGGCGACGAATTTTTCTTTCCAACGCACTCGCCAAAGGCCGTCTGCCCTTTAATACTAAACTTTCACGCGAGCAGGCTTTAATTTGGTTTGCTACCGGATAATCATGCAAATTTGGGTTTTATAGGGAATTTGAGCTGA
Source organism: Philotrypesis tridentata (assembly GCA_018906965.1). Taxonomy (NCBI): domain Eukaryota; kingdom Metazoa; phylum Arthropoda; class Insecta; order Hymenoptera; family Pteromalidae; genus Philotrypesis; species Philotrypesis tridentata. Next base: position 13,249,924 of record JACCIB010000001.1, read on the forward strand.
TAATCGTGCGATAAGGTTGTAACAATGTGGGAAAAGGTTGACACCATGGTGAAAAGGAAAATTATTTGTATACGAAGTATTTTTATCGCATCGCGGAAACTCGCGCTGCACGTAAGGATAATAATGCTATTGCAGAAGTAACAATAATTTTCTTGGGATTTGTTAATTAGAGTGAGAAAAATGATTTGCTGTGTTAATGAAACTTTTCTTAAATACGCACAAGTGAAAGAAAGAAGGCTTATAAGTGACCTTATATGTAGATTTTATGCGTCTACATGAGTATATGTCTAAGAAATTTCGGAAACAACTCGGACGGAAAAACTGCAAAAAATCTTCTTGAAGGCACACATACCATAGACTTGTTTTTTCTCATTCCTTGGGTCATTCTAAAAGAGAAAAACCTCGCGTACATAGCCAATCGTAGGGTATACTTTTTTCCGGAGCAAAAACGACTCAAAAAAAAAAAACGAGAAATAATTAACAAAAAGAGAATTCATAGATTTTTTTCTCCAAAACTATGGACTTATATAAAGATTTCATTAGAACAAAAATGTCTTAAAATTCATGAAAGAATGCTCTGAAATTTTTTCAGATTGATCCGGTACAATTTTTGATTTTTCGAAAATCCAAAGAAATCGAAATTTCGGAAAAAGTCGTAAAAAATCTGAAAAAATTTCAGAGCATTCTTTCATGAATTTTAAGACATTTTCGTTCTAATGAAATTTAATAAAATCTTGAAGATTATTTTTAAGTCAAGATGCTGCAAGATACAAGAAAACAGTGCGATATTTTCAAAGATTTTTCTGCCAAGAATCATAATAAATATCGAGTAAATCTTTATTTCAAAGCATATACGTATTTTAAAGAAAATTTCGCTAACGGTATAAGAAATCTTTTCCTTTTCAATCGCTATTGCAGTGTATAATGGAGTAAAATTATTTTTTCGAAAAATTTGAGAAATTATTATCTTCAGCGAAGAGATCCGCGACGACTATTCCGCGAAGACGATTTACCAAAAAGTCAATCATTTTTGTTCAGTGCCAGAGATAGATGCATATACATGTACGAATAATATAAACGCGCCGATGAAGAACATGGCTTTTTTTTTATTTTCGATGCGTCAAAAGAAAAAGTGTAAAATCAATTAAAGCCGAACCGCAGAGAGTAATGATAATTCAGCATAGCCGCTTCCGACAAATCGAATTTCCAGTAGCTCATAAACATCTCGCAAACCAGCACCTTCCGATCATTCTCTCTCTCTCTCTCTCTCTCTCCCTCTCTCTCCAAGACGATTACATCCACGGCTTAGTAGCTAGCGCAGCAGCAGACCTATCATCTATACCCACTGTACATAATGAAAAGGTGGTCGCCGCCGCGCGCCTTATCGGATATTACGCGAGGCGGAAGAGTGCGACGACTTATTAGCATCTCTTTCTCTCCCCGCGACCTTTTCTCTCCTTCTCGCTCAAGATCGAGCTCCGAGATTGCGTAGCGCCGACCCAGAGCTCTCTGCGGCTTCCGAGTATTAAAAAAGAAGAAGAAGGAGGAGGAGAAGGTGAAGTAGCCTCATAATGAGGCTCAAGGAGAAAAGTAGGGTTTTTCGTTTTGTCTTACATATAACGTGTACGGTTAGGTCTGGACGATTAGCTTCTTTTTTCTTCTCCTCCTCTTGCTGCTGCTCGCGCGCGCTCCTCCTCGTCATCAATGAGTATGTCCGTTACGAGAGCGCGACGCGGCGCATCGTTCGATTGAGCGCGTAATCCGCGCGCGCGCGCGCGCGAGGCGCTTCGAAACCCGCAGCTTATAAAGTTTCCTCGTCGCGATTGACACTTTTACCGAGAGGACTGTCGCCGCAGCCGCGGTAAGTAAGTATATCCGCTGCGGGCAGACAAGCTCGCGACGAAATCTCGCACATCCGATCGCGGAGAGCAGCTCCCGGTACGACCAGAGGCGAGCATACATGTCGCGGCTCTATTCTCCATTAGGAGCAAAGTGGGTTACGTTTTCTTTTGTCTCCTCTCCAGCGAGCGCACTCCAGTCACCCACTTCTGGCGCGACACGCTCGTTGCGCGCGCGCGCGCGCGCCGACATGATTTACGACGCGCGAGCGCTCGGGCAACGATCGAAATAATCGATGGGTATCGATTGATTTTATCACGCCTCGAGATCGCGAGAAGATTGCCGATCCCCCCCCCCTCCCCCTCTCTATCTCCCTCTCTATGGCTTTGCATATTTATACACGGTTCAGCTGCTAAGCGGATTTCTGCAGGGGGGAAGACTTTTTTGCCCAACTTTATTGTGGCGATTTTAGTTCGGCTGTGCGTATGTATGCGCGTACGCGAGAGCGAGTCCTTTTGTTTTTGCAGAGTGACAGAGAGTGGTGGGGAAGAAAGAGAGAGAGATGAAAACGAATTGGACGCTTGAGCTTTCTTCTGCTCCATATTGGCGCGATGAAAGGAATTCGTTATTACCTTATCATTACTTTTCTTTCTCTTGATATTATTTACGCTGTGCAGTGGAGACGAGGAGATTTCTTGCCTGCGTCTTCGCCGTCTCCGTTTCTTTTTTCTCCCGCCTCTCTCGTCTTAATTTGCACTTTTTGAGGTTAGAAATTCATAGGTATCGAGGAGAAGGGGGGGGGGGAGAGAGAGAGAGAGAGAAGACCCATAGCGCGCACGCCGGATCCGACAAAAAGTCTCGGCAATATTGCGAAAGAAGAAAATTGATAGGGCATTATTAGCTGCCGACCTAGAAAACCTGTCAAGTGCATCAGTGGACGGGAGCTCGAGACTCGTATAATTCAACGTAATATCAATCAATACATTGCTTCGAAGCTCGAAATTAATAACAGCCGCATTCACCGCATTAGCCGTCCATTAAACCTGATTTTCCCCCGAGAATATCCCATCCTCGGATCCTCCACACCACACCTCAGTACTCGCGCTTACAAACATACGCAATTCACACACGCATGTACGACCATTAATCACATTCGCGAGTAGTACCTTGCGCGCGCGCGGGAAAATTAGAAATTGTCGGATTCGGTGCAGGTATACAGGCCTCTGTTTCGTAACATACGCGGCGCGCGCAAAATGGAACGATATATCGAAGAAACTATCCTCTCGATACACGCGCGCGCACACACGTACGCGTATATATAGAGGCGGGTTTCCGCTTTCCAAGTGCCTCGAGAGGCTATAGTATAGTATATATAGTTCTTATTTTACGGAGTATTAAATCGCACTCTCTCGCTATGTAACTAGATGACAATGAACGATACGGCGATGCCATAACGAGATAGATAATTTCGCCGCGGAGCGCGTTATTTAGGTTAATAAATCCAGCGCGCGGGGATACATACAGCCAGACGCATTGATATTCCTGGCGCGAGCGCGCAGTAGCGCTTCTTATCTCCGCGCGCGATGCCGAGTATTCGGTATTTAGAAAGCGCGAGGGATACTTCCTCGGAAGTAGGCGCGGGACTCACCGAATTGGGATGGAGCCGATCCTAACGTTGGCAGCCCTGGCGTCTCGGCGGTCGCTCTCGTTCCCTTTTTGCGTTTCCCACCTCGTCACCAGCAGTCCCTCCTCACATTACGCTCTCGGCTCGATCGGTCGACACGCTGCGGACGACGAGCCGCGAGACGAATCGGCGCGCACTTTCCACGCACTTCACACCTCAACTCGCCGTACTGTATCCAGGTTAAAGTACACTCCCATTCGCGGACTCTATTGACTCTCGCGGGGAAAATCCGTGAGGGAGAAAAAGAAACAAGAAAAAACAAAAACAAGCCAGAAAATCGCTAGCCACGCGCACTGTGCGCCGCGATGTCTCGAGGCACTTGCTCTCGACCGGAGGGAGCACCGGCGCTCCAACTCGAACTCTCCGGACTCTCGCCTCTCGGGAAAATGCTGATCGAGGCGAAAAATCGAGGAGTCTATCGGTAGCAGGTATATATAGATAGGCAGTGAGGAGAGCAGCGCGATCGCGCGCGCAGCGGGCGTCCTGCGCTCGCGGCCGAGTATCGTCTCGAACTGGCTCGTTCGCAGGACCCGTGTACACGCAGCACGCAGCCGTTTCTCCCGTAAGTCCGTCTCTCTCTCTCTCTCGCTCTCTCGCGCGCGCGTTCTCGGATGCACGACGACTCTCTCAGCACTGCACACGCATTCGTGCACGCACGTTGCTCTGCCGGCGTGTACTGCGGCGCTCTGTCTCCGAGGCGGTTACCGCAGGTACGAGATTTCGCGGTGAGAGGTATAGCTTCTTGCTGGAGGGGGGTAATGTTGAGGAGGAGGCGATCGGGGGTATATGGATGGGTTTATACTCGGAAGCAAGTTTCGGGGGGGTTTTGCAGGGAGTGACCCGCCGACTGACTTTCCGATTCTGCCTTCGAGGATTCGTGTCCCTCGGATTGGCTGCTGTCGCCCAGAGCTCTGACTGAGTCACACTGATCAAGCTGTGCACTGCAGGACTTCGCTTCATTTCGTACAATTTAACTTTGGTTGCACTTTGCTAATTTTAATGTAAAAATAGCTCGACTTGCAGGGAAACAAGTTCTGCTCTGATTCTGCAGTGTCTCTCGCTCGTTGTATCGGGAAAAATTTTCTTTGGACATTTGTCGACCAATCGCGGAGAACAAGTCAGTTTTGAGGATAAGAAAAAATTGGTGGGGTTATAAGCATGAAAATATCGTAAGCTCGCGATAATCCGTATAGCTTATACGGGTGTGTAACCGCGTTCCTATGCAACGCAACTGTTACTTCTTTTCAAAACAGACTGAAACAACGCTTTCCTCAATTATTCAACGCTTATGCGTTACACAACCACATCTCTGTTCCCTCGCAACGGCTATACATGACAAAAGTGAAACTACCACAAACGTACGCAGAGCAAACATATAACTCAGCCGATCGTTCATCATGCCAATCGCGGCAAACGCTTAAGCGCAGCACTGATAGGAGACTTTATACCAAAAGAAAACGAGCAACTACACGATCGCCGACAAATCAATTTCCCACATACAAGATTTCGCTCATGTGCGCAGTGCCATTCGAAACTGATCGGAAAGTCCCCGCACGACGACGGCAATGAAGTGGGTCGCCGTGAGAGCTAGACGGGGCCGTCGGCCTCCTCCTCTTTCTCCCAAGCGAGTCGTGCACCCGTGACTCGGTCTCTCCTTGCGCTCTCGTGCTCTTTTTTTCTCTCTCCCCCCCCCCCCCCTGCCGCGACTCTGCATTTATCAAAAGTTCGGGATGACGACTTATCGCTGGGAGGCGACGTCGCGAGCGATTTATCGATCATTCGAAAAGGGTGGGACTCCCCAATAATTCTCGGCTTTTGGCGTCGTCGCGCCTCTCTCACTCTCTCTATCTCTCTCCTTCTCTTTCTCGGGGAGGAAAAGGAGTGCAGAGGACCAACGGAGCCGCAGTAGATTACGGAGCAAGCGGTTTTTCCTCGTTTCACGATAGCTGCGCTCGGCGATGCCCAAATAAATTGTTCGAGCTTTCGCGTTGGGACGAAATGTGTCATTGGTTTGTTTTGCTAAGCACTAATAAGTGGTGCTCCGGTATAAATAATCGTACAAAAATTTTTTTTTTTTGTTATAACTGGAGGCAGCAAAATATTTATATAAAAGTGATTACTAATAAGGAAAGTCTATATGTTTGAAACAGTCTAATGAATCGTTGGATTTTACGGCTGCTGGTAGCGCATTCCATTGCGGAATTTCGCGCAGTTCCAAGTGAAAAAGAATGCGCATGATTATGACTAGAAACGCCCTCCTCATCAATTTGCCTAGCTCAGTAATATTATTCGCAATAAATGTAGTATACTTGTACATTTAAACGACTCGTTGAGATATAGAGTAGCCGTAAGTTTAGATCCATGGCTTAAACGCGAGAACTACATCATGATAATGACATTGAAAGTGGTACGCGCGGTATAATAAAATACGGCATTCCGCAAAAAAGACAGTAAAGCTGACTCACCCTCATCACTTCCGAATTTTATGCACAACATTAACAGCGCTCTCAGCTCGGTATATCTACAGAAGTCGTATCGCCCGTGAGTCACCCACCATTACTCGGGACATTGCTCTGACGAATGCTCCCGAGCATTTCCGACGAAGTCAGCGAGGGCCCAACTCAGGGGACTCAGCGGGTCGCGATTTTGAGCAGTGTGCGCTTCTCCAATTTCGCTAGATTACTCCTATAAGCACTAATTTTTCTCTGCAGTTCGCACGGGTAGATCCTTTGAACAGACGACAATTTATGGATAGCATTTGGATTTGGGCACATGCCTATACGGAGCCGATAACAGATTGAAACGCCAAAGCTTGAAAAGAGTGTGGTTGATTAAACGGGCGCTTTGCTCCCCCAAATATCTTATGCTTTTGCGTGCAGCCTCTCGTAGCACGATGATGAGGCACGCGATATCCTCGGGATTGAATCGATTTTGTCGGATTGGACGTTTGTAAATTGATATGGCAAGGCGGTATTGGGTTACTGAATTTTTTCATCATTCAACTGGAGCTAAGAATAGTCTTTTTATAAAAGAGCAGGGGTATCAAAATATTTGTCGTAAATTAAATCAAACTCATAAATTTTCGTTCTAAATATTTTATTTCATACCATTGCTGTTTCTCATTGTAAACAGAGCATGTGTAGAAATAGATTGTCAGCAGCACAAGCCATTTGAAAATCAATAACATTGAACAAGAAAATTTATTGGCGTGGAAAATTAGTTCTTGCAAGGTATAAACGGCTGTTGTCATCGTTTATTTGTTTGTGTAAAAATTAATTCACAAAGTAATGCACATGTACTTGAAACCAAACCAACTATTAAAACCCAAGATACGTAGGTTAAATCTTCAATGCTTGTTCCTTTTAGTGTATTGTTTTCTAGCTTTGAATGTCTTAAATTCCGTTCTACATCCTTATCAAAAAAAAAATTTGTCATACCACCTTGATACATCTTTGCCAGATAAAGCTCACATTCTCGAAGAAAGTGCGAATCTTCTGCAAATGAATAAAAAGCTGGTTTTTCATAAATCGGTTTCTTTGATATGTAAATATTTGAACTTTCGGAAATGCTAAAGGAACTTCTGAATTGTTGTTTAGAAAAAAGACAAACCACTCGAATACCATTTAGAAGATAATCGAAGCAATCACTCATGTTACTAATTTCAATAACTTTCTTGCGAATTTCGTCTTGTGCTATAAGTTGTTTATGGCTTTTAAAAGCATATATTGATAAATTAGTTGTAATCAAATCAGATATATCTATCACATGATAGGCATTATTAACAGTACTTATGGTTCTTATTAAACTTTCTGAATAAGAATTAAATATTAAAGCAGTGATTATAAGATAAAGAAATATAATTTTTCTACCTGTACTAAACGGTTTTATTAATATTCCAAACTAGCTGAGCACGTAGATAAATTCAGAATAAATTTTAGCATTGTAATAAATGAAATACTGATTATGGTTAGATAAATGAATAAATTGGAATGAAGTAAAGATGACATTTTTTCGGCGAACGTGAACGGGTGTCTTAAAGCTATAAGATTTACAGAATCTGTAAAGAAAGCGTAAGCTTGCAGTTTCCAATAATCGCGTACATAATAAAGGTTCATTAACAGGTCGGCAGAACCTTCTGTTATATCCTTCCCAGCAGCTTGTAAAACGTTATGTTCATCAACGTATGCAAAAAATGGTGAAAATTTAGCTGTAAACGTTGAATTAATATGTTTTAAAAAGAAAGCCATTATTTTATAATCAGCTGTATCAAATCGATGAAAATCTGACTTTGTTGGGTCATATCGGTAATACAAGGTTTTAGGTATTAAAACCACTTTTAAATTATAACCATTCAAATCTTTAATTTTATTAAAAAACATAAAGCTCTTCCAGGTTATAATATTATCTAGTATAAAAATAAAAAATGAAATTATAATCTAATGCTTCTATCGCTTGCTATTAAATAATTCTAATTTAATGATTCGTTTTTGTCATACTTACATTTATTTGATTTAAATAACTTGTAAACTTGATTTATTGAGGCATTAAACAATGATAAATGCGTGTTGGACGTATCATAGGATTTTACGAAATTCCAAAATTTAGGTACCAAATTTGCATAAGGGTTATAGGTATATATAGACAAACTGTTATTTAAATTTCTGCAGACGTACAAAGAGGATAAAATTTTATAGGACCATGTTACGTTAAAAAATGTGTATGCTTTCGAGCAGCTATTCGTGTATTTTTCATTAATAATAATAAAATGTGCCTCGTGATTCCACCAAACTGAATTTCTCAGATTGTTTAAAATTTCACTTAAAACTTCTTCATGTGATACTATAATAATTGCTTGACTGACTTTAAAAAGTCTTTCTTGGGCAGTAGTTTCATTTAAATTATAGATGTGACGAAATCGGATATAATTTTTTAAAATTCCAATATTAGCGATTTCAAAAAGATATATGGATGTCAGTTTTCTGTATAATGACTTCAAGATAGTTGAATCCTTATTACTTTTGTTACTAATAAAAATCACGCGCTGCCTATTCTCGAAGGAATTCGTAATAATTTGTACCTTCGAATTCATATAAAATTATGAATTAGTTGTTTCCCTTTGCATAAATAAGAAAAGACTAATTTACTTACTGTTTCAGTTAAATAGTTCTTTTCTTTTGAAATATAAAAATTATACTTGTCATTACTCTCAACATATTGTTTAAAGATTGTTATAGTACAAATAGTAAACAAAGCGTATCTCATTTTATTCACAATTTATTCTTAGTTTTATGACTTTATTCCACCGACACCTTATACACCATTCACTTCCTCAAATACCATCACTAATGTTTTGCTCAATGATACAAATGCTCCTCAAATTATTTTAATTTTAACCATTAGTAGAGTGTGTAATTTTACATATGATTAGTCATACTTTTTAGGAATTGAGCTGTTTAGGAATCAATAAAATTGAATGTGCATACATATTATGGCGTCAAAAAAGTATTACAAACGCGAGCAATTACTATCTACAAGGTCTATAGTTATTACTTCAACATTATATATTGATTTTACATGCACCTAGTCTACTGATGAAATTTCTGTGGTGACTTACCTAAATATATAGTACATTTTTTAGTTTTTATTGAGTAATTAAATTATTTTTATACTTTTTGAATAAAATATAAATATCAATGTACCTTAAATTTATTTTTAGCGCCAATTTAAAGACAAGTAATTACATTTCCGAAGAAAGTGAGGAAAACAAAGAACAAAAAACTGAGCCGCGTCGACTTGTACCCCAAGTGAACCCAATAAGTCTAAGATATGTAGAGAATCCAAGTATGAAAAATCGTAAAAAATTGTTTTCCATCACCATTTTTCTGCAAAATTCCTATAAAGACCACTATTGTAGAAAAGTTTTACTTTTCTATTCGTAAATGTTGTTAACTGAAATTTGAACTCATTAAATTGAATAATCATCTGAGTTGAACTATACAAAGGTATCTGCAATTTTTTATGATAAACGATACGAATAGGCAAACAAATAGTAAATACTTCTAGTGATAACAATGATGCTTTGTAACTCGAAAATTATTTTAGGGGAAAAATCTCTTAGGAACACATTAATGTATAAACTGAAATAGCAAATTTTATGTAATACTGTTTGATGACTTTGTGCCCATTGTGAAAATTTAATTGACTAAAATGGGAAAGTCAATGGGAGGCAGGAAACTACTTGCATAAAGCGTGCCTCTAAATGTATAAAAATTATTTTCACTTTAGACATTTTAAAGTAATTAGAGTATTTTAAAATAATCTTATATTCTTTATAATTATTCTGTCATGTGCTGCGCACCTTCTATAAACCTCATGCATAATTGAAGTGTAGTAAAATACTTTATTAATAAAAATATTTCCTAAATAAAAAATTTTATTAAAATTTAAATGTGCGTATATTACGTATTTTGTACCGCACAAAGTATTTTATTATTACTAAATTAAGTATTATTATATTACTATATGAAATCAGTAATTCATATAGCAGTGAAGACATCGCTAATATCCAAATTCGAACCAATATCCATATTATATAACTAATATTGTGAATACTCATTGGTTTAAATAATTCATCTTCTTCCCAATCATTTTGAAGTAAATGTATTCGTTCGTAATTTATGACAAAACTTATGAATCCAGTTTCACTCATTCTCAATAAAAGTAGTTGGAATATCTGAATAAAATGTGATTCCTCTGCGAACGTAATAGCAAAAGAGTTTTGAAAGACTGGTTTCCTTGATATGTCAATCATCCGAGATTTGTTTAAACCATAAAACTGTGCGAAAAATCCTGAAAAAATGCAAATTAACCGATGGCCATCTTTCAGACGATTAAAGCAATATCGAATATCACTTATAACTACAACTTGTTCTGGAATTTTGTTTGGCCATAGCAATTCTACATTACTCTTTAAACAATATAATGGCAGCTTTGCTGCAATCGATTCTTCAATAGTGTCGATAGGCGGGTGGTAATCTTGCGTTGTAGATACCATTCTTACCATACTTTCAATATAAGAATGACATATAACAACAGCAATAGTGACATAAAAGAAAAGTATTCTGCGTTCATTTGTTGGTTTCTTCAACGTTGTAGTTGCAGTGATCATTCGAATAAATTCGAAAGTAGCTGGACATATTGTGACATTAAGAATAAACATTAACATTATAACAAATGAAATACTGATTATTATCATTTTAAAAATAAAAATGTTAAAACTGATTGCCGATGACATTTTTTCTTCGTACGTTAATGGTTGTTTCAAAGAAATAATGTTCAAACTATCAAAATAGAACGAATAAACTTGTTGATTCCAATAATCACGAAGGAAATAAAAATACATTAATAAGTCAGCAGAACCCGTCGTTACATCTCTACCCATACCCAGCAAATCCTTATCTTTATCGACATATGCCAAAACTGATGATATTTTTAGAGTGATAGTTGCATTTATATATTTAAATAAAAGAGTAAATAATTTAAATTGAGCTGAACTGAATCGATCGAAGCCTGATTTGGTTGGATCATAAAATAAATAGGAGGTGCTTTTATCAAATATAACCGTTTTCAAACTATAGCCATGTACATCTTTAATTTTGTTAAAAAACAAAATTTTATTGCATGTTTTATTATCTAAAATAAGAATAATAAAATAATAAAAATATAGTACAAAACAAATAGTTTCATTTTTCTTAAGATACTTACAATTAGATACGATTTTTTTGTCAATTTCATTTACCAAAGCATTAAACAATGATAAAGGTTTTTTTCCGTCACTATAAGATTTTACTGATTCCCAAAACTTAGGTGCTAAATTTGAATAAGGATTAAAAGTATATACTAACAAACTTCCATTGAAATTACTGCAAAGATACAAAGCAGACAAAATTTTGTAAGACCATATTACTTCAAAAATGATGTATGCTTTCGAACAACTATTCATGCATTTTTCGTTGACAATAATAAACTGGGCTCTATAGTTCCACCAAACCGAATTTCTAACATCCTCTAAAATTTCGTTTAAATCCTCTTCATTAGATATCATGATAATCGCTTGGTTTACTGTAGAAAGCTTTTCTTGAACAGTAGTTTCATTCAACTCATATACACGACGAAAACGAGTGTGATTTTTTAAAATGTTAATTTTAGCGGTTTCAAAAAGATTAAGTGATATAAATTTTTTGTACAATGAATTAAAATGTATTGAACCCTTATTATTTTTTGTACTAATAAACATTGCACGTTGCATATTTTCGAAGGAACATGTAATAATTCTTGTCTTCCAATTGAAATAAAACATTTTATGAATTTCTCGTTTGTCTATTTAAAAATAAAAATAAAAATAAGTGAAGGTACTTACTATTTCATCCGTATAGTCCATTTCTTTTGGAAAAGCAAATTGATCTTTGACTTCGCTCGAAATGTATGATTCAACGAATGTAATAACACAGATACTGATTAAAAAATCCCTTGACATCATATTGTTTGTATTCCCAAATTGTTAAGTTACTTCAATGTTACAAAAGCCAATTCACAAAGTATACTGGCTTTACAAATTCTTATCCTTACAATTGAATTTTTTTTACACTTAATATTGAACTATTAGCTACTTGTGAAATTGATTTTTACATAGAAAATGTACCAGTATTAAAAAATCAATGGCATTTTGAAGTGCTATATGAATTGTGAAATTACATACTGCTCTAAATAAACCAGATCCATAATCAGAAAAATACCAGCTACGTGCATATTTTTCCACGTGACGGCCAGACGAATCCGCAATACTTCATCTTTGCATTATCAGCTGTTTATGCTCTCATGGGAGTTACAATTACTTTTAATTTTCCTATGTACACTCGTGTATTAATTACTCAGATGAATTATTCATGAGCTCTCGTACACTTTGCAGTAGACACGCATTATAAAGTCATAACGTTAATTACGACTGATCGATGTTGTTACATTGTTCTCCTGATCATTATGTAGATTTGTTTATATATGGCATCATGGGCCAGTGCATCTGTGCGCGCGAAAATCGACTTTACTAATTGTCTAAGCTACTTATGATTTACACTATTGGTTTTGCTCCCCTATATCTAAAAGGTCGCATCGACTATTTAGAATCATTAGCGACCATTTATTTTACATGATGTAAGGTATTAAAAGAAAAAAAATCCATACAATTAGATAAAGTTATAAATATTGATCTCTTTTAAAAACAGTCTATTACTGTTTTACAGTTTTCAACTCTGGATAGGTAACTACTAAGATCTTTAATTGTATCTTAAAACATACTAAAGGGAATTGTTTCTCGCATATATAGTAGCATCTGAAATTTCACTAACATAACGCAATATCATTATATACTATGCGCTTGGCAAAACCAATCATCAGCTTAGCTCGAGGAAAAAATCTCAGTTTCGACGAGCTTTCAACGATCTCTTTCCACTCTGAATCATGTGCGTCGAAATCTGGTGCGTATACACATGGCTGCACAATTAATCAACGCGGTTATCAACTTTACCAATTAGCGCCGCGATTCTTGCGCTTGACACTTGAAAATAAACGAGAGATTGCGTTCTCTTTCTGCTTAACAGGGGAAACATTATCGTTTCCTGAGAATCGGTTACTTTTTTAAGGATGGTTGAAGATATGATGAAGTTTTCAACTTTGGATATGAAATACGCTTTGCATTGATTTATTGCAAAATTATTGAGCAAATGAAATCGAGGTTTTACAAACTCTTGTACAAGTGAAATTTTAATTAAGCATCAAATCGTAAATGTTGTACATTAATTTGTCTTTGCTTCTTTATCCATTTTCTTGCGTAAAAAAAGAATCTATCTACAAAATGTTATCTGGAACATACTAGTATTCATTACAAATTTGAGTATACTAGTCTTCGTATAGATCCACAATAAAAAAATTGTAATAATTTTCATGAACTTTTCAAATTATAAATTATTATAGCTAGATGTTATTTGTAATGTAGTTTTCAAGTTATATTTCAGATTAATATACAAATGATTTTGGAATTCATAATAAAGTATACCATTGTAATTTGCACCCAGTATCACGCGAAAATTCAAACAGAATTGTAAACAGTATAAATACAAACGTATTATAAATTCAACTTCCTTCGAATAAAAAACCGTTAGAACTCAGTTTTTTCAAATCACGCTCGACACTCATTCTTCAAAGCTACGTAGAAAGCAATGACAAGAAATGCATGTATATATTTAGAATCATACAGAATAGAACACGCTACATATGTATACGTACACATGCGAAGTGAAAAGTACATTATAAACCGAGGCGCAACGTGGACATGTCGGACCGATGTTTAATAAAGAACGATGAGGTTGCAGTTTTTATAATTACGTATGCATCCCGCGATGCACTTGGATTTGTTTCTTCTCGAGCGATATACACATGCTCTCGTTTAGTTAGAGGTTGTTCTATAGCACAAACATTTGACTGATGAATGCTTGTTCTCAGTGATTTCATACGCTTCGAAGAACTTTTTGTCATTCCTAAATTTTTAAACACTTACAAATCCATGTAAATATTGTGCTTTTTACTTTAATCATCTCTTGTTAAATCTTATTTAAAATAAAACCATATAAAACCTTTAATAGATCATTTTAAAAATTGCATATAATTTAAAATTCAATTTTAAACCTAAACTATGATTTTTTTATAATGATTATTTCGTCATAATTAAATTTTGTAACAATACAATTTTCAGTCCAACTTATTTGAAGTATAAATTTTAATAATTTTTGCATTATTTCACTGATTATTTTATTGATTATTTCTTATTTTATCAAAAATCTATTTCTAGTTAGTAAAGAATTTTTTCCAGAGAACTATAAATAAATAATCATAAAATAAAAGTTATTTTACAATAGCTAACTCAAAAAATTTCAGATGATTGAACCGATCAAACTTACATATATATAAAGTGTGCGATGCAGATAAATGTAAAGGGAGATGTAGAGAGCGAGAGAAAGATATTTAGATAGATAGATAAACTACACAAGGTAAACAACTATACAATAGAATATTGTGCGTCTGTACAAATTACAAAAAAATAATATTAAAATATTATAAAAATATAAGAGAGAGAGAGATGGAGGAAGAGAATCAACATCAATGAAAGATAGAAGGCTTACATCAAGTTAAAAAAAGTTGAAAAATAAACATATCAGTCTTATATACTGAGTTAATTAAATGTAGGTATTCCAATTTACAGCATGGTATTATTACAAATTTTTCTAATATTTCGTACATTTCTGTTGAATTTACATGATTATAACTTTAATATCAAGATCTTTCTATATTTACAGAAAAGCATAATTTTGTGCTACAGGAATTAAATTCTATTAGGTTTGTAGAAAAGACTCGCGAAAAGATTTTTTCCCTTACTTATTCAAAAGCTTTATCTTTGCAAGACTTGCACGCGAAGAAAAACAGGAAAATAAACTCAGGTTTGATTAACTTAATGAAATTGCATTCAAAGGAGGCGAAAAACTTCTCTGTACAGACGAGATATCAGTATATAAAAGTGGATAAGGTAATTAAATGCCGTCAGAAATTCGAAAAATCTTAAAAAATTAGCGTTAAATTTTTTAAAAACGATTTAATATATTATACTATAATACAACGCATCCTATATAACGGATAATCCGTTCAAAATTGAAAATACATGCATATACTGTATAAGAAAATAAGCGAATCCTTAGTTACAAGAATGGAGCATTTGATGCCTTTTAATAGTTCAACATATCTATGTGTGTGTGTGTGTGTGTGTGTGTGTGTGTGTGTGTGTGTATAGAAGCGGTGAGAAAAGGAATTGAAAATGAGGTTCACGAATTCGGTGCAATTTGCGTTTGGGTTTCGACCTTGTCAGTTACAGTTCATTGTTCTATATGATTAGACTGTCGATCAACTGACATACTGCGCGACGTGCCCATTGCATATTCGTGAATTACAAATTAAAGTTACCTTTATCACAATGCATTCCATGAATGCGCTGGTTTAGCATTAGTTCTAATGGAAATGTTAACAAGTTTTTTTTTTCAAAATAAAAAGAAATATTTGTTTCGTATCTTTATAAAATATAAATATTGATTTTTAATTATAACACAAGGAACAACCTTTCGTTTTCGACCACGAGACCATTTCCTCGGAACGTATATAGCTTTACAATGTAAAAGCAAAACTTCTTTGCTCATAGAATATTATGATTTAGTCGGAAAAAGATGCGCTGTTTTCCCAGTACGCAAAAACAAGGCGAAACTGTCGATAAAACGGACCTCCCACAACAAACGATATTGCTATGTGTATACACGGCTATATATATAATATCTACCGCCAAAGAGCATGGCACGTCCTGAACAAACGCAAACGTCCCGGAACGTTGCGGCTGCTCGGAAAGACCGCACGTCGCTCGGAGGCGCAATCGAAAAGAGAGAGCCGCATCGCTCGCGCGGATATATGTGCGCGGCGACTTTTTTTGTCGTCCCCGTCAAACGAAGCAGCCGCGCGCGGCTGCACAACTGATGCTGACCCACATCCGTCGCGGAACCGCGTTTTCGTCGATTCTTCCCTATCGGTGCACTCTGTCTTTTGTCGGCGAGCGTCGCATCTCCACTGGTCCTCTACTCTCTCCCTCTCTTTCGTCTCTGTTGGTTCGAGATGCGTCCAAGGATTTTTTATAACAGTACATATATACAATAACTCGGCTGTGTATAATTGCTCGTGTCCAAGATGATGAATCGATATTGCGTTGGTGACCTTATAGCTGGGAACAAATTAGTCTTATGCATGCGCCTATCGGTAATTATATGTACCATCATCTGTACGAACCGCAAGATCTAGTTGATTGTTCGTTGATGCGTTCGTCGGTCATAACTTAATGATCGCTTCTTACATCGGCATTTGCATTAACCGACAAAATACATACGCGTTACAGCTGCGTTACGTTCATCAGAATGGCATCTCGTACGGCTGTATTAATGTGTGTACGAGATCCACAAAATAGCCATAATGTATACACCTCTCGCTGACGTGTACACGTATACACCGCAGGTTTATGCACATACAGTCAATTCCACGGTAAAGTTGGGAGTAGTGAAAAAAATAATCAAAATCAATAGGCATATGTACAACTCGCTATTTAAAAATTTTAATTAATGTTAACTAATACAATACAAAACAAATTAATTGAGTTGAAAGTTCTAGCATTGGAATACATTCCAAATCCTCATAACTTTTGATCTTTAATATGCATATGCATGCTGAATTTAAACTATTTGTGGATTGCACTGATACGAGTATTGCGATGACTCGGTGCCCTAGTATAACTATCGCGCACAAATTGCATTATTTCAAGGACGAAAACAGCCTGACAAGCTAAAACTCGCGCAGCGCGATTCGATATTTTCTCATGGAATCGGCGCTCTGCGAAGGGGCGAGAGAAAAGAAAAATTCCAAATATCATTCCCAAATTTTTCCGTAGAATTGCGCTTGTATAGACGTGCACATGCACAGAGAGACGCGGTAAGGAGAGAACAACGCGACTAATTGGACGGCGCTCGTCGCGCTTCCTGGTATATATTGCAGGCGCGCACTGCAGGTCCGTCTCTCAATTAGAGTCGTAAGAATTTATCATCGCAAGCGCACCCAGCGTCGGCCGCTTAATTAAAAACTAGGAAACGAGAAACTTCCGTTCCGTTCTGGAAAGCCTCTCTCTCGGTGGAAGGCCATTATATAGGCGTTGGCGTAAGTGTGTGTTGTTGCCAGGCGCCGCGGCTTTTCCCGCACGGACGCGTCAGAGATTTTTCGGATTACGCGTTCTTCGCCGTGGGATTATCGCATCGATATATATTGCGCTCGTATATGTCGAGGCGCGAGTCGCCCGAACGGCAGAGCGCCGTATACTGCGCGGAAGTAATAGCCGCTCGTCTCTTTCGCGAGGGAAACTGTTACGCCGAGGTTCGAGGATTTTGCGGAATCGAGAGAAAATGAGATTTTCGAGGATTAGTAGATCGTGTCTTGGGAAGAGGAGAGGTTTTTATGTTGATTTTACTTTTAACGATTAGGCAGACCTAGATTCTTTTAATGTAGCCACGTTACTTAGAGGCATCTGAGATTCTCGCGCCGGGATGGATGAGGTGCTGGTTTCCTGCGCTAATGCATAGGATACTCCTGTACTGGCACGCGAACTACGATGCCAAGTTTTTATTGTGGTGAAGGAGGTGCAATTGTGTCTGCATTGCTCGGAATTCGTTTGCATGATTATTGTTGATTAATTATCGGGTTATAAGCTGCTGTTATACCTACGTATTTTCACAGAAATGTAAATTCGTAGTGTGTTTATTGAATTTTTTTTTTTTATTATTAATCGATATAATACTTAATTTTAGCTTAGAGGTTCGATTAAACATTTGTGTTAACCGCGTATATAGGAAGATAATCCATGAGGATCGATTCTTCATTTATACAGGTGTTATTGTTGTAATTTTTTGTCGTTGACTTTAAATTGGGAATAACTAATTCACGCAATGGCAATACATGTTGTAATACTAGAAAGAAATCACAATATTTCTCATAAATATTCGCTTGATACATGAACTTGTGCATCAGCTATTGAAAATTCACAATCAATGTGATGTGCATTCTGTGTCAATAATCATTAGCTATATACAGTATTTGTGATGTTTTATTCCATAATGCTGACTATACATATATGTGCTTGCTCTGCATCTATACTATTCTTATGTCCCATTTTTTTATTTTTAGAGATACAAGTTCCTAGTTTCTGATTTATTTGCATTCACGAAGACCAACTCTTGCGTCATGGATTATTTTATTTCTGGACACCTTGTTTTTTAATCGAAAGAAGTCCGTTTCATTCATTGTCAATAGCACATTTAGATTATTTGCCGTTGAAATTTTCCGAAAAGTAAGTTTTGAAAATTTTTCATTTTTTCAAACAAGTTTATGTAATTTTTTGCAAATTTGTTTTAATCGTTTAATAAAACATTGCACAAACATGTTTGAAAAAATGAAAAAAATTTGTTATTAAAAAAGTCCATTTAAGTTTTACTGCAGGTTTTAAGAAGTTAAATGTGATATTAAACATTAAAAAATTCAGTAAAAAACATATCCTAATAATAATAAGTTTTTGAGATGAAAAATCAATACACTTTAAAATAAAAGAAGTTCCATTATGATTGCATAAATAATGACATTTATACAACTTTCCAAAAGAAAATTTTTTTGTTATACATTTACTACATCTGCACACTGCTTACATTTTAAAACAGTCAAAAATCAATGCCAATTTAATAATGAGAAATTGAATCGTTGCAACGTAGTTCATGTAAGTGAAATATCAATTTTTTAAAGTAATTTCGCATGTTATCCCTTATATACTACGTGCACCACACATTGCATAACGCGGGAGGAGACAAATACACCTCCGAAAATTGCGAAGAAGAAAGTTACCCAATTCCCTACACTATTCCGTATAACTCTGTGTGATGCAATATTAGATATTCTTTCTTTAAAGTACATACACACACATGTATACTCCCTCTTATTACCTTTTTTCCTTCGTATTTCAAAGTCATTCGACGCTTTCGGACAAAGGAGCACTGCAAGCCTTGAAAATCCGAATTATCTCGTCCATAACCGGGTACTTTATTAAAAAAAATCTCTCCTCGAATTTCCAGCTGAGTGCACACAAAAGGACACGGAAGAGGTTCCCGACAATGCAAAGTGGCGAAAGTCGCTTTTCCGCGATATACTTATATATCCACGCGGCGATGCTTGTCACGCACTTTCGGATGGTCGTCGGAGAAGACGACGACGATGACGATGGCGACGACGACGACGACGACGACGACGACGACGACGACTCGCTTTTTACATTCACGCCGTCTGCTTGGACTAATGCGCCCACTTTTTCTTCCGTGCTACGAGGAAGTCAACGATCTTGTCATGTGACGCTGAACTATTTTTTTTTTTACTTTTGATTTTTGGACCGAAAATAGAGATGCACTCATTTCCGTTCGACTTGCACATTGTCGTAAAATCGATTGATAATTTCATCAAAGCATAAAGCATCTTTTATGCAAATGAAACTCGAATATTAGTATTTTCAAGTGTTTCTATGTAAGTTTTGCTAAGTGATTACAAACCATGAAGGAGTTTAACGCGAGATTGTAACAAACGGAAACTTCGAAATTCGCAGTGTACGTTTAAGAAATTCAAATATCTTGCGGATCTAGAGCTGTAGCTATGATCCAAGCCGACGATGTTTGATTGTATGTGGAGACTAATTTTCTACACAATGTAGGTTGAATCCAGAACCGGGTATATAGACAGCGATGGTAAACACGCGCGGCACTAGATGTGAATGCGCGGATGTAACGAGAGCCGTCGTAGTTTCTGATTAGCTAATTTCACTAGCTTTGTTTTGTTTGGCGCTTCTATTGTGTAAGCATAAAATACTTATATGTAATACGAGGTATATGAATATTGTATGTCCGCAGTGCAATGCAAATGTATGCAATGTAAACCGAATTCAAACTTTGCACCACAATACAACTTTTTTGAATAGCACATAATTTAAGACATTTTGAGTCGTCGTGAATCTTCAATCCATCTTCCAAGTTCTCGATGATTAAATTACTTCGAAAATTGTATTTAGTAATGCACTAAAAGTTTGACTATACTGTGGAATAAGATAGTAATAACCTGATGCATATATATTTCTCAAGAAACATATATAGAGATCCCCATGGTCGACTGTCGAAGACAATTAATTAAACCACAGCAATTTTGTCTGAACCAGATTCGACGCGGTCGAGCTACCGAGCCTCTAAACCGATTTGCGGTATAATGGAGGTATACATTATGTATAACCTTTACGTATCTATCTATTGTCTGCATGCATGCATGCATATATATATAGTGTAGTTACGAAAAGTTGCATAACTTCATTAACAAAGACCAATATTTTATTAGAAGTTATATAATCGCTCCTCGCAATTCCGTTTATTAGCAAAGAGTAGTACGAAAGCACTTGATCGCGACATTGTTTATAGGTTCACGAGTGTTTTATAATAAGATTAAATGTTTATACAACTAAGCTGGTAAATAGAAAATTAAGGACAATACAATGATTTTTAAAAGAATAGAAAATAATCGCACTGCATGTTCAAACTTTATTCATTCATACATTGTGAGCACGTAAACTTTAAACTCGCAGTAAATTAATATGCATAATGGTATGGTAAAGAGAAGTTTTTTCGTAGTTATGGTAACTTTTATTTATTATTTATTATTGGTCATAAAATATGTCTGATATGTATATGTGATTTATGTAAATTTTTAAACATATTAAAAACTTAAAATTTATCAGATTGTCTTAAATTTTTAATTTATTATCTTGCGTTCAATATCTATCGATGCAAAAAATTTGAAAGAAATTTCATTGTAAAACTTTGAAACGTTGATTCAACAAACGTAGCCTTTTGATTCAACTGAAAAATCACGAATTCAACCATGTAACACAAGAGCACGTTAAAACAATAGAATACACTATTGTTCTCAGTTTGCCAATTATTTTCAGTTTCAAATAAGATTCTTATAAGTAAATACAGGGGGATGTGAAAATTGCCTTTTTTCATTTTACCAATGCCGTATTTTTCGCTATAATACCGCAATTAGGACAATATTATGCAGATAGTCGATGAATTAATTTAATTAAAATTTCCGAAAGATGTACTATTTGTGCGGTATCCCTGATTATTCAAGCTGATTTGCATTTAGCAACATGAAAGTGGAGCTGGCGTACGTGATGAAAATGCTGCGGTGTTTGCGTAATATACATATTGTGCCTGAATAAACAACAAATACTTCGTGTGAAAAATTCACTTTCCGCAGAGTCTAGTCTACAAACCTCGGCTACCGGAGGAAAAGCTCACCTACTGGCATTTGATTTTCCGGAAACGCAGATACGTCCAGGCAAAAAGAGCTGCAAAGTAGCACAAAGCGCGTGACTTCGATGTAGGCCATCGCGACGACAATTAGCCGTCGGTGAGATAATTGCATGTTCGATTTCCCGGCGACGATCTCCCGAAAGAGACGTATTGAGAGAGAAACAACACTTAATGGCACGAGCGAAGTCGATGGTGAAAAAAGACTAATTAGAGACGCGCTGCCTCGTCTGATGTAGCCGACGACTCGCGAAAGTGTATGTACCGCAACGTTCGACAGGATGGTATGCGGAGATGAGGATCTGTTTTGGGTTGAATTTATTTATATAAGCTCGAGGCTTGCTCATTAAATTAAATTATAAGCTTATTGAAAGTTGTTATTAATTGATGAAACAGTTTGATATGAAGTATAAAATCACGGCGGTAGAATCACATTATTTTAATGGTTAATTTACTGGATGGAAACACGAAATCTGTGAGGATGTTAAGGTGACAAAAATATGAATGGGTATAAAATAGTACATTTACTATACAATATTTTATTGACTGATCAATGGTATATCAATGGTATATGATTTGCAGAAAAATGACCAAAAGTATCGTGGCCGGGGCAACTGATATCGATTTTCTATCACCTGAGGTATAATAAAACATAGTTTATTCGGAAAAAACTACAACTGTTATTCAAATTTTTTCCATTAGATTAAAATAGAGAAATTTCATGGGTTGCCACTAAGGTGACATCTACGGAGGTGACATTTTCTCACAAATTGTTATGGTATGAAAAGTCATTACAAGATAACAAATTTCTGGTCGGAAATAGACGGAAAATTCAAAATGCGAAAATTAGATTTTTAAAATAGTAGGACTCAGACAAGGAGAACCCCATATTTATAAGAAATATTTCTAAAGAAAATTTTAAATTACATCAAATTATTGGGAACTTAGTTGCATATCTGTAGCCCTATAGTATTTTGATTACCAACGTTCTTTCTGGCGATATGCCATGGAGGTGACATTTTAGTTATATTTTCTGTAATAATTATTAATTTGTTATGTACATTTAATAGAAGGTTTAATAAAGTTTAAATACGGCTGTCTAAGGGGTGGCGACATGTCATGTGCTACTTTTCTGTAAGTTACTGTTTAGTTATAACATTGTTTTGTAAAATTTAAAATAAATATTTAAGCATAATTATTTGCATTAAAAATGTTTCCTCGAATAAATTATCAGTTATTATGGTTGACGGGATTAATAATAATCAACAACTCGTGGGAACAAATTTGAAGTATGTTTTAACAGAAACAAATAAAACGTATTAAACATAAATTACTACCTTCCAGGTTGATACCGAAATGTGTACATGGAAAAAGCACCTCTAAAATCATTATGGGAAAATAAAGAATTTATTCTTTCAGTATTTTTGTACATGCATTGAAATTTTGTGTTAAAATAAACAAACAAAATCGACATAAATGCAAAAGTTTCAATTATTCTCTTTAACTATCAGACTTTAACTATCACAAGTCTGCAGAAGACATCAGCTAACAATTGCCAAATTTCGGCGATGTCAAGATCATTCGAAACAATCAACGCATTCGCATTTGCTTTGAGTTTCAAGTTCCCGCAAGCTTTCTGAAGGCTCAGTGACAAGTCTTTTAGTTGCTTTGTACTTGTATGCTGCGGTTACTTTGTGTAATCCATATTGATACTACTCTGAATTGATCTGATATTTATGAACTAAATCACATATGAGTAATATCACATTTTTTACTTCAACTGGTTTCAGCCAGCGTATGTTTTTAAACAAATATTATACATGAAACTCATGTCTCTAAATTTGTCCGTAGATTCACCTCAACTTGTTCATATCAGAATCTGGACTTTAAACTGCATACTCATTTATCTCGATCAGTCGTCCCGTGGTCGGTTTGGCTTCCTTTGTTTAATTTGACCTTGCACAGGATCACCAAGATGATTTAAACTATTCAATACATTGAGAATTATCTGATTGGTCTTCTATTTAACAGTGAGAACACACAGAGAAATTTCATAATATATATAACACTACCTTACACCAGTAGGTTAGGCACTTGTGGTATAAATTTATACTTATGCGTACTCTTATGCTATAAACTGTTGCAAAGAAAATTGCATAGACTCGAGGAGTTTAATGGAAATATGTTTGTGAATTCCTGATTGCAACAGTCCTGACGTACACTTTTTATACAATCAAGGTTTTCATACATAGATTATTAAATTCAATATAATCACGTTTAAATTTTAGAAATACTGTAAAGTTTTTGTCAAGTATCTATTAAAAAAAAATAAATCTGTCAATAAATAAACTGGAAATAATATCTAAATGTAGCTACTTTTTATCTTGATATGACATTGTATCTTCTTTATTTGCAAAAAATCTTTCTATACTAAATTTATTCAGATACTAAGTCTTATAATGTATTTTTTTTCTTATTATGTATATTAAGAAAGTAATATAAACTTACGCTCCACAAAACTAGTTTAGTAAAGTTTCAAAGATGTTTTAAGTGTTTTGAAAACTCGTTAGAATCACCTTAGTATGATGATAACGTTTTCTACGGCACTATACGAAACTGTTTTGTTATTAAAGAATTATTTATTTTAACCGTTTTATAAAATTATCAATCAGATTAAACTAATATAACGATTCATTTCAAAGTACATCCAATAGTTTGCACAATTTCCATTTATAATTTTCTCTACAAAGCTGTGTTCTTGCCAGTATTGCAAATAAACCGATTAAAACTTGACATTTACAAAGCATGTTAACCGTCCCGTTCAAACGACCGAAAAAAATGACAAACTTTTGAAGCGGTCTCTGTTTACATCCACTCCCGAGTGAAATTCAATACTCGATTTACAACGGCGGCATCACTATCCACAATAACAGCTCTGCGTTTCTGTTTATTTTCTTCTTCAAATACCTACCGCAGAGCTATAATCGCCCTATATTATCCAAAGCCAGCAAACTCGTCAAAAACTGCACTAAAAACTTAACCTGAAAAATAAAAATAAAGGTAACACTGAACTCTTGAATTGCTTTAGACTAGTGAAGCTGCGAACAATTAAAATTTACAACACTTTCAGAGTTGAAAAACTTTTCTCTTCGAGAAAATCGCATCGTCAGGAGCAAATGGATGACAAAAAAAGCTGTTAGGTCTGTAGATGTCTGTCATGCAGATTTTCTCGTTGCGACGAATTTACGAGATGAAGAGCAAAAAAGTATTGTTCACGAAACAATTTTTCGTTATTTTTTTTTCGTTATGTTGTTTTCAGTTCTAAAACTTAAAAATTTTTCATTATAATTGGGAGTTTTGTGGATCATCTTTAAAGAAGGAAAATTTAATTTAAATTCTTCTCTCGTATGGACAACATCCAAAATAATTGCTTTATGTACTGTATAGAGTACCAAGCTATTCTCTTCCTTGTAGAATAACTACTGGTTTAAAGAATTCCTGTATCAACTAAAAAAAGAACGCATGCAAATTACAATTTTCGTTGACATGTAGCAGTACATTGCAATATACAAGTGATATAAGTGGTCCATTGTTACACGGCCAGTAAATAGTTCCCGAGCGAAGCAAGAGTGACAATGAACCATACAATGGACCGCTTAGGTCACCAGGTGTCGTATATAGTTTTATATCACAGTCTGATAAGAAATTAAGGGACGACCGCAGCGAGCGTGATATTTACGGTGAAATGGTCAACTACTTAGGTCACGGATAAGCGAGACTTAAATGCGAATTTAAGTCACCCCATACTTTAAAAATTGTTTTTGGGTTAATTTAAGCTTTAATTTTAAGAAATTGACCTATTAGAATGTATGGTTGCGAAACAAATTCTAAATTTTAATTGAAAATAGGAGACCGGAGATTCTTGGCTTATGTAGCTTATGTGGCTTCAAAGGAGCTTATGTAGCGTCAATCTTATTAAATTAAATTTTCTATTTAATGGCATATTGCCTACCACAAGGATGTTGGTCGATCACTGTTCGTGGAAATTGATATCAAAGCCCAAAGCGAGTACAGTGTCAATGAATCTAACGAAGTGAACAATTGAAAAAATTTAATAAACTTCTCAAAATCGAAAACTCGTTGCGCAAGAAAAACGTAAAAAAATAGGTTTCTCTCCGAATTGGCACAGGAAAAAATAAAACGAATTTCAATCATGTTTTTCTGATAACTCCGGAATTCACAACTAAAAAGTTAGTCATATACTCCGGGGTCCCCCTCCCCCTTTGTTCGCTTTACGCATCAACCCCCCAACTTTAATTTTGAAAATGAAAAAAACTTGAAGTGTAAAGTGAAAGTTTAAATTACAATTAAAAACTCAAATCAAATAAAAGCTTGAACATAATTAATAACTAACGTTTGTAATGTTATTAAGAAGACTAATGGAATAAATTTCTATTCATATTTGAAAATGCTTCATTTTTAATCTTGGAATAACTTTGTGCATAGCAACCAAATCAACAACAAATAGCAACAAATTTGTGTGCTTGCATCGCATGGAAATCTGTCCACATGCTTACGGTTAATTTTCGGCATGTTAGGCTTTCGATATTACGGGAAATTCGGGATATTACGTTAAAATTATTTAAGAAGGGGGTGACGAGAAGAGAAGAGGAGGAGGAGGAGGAGAGGCGAAATGGCGCCCCCTCAAATCAGGATTTTCGGTTAAAATAGAGTCTCTTTACTAATTTTTACGCAAATTTAATGCCCCGAATGAAGGAAACCAAATTTCTGACATGGCGGCCGCGGCAGTGCGGCGAAATCATTTTATTAATATAGAGAGATACGTAGGTATGACGTCCGACTACTCGAAACGCGCGTTTGTAGACTCGATTTTCTTGTGCGAGTTCGATTCGAGTACTCGAAAGTAACGAGTGTTATATACCCTCGACGTGCCACGAAGTCGAGCAATTCGAAATACTCGCAAATCGGGCAACTCTCAGCGCATGGAACGTGCTCGAGAATTCTAACGCGTCACTTTTAGCTATGCCGAGTCTCTCGGCGAATCTTAATTGCAATTCAATTGGCTGAAATTTACGAGCGCTCTATAATATTGTAAATTACAAACAATCGACGTATCCATCAACATAACCGAGAGCGAAAATTGCCTGAAAACCCAACAGAACTCCAAGTCCTATGAGTACACTGTCGCAACAGGACAGGTGGAAAATTCTCTCTGAATATACGGGTCGTGCAGCGCGCGCGCGCGCGCATTTCCCGTCGCCTTGGAAAAAAAGCTCTATTTATAGAAACTCGCGCGCGCATACCGATCGAGCGATGAAAGTCCGCATCGCGCATCGGAGGACGAATTAACGCGCTTTCGAGGATAATCTGCTGCTTCTTTTTTAATGTCAACACGCAGCCCGCATATCACTCGCCGCACTTTCTCTCTCGTTCCGTCTAATAACCGCCGTCCTTTCACTCATACGCACACGCTTCCTCGAGCTTATATTTAGACTCTCATGTATGCATGATTCGCGAGAGCAGCTATACGTTTATATATACATATATAAGTATTTCTCTCGCGGCATACCGTTGCGCTCGAATGTGCGCATAGTCAGCGTATTTACGCGCCTCGTGATTCGTCATGCACATGCGTATATAACGGAAAGTGGAAAAATAACGGTCGTCTTGGGCGGTTCGGCTTCGTTTTCAGCGATCGCACACCGAAAATTACACGTTCCTGCGGGCGCGTTTGCGAAAAATAAAGGAATAAGCTTTTACAAGGCAACTGCGCCCGGACAAACGGGAGCTCAAGATAACAAATGATTAACGGCGATGAAGGAATTGCGCTCCGCGGGAACAGCTTTGGCCCATTAGTCTTCGCCTCGACGAGGATCATCAATTTTCTCGTAATATATGTATTTCGTAAATATTGCATCGCCTATTGTTTTTCTTCCTCATATAATAATGGAAAAACGGGATGAGAAAGATAGTTGTTCCGCGAGCTCGCTGTATACGACGGGAAAACGACGACGAGGACTTTCGGCGCGTTCTCTGCAGAATCGAGCCTGAAATATTTGTCGATAAGAGTCATGTGATGCAATGCGTATTATTAAGTCCGCGACGACGCCGGAGATGGATTTTTCCGAGAAAATGCTATACCCTGAGAAAACTATTTCGACCGTCAATCTCGGATAATTCACGAGATATATATAATTAATTTTCTGATGAAACCCATCAGCGGCAACGAATCTCTCTCTCTCTCTCTCTCTCTTTCTCGCAGCAAAAACTAAACAAATTGTTCGTATCGATTCCCGTAATGTCGTGATGGGATGGGGAAAAAAATCTATAAGTGAAGCGAGCGAAAAAATACACGAAGAAAAGTGTCAGAAGTAGGCCGACGGCTCCAATCGCATTAGCATATAGCAATAGGGCCGATGCATCGCGTGATGACCATTACACCTCTCGTGCGTCAGCCGTTTAATCCGGGTGTGGGATCGTGTATATGTATGCATGTGTATATGTATATATAGATATATAGATATATAAATATATGTGTGTGCGTATGTATATATGCGTGAGTACGCTGTGTTGGCTACTGCGTTTGTGTGTGTGTATGTGTGTGTGTGTGTGTGTGTATGCGTGTGTACGCTGTATTGGCTACTGCGTTGCTCGTGTATGGAATTGCCTACCGAGGGACGACTCGATGATGCTTTTTATCGTACTGCTTTTCAAGGATTTGAATTTTTTGCAATTTAACGGAGGATTTTTCAGTATCATAATATGTATGTCATAGGTAGATAAAGCTTGCTTACCGTTGCTCGTTACGTTAAAATTATCGTCAGCGCATTCGCTGTAAGATTTAAATAATCTACGATGTAGTTTCCACTCGACCGCAAGTGGTATTTGGAATGTTGTATAAAACTTTCGAAAAATAACATGTTTTTCCTGTGATGTTCCAATAACAAAAATGTTTGCAGCATGCATTTCAGTACTGATGACAGCATTTATTGAAGTGTATTAAATTTTTATTTATAATCGATAGTTTATATCTAATAAAATAATTATGTTTTCACGTTTTTAAGCAGTATCATCCAAAATCGAACAAGAAAAGCAAATTAAAAATCAAATTTCGCGCAATAATATATCAGATGTGAAAACAACTCTTTTTAACTAACCATGACTTCGTTGCCTTTTCTTTACCTTTTTCTTTTTTAAATTTTCTAAAAATAATTGCGTTTGTTATACATCGATAGGTGATCCACATACCATATTTATACCGCTAATGCAAAAATGTTAAGCCTAAAAGTGAATCCCTGAGAATCAATACAGCGTTACTCTTCTCAAAGTCATATTTGCAAAATTTAACAGACTAGAAGTATAGCAACTGCAACGAAGCCCGAAGCAGCTATCGTAAAGCTAGGAACAACTCTATATCAGCCAGGAGCACACAATAAAACGAAAGGCAAATAATCCTCAAGGTAAAAAGAAAAACCCCCATATTTCTGTCCAGAAACTCTTAACAAGCGAAGGCAAACTAGAGCACAACAACAGTGGTATAAAGCAGCAAGAGAAGCACACTCCGATCTTCCAGCCTCGAGGAAAAAAAAATCCTCGAAAGTATCTTCTAGAGGAAAAAAGCTGCGCGTTTAAACGCCGCGCTACACCACCCCTAAATACCCCCGTCGAAAGAGAGGCTCCAGTTGAACGAAAAGGAAAAAAAAACATCTGAATGTAAGCCAAATGAAGAAATAGCTGGAGAAAAAGAAATCCCTCTCGATTACGCGCGAAAAAAGGGTACAGAATAGGGTGTGCGGTGTAGCAGACATATCTGAGCGAGCGAGAGAGAGAGAGAGAGAGAGAGAGAGAGTTCAAGGCCAGTAATGAGAGAGGGGGATTGAAAAACAGAGCGTAGGAGTACGAATGTTAATAGATCGATGGGAGGACGCACTGCTCGATCGTTCGGAAGTTTGCGAAGGGATATATCTGTGGCGCTACATTTTTTCTTCTGCCTTGTTTTACAAGCTCGAGTCTGATTGCGAAAACATATAACTGTTGCCGAGCCGAGAGCGCTCGTGAATAATTTTTTTTGTCTTGCTCGTCAAATTAATTGCCATAGGCTCAGGCGCGCACTTATTTTGACGTGAAAATGAAATGCTCGGCTTGAGCATAAAATAATTCAAAGAATAACATACAAAAGTGAGAGAAAAGCTCTCCAGAGTGTTTCCAAAAGCCAAATATTCCTTTGTGCGCCTCTCGCGAAAGGAGCAGCTGAGGGAACTTGGTACGCACCGAGGAAAAAAACAGAAATAAAAGCAAAGCTCAGCAGCATTAGTAGTGTCGGATTAAAGCGTGGGAGATTTGAACGTCGGCTCAGACAAAGCTCCTCTCCATCTCTCTCTCTCTCTCTCTCTCTCTCTCTCTCTTTCTCTCTCCTTAAATTATTTACTGTTATCTACGAGTATACAATAAAATGTGCAAATAAACGAACTATCTAATCTAATCTAATCTCTCCTCCCTCTCTCACATACTCTCTCTCTCTCTCTCTCTCTCTCTCTCGCAAAAAAACTAACGAGAAGATAAGGAGTCTCATGTGTGCGTACGCATGTATACGCACGCGCACGTCTGCTTGAGGCGAATGAAGCGTCGCACACCAGATGAAAAACGTCGCACGAACAACTGTTGGCGCTTATCGTTCCCTCCTTCGACGTGAGAAACTGGCCGCACGTTTCGAGGGCTGAGATGCATGCTAAGTATACACGCAGACGCGGAAATAAATGGCAGTCGTGCTGCCCTTCGGCCGCGCAGGTATATATCGCTCATCTTCTCGGGATATGCGGCTAACTTGTAAGCTCGTAACAGCTATCGAAGTAGAACACGGCCGGATGTGGTCAGACGCGCGATAATAATAAATCACTGCTTGCGATCATATATGTGTCTATCGCTCGAAGCTCTACGCATGGGGGATAGTTTTAATACTCGAAAAGTATATTGCGTCGATACGGCTCGCCTCGGCTTCTGCGTGAGCTTTCGTCACGACAGTGCGGATCCCCCCCCCCCCCCCATTGACCTCCCTCTCTCTCTCGCTCTCTCTCTTTGTCTGTCTCTTGGAAAACAAGAGGCATATCGCCGTTGGACGAGCCTCGACATACTGAGTAAACATCGTGATAATCAAGAGCTAAACTAGAGGAGGCATCTCTCTTTCGCTGAAGCCCGTCGGAAAGTTGCGTCAACGCACTCGAGCCCGCAACTCTCCCGCACCATTCTTCGCCGAGAGATCCCTCTCTCAATCCAATTTCCAAGTTTATCCAAGAGCGCCCCTCGAGTTTGCGGGATAACCCAATAATCCTCGCAGGTGCGCTGTTTGCGTATATATATATATGTATGTACGGGGCCAATCAATCGTTTTTTCCTCTCTCTATCCCTCTCTCTCTCTCTCTCTCTCTCTCTCTCTCTCTCTCTCTCTCTCTCTCTCTCTCTCTACAGAGGAAGATTTAACGGGCCGTTTAGTTTGTTTAGCTGCTGTGCTTTTTTCTGGCCGCGGCCAGGGGCGAAGTTTCTCTTTCGCCGAGTTTGACTGATTGCGGATTGTATTGTTGTTGCTAAAGATTGATGCGATGCTGAGTAATAGCAATCATTGCGTGGGCAGTGCAGCGGAAACTTGGCAGAATTGTAATCTCTCCTTGGTTGAAAAGAAGTATCGATTTGTCCTCGGTACATTCACGCCAGTATGATTAATTAGATCAGGAAAATTTTTGAAAGTATTGCGCTTCATCTCGACGCTTTTCTGGGGGGGGGGGGGGGTACCGTATACATCAATTGGAATTTCTGTGGACGAGAAAAGACGTAGTTTGATGAGTATTGTATTTGAATTTCTGTCAACTTGAAATTCGTATAACTAAATGTGGCTTTCTTCTGATTTGGGACAAGAATGATAAATCAAATTCCCCAATAAGACCTGCCCTCGATTTACGTGAATAGTACCTGAATTTATCGTAGAAATAAATAAATTTCACTTAAAAATAATAATCGTAAAAAAGCGCTTCAATCCAACGAAATCCATTTGAATTACGACAATCTATATTCACTATCCAAACTACTCTCCTCTTTGTTGTTACGAGCATTATTTGTCAACGTACGCGCCTAAATTTATGGAAAGTTTTTGTTTGAAAATCATTAGAAGATTAAAGACCGCGTTTGGCAGCTTCATCATTTGGCCGATCCATCAAATGGAAACATTTTACCAGTCACTTATGTAGATACCTGCACACGTGTTCGATCAATCGATTAACCACACTGCAGGCACACACGCAGTCGAAGCCAAAAAAGCTACACAAACGTTATAAAATATTCTGATATTTCTCGTCGCATTGACACAAGCCTCACGATCTCGGGGGACACACGAGCTGTATTCGACTCGCGTATAGTTGCGGGCTCGGCTCCAGAAATCAATTACCGTCGGACGACGCTAGACGGATAGGAGAGAGAGAGTACGAGAGAGCTATAGAATGACTGACTGCAATCAGGTGCTTTGCAGAGTAGGCGGCGGTCCAGTTTCAATCGTAATGCCCGTGTGCGAGAGATTGAGAAGCTCTGCGGTTGCATTTTAGAAAAGCTTCGCACCAACCGCTTGGCAAAGCTGCTTACTCGAGCTTCTATTTTCGAGGGAGAGAGAGAGAGTTTGCGCCCGTTGGCCGAGCGATCGATATCGGCTGAGGTTTTGCTTTATTTTTTGCGGCGAAGCTCTCGGATTTCTTGAAATTTTCTCTCCTCCCTCGAGAAAAAGCTCCGCGACATAGCGCTTTTCCGATTTTAAACGCTACTGCCATTCGCAGCGCGCAAGGTTGAGAAGCAAAGGCTCGCACGTGCTCGAATAATAGCCAAGTTCGCGCACAACTTGCCAAGGTCAGAGGCGTCTGAAACAACAATCAGTAATGGACTCGACAACGCTCCGGGGCTGCTTTCCACCATCATGTATACATATTATACGGTGTATATAATGCGTGCGTTTCAGAACGGACTGCAGCCTATTTTCACCTCCATAAGCGCATTTCGGTAGCATTAAGTCATGATTTTCTTCATTAATAATTACCGAGCGTACAGATTTACCGATAAGCCAACGCGTGCGTACGCGCGTGTGTAAACACGACAGACAGACAGGTACAGGTACGTATATATGTAGAAAAGGACAGACGGGTACAGGTACTTTATATATAGAAAAGGACAAATAAAGAGAGAGTGAGAGAGATAGAAGCCAGCTCCGTGTGCACACCTCGTTAAAAGAGTCCGTCCTCTCGAGGCAACCTACACTTTGAGCCACGAGAGAGCTGCAGCTCGTAAACGAGAAATCGCCACTGTATACGCTCGGTGTGTATAATAAAGTAACGGTTCGAGAGTAGCGAACCTCATCCTCGAGGCGGAATCGTAAATTGCGAATTTTCGGAGTATCATTACGACTCCACCTGCAACGCATTCGAGAGGAGGAAGAGGGGCAGTGGGGGGGAGGGGGGGGAGAGGAAGGGCAGGACTCGACCCTGTACTTATGCCGAGCATTTTCAGTGAATTTATACGATGCGCTCTCGCGCGGTACACACAGCCGCAGCCATACGCGCGAAGTAGGTCACACCGGCGCGTTTCCTTTTTTTCCTCCCTATTATTGTTTTCGTTTTCGCTGTAATTCCGCTCGTTCGATTCCCCAAGCGATACTCGCGCGAGAGCTTTTCGAAGAAACGCGCGCATTGTGTTGCCGAAAACGCGAGAGAAGAAAAAAAATGCACTTAACGCGGTTCTATATCCGTGTGTGTGTGTGTGTGTGTGTGTATACGCGCAATCAGCAGGATAGCGCGCGATCTGACGACTCTATCCGGCGAGAACTCGGGGAATAATTTTCAAGTTTCTTTTGTTGGCTTCTATCGATCTCTCCGAGACAGTGGTTCAGAAAGGGTTTAAGAAATCAAAATCCCTTTCTTTTTAAAAAGGCAACAAAAGAATATTAACTAACTACCGAGGGATAAAATCATACTGGATAGTGTATACACACTCATCTAAATACATTTTGAAGTTTACTTTTCTCGCTCGCCTCGCGCTGTACGTATGTGCACAGAATACACGTATATACATCAGGCGATGCGCCGCAAAGAAAGTTCGCGAGCACTCGCGCTTTTCGGCGTTTATTTGTTTCTTTGGATATGTTAATTTTCGCGCACCGACGCGAACCAGGTGCGAAAAGTCTCTCGCCGAGTGAAAAGAAAGAAAATCGCGTCACGCGCGCACTTGCGAATGCGCGAGTGTGCCTTTGCGGCTGCGCGCCAACTCTCGGGAACTCGAGCTCGCGCTTCATCTCGATTCAGCGCAACTTTTTTGCCTGCTCGCAACACGGAGCGGAGAACCAGCTCGAGGGAAGGTAGTTTGAACGGATTTATGCCCGGGTACACTGTACAATTATAAATATGTGTTCAATTGATAATAATGGAGTATAATTTTTTGAGTATAAAGATTACACTATTAATACAGTAAATAATATTGATAAAGTAAATACTGAACATGTAAATGTATCGTATACTCATAATAGTGCAGCTCATACTTTCCCAGCGAAGTTTATCACGGTTACAGATGGGTTCTTATTTATTATTTGATATAGTAGCTAGTATTGACAGTCAGTGAATGTACAAGAGAAAACGTTTATTGGAAAATAAGAAACAATAATTCTTTTAGTGTTTTCATTGAAACTTTCATTCAGAGCTTTCATACAGTATTACATACCTTACGAGCAAAACGAGAATAGAAAAATTTCGGAATTTCAAACGGCACCGAATCCCAACAAAGCCACCCCGAAAGAGAAACTACCATTTTTCTCAGTCTTTATCTTCCTTCTAGCGTTAGAAAAATCCTCTGTTCTATGCACATATGTCCGCGGAGAAAAATAAAAAATTCCCCCGCATCTTCAGAGTCGAAGGAAAACACGTGGCAAAATCGATTTCAACAAAGCCACTCGGCAGAGCAAAGCCAACGAAATCCCGTCTATACCGCAACACGTCTTTCCTGCTTCAGCGCGCATACATATTCCAACAGCCGGAGCGACGTCTTCTCTTTGCCACTCCGACTATGTATGTACATACGCGATACATATCTGTATACATACCCACACAAATTTCATTAAATTACGCGACGTCGGGGTCATGGAGGCTGTGAACGTATATGTGTGGTGTACGGGTGTGAAGAACATGTAGTTGGGTTTCTTTGAGGCAAAAGTAGTAGGACAGGGATATACAGATGAATATTTGCTCGTGGAAACGAGGGTTGGATCTACTCGGATTCTATTTTTGAAGATACTGTTTCGTTATAACCAATTGGTGTGAATAAGTAAAGGGAGAAATGGTTTTGAGAAAAGGCAACTTGGAGGGTAGTTGGAGATCAGCGGAAGTTGGAAAGTGAAGAAGTGTGTTGGTTCTGGTTAAAGGGTAATTAAAAAGTTTTTATTGCGAATGCGTATCTTGGGGGGCTAATTACGATTTCGCATTACTTTGCATTTGACTATAACGATGAACGATAGGGTAGCACGAAAGTATCAATTAGTTCGCACGTATTAGAGCATTAGGACAGATTGAAGAGAATACATGCACAAAATAGTTTTTTTACCAGAACATTTTCAAGTATTTAAAAAAAACAAATTTATTAAACAAATTTTACGAAACATACTGATATATACGATGCGCACACTCATGTTTACGATATGTACATACATTCGCACATGTAATAAAGCTCCGGAAGTATACCAAGTCCAAGCAAGCTTTTATACTTTCATCCCCTCATCCCTCTTACTCGATCGTTGTCGTCAAACGCACTTCTTTGGCAACGGCCTGCTACGACCTTAGATATAAAATCGAGAGAGTCAACGGCGCACACATACACACACACATACCAAGTTTCAGAATTCGGCTTTAAATCTCTCTCTCTCTCTCTCTCTCTCTCTCTCTCTCTCTCTCTCTCTCTCTCTCTTTCTCTATATATCTATCTTTCTCGCTTTCTTTTCCCCCTGTTTCATACCCACCCACTCAAAGATTTTACTGGATATAGGAAACCGCTTTATAAAGATTAAAGATGTAGGCGAGGCCGTAAATTTAAAGAGAAATGGCATGGTTTTGGAAGCTTTAACCATAAAGCTTAAAGCGGTTTCATCCTGCTGATTTTAAAGCATTTCGTCTTTCTACTTCATCCCTTCAAGCAAATGCGTTAACAAAGAGTTAACAGGGAGTTAACGCATCCCCAGATATCTGAAATACATCGCATTGTTAAATGTTCTAGCAATAGATTTTTTTCAACTGTACAATTCTTTTTATTTGCTGAAAAAAAAATTTTTTAACTGTATCATTCTTACTTTTACCGTCATTTTAGCAGTTGATTGTTGTTGAAGTTAGGTAAGG
This sequence comes from Philotrypesis tridentata, assembly GCA_018906965.1. NCBI lineage: Eukaryota > Metazoa > Arthropoda > Insecta > Hymenoptera > Pteromalidae > Philotrypesis > Philotrypesis tridentata. The sequence goes on from JACCIB010000001.1 coordinate 13,285,941, forward strand.
AAATTTTGACGGAAATAACGTTGTTGGTATTAGAAAGCTTGAACAATTATTTAATTCAACAGCAATTCGATGCAATATTCAATGCTAGCAATAAAACTAGCGCTGCCTTCCAACAATCCAATAAGCATTCACTAAAGCTGTTTTGATTTAATTTTGGTACATAAGGACACACAAGCCGGGTGAGAATGATCCTTGCACAGCACTTCACAATATAGTCATGGGAAGTCAAAGCTACGTGAGGCTGCGACAGAGTCTTAATTCTCGGGATCGTAGCGTTAATAGCCCGAAGAACGAGCGGCTATATACGTTAACCCACGCGATTTACGTCGCAGATATCGTGGGTGGCTGACTCCCTCGCTACGCTGCGGTGGTGTATACATTATAGAGCAAACCTTCCAGGCAAGGTTTTCGTACACAACAGTTTCGTCGTTTCACTCGGCTCGAAGAGAAAACTTTGGCCAATTTCTCAATTAAAGCTTTTACTGAACTTTTATGTTTTCAAGTTTACCATATACGAGTTTTGCAAACACTGCTTAGAGATTATAATAATAATAACATGATAATATCAATACTTTACGATATCTTGCTTCGTTAAAATACTTTTATAGCACAGGGTGACCCAAATCCGCACTTAAGTCTTATTTCATTTCGGATTTGGGTAGGCTGCACTATAAAATTATATATACGATACTATAGTCAGCTAACTCGACCATCGCACGAACCCCTGTGCAATAGTGGGCTACTTAAGTCACATATATCGTAATGTATATACCATTCGAGAAAGGATTCTGTTCATTACTGTTCGTAGTAAGCGGCGGTTTCGCTTTATATACCAAGATTAATTTTTGAATCAGCAAAAGCTCGAATTTACGCGTAACCGCAGACAATAAATCGTTAATTTTAACTGTAACGCGATAAACCATTCGCAGAATACACAATCCTGAGCGTACTGACTCATTAGCATTTGAACGCTCGCGCACGACAACTTAATTAACGAAAAATCGCGCGTTTATCATCCAACATCGCGTATACATCCGAATTTTCGCGTAATGCAGAACTCGCCCGTTTCAATAATCACGCGTTAATAATTAATACGCGCTCCGACCATTTGATATGCATTCAGATATGTTTAAAGACATTTTATTTTCCATGTATATTTTTTCGGCTGAAGGCGCAAGACCAACGGCCAATATAATTTCCGTAAATATGTCGCTTTTGACGTAATTCTTTTTTTTTTTTATTTTACAGCTGTTGAGAAGCGGACGTGCATACCTGGAAAGCTAAAAGTCCTCTAGGCACGCTAGTGACGCCGCCGCGCCTCTTACAGGTATAAGTAATACCCTCGATGTACTCGTATATCTACACGAAATTTATATGCGCCTGGGCGTAACTGCGATCTCTGGGGTCCTATTTTCTACACTTTATCAGCGTTATATTATATCAATTTTGCTCGACCACGGTTCAACGATATACATTTTTATGATGTATTAAGTGGAGCCATTTGAACATCGCGTTAAAGTGCGTTGAGCCTCCTAGTATTGATTCTCGATCGAGGACTCAACGTCACACTGGTGATTCAACTGACGTATAATACGCACGAGAAGACAATAAACTAAAATTGTTGTAAATTATAATTTAAACGAAATATATCGGTAATACATTGCTTTTGCACGTTTGACAATCAAACATATATTTGATTGACGCTAACTGTTACATACACCTGCGCGTTAAAATTCTATCGGGGACCCACCTATTTTTATAAGAATAAACACGATAAGATTTACTTTTCAGTATACGCTCCATGACTCGATTAGTTGCACGTGCGTAAAAATCACCAACGTTAATTATAAAATAGAAAAACTTTAAGAAATATCGTACGTGTATGTGTATCACTCTATTTTATCAACGGAACCTTTGATCAAAGCCAAAGTTTTATTTTTTTTTTTTTTTATAAATTTTGAATTTAGGGAAAAAAATTTGTTTCGTTTCATTGATGCGTTTTTTTTACAGCAAATTATCGATTTCTGTAAAGTTTCTTTTTGAATTTTAGGGATGATAAACAAGAGATATTTCAGTTGGATAAAAACCATTGCATAGATCGTAAAATACCTTGAATTTAAAAAAATGTTGTCACATTAGCTTACCCGATTCTCTTGTTATTAACAAAAACGTGTTTTGAAATAGCATGTTTTTTTATGATAGCCTTTTTATACACTTTGGTTCAGTTCTTTACCCAACCTATAATTTTAAATATTTTCTGAGATTAAAAAATCGCAATTTTTTTAAATATCCGGCAGCGTATTTTATTTGTATTTTAATGTAGTTTTAGAATTACATACATCAATTGTTCAAATAGTTTTTGATTTGTCATGTTTTTAAATTATAAAAGGTAAAATTCTAGTATGGTAACAAGTCATGCCTTTGAATGTGATAATTAATAACACGTTTAATTATAAAATTTTTCATTACCCACGGCTCGAGAATTTATTTATTTTCCTTATTATAAATGATGCATTATTATTTATTGATTGATACATTTATTTCAGTATAGATGAATGCAAGTTACGTAACAATATTTTGTATAAGCGCGTCAAACAATAAAATCCTTTAATAATTATGTTCAATTATTCAAGCTGAACGTCAATTAACGCACAAGTAATTCTTAGAAAAATGCAGTTGAATTAAATGATGAGATTCGCATTTGGAGGTGGCAGTATTGGCAACGGCTTTTCACGAAAAGCTGATCGAAAAGGCAGCTTTAAAAGCCTCGAAATTCGCCAAAAGCCGTGAAAGCGATGAATTTTGAATTTTGCGCGGATTGTTCTTGTTTTTTTCCCCTCGCGGCCATTCCATTAACTCATACGGCGATTCGACCATTTACTAAAGTGCACACGGTTGTCAATATCCTACGACGAAAACCTACGAAATTGGCAGCGAAAAAGTTCGGCGGGAAAAGCTCACTTTTAGATCATCATCTAAGGGGATACAGCTTTCGCATCGCACGACCTTCCCTTCGAAACGATTATCGCCCGTAAACAAGTTGTAAGGAAGTATAAACTCCGCGGGAAAAGGGGCTTAAACGCGCAGTTTCCGATGTGTTTCTACGCTCACTTTTACCGCTGAGCTTTCAAGCGAAAACTATATCTGCGCGCTCGTGCGTGCGTGTGTGTAAGTGTACGCGTGTGTGTGTGTGTGTGTGTGTCGGAAAACTTTTGACCTCGCAATCAAACGGCAATGTGCTGTTCAGAAATAAAGTATCGAGCTCCTCACGGTTCAACGGAACTATTTATAGTCATCTTTATTTACCTCTTATCGAGCGAGACGCTCTCGAGCATGTTGTGTATAATTCCAACGATTCTCTCTCCCCCTAATTAATTCTAAATAATGAAGCTATATACAGCGCTCTTCGCGTTTATCGAGAGTAGCACTTAGCTCCGACCGAAATCAATAGCGATTGTAACCTCATAATACCTGTCTCTTCCAGTCTCTACGCTTTTATTTTTATTGCCTATAATCGCGTTACGCCTCGCGCGCCGACGTATAAGAAAGAGACAGAGGACTTAATGGATTAGATTTTAATTTCGAGATTAAATCTACGTCGCTTATTCGCCAGACGTTAAGTCATTCCGGCGGCTTGCATAATAAAGCTGGTAGATGAAAAGTACGACTTTCAAAGTATAGCCCGTCGGGGAACGACGCGAGGTGTACAGGCGCATATATATACGTCACGCGTATAGATTCCGTGAGTTTGCGCGTCTCTGAAAATTGCGGTGTACACATCGTTACCGAAACGACCATCTAATTCGAGCCTCAGCGAAAAAACGACGCTGATTATGCGTCGCTCTTTTTTTCCTCTATCCATCCGCTCTCGCGGCCTTCGGAATGTTGGGGGACGATAGGTCGTATATCGGTTTGTGCCTCAGCTTAAAATTACATCCTGTGTACGAAGAGACGATATTGCCGTCGGCTTGTTTCTCTCAATTTCTCGTCTATACGATACCGCACGACGTTAACGTAACGTTACCCAATCCCCGAGTCGAGGGGATGATCGCAGACAGTGTGGCGCTTGAAAACGCCAAGATTGATTTTGAAAGAGAAAAATTAAAAAGCTCCCGCTGAAAGCTCGATTTTCTTGGCCGATGTAGCATTGCGGTTAATTCCCAACGGCGCTCTCTCTTTCTCTCTCTCTCTCTCTCTCTCTCTCTCCATTCTCGAGAGAACGAACGAGATAAATAATTCATCGGGGGAGGAGAGATGAAAGGCACAAGCGCGCTATTTTTGCCCGGTGATTTGCATAAACTTGTGCCGGAGACGCGCGGCGCCGTATAATTTCCGCGGCGAACGATAAAAATATCCTCCTCTCGTTCATTAATTTTTTTCCCCCCTTTTTTCGAATTTCCCGCGCTTTTATTATAATGAGCCTCTTATCTGAGGTGAAGCTCGCGCTTTTTATCCTCGCTTTTACGGCGCGCGCGCACACACACACACGTGCACCCATACGCGCTTGCGCGCAGTCGTTAAAAATTACGATAATTTAGTTACACGCCGATTAAGCGAACGAGCGCACTGCGTCGTAATTGTGGATGCTGCGTTATATCCGTGTAGTAATCACCTTTATTTAAACTCCGACTCGTTTCGCGGTGTGTCCCCCCTTGAATAAAAAGGTGTACACACGTAAATACTATGCGCGCACAAGTTGCGGAGGCGCATCGAAAAACTTGGCTCCCCTCTCATTTCGTTTTCTCGATGAAATCATTCCTAATTCGGTTTAATTATGCAACGGAACTGTGTCTACGACCTACGCATTATTAGTCAAAGTGCCGCGTCGCGTTATGTTCTTCATTATGAAAAGGTTGTCGCGGTCGTGAAAGCTTGATGACAATTAAATTAGCGTCACTATTTATTTTCCTAATTAAACTCAGCGTTTGCCTGGCTCGTGAATTATTCTAATAAGGATACTATATCTCTCGTGAATAATGGCATATGCGCGTGTTTACGGCAAGGTGTGACATGTTTACCGTTTTTTTTTTTCATTTTTTTTCTCCATATACAGAGAGACACACAAAAGTTAGGAGAGAGCATAAATTGTTTAAGAAAAGCTTGCCCACTGCTCGCAGCGCATCCATTTCTTTTCTCACAAGAGGCGAGAGTCACAGTTTCCTCGTCCGACCATACACGACTATTTTCTACTGAAACGTAGGAGTCATATTGCCAAACTTCGCACAATAGCGCACTTTTATTCCCATCGCTCGAAGGCCAGGCTGTTACGCGACATCGCATAAATTACTTGCACGCTAACGCGAAAGCCTTGAGCCAATAAAAAAAGCCGAAATAGCGAATTGCCGACGATAGCGCGGGTTCCGTCGGGAAAAGGCGCGCGTGTAACGATGGCGCGTCACTTTGCTTTGAGCGGCATGAAACGTGTATTTTCCTGGTAAGGACGAGGCGTCTGTTACGTTACTTAAAGGCAGAGAGAGAGAGAGAGAGAGAGAGAGAGAGAGAGTAGTTTGTTACTACTAGACGCGCACTTTGCACTGTGTATATACTGATGTATCCCTCGATATAGCTGAAACACACATTGGATTATTATACTTAATTCAATCGCACACGACTACAAATCCACTCGCAACACACACACACACACGCGCGCGCGCGTTCATAACTGTTCAATCATTCATTGGCATATTCGAACGGAACCCAATAACATTAAATTAGAAGCATCATTGCACTTCAGGTATAACATATATATCCTGAAGTGTGTATCCATCCATCATCCGAGTGAGACACGAGAGGAAAATGAGTCGGAATGACGGCTCATGAAAATTGAAGCACACCTGTGCGGCTATGAGGAGCGTAAATTAACCAGAGCCTTATAAGACTCACGGCGAGAAAGAAAGAGGGAGAAATATATATTTATATGTAGTGAGAGAGAGAGAGAGAGAGACTGCAGAAGTGGAGCGATATATCCGTAAAAAGGGATGAAGAGTATCTTTTCGATACGAGGGCAGAGAGAGAGAGAGAGAGAGACGTGCACGGCTTTCCGCGTCACCCATGGGGTACCGTGCGAGGCACGCGTTCCCGTTGTTTTACATGGCGGGTATCCCCAGGAGGCCTACACCATGCCCCCCACACTATTCACCTCGTCCCCCTTTTTTCCTCGATATGTATGAGCAAGAGAGAAAGGAACTAAGGGGGGCGACCGCGGACTCGTGTGGAGAGAGTGAAGAACGTCCAGCGCTTCTCCGCTTCTCTGCAGTATAACATTTATATATGCGTGTCTTGCAAGCAATTTGACCCGATATATATATATACACACACATACACACACCGTCGTGCGCGTATATATACATACCCCTAAAGATCTCGTCAATAACATTTCATTGTATACTCATCGTTTTACAAGGATTTCAAGAAACTTTCAGAAAGCCGCCGGCCCTGCTACAAGGGTCGAGCGCAGTATCAGTATATTGCTTATAGATTTCTCACTCGCTCGCGCGACGACGACGATCGCGCGGACGGAGAAGTGACGCGAGACGCCCAAGTCTACGCGAATACGCGTCCCGAGCGAAACTAGATCGCTATACGCGCGCACATCGTACGCGGAATGCACGGCCGGGAATTACTATATACGTAAAGAGCCGGAGGGCCAATACGCGCCGGTCGGCGCGTGTGTATACGCATTCAACAAGTGCTCGCACCGCCGCAGCCGCCGCGCTGCAGGCCAGCTCCGCGAGCGATTTTGCACGCGCGCACCTTCTCGCCCCGTTCACGCGGACGGAACCTTCGTCGAGACTCGCCGGCGAGACTGTGTCTCGGGTTACGACGCTCCTTCCTCCGTCTCGCGCACCGTCCGACAGCCGCGGACGAAGCTGCAGGCAGGAGCTTACGCGAGAGGACAAAGGCGTCGCGTCCTCGACGCGCACCGCGGAATCGCCGTCGTCGCCCTCACTCACTCGAGACACTCCTCATAAATATATACGTATGTCTGTATATATTTATATGTTTGTGTATGCGCAAGGACATACGACAGCAAGCAATTGTTGGTGTTTTTGCTTCTTTCGGAAAGAAAAAAAAAATTGCTTTGAAAAAAAGAAAAGGTATAACTGAGAGCGATATATATTATATCTGAAGCCGACAGCAAGAAGTAATGAAGTATATAAAAGAAGAAGTGGTGTAGAGGAAGATATAGTAAATGGAAGAGCTGTTTGTATATATGGTGAGCTCGGTATTATTATCTCGGCGAGTTTGGGGGGGATATTTACCACCGCGAGTAAATACTTCTCTTAGGCAACTCTCTCGCTCGCTCTTTCTCGCTCGCTCAAAGCTTCTCGGTCTCGGTTAAACGCGCGCGCTGATGGACCGCCGTCGCCGCCGGAGACACGTTGGGCCGCTGGTTCTGCTGCCGCCGACGCCGCCGCCGCTGCTGCTGCTGCTGCTGCTGCTGCTGCTGCCGATGCTGATCTGTGTGCCGGCGGCTCCTCCGCTCTTTCCGCTGCTGATGCGTCCCCCACGAGGTGTCGACAAGCGAACCAACAACAACAACGACAAAACAAGACACTGAATTTTCTCGCTTTCACTTTGACCGCTCTCTCTCTCTCTCTCTATCTATATATCTATCTCTCTCTCTCTCTCTCTCTCTCTCGCGAATTTATGTATAAGGGGTTATTTACGTTGAGTGCCTTCGGCGAGTAGCCCGTAGTCGAAAGAATTTCTCTTTCTCTCACTCTCTCTCTCTCTCTCTCTCTTTCTCTATCTCTCTCCCTATCTCACTGACTATCGCTCTCTCTCTTTCCCTTTGCCTCTCAATTGGCTTGCGCTTGCGGCGATGATCGAGAGCAGGTGTGCGTGTGCGTGCTTGGTTGCGTGCGTGGGTGGGTGGTCGGTCGGTGTTGGGAAACGTCGCTCTGCCTCTGCGAGTCGGAGCGTGTGCGTCTGGCTGGATTGAGAGAACCGGTGGAACTGCACGGTTGCGGTATGCCGTGGCGCGCGCCGCGGGCCGGTCCTTTATATCCCCGGAAATTATTGATCCCACCCCCCCGGTTGGAAGCGAGAGCGCGTATAGCGGAGCCACCGCTTGCCAGAGCGAGAGACACATAGAGCCGGCGCGCGCACGCGCCTTCCGAGGGAAAGGGTATACGTGCGCGCGGAGGAGAGAGAGAGAGAGAGGGCGGATACACGCGCGATCTGAGAGGGAGAGTGAGAGAGAGAGAGAGAGGGAGAGAGAGCTTTTGGGGGATGTCTTTGAGCTTTTCGAGGTGGATTTTTGCGGAGGCAGACGGTTTTTGCTGGACGAGAGGGGCAGTTTTGCGGAGTGTTTTTTTTTGTTTTTGTTTTTGCTGCGGGTTGATGTTGGCTCTGCTGTTTGGAGAGGGTGTTGTTGGACTGATATTGAGGAGAATTTTTCGGTCAGAGAATTGAATTTCGCGCGCTTTTTAAGCCGCCGCTTGGAACGGTGAATGGACAGAAGTAAGCTATTAGCGGTGCATTGATGAGTTGAAGAACACGAAATTATCAGCTGATTTTGAAAATTGTATAGACCTATAACACGCACCATGAATTGCGTAAAATGAAATATATATGTAGCTGTTGGGTCTGCTATGGCTTGAATGAAGCAACGCGTTTTGAAAAATTAATGTTACGCGCGGAAACTTTTTCGGTTGGATATTTATACCGCTTGTGCTAATTATAGTAAGTCAATTAAAGTGAAAATTAAGAAGAAATAATTCAGCGAAAAGGCCAATTACAAGTCAAATGGAACTATGATTTATTCGTAGCCTATTTATTCGTATCGGTTAATTCCATATATGGGTCATTCTTCCAAAAGTGGTGTTTTTCATGTCCGCAGTCTAAAAATAGACTTTTTGGAAGCTTTTTGATTCGGGGAACGGATAAAATTCTTGTACTAAATGTACTTAATAAATGAGAATACATATCTAAACATTCCCTTCAACGTGTATCGTTGGTTGCAGTTATAAGGCTACAATGTAATTACCGTACAACATGTCTCCTAAGAGAGTTACATTAATAAAAACACTGCTAGACTTCGGATATGCAAATAAACACCCGCCAAGCCACGTGGTTTTCAAAAGAAACATATTATTAAAAAGCCTATTATATATATGATTTTATGCATTCCTGTATAGCCATACAAACTTAAAAACTTAATTTTGCATTGTTGAACTTCGCGCCTATTTTCCATCAGTGTTACCATTCTTCATCGCGAAATCGATTTAGGCAAATACATTTCAAATTCAGCCATCTTAAGGCATATTTTGCATAACTGCTTTTTTTTGTATTGTTGTTGTAACAGTTTTTATGCAGACTTGTTGAGGTAGAAAAACATTGTCATTAACGTAATGCAGGCTAGCGCGTGATAGGTAAATAAATGTAAAATCTAAATGAGCAAAAAATGTTAAAAACTTTCTTAAAAGAAACCATTCGCAAGGAAATTTGATTATTTATTAATGGCTCTTTACAGCGTAACATTTAGTGGTGAAATGTCAATAACGTAACATGTCATTAACGTAACAATCCCTCCGTTTGCCTATGTGTTAATCTTATGGACAAAACTTAATTACAGCTGTAGTATTTTCCAAATAAACTATGTTTTCTTATACCTTAAATAGCAAAAAGCCACTATCGGTTACCCTCAAATCGGTCTTTTTTATGTGGTCTATTTTTTAAGATAAAAAACACCACTTTTGAAAGAGTGACCCATGTACGCTATTTGGGGCAAGCGTATCAGTCCGAATTCGCAGAGCTAAACGTGTAGCTATAATACGGTAAGCCGTCTGTAATCACTTACACCCATTAGGATATAATACTTGTGTGTATATAAGTAAAGCTAATTCGATCATCGCATACCTCTCTCCATTTACATTTTCAACTGTTATTTCAATAGCCTTGAAACCCTGAAAAACAATACAATACTTACTCGCATTGTTAACGGCTGAAATTCGATCGAGTGATAAGTGCATTCAAAAGAAGAACATTCAATTGTCGACGAAATTCTGGTATTAACTCCCACCACCACTGGAATGTCAGCAGAACCACTTGATAAAACAAGCCACCCATATTCGAGTATTTATGGGCAGCCAAAAAACAATAGAATACTTTAATCGACGCGGATATTTATACTCGTATAGCTGAGGCAGAAAAGTAGATTACGTATCGTCAAATTGGGTCAGGACGAGCATCGGTAGCCCTGCAAAACATTTGAGTAAATATCAGGCACCTTTGGGCCGGGTATAGATTTCACTTTAGAAGTTTATGTATGCATGTATATTATACATACGTCGTTAGAGTTTCGATTTCATTTGTGACACGAATGAACAAGTAGAATAATGAATTCGCTCCTTTATCGAGCAGGATGACCAAAATATTTATGTGCGTGCAATTAGCGACGAAGTGTTTTCCCAAAAAGTGTAGCTTCTATAAATGGATCGATCAATTAGCGAACATTTATATTAGTGAGGAGTGGAAGAGAGGATATATCTAATCGCAAGCCATAAGTGTCCTGTCTATTTCTGTACGGCTGCTTTAAAAATAAAAGCTTTAGCCTTGAATGATCACAGTATGTGCAAATATGTCACTATAATTAATCAAGAATTAGTATATTATTAGGTACTTGGCGTCTGACGTGTCTCGTCTATGACCACTTACGCGCGAATCGTTCACCAAAGTCTGCTATGTACAAAAGCGCAGAGCCAAATTTACAGGCGACTCAGCCGAGAATGACAATCACATATAGTAATGACATATAATCTCGAAGATAAAGCAACAGGATACGGCGAGCTGATTCCAATTAATCCAGAGCATCGGAACGTATTTGCCTATTTTTATACTGAAATCAATTAACCCCTGACAGCACAAAGGGAACAGAAAAGAATACAGCACTGTCCCCGTCGAATGCTCTCAACACATGCATATGTACATACATATTCGTATTCCACTCTCGATTTCCATTCTGCACGCATAAAGTCACGGAGAGCTGGACAGGCGTGAGCTCGGAAGAAATTGACGGATTCCCTCGACGTTCAATGCATGTAATTGCGCGGCCGTTGCAGTCGTTGTTAGGAAAATCGCCGAGCAGTCGATATAGCTATTGTGCAAAATTAATTTTTGTTTTACAACCAAAGCGTCGAGAGTCGCGTGTAAATTCATACACGTACACACACACATATTACGAAGCAACAGTCTGCGATTCACCTACTTGCAAACAGTTATAAATAGTCGAGCGCATTAACTTGGCCGACGTCCCGAGTGACAACATCAGAATCGGTGCCGCGGCCAGTATACGTATATGCGAAGTTTGGAAATCGTTCGCCGATATCACGCCTGGCCTCGGGGTCAAACTAGTCTCGCCGCGCGGATAATGGTAACAACTCGCGCGCGGCGCGCTTTCCACCTTTTGATTCGATATATAGACCTTGGCATCGCTGGCCTCGTTCTCTCCCTCCACGCACGCATTTCGCGAAACTCGTCGCACCTATTATCGCGCGTAAAAGCGTTGTCGCGCGCACACATAACGCCTGGCCCCCATCGCCTCGAAATCCCTCTTAATTAAAACGCGCCGACTGCACGAGAGGATCGTCGGGGAGAGAGAGAGAGAGAGAGAGACAGAGAAAATAAACCTTGTTTATTTTTTCCCGCTTTTTACGCCGCGTCGCCTAATGAAACGTCGTGCCGAGACAGACGCTATTGTAATATTTACGCCGTGACGCTGCTATAGAGTGGGGAAGAGCCCGACGATTCGCGTCTGCCCTGGAATAGAAAGCCGCAGAGACGCGCAGGGGCTGGACGATCATGGAAAATGCGCGCGGACGATTTCGGATGTATTTCGTTGTGGGCCGACGAATCGATGGGCGCACGGTCGCAGGAGTGAGGAATTATTATCGGGAATGCCGATGATCGCGATAGAGCCTAATATAGCTCGCTCGAAAAGTCCAATCAAAAATATCTCCTATATCTCCTTCTCCGCGACGTTTGGACGCGCGTGCATTACAGCGCGGTTAAGCGCAGCTGTCAGGATGTAACAAAGTAAAACGTATAAATCCAGTTTTAATAAGCACATTTCCAGCGAGTTATCGTTTAGAAAGTTGTTGTATTTTTTTTCATCCACATATATGAGTATCATCGTGTGTCCTGACTTGGAATACTGTTTCAGTGCGAAATGAGCTTGATGTGGATAAACAGTTCGGTCGAATGGCACGTACAATGCGTATAATTATAGTTGGATTAAATTGCGCGCATTAATGAAAAGCTGCTGACGTGTGAATTTGAAAAAAAAGTTCCGCTATCGAATTAAATCGATGATAAAAACAAGCAAGTCGCTTATACTCGCGTGCAATAAAACTGCTCCTCCGTGGCTTTTCTCACTGAATGTAATTTTCCGTTAGAAGCGTAAGCAAGACATTCTTTTGCGGCTAAACTGCGTATAGGGCTGTGTAGGGCTGCGTAGGCTGCGTCAGTTTCGCTATGATAATTTTGGGGATGAAATTCGTGTCTCCGTAAATAGATATACAGAGGAAATTCTCAGTAAGCTGATTAGTTGTCTATGCGATGCTCGACACGACGCCCCCGCATAATAATATAATTCGTCGCTACATGGGCTCGACTGATATATCGTTGTCTGGGAAACTGGCTATGAATGTATGCGTGTGTTTATGCTTTAGCTTGAATCTTTTATCGGCAGTTTTTGCCTTCAGTCTTTGCGATTGCGTTTCTTCGTGGCTCTTGGTGATTCAGGAAGTTAAGCTCGGGAAAGCAAGGGGACTTTCTTTATTAGAAGCTAATGACGTGGGACGAGAGTTAATTGATTGGCTTTCAACTTATTTTAAGAATTCACGTCCTGACGGAGTGCTTATTAAATAGGGACATTTTCTATCAAAATCAGCTGTTCAATCAAAATGGGGTCATGTATAATAAATAATTAAACATTCAAATTTCGTAGCGCAGTGCACAGCATAAAATATGAATGTCTCGAGAAGAGTGACGAAATTTAAATAATGCGTCAAATTCGAATTCCCTTCCCCGAGATGCTCATGCGAGGAAATCTTTGTAAAATCTAGGGCTAATCAAGTAAGTGTACAATTCTCAAAAATGGAGCGCACAAAAATGGAGCAAACATGACTTGTGTCACTCATTATTCACCCAAAATACACAAAAAGCTGAGGAACGTACAAAAAAGTTCTTAATTGTGACGCTGTTAAAGTCAAAGTCAATAGAGACAAAGTCAATATATGTTCTCCATTTCTTCGTACAATACATTTATACTCACCAAACTTACCTATTAATCTCCTAACCACACCCTCAAACCGTCCAATCCAGTAATTAACACCAGCTTTAAAAAAAAAAACGATTGAACCAAATTGAATCTTTCACACCTCGACACGTGAGCCTAATCAGTTCTCACCTATTCAATTATGGCTCGAGGCCTTTTTTTTGCACCTCCGCATATCGCGTGCAGATACGTAAACATAAACAGACGACGACGAGGTGTACAATCCAACCGATGCGAACCATTGCTCGAGCACCACCGGTTGATTGCGCGCGCTAAATAATTTTCGATTGGCCTCGAGCGTAGCGCCCACGCGCTCTCGCCTTTTTCAGCGCTATCCCTATATATAACGGCCCATACGCCTGGAATGTTTGCATATTTATCTGAATTATTTCAGGCGCGATATTCCACGTGTGAAAAGAGGCTTTTTTTATCGATAGAGAAAAAGGGGGCGGGAGGGGAGGGTGTAGAAAAAAGGTATACGCGCGTTGATAAGCAATGCGTGACTTGTTTGCCTGATAAAAAAAGCTGTCGGATATATAAGCACTTTTTGTTGGGACGAAAGTGTCGTACACGCTCGAAAAGGGTACGATGTCACGCAGTTTGCCTAGTCACTTCACGTACGACGTGTATCAAGAAAAACATCGTTTGCTCTACTAATTAATATGCGAGTGTTTCGAGTTGTCGTGTGCACTGTCGTGGTGTTAAAAAAATAAAGATTCAATCCGATACTATTATCGGAGCTGCATATATTATTAAATGTACACATGTACGCGATTGGCCTAACGAAAATTGATTCTCACTCGTTTATTTATCAATATATAGCCTGTCTACTCCTCATCATTCAAATGAGTGTTTTTCGTTCTGAACACATGTATAGTACAGTATTAAGAAAAAGAGAGAGAGAGAGAGAGAGAGAGGAAACTCCTCTGCATAAACGCGCTTTGTTTAGCACGTGTGCTCGACCATTTTTCGCGACTGAATGAATGACTGAATGTATACGCTGTAAGCATGGGGAAGAAGAACTGTGTGTGAATGAGAGCCAAGTGTCGAGGTATCGTAAGTAGTCGATAAAGCCGCGATCAGTGACATCTTGTGATAAGTACAGAAAATCTTTGTTCATGCTATTCATTGAAGCTATTTCGTTTAAGGGCTGTTCTGTGATTTTGCATCGTTAAAAAGAAACTAAAACATATCTCAATAGAAGCTAAAATGTCTCTTCATTAAATTTAATATGATAAAAAAATGTGTAAATTTTCTTGCGCAATGTGAACCGTCTACAGAAAAGCTACCCTTTTTCGATTATTATACAAGAACATGAATTCTTGTACAATAATCAGAAAATGGGTATAACATGAGATATAGTTCTCAATTACTTTACATAGGTATATGTACTAAAGATATATTATAATTATATACCATCAAAAAATAATTTGCTCACATTTTTAAAATGTATTTTTATTTATATTTTTAAACCCTTTCGGTATAATAGTGCTGGTTTTTTAATAGACTGATGTATATATTCTTTAGTATATATCTGTGGCTTACAGGAAGAACCACTTAAGTGACATTTTCGTGTTTTCGAGAAAAAGCGATTTCAATGTCTGGAGTAATATGTAAGATCGAAATGTCAGAGAAAAGATCTAAGTATTGGCTCATTTGATTAGGTATCTGATACGGATACAACCGTAGTATTACATTTGTAAATAGCTTCTTTCTCGACGCCCAAGTTAAACAAATTACTCGAGTTAAGTGGTTCTGCGGGAACTTTGCAGATAAGTGGTTATGCAGTCACTTTCTTTGAGGGTTCGTAACTAATGTAATTTGCGATTAAAAAAATTCGGGCGGAACATATTTTTAAAGTTTAACTCATGCCCTTTCCAATGGTATAATTAAAATTTTCGAAATTTGTTATTAACTATGAGAAAAAACGGTTTAAAGGAAAAAAGCATGGTTTTTCCACAATTTTTTGTTTTAATTCGAGATTTCAAGAACGTTTTCATTTGCAATGTATCTGGAACCCCTCTAACCAATGAGATAAATGTCCAAACCTAAAAGATACGTGATTTGGGGATTGATTTTGAACCTCGGTGTGATCAAACTGGCGCATATTATAATTGAAAATTTTTTACGAAGACTTTTACGAATTTTTTATTCAGATACCACGCACTTTTGGAAAAAATGTTCAAGAGTAATAAGTTCTTAGAATCAGCTAAGGAATACGTATGAATTTTATCAGAGCGATTCCAGTAATTTTTTTGTTTTTGCAAATTGACAATTTTTGAAAAATTTAAAAACGTTAAAAAAATTTTTTTAAATTTAAAAAAACCGACGAATACATCGGTATAGGTAATTAGATATATATTATACCGCTTTAATGTACTCCACACGGTGTATCTCGCACAAAAATAAAAAAAACAAGTGCACTTAAGTGGTTCTGCGGTAACATTTTTACGAGAGATGCAGTTAAGTGATTATGCAATCGGCTGGCATTGAAAATATTTGTGCATTTCGGAAATCCTACTATTGTACAATGAAAAAGGGTACTAAGAGCACCTCGAATTCGACATAAAAAAATTTTTCGCAAAATGTCACTTAAGTGGTTCTTCCTGCAAGCCACAGATATCTATATGACGTTATTGAGAGCATAAGGAATCCTTACTTTAATTCAATGTTAAGCTTTTCCAATTAATTATGTAGACAGCCTCAAGGTATGCCATAGGATCATGTTTGTTATATAATTCCTGTCTCTTTACGATATAAAAATCCATATCTCATTTCTGTACCGGAAGTATCGACATTCTTTATATGTCGATGTATGAATATTCCATTTTGTATTTCTCGTGCAGTTATAAATTACAAGTTAATTAAAAATATACAAAAATAATAAGTCTTGATTATTTTATTTATTTACTTATTTATTTATGTATTTTGCAGTTAGTATGTTCTTTACATATCAAATTATAAAAACATCTCAATGTGCATTCAATGATATATTCTCTAAACGGCTTAGTTAAATGCGTATAAATCATATCAGTTTGCTTAAACCCATGCATTTAATAATTCCAATAGGAAACCGTTGAAAAACAAAAAAATCAATCAATGTGGATCGAAAACTGACAATCCATACTTCTGAGACATTGCTTTTGAAATCATAAAAGATTATAATTTGTAAGTCATATGTGCATCCAAGATCTTTGGAAATAAGGTAAAACAGATATCGAACGATAATTAGAAATATTACTATTGCTATATCGTTTAAACAATTATAAGACACATGAATTCCATAAGGAAAACGTCCAATTAGTAATGTACTAACAAACTTAATAAAATAAACTGAAAATAATATCAGCGCCTAAATTCTCATTATATCAAGATCACTAATAATTCCACGTAAATATTCAACGCAGAAAATTCAATATTCAACATATCATCGTTGCCCCTATGTATTAATATCCTTACACAAATTTTTAAAACCTAAAGTATATGGAGCCAAGTATTCTAGAACAACTTTTCTCTGATTTAAAAACAGAAATTTTCACAAATGATGTATAATTAAAGTAAAATTTATACTTGAATCGTAACGATCGAACTCACAATACCCGCTGCATCTTTTAAGTTTAATAGAATTGAGTGAATCAAGTGCACGATTTTACTGACAATATGCAATCTTTTTGATTCATTAAAGTATTATCTTAAATACAATCTTGAATTACGTGTGATATCAGAATCAATTATACTGTAAACAATATTCTAAAATTATTCACAACTAAAACTCTAAAAACTTGTAAGGAAGAAATAATCTTTATTCATTTAATTAATTCAAGTATATCGATGTGCCGTAATAAATTTATATTTTTAAAGAATCTCCATGCAATTCTAACTAACTTCAAAATGGAAAATTCGCCAAAAGCAGATCGTACCAACATTTAATCAACGAATCCTGGAAAATTTTTTCGAGATTTTGACTAAACAATCTGAAGTTATGGTAAAAAAAATGAAAGTAGAACTCAATAGAGGAGAATTCGGCAAAATCTCCTGCGCTGCTCTATGGACTTTTGAAATGATTTGCACGATAAGAAATTTAATGACCTACGTCTTAGCAAAAATTTTATTATTTCCGTTTGTATTACACATTTTAAATAATTTATATTTAAAATCATCATGAGCGCACAATGATATTCAATTAGACGTTCTAAGTTGTTCTAAGAAATTATTGCTACTTTGCAATGAATACATAAAAATGATTAAAAGTTGAATATTGTGTCAAAAATAATAAATATACAACTGAAGTAATGAGTTTTTATTGGTTTTTTTAATGATTTCTCATTTTATATGCCTAATACAATATCAAATACTGATTTGCTCCCTTTGTATAAGAGGAATAAGTAGTCGATTAATTTTCGTAAAACTGAAAATTTCCAAGTATTTTGTATTCCTATATATCTATAGCGCTAGGAGTGCTCAACTCGGTTGGTGGCGACCTCTACAGGCATGTCCGTCAATCGGAAATATACTGACTAGTAGCCGCAGTAGGGTTATCATACGTCGACTGCTCCGAGAGAGAGAGATATATATATATACATACATACTACGCAGTAAAAGCGAAGAGCTCTGACTCGCGGGAGTCGCGGGTCAGATCAGTACGTATATATGTACAGCAGAGAGTATAGCGTGTAAGGTGCCAGAGTAGAGCAGTCCACAGTCAGCCGAGAAGAGTATACTACAGTCTGCTATACAGTCTCGTCAGTATCGCGCAGCGGAAAGCAGCACAGAGGATCGCGACTGTGAAATAATAAGTGCCGTCGTCGTCGTCGTCGTCGTCGTCGTCGTCGTCATCGTTGTCGTCGTCGTTGTTGCTGCGCAGCGCGTATATATGGATATATACGGAGGACAGCGACCAACCGAGTCCATAGAGTGTCATCCTTGATAAGCTCGCGGCTCCTCTTGTTCCGCGGAAACGAGGGGGCCACCTCGGCGTGGACCCGAAGGTTGGGACTCGGAAATTAGAGTTAAAGTTATCAGCGCAGAGCGCGACACAGACAGCAAGATGGACGAGGGTCGAGTCCAACCAGAGGCTGTGAGTTCACAGTCCTGGAGGGACACGTCCGACGAGACGACGTCGGAAAAGCAGTGGACACCTCTCAAGAAATTGCAAAACAAGCTTTACGATAAGGCCCAGATCAGGCCATCCTCCAGAGATGCCAAACTCAAAATGGCTATGCATCACGACCTGCTGCGACGCTTCGCCGCCTGTCGCAACAACAAGGACGGCGAGCAGGTTCGTCGCCCTCTCTTTCTTTCTAATTTCTTTTTTCTATGTGCATACGTACTGTACAGTGTGCGTGTGTGTGCTCTTTGTCTGATGCGCACTCTCGCGGGGACCCTTTCACTGCGTGGCTGAGATCGATTTTTTTTCTTTCTCTCCTGACTGCAGAAGTGCAGATTCAGGGGAGGCCATTTAAACTGCTCACTGCATATGGGAGAGAGAGAGAGAGAGAGAGAGAGAGAGACAGATATACATATGATTACTCATGTGTAGTATGTATGTGTGTACCATCTGTGTGGCACTCCCTTCTCCCTTGGAACATGGATCCCACTCCTGGATTTTTGTTTTGTGAAAGTTGCCTGTAGGAAACTGATATTCATTGGTCTCTGACAACCTGGAAAAAGTCTTTTTTTGGTCATATTAACTCTTGTTGTTTGATGTCTATGTTGAAATTCTACAGTCGGCTGTATTCTTTTGCAATTTGAATAACTAGTTTTTCCAGTCAAATTACTCCAGTGCGTTGTGTGTACATTTGTGCGCATACTTAGTCCCTGAACCACAGATATAACTAAAAGAGGAAAAAGGAAGTTAATATCAAATGTGTACACAATTACACATTGATTTAGAGCTTTCAATTCTGACACTGAACTGTACATTTATGTAAATAACAAGAATCTAGGTTGTGCTTACTAATCGCTTAAAATATATGTATATATACCCAGCAGAATTAACCATTGTTTTGCTTATCTGTTATTTTTTAAATAGTATGGATTAATTATTTATTATGTATGTATAAATATTTTTTAGTTTTATAATAAGCTTATTCAACAAAAAGTTCTTTACTTGTAAGTACAAATTATAAAGCTTCTGTTTTTCTGATTTCTTTCTCTACTTCATAAATTATTAAGACTATTTTTAGCTTTGACAATTTTTCATCGTTAAATAATTTGTGATATAATTCTTTAGAAAGAAAAATTTTGTGTGAGCAAATAATGATATGTAGAATTTGTCAATTTTTATACAGGTTAAAAGACTTTTACTACATTTAAAGTTAATTTTAGGCAAAACATACACAACTTATCAATATAATATTACATTAATTTTGTTTTAGGCACACATCAAGGACAGATTCAATTTTGTACAGAAACCTCGACAAATACATAGAAGAACACGCCCCACAACTAAGCTAGGAATGTTATTGATGAAGAATGTTAAGCTTGACGAAGACAAAAGTTTAGAGTGTAAACTTGTCCATGGTCTCTCAACAATGAGCTGCTATGAGAATGTCCCGCGAGAGCAACCAGATGAAATAGGTGATGGAATTGTGTTAGAAAGCGCACCTGACGTGACAGAAATGTTGGAAAATGTCAGTATTCGTGAACCTTATCATATGACTAATGATCCAATTCCTAAAACTTTATCTACGGATCTCATTGATCGAACAGTGTCGTTGGATATTGGTGCAAACTTGCAGAACTCACCTGGTTCGCAGTTATCAGTTATTAATGGCATTGAAGTTGATTTTTCTAGAGGATTTAGAGAGTAAGTGTAGTTTTATACATTCACCGACATTCAGGCTAAAGATTTTTATTATATTGTTGCGAAATCATAATGAAATCATCTAAATGTACATTTTTCTTTTTTGTTCTTCATAAATTACATTTATACTTGAATTGTAGTATAATTTACAGCATTTTATATTTACCTCTTTTTGTAACGATATTTTACAGCAATAAACGAAATTATTGACTAATTTTGGCCACATTTGCTTCAACGTAATTTACCTTATTTTCGATAACACAACGCGTTGTTCATCGTTGTAGGTACTGTACTAACACGATAAATCGGCAGCTGAACGACTCTCTTGAAAAATTTCTCGCCGAGTTAAAGAGGTTGCAGCGAAACCTCTACAATCGTGATAACACTAAGGGACGATTTAAGCGACGATTTTACGCTGGTTTTCGAGAAATCGAGAAGCGATTTAAGTTGAACAAAGTCAAATTAGTCATCGTCGCGCCTAACATTGAGAAAAACAAAGAGGGCGATGGTAAATCAGCGAATATGTCATGTCAAAATAGCACCAAATCTTTTTTTTATCAATGGACGCTTAATGATCACATTTTGAGCTGAAATCGATGTCGAAGCTCACCGTAAATATTTCATTTATTATAGGTGAACTAGATAAGCTGATACATCGATTTATCGACTCCTGTAGGAGGCACGAAGTGCCCGTTGTGTTTGGGCTCTCTCGGCGTAAGCTAGGATATTTAACACACGGCAAGGGTCTCGTCAGCTGCATCGGAGTCGCGAATTACGAGGCTCTTGAAGTATATTAATTTATCATAAATTTACATGCAATGATAGCTCGCTCGGATTCACCGCTCGAGCCGTTGCAGGGAAATGATCGATGAATATGTACAGTAGCTCTTCCTTTTTTTTATAGGAAAAATTAGAGGACGTACTTAAAAAAGTCGTGGATAACAGAAACGAGTTCAAGATTTTGAGCGGCCAAGCTGATAAGACTGTAGACATGACGAAATTGTTAAAAGATGACTTTTTACTCTCAGAGCGCGTTAAACTGTTACTGAAGATCTTAGTATCTCATTAATTGATTATTGAAAGTGAGCTATTAGAAAATAAGTGTTGTGCGAAAATTTTTATATTCTATTTATACTCAAGTTGAAGGAGCTAGAATCTACCTCTAAATATTTTATTAGGTTCAACGTTAAAAATCGTTTTATAATTGTACATTGCTATAGTAAACTACTTACTCAAGGTTTAATTTTAATGATAGTCAATAGACTAGTCAGGGTTTCACATTAAAGTGAAAAAAATTGTTGTACATACTTAGATACTCATGTGAAAGCTATAAATGGGTTTAAGACAGTAGTTTTTTGAATTAGTGGTATTTTACAATGAAGACAAGCTTTATTATACACATTACAATGTAGCGTAAAAACTTGTGGAACCTGTATGATTTTTTATATTCTTATAGTGAAATTTACAACATTTCAATTGCTAGAAAATAAAAAACATTTAATAAAAAAATTTCCTACACGCTTTTATTATTAAAAACGGCCTTTGTTATTAAAATCAAAAATTTTGGAAAAATCTGAGTTCTCGTCGATCGAAAAGAATGAAAACTCCTGAGATCTTCGTAACGTCGCTCGATAACGTAGGCATCTTTTTGCGCTCTTAAATGTCAAAAGGACTTGAATAATACTTATTTCTTTTTATTGTCATTTGTTGTCAGCACCAACTTTGTGTACTGCTTCCAATCTAAATATTCATTCCGAAATTGTATTTCATTAAATTTTAACGTTGATTGCAAACAATAACTCGCAGCGCAATCATTTCTTAATCATGACACTATAACTATAAGACCAATCGTGGTCTCTGAAAAACGCCTCTAAAAATCTATAAGTAGTCGAAAAATGTCCCAAATAAAAGTCTTGATATAAAAACTCGCGAATTCTCGCGTCGACTGTACGCAGTGGACCTCTTCGCGTGATCTCTATGGTGGCGTTGGACGTGCATATAAAGTTATACACGCGAAAAGGAGACAAGCGCTGCGAATATGTACTGAAATCTCGTCGACCTTGATTTGAGAAAGCCAAACGAGAGCCGATCAGTCAATGCTCCAGACGCGCTCCCGCACTTCCTCGAGGCTTCATTGTTTGTTGATGTTGAGCTCTTTGGTTGGCAATATACGCACTGTCGAAGTGTCGCGTTTTTTTTTTATTTTGCGCTCAATATAGAAAAATCAATAAGATTTTCATTTTTTGAACAATTTTCGTACATTTTATTTTGCATTATACATATTTTTATTTAGAATACGGGCAGTTTTACAGTGCGCACTTATTGGTATCGGTGCACAGTTTCAGTTTAAATTTTTAATAATTGTACAACCCCCTTCCAGCCGATCATGTACGTATAAGTCAACTCGCCCACAATGAATAAGCCCTAAAAACCCCTTAACGATTATTCTTGAACAACTCAAACCCCAATCTGATATAAAAATTCCTTGCATAGTTCAGCGCATAAGCCCCCTTGGAAATTCCAAAGAAAAAGCCATCGACCGGGCACACTTTCTGTCGAGATTGTACACGTAGACTGGGATTTTTCGGGGCGCCTTCCCCGCACACATCCTCCTCTCTCCCTCTTGCGCTCTCTCTCTTTCTCTCTCTCTCATTCTCGTCCAGCAGACCTTCCACATCGAGAGTCGAGACACTGGAGGCTGCCGCCGCGGCCGCTGCTGAAAAAGAACGGCATACGCTCACACCAACGCACGCAGACACACACACACACACACACACAGTCACATAGAAGCGCCGTAAGCCGTAAGCACGGCTCTCCTCGCGCTGCTGCTGCTGCAGCAACGCTGCTCGGCTGAGGCAGCAGTCAGTCGGTTCGGCACCGGCGGCCTCGACGCACGATCGGCGCGCTTCTGTGTGTATACACAAGTATACACGTATATATACCAAGTATAACGCTCAATTGTTTTCCATTGCCGTATCTACACTTTTCTCCCGCGCGTGTGAATCTGTGCTTCTGGTGTGTTTGTGGGGCGATTCGTCGTGTACATTTAGAGAAACACCCAAGTCGAGAGAGAAGGAGAGACACACGCACGAGAGCTGTTTTCCAGGTAGGAATGCGTCTCCACATGTGCGCGCTGTAATATAAATATTTTGAAGCTCGAGGTGAAAAGTAGATCGTACAGTTTCTCCCCCCCGCGTGTATGACTGACGTTATAGAGAGAAAGAGTGACTAAAGAGTTTCTGTACATTTGTTGTTTGTATGCATACCCGAATATCGACGGTGAAAGAATTTTTGGATTACCAAAAAAAAAAATATCGTTTTCGAGAGAGTCGTCGAGCACGCCTCTTACCGAGCGTGTCTTATATATATGTATAACTTACACACGTACACTGCAGAGACGTACGGCTGTGTACAGGCGCGTTTTCCCTTCTCTTTTGCGATAGTAAGTATATACATTACATATATACATGTATACGCGCAAGCCGACACACTAAATCATCGCACACCTCCGAAAGGTCATCAGATGCCATAAGGCATCGAATCTTAAAGTAATACTCAACTATTTTGTGAGACTCGCGCGTCTCCCGGTTAGTTCTATATGCGTATGATATCGAGTGAAAGGATTTTAGGACAACGCGCGAGTCGAGAGGAAAAAACTTACGGAGCAGATATTTTCGAATATTCGCCATTGGTGTGTCCTTCGTTACGTACGTACGGCGTTGAAATCTCCCCGCCAGCCTCCGCACACGTGTGTCTGCGCTGTTACATGCGCGCACATCGCGTATGTTACACTGTATTATATTCTTTATGCTGTATTATGCAGAGAAGCCTGCGTCAATTTTTAAGGTTTAAGCACACATAAAATTGGAGGCTGAAATTGACGAAAATCCGAAAGCTAGTTCATCCGCGCGCTGACGGATCGACAGAGAATTCTTAAATACGCATACGAGCCTGCTGCGTCAGTGCACACTGCACACGACAAATTTCATCTCCAGAATACACCTATAGGCATGGAGTCTCGTTATTCTCCGGCGGAAAAACATCGTCTCGGTCCCAGTGTCGCGCGGTTTTTCTTGTACTGTTTTCCGAGATGATTCACGGGCACCTTAAGCAAAAATCATTCTTGCGGTTATTGACAATATCTTCATTCTCGGAAACTTCACTTCTCACGGGCGTTCCTCGAACGAAGATCGAGTGCATATAAACCCAATTCCAAACAATGCCTCGCCTCGAAAACAAAAACGACTCTCCCACAGCTGTTATACCACACGCGCTGTACGCGTCTGCGTGCGCTCTGCCTCTATATATGTGTAACAGCATCGAAAACGGCAGCGAGACACAGGCCTACAATTTCTCAGGGCTAATTTCCGCGTTTAGGACTTATATCGCGCGTAAAAACGCATATCCGCTTCCTCTTGCGCATCAACTTGCGGATATTTCCCGCGACAAAGCGTGCCCGCGCCGTGTCGTTGATCCCACAGGTCTCATTATCGCGCGCGATTAGCGCCTGTTATACCTATATGTGTATGTATACCGGCGATGAAGTCGCACGCAATAAGTATGCGCGATTGCGACAATCGGAAGTTTCAACGACTTTGCTGATTCGAGTCTGTGATGTATGTCTTCGACTGCTGCCGATTTTCTCGCTGTATCTCAAGTTTTTCACAGGTACATACATATACCTGCATAAGAAGGCATCCCATTGGAATGTTTCTTTTTCTTATCGACATTTTTTTTATCTGCTTGTGTACAGAAAGTATTTTGTTTATCTCGAGTGATGCGAGGCAGATTTCTGAAAAATCCGAGTCGAGTGTGATAAGTCAATTATCGGGTACACTCTCGCGGCGGACTATTTTCGGCGTTTGACCCACATTTTAGCGCGTGAACTTGCTCGCGATGTATATATAATATATATATACGTGTGTATTTTTTCGCGTCTGGCCGACAATGTCGGCCTATTGTCCCGAGCCAGTTGGAAACTAAAATATTATATATTGTATGCATGCGCGTGGGGTCTTCTCGAGTGCACTTCAACTTCGTTTCCGCTTCATCGGTGCAGCTGAGGAGAGGAATATACGGTACACCGCGATAAAGCCGGCGAGGCGTGTCGCAACTTCGCGTCGTCCATGTAAATAAGATACATCTCTGTATATACGTGCATCGTACGCGTCTACGTGTGTGTGAATCGCATGCACGCGAGACTCGTGACGTGTTGAATGCGAGAAAAAAGCTGTTTAGCCAAACGTGAAAATCGGTTCGAAAGTCGCAGGAGTATATTGTGCATATATACCTATATATACGGTACACATGCAAGTTTCGTCGCGATAGTCTTTTGAGAGAAAGCGCACGTAGCTGCGAGTCCTTTTTTTATACTATACGTATAGGTTGTGGCTGTAAAAGAAGGGCGAGATCGATTATTGTCGATTTGGTGCGCTGCCGATCGTACTTGAGGAGCGCGCAGTTTCGATATCGCGCGCACAGGATGCGTAGGGGTTTATTTTGTGAAAGTGGCTTTCAATTGGCCGAGAGCAGGTTATTTGTATATGGATATATTCGCTTCAATAAAGCTATTTAACAATCGCCGAGCTCTCTCGGCTATATCGTTCGCACCGTACTTTTGCTTTTTTATCATTCGCGATCGAAAGCTAAAGTCATTGCTCGCTTTGTTCGCTGTAGCGACATCGATTTTCTGAATTTGCGTGTAAATAATGCATATCTGTATGTTTACGAACGAAGTCGGTATCGCGCACGAACCTGCAAATTAATCGAGCTTAAAAGCAGACTCAAAAGAATCATTTTGGCAACTTTGTTAAAATTCATTACACGATCGATTCTCTTGAAATACAATGTTGCTCAGGACAATAAATATATGCTGCCGCAGTTGTGACTCAACTCCAGTTTTACACTTTTGCGCAGCACAATAGAGTAAACGCCGATTTCTTTATACTCTAAATTCGCCGCGGATTTGCAAATCGTCGTAAAATTAATGTCGCATCTAAACGCTCGACTAATCGCACCGATATTACAATCTAAATAATATGCAGCGACATAGTTTCGCAAGCATGCAGAGAGAACGAAAAAAATTACAACTGCCCTGGCTGTAGTAAACCTGCAAAAAGCTTACAGAAGCCGGTAAGGAGGACTTTTACCGCGTGTACTGCACTCGGAAATCGGCAACGTCCGCGTAAAAGTACACCGAGGCTCGAGGTCGTTTTACATATATACATACATGTATGTAGGAGCCTCTATACGTACAATGCGCACAGGTGACCTCGCGAAAACGTCGACTGAATTTTGCACGGAAATTCCTTGGCTCGCGACTTGATACCGCATTATACGCGCAGCGTCGCCGATTTTTCGCATCTGTACCTCCGCAAATGAAAGGTACACAAAGAGGAAATCGGCACGAACAGCAGATAGAAAGAGAAAGAGAGACATAAATCGCGAGACACTGACTCGGAATCGATTTGTTTTATTGAGCAATCATATCGTTAAATTTGCCCAGAGACCGAAACCGGTATTTTTACCGATAATCCGCCCAACTACTGCCTTCGAATTACAAGCGCACGAAAAAGAAAATTCCGAGTCGACTGGAAAATTAGCAAGCAAATACGCACAATATAAAGAGAGCGTTGCGCAAAAAGTACGTACATACACATTTCGCCACATTATCACGTCGCCGCGGAAACTTAACGCGTACAGATGTGTGTGTGTGTATAGGTATACATATATATACACACACACAACATATATATAATTCTCTTCAAAGGCGTT
The DNA here is from genome assembly GCA_018906965.1 of Philotrypesis tridentata. Taxonomy (NCBI): domain Eukaryota; kingdom Metazoa; phylum Arthropoda; class Insecta; order Hymenoptera; family Pteromalidae; genus Philotrypesis; species Philotrypesis tridentata. The sequence goes on from JACCIB010000001.1 coordinate 13,312,802, forward strand.
GCACAGTAGTTGCAGACTCGAGATGAAAGGTCAATTACAGCCGGAGAGCCGAGGAATGTGCCGTTTCGCGCGCGGGATAATCGCGATTGTCGTTTTCACGCGCTCCGCTGCGCCTTTCGGCGCATAGCCTCTGCAGTATAGTCTCTCGAGAGCGCTCTGCTTTACGTATTCATGACAGGTTCATTATTCTTCTCGCCAGCTGTATAATTCGAAGGAAGTTTTGCCTGGGAATAGCCGCTTTTCACGCCTGAATTACCGAAGAGCCTTTTGCTTTCCGCCCCATGCTAAACAGCAGCAGTAGCGCGCTGCTCGACTCGGAGGAAAATCATTAGCGGTTTTCTTTAAAAATATATCATTGCGAAGTGGCCAATAAAATGTTGTTTCATTGCTCGCGCAAAAATGAATGATTTATACCGGACGAAAAGCCGATTGAATTTATATTGCTTTGAATTGAATTTGTTTCGTCGCGGCCTCTTGAATGGGGCCAACTTTTTTTTTCGCAGTGAATCACTTGTGGATATATACGCGCACAAAGTGTATAACGTACACTCACTGTTCGCAGACGATCGAGCATATAAAGATCGGGCGGTGATGGTGGGAGCAGGCGCCAGTGCGTTACATTCCTCTCTTCATATTTCTCGAGAATCAGTGACGACAAATTCACAAAGTGGATTCATTGTTCGACAAGTTCATGTATACCCATCGCGAGGCAACAGCAGCTGTTGGGTCGTGACTATATAAAGGGCCGTATTTGCAATTGTATGACTACCGGCTCGTGTATATTGACCATATAATCCGATTGAGACTTTAAAAAGATGATTCATGTATACACCAGTGTGACTGACGTAAAAAAAAGTTCCAATTTGGCTGCGCCAAGTCGGTGGAGCTGCTGTTGTACGCGAAACATAAGCTAACTTTGTTGCTCTCTTTCGCGAGCTTTATGCAATTTATTAGATAAGGAAAGTCTTCTTCTTTGCATGTTCCGATATAGCGCGTTTGTTTCGCAAAAGTTGGGAATATGCATCAAGTTTGCTTTTCCATTGTTGGAGAAATTTATTGCTCCGACTGTTTGCTTTCCGCGTCTAAATATACGCAAACTTTTATCGTAAAAGAAGTAGATCGAGAATCCCATTGATCACCGACTGCACGGCTTGGATGTTATAGCATCGGGGATACTAAGCTGTATTATGATATAAATAATACATGTATATTGTATATAGATACCGTATAAAACACAATACGCTTTCAAATAATAAACGTCTAACCCTCGTCTCCTCCCCTAAAAATAATTGTCTGTACTATAGATATCCCCAAGAGCAAGTATTCAGAATCTTCAGCTCGGATCTAAAGCTTATAATATATATGTATACAACAGGTACATCACGATCAATGACTCGAGCCGTTAGACAGCGAGCTTAGAAATACATTTATACGCGTTACAGAACCGTATATTGCACAGCTTCTAATAAATCGAGAGAGAGAGAGAGAGAGAGATGGAGGGAGAGAGAGGAAGAGTGAGAGAAAGAAACGATAAAGAAAAAAAAGCGCGACGCGTGTATAGAGGCAACGGCAATGAATCAAACACCGAAAACATTCCTCATCATAAAAGTGAGGCGTCGCGATTAACTGTGAAATTCGCGATGTTTGCGCGCTGCCAAGTGATAAAGAGTTGAAGTCTGCGCGCGCCGACGATAGTAGAGAGACGAAGGAGACGCGTCTTTCAGAGTGGATTACACGATATATACGATCTCTCGATCGTGCTCTGTTAGTTCTTGTAGACGACGGAAAATTTTTGACTCTGCGCGCTCGTTTATCGTGCTTGCAAACAGACGCGCGGGCTTTGGGAGAATAAAAAATCTAGAAGACGCATCGCACCTTCTCTTCTCGCGTACGCGCACGCACACGAATGTATGTATGTGTATACATAAAACGATTCTGTTTGCGCCGGTACGCGGAATAACCTGGTTTTTACACTGTATCGAGATTAATCCAAATTCATGAGTGAGTGCGCGCGCGCGCGCGCGCGTCAAGGAGAGAGAACGCTTATTTTTAGAGCCGCACGAGGAAGTGCTCATTGATGTCAGTCATCCGATTGGCCTGATTTCTCGGATTAATTAAAAATTTATGAATCACTTGCCTTGCCAAATATCGTTAAAGACTCGCATCTTCGCGGATTAATTGCATTGCCATGCGCCTCTCTCTCTCTCTCTCTCTCTCTCTCTCTCTCTCTCTCTCTCTCTCTTTCTCTCTCTGTCTCGACTGCGAGCGAACGAATATTACCAATTAAAAGTTCATATGCGCGTGCTCATAAGATTTCAGCGCTTTTGCCACAAACGTCGATGCTGTACGCCGAAGTGGGTGCGCAAACTTCACGCTCTTTGCAATATCAGTCTTTCCATTTTTTTCTCTGCGCACACACACACACACACACACACACACACACACACACACACACAGAATAATAGCGTGTAAGTACGACTGCAGCGAAGAGTGTTGAGCTGCGCACGTTACGCAGTAATGAAACCGCAAGAACAGCAGGATGTTGGCTCTCCCGTTACTCTATATATATGTATAGATGCATGTTTGTATGTGTGTATATATGTATGTATGTATGTATGTATGGATATAATCATAATGCCTGTGATGCACGCCTTGCAAACACACAAACTCGATCCCTTGGATTTCTATAGTAGAATATTAACGATAATTTTTAAACTTTCTTTGTGTTACAGGTGAGTGTCCCAAAAATTCAGCCTTCATTTGTCATGCGCAAGCTAACTGATCTCCAAAGATTTATTCAAGCTCCCTTTATTACCATAATTGGCTCTAAATCTCCAATCTGAAGATAAATAGAAAGACGCATAGGTATGGAATATATTTCCGACAATTTTTTATCGTGGACGTTAACAAGTTTAATGCAAAATCAGTATATTCGAAAGGCTAAAATTTAACAACGTTTGTAGGAGTTGTATAGATTCGAAGTTTTTGCCTTTTTGCGTTTTCATTTTTTTGCATTCGGTACAAAGATTTATTAGAAATTACATTTCTGCTCTTGTGTGCGTTCTTCCTTCCAATTCGCAAGTTCATTACCACACAAAAGCTTTCTCGATTTTAAAATTTCCAAAACAATGTCCGTTCAAAAATTTAGCACTCCGATAAAATACTCTCGGCGCGTCTCATAACAGTGAACGCCCAGAAAGGAAATCGGAAATCGGACATTTGGGATTCAAACCGGTTTCCTGTGAATCACAGTTATTCTTTAGCTTCGCGTCCGTGACGAAATTAAAATACGATGAGAGTGGGGGAGAGGCCGCTTCTTTTTTTTTTCTTTTTTTGCTTCGCTGATCTATCGCTTCCTGGACCGTCGAGACAGACTCTCTTTCATTGCAATCAATAACGGAAACGTAACTGCGGCTTGGATCGCGATTTTCTGAAATAATAACAACAGCATCAAGTTTTCTCCCGTGAGAAAGTGCGATTCATTAGCTACTCGCGGAATTATGCGCGGACGCGGTCGGCTGTGGAAAAAAAGAATTTCGAGCTGGATTCGATTGTTCTTCTCGGGCGATAAATAATAAAAGCGCAAGGTAGATCGTGTGTGGAGAATTATATTTTTCCTGCGGGAAGACTCGCCCACGTTTTCTCATGGGAGCCGGTATGCGCGCGCGCGCGAGCGTGTGTGTGCATTTCTGTGTAACGCGATATCGACTTGCGCAGTTATTCGATGAGAATATTCTGGAAGTGTTAAAATTTTTATCGACATCATACCTGCGCACGCAGTTTGTTTTATTTGCGCATGCACGGCGCAAAGATTTCGATTTTCTCACGCAGGGGCTGCCAACGATTTTTAGTGCCGTGCATCCGTCGAGTCAAAGATTGTAAACGATCTTGTGCAATATTTACATCGCTATAGGCAATTCCTGTCTTTCGATTGATGCGCAGCGATCGTTGTAACTTTTCGTAGACTATATAAAAAATTTCTATGGATCACGAAAGTCAAATGAAAATTCAAATTTCGCGCCAAAATCTAATAAACTAGGAAAAAAGTTAATTTGCTCGCCGTAACAGATGATGATGACAAAAAATTTTGAAAAGAAACATCATCTTTGTTGTTCTTTGTTATGTAATCGTCTGCCGTTTTACGAAGTTGCAAGTTTATATTTCAATATCCAGCGCGCATATATAAAGTTGGAAGAATATGATCTTTTTAAATTATATTCCAACTTTATTCGTTACGTAATCATACACAATTTTACCGAGTTCCAAGTTTATGTTTTAGTATATCCAACTGCATATAAAGTTGTCGTAATGTGACATTTTAAACATTACATTCCAACTCCATTCGTTCAGAAATTCTACATTATGAACTTTTGAAATTTTACAAAACGGTAGATTATAATTATATACGTAATGGAGAGCAAAAGCATCACGCGGTTTATCATAATTTGTTTTTATTATCTGCTGTAAGCAAATTAGTTGGTTTGCTTGTTCGTCTCCTACATTACAGCGTGAAATTTGAATTTTTATTTGACTCTCGGAGAGCCTCTCACATCTCCTACCGCCGTGCCGCGCTCAACTGATTCAACTATATGTATGCGAAGACAAAAGAGCCTAATCGCATACGCAAATTAGCCTCGAAATTAGCTGACAAAATGACAGTTCTTTCGTCATCATCCTGCACCACTGAGCTCAAAAACTGTCTTCAAATCCGCGAAGAAGAAAGTCGAAGCGGGAGGGGGGGGGGGGGAATCCCGCGCGCCACGGTGTCAGCGGCGCGTGTATAATTAGACGAGCAATTACGCGCCCACGCCTCGATCTCCTCTCCTACCGCAGGTGAGATCGAACTCGCGGAGAGCCGGCGAACTTGCTAATTGGCCTGTGTGTGCGTCCACGTCTCCGAGGTCGCTTTTACGGCTCTCGGAGCCGCGCACGCGCGGGTAAATTGTTTTTTTTTTCGGGCTGCGGATCGTTGTGGGAACGTTCTACCTATATGCGAGGAATCGGTAGGGTACCATTACCGATTTATGTAATATCGGCTCTCCGCATAGATCGGGAGCTTATTGTGTTGCACAAGGATATTATACGACCCAGAGCAGGTTGCATCAGATCGATAAAAGAAATGATCGGATTCGATGCGTATAAGCTTGAGCTTCGCTACAAGCATTGAATCTATATGACAGGTCATTAATCAATATCGAGTTAGAGCCGTAAAATTGAATCGAGCTGGATACCCAATACGTATATGCGTGTACGTATCGTTTCGTGAAAAATAAGAATTCCAATGGCAGAGCATAAACTCCTCTACTAACCCACAAATTGCGCACTTCCCACTCGCAACATCCTCCAAGCGTATACGTGTACGTATAGAGTATAGCTTGCGCCAATCGATATATCTCCTCTCCGTTTTATATGCGCACATCTATTTATGTACGTAAACGATCTATTCTTTCCGTTCTCTTCCCCTCTAGGCCTCATGCCATCCGAGAGCGCGCGCACGGCTCACAATTGCACATGTGCTCGAGAACGCGGTCCTGGGAAACTAGAAAGCAATCGTCGAACCGGTTGTGTGTATGTGTGTGCACATGTGGACCGTAGACATTAATTCTCGGTAATGGGCTGCGCCCCCGACGCTCTCTCTCTCTCTCTCTCTCTCTCTCTCTCTCTCTCGACGTCCCAGGAGGTGTCGCTCCGGATGCGCGCCATACACACACACACACACGCGCACTATGATAAATAGCCACTGCAGCTCCAAACAAAATTACATTGTGTCCAAGATATATGAAAAGCGTGTACATCGCCGTAATGATATATTTAAATTTCATTAAAAAAAAAAATTAAATAAAAATTAGGCTTTCAACATTAATTTCATTTCATTCTACCTACAAATTATTTCTTTCGGCGGTGTTCGCGCTCATCCACGAGAAATATGAATAAGCGAATCACGGATAATTGCCGGCTCTTCCCCAAGCGCAATTCAGCAATTAGTCGCGCTCGATTCGTCTATTAAGCTCGATTATAGAATTGACGGAAACCGCCACTCGTCTACTCGGGGAAGGCATCACGATACGAAAAATCGACGATCAAGGCCAAGCCGATCGCGCAAGCCACGTAGCAAAAAGTCGAGAAAACGCGAGTCTATACATTCTTCGGCGGCGGCTCGGTTCCGAGAGTGAAATCGTCCGGTGCCGGAGTTTTTCGCTGCAGCGCGAGCGCGCGCTTCAAAAAAAAAAAACGGAGCCTATATGCTCTAACCCACATTCCGCGCCGGTGGCGACAAACGATCTCTACACGCGGGAAATGGGTCACTTCCGCTCGCAGTTTTACTATATACACACACACGCTGTATATAGTATACATATACATTAGCTTCGCTTCCATATGGACTTATATATATAAATACACACATATTTGAATCGCGAGGGCTTTTCACTAATTTTTCGAAAAAACGCTCTCATGCGACTTTCTATGTACATATTCAGTGTCGGACAATGGGATCGAGTTGGGTAACAGAGTGGATTATGGTGTGACAAGCCGGATATAATGCGTTCGCACGATGTACGGCTTATACACGGCGTCTGCTGTGTGTCGCGACGACGACGTTCAGCAGAAATAAAATCGAGTTGAATGCACGCATTTCCAGCGACTGTTTCAGCGAGTCAATTCCCGAGTCATGGTATTTTTAGATCGCCGAAGATGTGTGTGCCTAATACAGTTCGCCTCGCTTTTCCTCGATATGTGTGTGTGTGTGTGTGTGTGTATGTGTGTGTGTGTGTGTGTGTGTGTGTTGAGAACAAGGTCGACTCATCTGTTATATTACCCAATTGACGGCGGTTTACAAAAAGACGTTAATTTCCAATAGAACGACCTCCACAGCCAATTAATCGACGTATAAAAGTCGATCGATAATTTCCGAACACAATGCGCGACTGATTTTTCACTTGATGCAGGGTACTCATCGTTGCTCTTGATGCAGTATGTATGTACAAATTGCCTGGAGCGGGGAAAGGTTCGATATCTAGGCCTGAAAGACTTTGAGAAGCGCTCGCTTTTCACTTCTTAATTAGGAGATCCACCGTTGATTAAATAATAACGTATGGACGGGAGGCAGTAAAGGGCGAAGATCGGCTGCTTTGTCTGCGAATCGGTTATATGCATAGAGAAAGTGCTGTTTCCTTCAAGTCTTTGGGTTATATGGATAGGAGGAGAAAAATTGCGGCATTTATTGGTTAAGGTTGCGGAAAAAATATTCGTCAACCATTTTTCCGATTTAGTCATATAAAAATAAGAATTTTTAGTTGTTAAAATTTGTTTAGTAAACTTGAGATTAAAGTTCGTTCTGCAACACAAAAATAGAAATATTTAATGTTTACATTTTTGGAGTGCTTATTATTTAAATTATTAGTGAAAATTTTAAGTAATAACCATATAAATTATATATTATAACCATGCGCATATACTGCAACTATTTTATCATAAAAATTGATCGATAATTTACCAATTCACATGATAAATACGTTTTTAGAAGTCGCCGCCACTTTTTTAAAATTGCGGTTGTAACAATCTTCTGTCCAAAAACTTTGATTTGATCAAAACGCGTTTCCCAACCAAGAATGACTCAAAGTATTCATGCACCTTTTGCATTGTGTAAAACCTTTACCGCCTGCAACTGGCTTCAGATACAGTTGCAGAATAAGGTGTCAAATTAATTTCTGAAATTTGTCATCGACGGTAAACTTATTAAACAACTAACACTGACGCAATGAGTTTCTCTCTCTTTCTCTCTTACAAAATCAGCGTATTTAACAATATCCTCCACTTACACAAAATATATAATATATATAGCAAAGCATGCGACAGAGCAGTAACTATACATATTACATATATATAGACGCAGACGCAGCGACACTCCCGAGTCTTATTTACGTCAGCACAGCCGCGAGTTCACAATCGCTCATCGACCCGCTGTACATTGTCAACGCTTGTAATTCGCACCCGAGCGCAAAAGGATTACGCGAGTGAGAGTTTTAAGGTGGGACTCGCGCGGGCCCGCGCGCGGCAGTTGTATATTGTAATCCGCGCGCCCAGCTGGTAATGAATCTTGCTTCGGTAAGCTCGAGCCGCACTGATGCGCGGGATTATCACTTTTACGGTGTTGAAACCCTCGGAGAAATGCCGCTGTTTGCAAGATTCATTCTGCCATGGTTTCGCCGCTGTGTACCGCGCGGATAATAAGTCTACATTGTACCTAAGCCTTCGATGATATATTAGGCATTATATTCGTGCGGATTACGAGTGCTGTTGCGGTGCAAGTGGGCATTCGAGGGGGTATTGGAGAGTCCAAAAAAAATTTTAATTTCGCTCCACGACATGTGTAATTGCCGAATAAATGTTGAAAACGAAATTATGCGCGACCTTTGCTGCCTTGCGTTGTGTAATTCTATATCATTTCATAAAGCTTAAATTGTTACGTGCAAATAATCTCAAGGAATATTACTTTTGGATAATGCATCAGAATTATATAATTCAAACGGTATATATGAGTATATCCAGGAAATTTCGGACGGAAAACTTGCAAAAAATTTTCTTGAAGGCACACCCACCAGACCTGTTTTTTCTCATTCCTTGGGTCATTCTAAAAGGGAGAAACCTCGCGTACATATGGCCGATGGTAGGGTATACTTTTTTCCGGAGCAAAAACGACTTGAAAAAACGAGAAATAATTAATAAAAAGAGAATTCATAGATTTTCTTCTGGAAAACTATGGACTTTTATAAACATTTCATTAGAACGAAAATGTCTTTAAATTCATGAAAGAATACTTTGAAATTTTTTCAGATGACTTTTCAAAAATCTAAAAAAATCGAAATTTTGGAAAACGTCGTAAAAAATCTGAAAAAATTTAAAAGCATTCTTTGATGAATTTTAAGACATTTTTATTCTAATGAAATATTTTTAAAAGTCCATAGTTGTCGAGAAAAAAAATCTATGAATTCTTGTTTTTTAATTATTTCTCGTTTTTCGAGTCGTTTTTGCTCCGGAAAAAAATATACCCTAAGATTTTCCGTGCTCGCGAGCTTTTTCTCTTTCAGAATGACTTAAGGAACGAAGAAAAGAGGTCTGGTAGGCGTGCCTTCAAGAAAATTTATATACTCGGTAAAATACATCAATTTGATTTTCAAACTATAAGAAAGATTGAATAACCACGTTGCGGAGCTAATTCTTTCGTAATTTTCACATTTTGTTTTCTCTGCTCTTTGTGGCGCGAAATTTGAATTTTCAATAGACTTTAATTGACTTGAAAAGTAAATTGGGCATACCACATACTTACTTCCTAGAAAATAGCTTTCTAAAATGATAAAGACTCTCAATTAGGTGGTCGGCGGTTTAAAAAATGATACTCGTATCAATTAACGCTAGACACCACGTATGAAGACGAAGAAGAGCACAGAATAGGCGATAAAGAAAGGGAGAGAAAGAGAGAGAGAGGAAGGGAGGGACAGGTCAAAGACCTGCATCATCTCGACCATAACAAATGAGAGAAAAGCGTGACTACTTTGTAAACTGTATATTATTATTGTCAGCATAAAGAAGCGCTTAGTAGCCGCCGACGCCGCTGCAGCAATTTATAGAGATAATGACCGATAAACTTCATTGTCGCGTTCTAATGCCTAATTACCGAATTCACGCGTCCGTTAAAACCGCCTTAATTGGTAGAGGAATCTTCGCGTTTGTTCGAACGCGCACACGCGAGCTCCCGATTCCAACTCTCTATACACATTTCCGAATCGTCGTCGTTTTTTTAATAAGATAAGCCATAAAATTAGAACGAAATGTGTGTTCGTGATGTGTATATACTCCGTGATACTGATTGTACACGATGTATCAACTTGGTAAGTCGGAAATGAGTCAATCAACGACTGAGATGCTATCGTCCCCTCCGATGTACCGCGGCCGACAATGATGCTCATTGTGCGGCTTCTTAGAAACACTTTGTTTACGTTGTCGTCGCTGCTTAGACCAAAGTTTTCCGTCTTCCTAATCTACATTATAAACATTTTTTTCTTCTTCAAAATTATTTCGTTTCATTTTTATCTTTTTTTCACTTTTACTCTATCTAATCATTGACCGCCTCCACCCGGAATGCACACCAGCCATTGTTCCTTTGAAAAAAAAGTCAATCGGCAGAACGCGTTTTCACTTGGACGACATAATTTTCGAGAGAAATCTCTCTCACGAGTTTCTCTCTCTTTCGACGAGAGAGAGAGAGAGAGAGAGAGACGACTCATAACTGCTCGTTCCACAGCTTTAGCGAGATTAAACAGTTCCATTCCGCTCCGTATGTATATTCTCGTCCTATAGGGTTCTCAAAACTTTCGCAACGATCCGGTATTAGCACTAAGCTGGCGAGTAATAAATTCGTTGCGAATAGCACGTCGTGACCTGATCTACACACGCGCCAGAATATATATCGAGTTGTGTCGGCGTATAAACACGGCTCTCCGTATAAATACACATACAGATGCTTATCGAGAGAAATGGATTTTTCTTTTCGCTTCTCTGCACCAGCGAAGCGGAACAACGAAGGGATTTTGCGCGACTGTTCCGATTTCGTACGCGCAAGGTGAAGTTTAGAAAGCCGCCGCGTTTGGCGAACTGTGCGCGCAAGCGTAATTGAATGTCTTGGGCGCGCGTTGTGTCCGGAGCAATATTAATTAAAAGATACGATCTTTAGTCGCTCGTGAAGCATATAAATTACTGAACTCGATTCTTGGTGGATTTACGGGAATAAAGTATATGTATAGCAAATACGGAGAGAAAACTATCGCAAACAATATTCATCGTGTATACATACACACACACACACACACACACACACACACACACTTATACATGCAATCGCAATCGCTTCAGTCGAGTGTAACGTATATATATAGTACTGTAGTGATAATCGAATGCAGCTGTGATTCGTTAATGCTATATCTCCTTATCTCATCGTGTCTATTCAGCACTTACTTAATCCCACTTGCAGAAATTCAAATACCCCGCCATTATTCGCCACCCAAGCAAGCGCTGTTACGCATGAAGCCGGTATGCATGAGGAACTATCGAAACCCGCTTCTCTTCTCTGCATAGTGAAAAAAAAAATAGGGAAAAAAGAACGTAAGCTTAATCTCCGATGAAGCAGTAGCAGCAGCCGCATCAGCAGCAAAAAAATGATTCAGTTTCCGGCGTCGTCGCGAAATCAATTACTTATGACTCACGCGTCGCGTCGCGTCGCGAAGGCGCGCCCGAAAAAAAATATACGGCGTGTATATACCCACACCGCGCCCTTCGTATTTTTAGGCATCACTGGAGAGGAGAGCGCGCAGAAAGAAAAAGGCACCCGAGACGACCACACGAGGAGAAGGATTTATTTACGGCGTCGTCCGCGTTTTGTTATTCATGATTACGAAGATGCCGCATGGGTGTAAGCCGATTTCTTTTTTTTTTATGCGTGCTCGTGCACTTTTTGGGGTTGACGACGCATAATAAAGCCTTTGAATTGAGGGTGAATTGTTGAGAAAGCTTAAATCCTCCGCAAATGCAAGTCACAACTCCTACGCGTGAAATTTAAATTGACGCTTCCATAATGTTGCGTCTTAGCGTTCGACAAGCGTTTTGGCGTTAAAAATTTTCATTAAAAATCATCAACAAGTGCTTTCGCACTCGGCGCTCTGCGGCAAAGCAGGAAATGAAATTTGCATACGTAGACGCGCGTGACTGCGTTCATCTCGGCGATGGTGTATGTGTGTATGTGTGTGTGTGTGTGTGTGTGTGTGTGTGTGTGTGTGTGTGGAATCGAGGAGGAAACGAAGAAAAAACATGGTTAATAAGTAAGAAGCCTGTCTGGCTCACGCACTCGGTTTCTCTCTTGTAGAGCGCGCGCTGCCGCGACGAGCGTGTCTCAATTAATTTCATATATCTCGAAGAAGAGAAGAGGAGCTGGCTAAGTGCCACTTAATATCTCACACACGATTAATAGAAACTCGCAGACGATGATACTCTCGACCCGCATGAGTCAGCTGTTCTCCCGTTGGAATTCGCCAATTGCGCCGGTTTAACGCTGCTCCGCGTTAAGTACACGTGTCGAAAATGAAGTTCAAGGGGACGAGCTTTGAAAAGGAAAAGTGACATTTTTCACTTGTACATCTTAGTTTGATTGAATAATGTTTTGACAATGGCACGGACTCGGGAATTTTTTTACGTAAGATAATATTGTTCGAAGATCGAAATTCAGAGTTTTGTTTTTGCGAAAGGTTTTTTTTATTCGCTTTCATTGCACATAAATTTAATTTCAGTGTATAGAAATTGAATAACAATAATATAGTCTCTAATTTACAAAAATAACCTGTATAAATGTGAGCCTGTAAACTTGAAAAAGACTTTTAAATTCCTACATCCAAATTAAACCAACTCCGGCAGTTAAAAACCGAATAAAAATTATATATTTTTGTGGGTTTATTTTTTTAAAATTATTGTTCCCGAGTAAAAAGCTTCCCAGCTAAACTAAACACAAGCAAGAAATTCAATTTTTTCCTTCTTTGTTCAATTCGCGAATACTATATCCTTCCGTTCGAACAAAGAATGTCGTTTTTTCCGATACACAAGGTGTATGACTTACATACCGACTAAACAGAATTTCATCGTTATGTCAGCATGAGTATATAGAAGATTAATCATTTATAAACTTAAGTGACGCATCGCTCGCTCATAACATTATCCATCGTTATAATTCAATTCTCAGAACTGTGCGTGAGATGCAAAATGCTCTTTCTCCGAAGCAAACACATTCGCACGCGCGCAGAGAGCCGTACGGCTTTAAAATGCACATTTTCGACCGAAATAGATTGTCGTCAAGGGATGTCCGTCTCTGTCTCGAGCATACGCCCGTGTAAGCAACTGCAGACGCGCTCGAGCTAACGCTAAAGGCGTTAAAAGCTTTTTTTTCTCTTCGCGAAAGTCATTCCCTCGATAAACAGCGCGACTGCCTCGTGTTTACGTAAGTCGTGCGTTCTCTGCTGCTCTCGGAAAATTCAAGTCTGACTCGACGAGTCGCGCAGGTGTTCGTTTTTTTTTTTGTGGTGCCTCTCATACCTTCGATTCATTACACATACACAAATTACGCTCATTTCTCGGGAGTGTGTAACGGTAACGGCACCTCGATCCATCATCTGCCCCGATCAAAAAATAAAGCTCCACAAATCAAATGTAGTCCCAATAACTGCACCTCCTTCGATTCGAAATAAAGTCAATATTCGCAAACGGGGCCAGCAGCGGAACGCGGCTCTCTCGCTCGCTCACTCTCTCGAGTGTGCGTTTCCGTTAAAACCATCAATTGCGCAAAGCAACGTACATACGCATGTATCCTGCGCGCGGGTGTATGTGTATATATATAATATATATACATGTATATACTATACATACAGTACACACGATGTCAAGGTTGACTTTCGACACTTGCCCTGAGTTTACGAGCTGCTGTGTACACTTCCCCCATTGCTGCGTATATATATATTAATGACAATCCTCCGGGCTATGGTGTTCTCAACGTCAATTAGCTAATTGTAATGGCACGTTCTGGGAGATGTCATTATGCTCGTGAAAAGAAGGTGTAATTTTGTCAATGAGGGTTTGCGCCGACTTTTTGCACAGCTGTGCTCCACTCTGCAGTATGTATGCAAGAAAGGGATAGTCGACTTGCTAATCGATACGTGGACTTACTTTCAAAATATATTTTAAGGAGGCTTGAAAGTCAATGAAAAGTTCAAATTTCGCGCCGTAATGTCCGTTGCAGGCGAAAAATGACTGGCTTGCTTTAAACTATAATAAACATGAAATTCAGTGGATCGAGAGTTATCTATCCTTCGTTATGTAATAATCTGTCATTACACACAGTTTTTAAATTTATTGCTTGGACGACATATTCGAATAACGTATAATTTTAATAATTTATTCCAAGATTCTTTTAATTCCAGTATTAAACTATAAACTCGAAACTTTGTAAAATTATAGCTTATTAGCAAAGCTGAAAGAAACTGCATCTCGCTATTCGTTGAATAAAATTCGATTTTTATCATTAATTATAATAATAATATTTTCATTCGCTATTTTATGGCGTGCAATTTGACCCCCCGATGAGCCCACGATGCCCAGTATTAATGCGCGCGTATATATAGTTATTATAATCACAGCATAAGATTCCAAATTTATAATCGAAGTAATAAAGAGTCGAGTTTGTAAAAACAAGGCGAACTAATTAGCGCTTTTCTCTCTTTATGTTACAGGTGAGCAAAGATAACGAACGGAATCACTTACGCGCCCGGCGTTATGTCGATGTAATGATTCGTGAGTATATGTATGGAGCGCGATTGCGATCGCGTAAAAGCCTGAATTACAGGGGCATAATTAGAAAATACTTGGACTGGGTGGCCTGGCCCCACGTGGGTCGCCGCAGTTACTAAATCAGGTGCTACGCAGCATAAATAATCTTAATTACAGTTTCCCTATAAATTTGCGCGTTCGATTTCGTTACGGTGCGTTGCAACTGGAAAAATCTCTTTTGTCACACAAGCGTATAATAACTGAAACTAAAACTGAATCATTCCTCGAGCTGCACCGCGTCACACGCGTCGAGCTCTCGTGCAAAAGGAGCAGCGAAAAGAAAACAACGCGCGTGTTTTACGCTGCTTCGCGAGAAAATTATGTTGCGAAATCTCGCGAACGGCTCGACTGAGATAAAGAGAATGCGAGAAAAAAAAAGAAAACACGAGCCGCGCCTTTAACGGAAAATCATCGCGCGCGATGCGCATGAACTTCGAGAGATCCGGCGCACGTGTGTGATGCACAGGTATATACAATATACATTCATACAGATCGGCTTCTTCCTTTCTTTTTCAACATGTACACATATAGCGCATTCGAGCCGCAACACTTTCTCACGTGGAAATTAACAAACAAGTGTGCGCCCGCGAGCGGGAGGTGATTTTCTTTTTCATTGCTATATAGCAGTGCACTTGAGGGGGATTTATTGCGATGATATGAACTTGCCGGAGCTATCTGCCGGAACGTGAGAATCAGCTGGCGATGTTGCCTTCGGATTATTGTTCTCGGAAAGTTGATTGCCGCGGTGTATTTCGACATTCTGACGCCTGCATGCAAGAGAATCCAACGGACTCTTGCGCGAATAAACGGGATAACGAGTATATACATACGTATATGTACAGTATACACATGTATACGCATATGCAAGCATGTGTATATATCTATATTAACGCATAATGAAGAAATCAACACGTTCGAATAAATCTACGAAAACAAGGAAACTATCGTCGAGCTTGACGTATAAATGTGTTCATCTCGGCGTCTCCGAAAAAAAAAACCATTAAAATCAACAAACGACTAATGGCCGAGCTCTCGACACTGCGTATACATCACTCGACGAGCCTAGCTTCTCTACACAACATCTTCTCGCTCTCCAGCTGTGTGTGCGGAAAAAATTTAAAAATAAGCTCCTCGCGCTCCCCCAAGTGGCGTAAGTGCCTCTAAGAGAGCGTTTTCCAACAGCGGAAATGGGCGTACAATACATCGAGGAACGAAGGAATCGACATCGCGCGGATAACACAAAGGGGGAACTCCCGAGTCTTTTCTCCGCATATATAATATGCGCGTGCGCGCACGCGCGAATATCCTGCAGTTTTTATCGCTCAAACTTATCCCCTATGAAAAATATTTACGCGTGGATCTATGTGAAAATTGTTGCGTTCCCTCGGCGCGTATAATTTTACTGTATATTATTTGCGTCAATTTGTTGCGTATTAATTTTGGCCATTACATACGTCGTGCAATTTTATTACAGTTATTACAAAATTTGAAATTTTGTAGCCAGCTCGTAAATTTTTTTACACAATTTTAGTATACGCTATTTCATACGAGAGACATGTAGTTTTGAATACTTAGACTCGGCGAAACATTTAAAAAGCATATACTGTCTATTTAGATGGAGTAAATTGGAAAATGACGGCTAATGCCTAAGGAATAAAAATTTCACGAGGCTAAATTTGTTACGAGCAATAAAATCTAGCGATTAAACGTTCTAAATCAATACGTATAACAAATTGGCATCGCAAATAACAGGGTCAAAGAAAAATCACGTGACGAAATGCTGGATTCGCATATATACGTGAACGCATAAAAAAGGCGCATGTCAACAATTTTATCAACGAGAATATTATTCTCGAAAGTTCCCCAAAGTTCCCCACGCATTTCAGACACACTGCGGGAGTGTATACACGCGCATATAGAAGTGAAATCGCGAGATGGAAAAAAACGTCGCGTATATCGCGTCGATGTTCCTCAATAATAATTCCCCGATCTCTCGCGATCCGGCTCCTCGGCGCGACGAATTCGACGAGGTCGAAAAATCGGCAAGAGCTGGTGAGACCGCAAGGAAAAAAAAACAGAGCAATCGAATTATTATTCCGCATATGCGTATACGCGCATGCATAATCGAGAGAGGCGGCTACGGGAAAGCGAGTGAAAGCGCTGCACCGCGCCCGTGAAAATTCGCGTGTCACTATCACGGCCATCCGGGCGTGTATGTATATATGCGCACGTAACATATGCATGCATGTTCGATCGCGCATATGTGCAGTGAAAGCGTAATGAACGTCACGTGATGGATGTGTCGTGGCTCGTTAGGACGTCAAAAAGCACGTGTGTGACAAAGTGGAAGAGGAGAAAAAAATATAATGGCATATTGGAATCGCGATCGCTATATATATATATATATACATTGCACGCGTCTACCATGCTATATACAGTGAAAGTGTATGTGCAGCGCATGCGATATACGTGAGCGGAATGATTTTGATAGGCAGCAGTGTGAATTTTCGAGGGACTCGACGTTTGATGGAAGACGGTAATTTTATTGTTGGCATCCTCTACATATGCATCTCGCGAGCGCGCGCGTGTGTGTGCGAGTGTGTCTTTGCGCGTAACAACGTGTATGTATATACACGGGGTGTATCGAGCTCTTCGGGATTTCAAATTAAATTGCGCCGAGATTAATTGCCAGGCGTCACTCTACGGAGTCTCTATAGCACACTTTCCAGTAATGAATGTTATTGCCGCGACACTTTCTAATAAACGTTGCGATAAATCAAGCTATTCATGAATATCTATGCAAATCATGTTCTCGCGGGTAGTAGTGGCTTTTTTCGTATAACGATTACTTATATATACAGCCCACAGGCGCGCATATCTCGAGAAAGGACTCTCAAGCCAATTGCCGTGCATAAAAACAATGGAACGTCTTTATAACGATAGAAAAATAGCGCTATCCCAACATCAGCTCACCGAACGAGAGTATATATAAGTATACACACGGACACACACTGCAGCCCACCTGTCGACTGCGCGCGCCGGCATTGCATACCCGCACCCGAAGCGCATCTAACTGTTCCAGCGGCCGCAATGCTCGCGGACACACACGCGCCTGCAGCAGCGCAGCAGCAGCAGCAGCCGTCGTCGTCCGAATAAATATCAACACAGCCAATGGCCGGGAGTACCGTTTCTGCAGTGGTTGCACTCTCGCGCGCGCATCGGCTTCACCTTCTTGAATTCCACAGTCTCATTGTTCCCTTCTATTCCTCCTCGTCCGATGGGCGCCTCGTGGGTCCGGCAGCTATATATATACCTCGGATTTATCGCTCTTTATACAAAAAGATCGACACGCGCCTGTTCTTTCTTCCTAAACGAGCTGGGGCGCGTTCGTCGGAAGATGTAATCGGATTATGCACGCGCGAGCCGTGCCATTATAACCGCCGAATTGGCAAAAAGCTCGTGTGCGGCTGCGAATTTCAAAATTCTCCCGCGTTGCGTTATAATGCCATGATATTATATGTGCTCGGGCTTGTTGCGCGCGGTGGCAAGAGAAGCCCACTCTCGATGCAAATGCATCGGGCGAACTTTTTGCCTAAACGCGTCGAACGGAAACAGTTAGTTTTCACGGGCGTGCATAATACAGAGTTTGGCTCGGAATAATTCGCTGAAACGACGCGCGCGCGCGTGCAGTGGAACGGGACTGCGCTGCAGCAACGGCTTTTCGAATCGCGTTATATACACAGCTTTTGTGCGCAGCCCGTGCGCAGAGGACGACGTTTATTGGGAACGAGTGATTTACGAATAGGAAGCTTCGCTCGGCTTCTACACTTCTCGCTTTTCAATGTCCTTCTGCGGGGCGGCGCGCGCGTGTCTTCGGAATTGCGAAAATTTCGAAAGGCGCTGGCGGCGGCGGCAGCAGCGAACGTTTCAATTTCAAGTCTTTCCGTGCGCGTGCCGCAGCTATACCGCATGTCGGGACAGTGTCTATCACGAGGTCTATCATAATGTCGTGGAAATAGCTCTCGATAAACGCGTATGCTCCGCGTGTGCAATTAAAAGGCATTCGTGCGCTTATGAGAGCTAGTTTGCATAAACTGCAAATCACGTCGTGAATCTCTCGAAACGAAAGTGAGCTAAATATCAAAGCTCCTAGACCGCGATTAATGGATTATCACCTCATCAGCTCGGAAACTCTGGCGAGTTTTCATAACGAGCTACTGCCGCGCAATATAAAAGAGCTGTTACCGGCGCGCTATCTGTATCTGTATATGTATACATAGCCGAGTGAAAGTCGTGTATACGCGCATAGGCATATACAGTATAGACAACGAAAAATCGCTCTCCGACATTCCATTTGAAATGACCGATAAAGCTGGCACTTCATACTTCGATCGGGCTTCGAAGAATTTGCGGGAGGAACTGAAATTCTTGCGGTGAATCCTCCTCCGTGTACATACTTCTATGCACATTCACGCGTTATTTTGCACGTGTCCTGCCTATCGCAGGTCATGCATATGTATAGATATATGTGTGTATATAAATTCGTTTAGTTATGACGCGAGACTCGTTGCTCGTCAAGGCTGTAGCTACGCGTGCGGGCCTTTTATCGCGAACGTTGCACCCTTCACTTTTCCTGGAAACACCTTTTTTTGTTACGGACTGGCTTGTCGTACGCGATGTCGTTTATCTTTGCGGTAAAGAATTTTTCGAATGAACTTTGTTCACTTTGTTTGAGGAAACTTGAAACTACTTATTAGTTTATGAACTATTTATTTATTGAACTATTTATTATTTTATAAATCTGAAAAAGGAATGGTGTTCGATTTGTTTGTAGTCTGATTGATTGATTGGATTCCTCACACGGGACAGTGACTCGATCGAAATAAACGGCACACTCACGAATTTTTATATACATACACATATGAGTATGGAGATTACATAACCTTCTGATTATCTAAGTGGTTAACATCTAAATCTAAAAAAAATGAGTTCGTACATTTTTTTTGCTTCGATTGATTGTCGTAACTATCCAAATTCAAGCCTACACCATAGGCTGCGTTTTCGGCGTTTCACGTTTAAGTGCGTATACACTATACGCGTATACGAATTCCTAACCTGAGTAAATAAAAATCACTATATAGTAATTTCCAAAACGAAAAAAATATACCATCATTTCAATCTGGGTTTTTAGCATTCGTTATATCGACCGATTCATTTGGCATAGTATTCATATATATAAACATTTACGCAAGTCTTTCCAACCTAAAAATCGTCAATAATATACAAAAAAGAGCATTAAACTAGTAGAGTCATGCATTATCTCATTCTATCTAATGCCACGGCTCCGAGCTGTATATGCCTCTTATTCGAAAACTATTCCATCCCACATTCCCGAGCGGAATTCTTTCGAGCTAAAACCTTTCCCCGCCTCGAAAAATCCGAAACGAGCGCTAACTCATCGATGTAAATTCCCATTCACGACTTCTAACGAGAAAGAGAAAGAAGAAGGTGTATACGTATATACAGGCGCATAGCTACTGCAGTTTCACGTGAGAGGAAGAAAGGCTTCTGCTTCGCTCTCGCGCGAAGAGAGGCATTGACCTCCTTGCCTCAAGCCAAGTTCGCTCGGACGTCCGTAAATTTTCGTTTTAAGACTTGTGGGCAAAATATTTTCGAGTCCTGCATTCTTCGCAATAATCCGACGTCTTTACGGCGACTAGCCACAGCTATTCCTTTTGAGGTAATTTAATGCAAATTAGACCAAGCATGCCCTTTGCGCCGAAGAGAGGAAACGTTATATTATTTTTATAACTTCGGAGGGTATAATCGTGCTAAACTTGCTCGTAGATCCTCCCCGTAGAAACTTCACTGATATCTTGGTCATAGTTATTGCCCAATTTCAACGCTAGACACATTCCACTACAGCAATTTTACGCCGTTGAAGGTAAAAAAATTTATTTTATTTCGCATTCGCAAGAAAGCGTGCTTTCTGTGCCGATAATTAACCGTGATGAATTAAACATGTTTTTTAAAGGGGTCTTGAAATCGATTGAATATTCAAATTTCGAATTGATAGTAATAGTAGATGATAAAACAACTAATTTATCGCTTACAATAGAAATTAAAAGTAAAATTACCAAAGTCAGAACTTTGTTATACTTTCGTTATATATATAAGTATATTTATCTATTATTTCACAAAACTTATACAATATATAAATATTCCATTGACTGGTATGTCAATTGAAATTACATTTTATTCGGAAAATATTTATATGTAAGCTGCAGATATTTACATAACAGAGGTAATTAATAGCACGGTCGTAGTTTTACTTTTACCGTTTATTCGTCTGCTATATGCAAGTATATATCGTGGCGTGAAATTTAAATTTGACTTTCGGTCTGCATGAAGTTGATAATGCATCTCTAAGAACGTAATATCCTTGTTCTTGTAGATTAATCTTAACTATGGACTCCAACTCAAACAAAAAACTCAACGAAGAAAGTTACGGGTTCGATTCGAATCAGCGTGTGGGCACGACTGCAATTGAAAAAAAAAATCCATTGAATTTCGCATTCGTCACGACACAGGCGATTCGATACTATTCATCGAGGTACACAGGCTCATTGTCGCGAAACTCGCCGCGCATCTTCGATACGCGAAAGCGACAACTATAGTCAAGAGCGAACTTTCCTGACCTTTATTCAAGATCCCCGCGCGTAGCAGAAAAAAGTCTGCAATACTTTGTACGCGCACGATGTACCGGAACGACTGCCGCGCCGCGTCACCTTCGTATTTTTATAACAGCTTCTTCTTACTTCTTCTTCTCCTCGATCTTTAATAAAGACGACGATGTGTGTCAGACGCGAGATTCTGCGCCGTGACAAAAAGAGAGCCGTTAACCTTGATCTACCGAATTTTCGCATCGCTCGCGCTCGGGAGAAACTCATACTTTGCGACTGTGTGTGTGTTATGCGCCTTTTGTATGTGTTTGTGTGCGTTGAAAATTTCGCGCGCGATTACTTTATCTTCGCGCCGGCTGTTGGAAACTATAATCGCTCGTTGCACGTGTATGTATACAACGCGCTCGGCAACTTCCTGAAAAACAACGGCGAGTACGGCGCGCCTTGCGTCATTTCTGATGCCGAAGTTTCGAATTCACACCGAAGCGAGAGCCAATCATCGCAACCTGTTGAGCGTGAACTTTGCAGCGGCGGCGACTGGGAGCCGCGGACGATCAATCGAGCGAAGCAAACTGGCGAAACGCGCCTTGGATTTTCTCATCGGATTCCCGAGAGCGCTTTATCTTCACGATCGGTATATCGTGAGCCTGCGCATTTTTCCAGCGATTTTTTTTCTCTCCGTCTCCTCGCATCTCGACCGCGGCTCTCTCTCTCTCTCTCTCTCTCTCTCTCTCTCTCTCTCTCTCTCTCGAGCGTAATTTTAATTCTGAATAAAATTGCAATGTATACATCAACGAGTTCCTCGACTGATACTCACATGCATGTATATCGTTAAAAAAGAAACAGCGGTACACTGCATTCCCGCGCGAGCTCTCCGTAAAAGCGTTGCGCCGCGCGTGCCCGAGATGTAAAGAAATTTATGCGACGAAAGCTCTCTCGGAGAGTCCGCTAAATTAACCCATAAACGAAAATGCGCTGTGAGGAAGAGGCCGAGAGCGGTGCGTAAATACGGTTAACGAGGCCGAAAATTGCGAGGTTAATTGACGCACTTGTCTCTTTCCTTTTCCTTCTCGCGTATACGCATGTACTCGTCTCATTATATACTCTCCCCCGTGTGTAAGAGCGCCGGCGCGGGAAATTTGAATATCGCATTCGATCGATAATGGCGTCGAACAAAGGTATAAATCCACATACCAAACTCCCGGATCACACGTAGCCTCCTTTCCCCTCGGCACTTTTTTTCGCGCCTCTCCTTGACCTGATGTGTGTGTGTGTGTGTGTGTATACACGATGCGTCGCGGCAGATTCCCGTCTCGTTCTGGGACGGCCTAACGAGGAGTGTCTCTCTCCGATGCGGTGCGAAAGTCGGTATCGACGCACGTGGATGTACGTTCCTTTTTTTTTCTTCGAGATCTTTCACTCCTTAAAGAGCTTTTCTCAGATCTGAGGATCTATGTGTGACTTTATGTGTGCGTGTGCGTTCAGTAACGCAACGTTTTAATGGAAACAACGAGAGGCGTAGAAAATTTGTAAGAATATACCGTATTTAGGCTGGATAATCGAGCCACGTCATGCTCTGGAGGGTATATAATGTTACAGCTCAGTGTCACGAGTCTATATAGTGCGGGTTTCTTTTATTGCAGCTCGGCGCGTTATACTCGTGCGATTCGGTCATTGTCGTACACACGGGTTTCACTGGGACCTGTTTACTATTGTCATTTTAATTAGGAGAAAGACTGTTTTTTAACGCGACGAAATGAGAAATTTTTTTTAATTAGATTTAGCTTCTTCGTTTTGTGCACAGTTCATCTGAAGCTGAAAAATAAAAAACCTGCGCAAACATTGCGCAATCACTGAAAACTACCCCGCATGAAAAATAAAATTCAAAGTCGTCGTCTGTGCAGGGCATGCGCGTGTGTGCAGTCAATCAAGCGAATGCAGCTGAAACGCCATTATCCACACCGCAAGCGAATGATCTCGTCAGCTATCTCGGTATAATAGTCGGTGATGAATCGTCGATCCCGCAGATGAAGTCTATGTACCTGTACTCGCGCATAAAAGCTAACCACGTATATCCGATCGACTCGGCTCCCCGTTGAATAGGCCTGTAGGTATGCCTGTACATGTGCGAGAGCGAGTAGCGCTGCGTCATCACGGCGAAACGAAGAAAAGGGCTTCCATAAGTGAGAGAGGAAATGCACATCAGACACGTACCGAGAGGAAACGCCACGTCGAATTGATCGATTATCGCGTTAATTGCGTAATCGCCGGTTGCTGCATACTATGTACACACTTATTTATTTTCGTTCTTGAAGATTTAAAAGAAAAATCTAAATCTGCACTTGCGCACGAGAATCATAAGCATTAAAGTAATAACTGCTCACGTATTCTCTATGGATCGAGAATGTTGAGCGCAAACAGTAGAGGCCTGCATGATGTATTAGGAATAATATTGACCCTAACGAGTATTGACATGAGTTATGGCCTCTGCGTAAGATCCACGACGACGTCTCACGAATTCGAAAGGACTCGAAGACGTGAGACGCGTTTCGCCACACGTGAATATAATTAAAAAGCGGAAAAGCCATTTTAATGGCGACGAGTTCCGCTGCAGCGCTTACGTTTTATTATGTGCATACAAGCTCTGCATACCTTATCTTTTCGTTACATATGCGAGAAAATCTTCGTATAATCGCGGCTGTACAGAGGACTCGCATTTTATATTTGCGTTTGTATGTCACATTTTATACTAATAATTTTTGCTGCTTATTTTTACATAAATTTTTTTTAGTTCTAATTTAATTAAAATTCAAGTCCTTCGACATACTTTGATTCTGCGCCAATAGATTTCTTACTCGAACCCCAGATATTTTACAACACATCTTTGAACAATGGTTACGATTTTTTAGTTAATATTTAAATGTATAACATTCGAATACATATGTAAAAAAGAAAATAGTATATTACGAACCAGTTTTTTTTAATCTCCTGACTCTTCGTGGTGAATTATGTGGAACATAATGAACGAAATCAGCAAAGTCTAAAAAAAATATGCTCTCTTTTTGAAAATTAGCATTTCCTGACCCTCCTGAGCGGTGATTTTCAAAATATATCCTCGTATATCCTCATTGCTACAATGTATACAGTAGATGAAAGATAAAACACCATTAAATTAAATTTATTCGTCTTGAGGCTCAACAATGCACAGAAAACGGTTAGTTTTCACAAAGCACGAAGCAAAAAAAAAAGCAGGAAAACACGTCACGCGAAATCTCTTATTACGAAAACTCGATGTTAGGCGAGAGAATCGCGACTTCTCCTGCACAGAAGAAATCGCACGGAAATCTCTCGCTGCACTGCAGAGCGCAGCTTCCGCGACGGCAGCGCGATCGACGCCGATAATTAACAGTTGCCCGCGCAGCTGATGGCAATTAAAAGGAGCTGCACTGGCACATCTCGTAACGGAATTTCCTCGACTGTGCTTTTCTCTCTCTCCTCTCTCTCTCACTCTCGTGATTTCCGACCGTTCGCTCTCGGATGCTTGCATGCGCGAGCATTTAATATATATGTGCTATATATATATTTTTTCTAAATATTTATTTTCAGCGTGTATAATGTATATATTACATCTTTTACAGGCTTTCTAGACGGGGCCTCCTCTTCCTCCTCCTCCTCCTCCTCCGCACGTCCGACACATTGTTCCTTCGCCGCTGCACACGCGAGGAATATTTTTCCTCCTGAAGCACACGGACTCATCTCTCGGCGGCAGCTTCCGCCTAGAGATTCGTCTGGCGATTAAAAGTGAAAGGACGCGGCGTGGATCTGTTTTTTTTTTGTCTGCTTTTATTTGTTTTACGTATATGAAAGATACACTTTACGTCGGCGGAGAAATTGCCAGTCGGCCTTTTTGACATTTCTCGTCGAGCTTCTCTCGCCGCGGGAAGGGGGAAACGTAATTACTCGTGATTAGCTCGAGCTTAATTAATGTCCGGAGGATAATTAAGTCGCGTTAAATACGCGCGACAGTACATAACACCCGGAGTTTACGCTCGTCAGCCAAAGGGTTCACCCGACGTGCACAACAATGGACTCGAGGAAGACGTGGGTCGGATTATATACACGTTGCATTTAATTAAAATGTACACAGGAGTCAGCTTTAGTTAGTAGAAAGTCCAAAATGTGAAACTGCATTACGAACTTTTGTGTTTTGCACCGCATAGAAAGCATCTGTGCGTATCACAGGCGCAGTTGTCCTACTTGTATCAACGTCGTATTTATACCTAAAAAAAGACGTCGATTGCGCGAGTCGTAAAAAAAATTCTGCTACCTCGGAGATATATACACCACGACAGGCATCTCTATTTAGATTCACACCGGGAGGAAAAGATGAGTGCTATTTTCCCGAAGCGATCGCGACGCTATAAAACCTCTAATTTACATTAAGATAACATGCCTCGAAAGACTCTCGATATAGGTATGCGCCACACGCAGGACGGGTTTTCACTTCGATGCGAAACGCGAGCGAATTGGAATATACATATATAGTTATATATACTCTTCATTAAGCTTATGAGAGAAAGGTGTACCTTGCTTTTTCTCATTCTCTCTCGTGTTGTACTTACCGCGAGGATTGAAAGTATATTCATAGATACGACGTAAATCATCCTTTCGAGTCTGTGTATGTGTGTGGTGTATGTGCGCTTTCGAAAGTATTCACTTCTGAGCACATAATACTCTCTCGAATCTCCGTCGCTCTGCACTTGGATTATTATTCTGATACAAAGTTCCAAACGGTTTATTAAATTTCCATGTATCTCCGGCGGTAACGCTCCATCATTTCGTGTGCGAGAGATCCTCAATAACGACTCTACAGCTATACACGCACGCCTGCACGTCCCGGGAAATAATTACGAGCCGCCTTGCACATAAATCCACGTAATGCATACGAAAGCGCATCTTCCTATCGTGGGCTTTACGACAGAATCGTGCCAAGTTCTCTCTCCCTCTCTCTCCCGTTCCGACGCGATACAGATAGGAGGAGCAGAGGTCGACTTGGAGCCAGGGAGTACCTATGCAAATTTATGCGAGCGAAAGTACGCCCACGAGAGGAGAAAAGTCACGAACTTGGGCGCCTCTGCGTTTTGAGGTGGGATTACGCGATGGTTGCCGGTTTAGCTCGGGTAATGAGATGTTTAGATCAGGATCTTATTACTGCGTTATCCGAGGCGATTTAGTCTTATTTATTCGGGCATTAATTTTGCGCAGGTGAGTTTTCGGTTGGTTGATTGGATTTTCTATGTGCATTAGTTTAACAGAAATTCGCATATTCTACATCTGACTGGAAATTTATTTTTGAGCTTTGCAATACTTTGGTAAATCTGAGTTTTTTTTCACTATATATAAACCTCAATTTCGACATCTTTCTGCAACAGCTTTTTTTCAATAGTCTGACGAGTCGTTGCAAAACTTTATTTGCAAAAACTTTTGCTAAACTTATGCCGCACCGTAATATGGATATGTAACAATCATTCCAGAATGAGTAATGTTATAACAAAGTAAGAGTGAGTAAGAATCGTTTTTGCTATCATCAGAAAAAGTAAATTTTCTCCCCTTTCGTTGCGCAATATCGTATAATTGTCGTGCATTTTTGCACATTAAAAGTGTTAACTTCGCAACAGACGATTAATCTTTACTGTAAAATTTATTCTTCTAAAATTACCGCATCGGGTGCCCCTCCTCGAGATCATTTCGTTTATATGCGCTTTTCACGAAAATCCCACAAAGTGCAGCAACAAACACATATACAGACAAGACAGACAGACAACAAAAAGAAAAGCTGAATCTATCTATATGCTATGCTATAACACAGCACAGCAGCAGCATAAGTCTCACCGCAATAAAGCCAACAGCAGCAAAACATCGACCGCAACGCTTGGCGTCAGATAATCGCTAATGCTCGCGTCGAATCGCACTTCCATCAGACAAAAAATTACGCAATAACCGGGCGTCGAGTGGAGGAGAAAAAAAATTCGCTCTACGTGTGTGTGTGTGTGTGTGTGTGTCTATACGTACACACACATACACGCCTACCTGCACTAAACGCGAGCGTAATGAGCCGCGCGACACAATGCGTGCGAGGATCGATGCTTTACGACCCGCGGCTGCAATCGTCGTCGAGTTACGACACTACGCGAGCACCGCGCGCACCTATATAAAGCTATGTATGTGTGTGTGTGTGTGTGTGTATATATACACACGTTCGAGCTATGTCGCTCCGTACGCTCCGGAGATTGCGAGTGCCATGCGGGTTCTTCGTTCCGCCGTGCAGTCCTTGAGACAAGTGCTGCGTTTTTCCCCTGTCTTTTACGGGGGCTGGACGTTTTTTTCCCTTGGCTTGATGGAGTGTCCGCTCGAGGGACAACTATGTAATCAGGGGATGGAAAGTTTAATGTAGCTCTGCGCGGATGATTTATCGCTCTCTTGCGATGGGAATTTCCTATATTAATTTTGCGAGCTACCACGCGGTTTTGTATATATATATAAATATTTCCATTGCACAAAAATATTACACAAATGTTCACGCGCATGCGATCCGTAGTCGCGGTTACGAAAGCTCGAATGAAGTAATAACACTGGCGAGCCCAGCGATTCTTCTCCAATAACTCGGTTTTCCAATCCGCGCATGGATAATCTCTCTCTCTGTTTCTCTCTTCTCTCTCGACATACGTACACGCCAGGTTGGCGCGACGGCCGGAAACATCTGTAATGGCAAAGCAAACATCCGTGAAACGCCCATGTCGATGAAGTCCCTCATCAACGAGCACAAATACAGACTGTCATAACTGCGTTAATCAATCGCTGCGCGGCGCATACGACGTATATTGTATTGCTCAATAAACACGCGCCGTTTCGGCTCGAGAATCACCTACGCGAAATCGACGTCAGGCGCGAAATTCCACGGGCTTTGAAAAGACTTGTTTTCGCGCGCAATGCGCGGTTGTATAATAAAGAGTGTAAAACATTCAGGGTTACGGGGGAAGAACAAGCGCAGCTTTTCTTCCATCGGGTTTCGTAAGAATCGATCATTTGCCGGGATGACGATCTGTAACGGACATTCGGGACTTTGTTCGTGGACTGCATACTGATGAGCCGCGAGGTCGACGATAATACAAAGAACTGCTTGGGTGTCCGTGTTGCTCATTGACTCGTTACATGTCGCTGCGGCGCAGTCGCTCGATCGTTAGAGACCCTGGTAACGCTTGTATCTAGAATTTTATCGAGTATTATCGTAAGCGCTTTTTAAACGCTTTATATAAAATAAGATCAATTAGTCGATTATTACAGTAGTTTGTTACCGAGAAAAACGAATGTTTTTATTGTGCATTGACCTATATTGGCGATCTGTATAATTAAGTATAACAGAGTTAGAGCTGCGATACGTGCGATAAAGGCGTTGTATGTACACCGATGTACAGACGTACGCATATTAGTCGGGTTCAAGAGACTTCGTTCAAGAGAAGCTCGCAAAAAATGCGCTACGTCAACGCTCGTATACGTCAAACAATTCGTTGTCATAGATTTTAAACGGCCAATGGGCAGAGAGACTGAGGACACAGAACTTTAAAATTGAGATTTCATATCTTATACGCCGATCTAATGTATAGTCAATGAAAATTCTAAAATATGCAGAGGTTCTAAAATATGCCGAATCTTATTCCAAGAATTAACATCAATATTAGGATAATGAAGATTTTAAAATAAAATCATTTCGAACACATTAAAACAGCAATATTTAATTTTTTTCTTTTATTCGGCTTGATTAATCTGTTTACCACATTCGAGCAAATTACGAATGACCTTATATAGTGCTTCTAACTTCCGTGTCGATATTAAACGATACTTTTATATATACAATACAGTTATATGTACGCATGATAAATCGAAATTAAACTTCGATTATATGTGCTAGTACTCATAGCTACTAGTACAGAATTTCCCGCACAAAAACTATCATCTATAATAGAATATTCATTTGTTTGAAACGCAAATCTTTTTATCAGCGCTAAACAATACCGATATAAAAAAAAGACATTCCTCATTATACCTATACATATTGCAATATCCGATAACAAGATCTAACCGCACACACGAGCCACCCACGAGGCAGCGCTCAAAGAAACCACACAGTTCAACAAAATAAACCGCCTATGATCTCACCTATATGTAAATTAGTCCACGGCGCGGCGTATATAATCCTGCGCGCATAAAACGCATATATATATGAAATTCGAAAACGCTTTCATTTCCACCTCCAAAGCGCGGCGAGAGCTCGCAAGTTTCCGTGTTTCGAGAAATTAAAATTCTGGCCCCGGCGCAGTGAAAGTCTCTTGGAAATCACAAGCGCTCGCGCGCGCGCGCGCGCCCGCGTGAAAAGGATAAACGAGTGACGCGTCGAATGCGGGCGCACGCGAGATATCCGTACGCACTAATACGGCTGCTTTCAAATTCACTCGGGGCTCTCTCGCGCGGGGGACGTGCAATTATATCGTCGTTATGACCGGAGTCTCGGGAATACATCACGCAAGCGACTATAGCGAGGAAAATCAATTTTCCGATACAAAAGATACATGTGAATATAATATGCATACTTATATGGCTTCCATATTATATACGTATAGATCGCTGGTCTGTATACGCGACTGTTAATACACTCCTCGAAAACATAAATTTTATTGCGTGAGAGCTTTGGACAGTCGGCGCAGTGGGAGCTTCTGGCTCTCGATTTTTTAAGTGCGTACGTCGCGTTGAGTCGTCGCTCCCGCGCGAGCGAAGATGCGCGGCTGATTTATATTCGTTTAATGACGCCTCGCGGTGTCACGCATACAGTCTGTGCGAGCGCGCGCTGCATTCCTTTCTGCGCTTGGCAAACAATCGACTCGTCGTTAGCAGCCTATTATTCATGCGGCTATGCGCCGCGCCGATTTCGTTTTCTCAATCATTTTGAAATCACGAATGTGTCTAAGCACATAGAATTTTCCACTCTCAGCTTCCGAGATTTCCGAGCCGGTTTCGCTTTTTTCATTTTCCTCTCGCGATTTTTAATGGCTTTTGTTTTTTTTCGAGGTGTATACAGTCGGAAATCAATGAGCGCGAAAATTCGAATTTCGCGCGCGCGCGGCCAAGCGGACGAAAAAAGAGCGGAAGAATTAGTGCCTTTTGCGTTGCGCAACGCGCGGCGTCTGCATACACCGCAGATATCGCAAAGATTTTTGAGCTTGCATGTATAAATATCTTGTGAAATATGGCACTTCCCAAAATCTCGTAATTGCTGTACGTATTCTGACTTTCAAACACTCTTCAGAATCGTGTATATACACGTATAATTGCGTAACGCGACGGAGAGCAACAAAATCGTGATGGCCGTTGCATAATTTTGTTTTTCTTATTCAAAACTGTCGTTTCTATTATTTTCGAAAGAAAGGCGTGAGAGACATCTGAAATTTTATTCCTCGACTTTCGTATCCTCGAGTACAAACCGGCGCAATTGTGGCGAACAATGCGAGCCGAAAAAACGCTGGAATCCGCGAAGCGTAACAATCGAAAGTAGCCGCGCGAAATCACGCCGATTGCTATATCTCTCGATACTTATTGAAATTAAAATTTAGCACTCGCAGTGAAAAGAATCTTCTTCTCTCAAAAATAACACTTTCACGCGCGACTGAGGGTGTCGCCGAATATTAATGGAAAGCCCGCGTACGTAACAGCTCGTTGGCTTGAATTTCACGATCGAGCGCAAAGCGCGATAAGATCCGATTCTAATTTTATTCAATCGACTCTCAACTGCGCAGCGCCGATGCCTCTTGAAAAGTCCGCAAGCCATGTATTAACTGCGTAAATCACTTTGTCGATTGTAGGATGCGATACGCGTTTGTACAATGTAACGATCGAAAGCTCTATCTCTGTAATGTCTTGATTCGCCGCGAGAAGCAAGTGCATCCCGATTGAAATTTCAGGTCACCGGTGTGCAGTTCGAACGTGACTACGGCAGTATCAAGTGTAACGACGATTGCTTCGCGTCGATAAAATCTCGATTCCTGAGGAGAAAAATGTATAAATACGTACAGATTAACGCGCGCGCGCGCGCCTGACGAAATCTTCACTTCCTGGATGGCGTTTTAATGCAATGCGCGCACCCGCAAATGAAAAGATGATTATAGGCTAATTCGACGATTTGTTTTTTAAGTCGCGGCTATTTCGTTTCGGTTACACGCGGCGCCGGCCGCGCGGCCGCCGAGAGAAAAGCCAATTATTTCATTAAGCAGCTGTTTTGTAAGAAAGAAATTCCTTAGACTGCATATAATACATAAGCGCGCACCTGTTGCTTTCCTTATATTCGCACGAGTGCGCCGCGCGCGGCGGCAACGAATCCCATCGAATGCGATGCGGTAGAAGCTTATTCGGTACGCGCGCCTCATTTTTTTTCTTTGAAAATTTCTTCCTACACTCCTCGGGACCCACCTCTCCTTCAATCTGTCGTGTGCGCGCGCGGATACCTTGAAAGGAAAAAAAAGGACACTTGCTCCCTATTTCACGTCGATAAATTACACGCGGCGAAACACCTCCGCAAAAGCTAAAGCTTCTTTCCTCTTTTCCACATCCTTTGTTGCAGCCCCCAATCGATTATCTCGACGGGATCTACAGACCGGCTGCACACCTCCTCGTCTGTATATAGAGAGCCAGGAAACTGAGTCTCTCTCCTTCTCTCTCTCTCTCTCTTCTCTTTCTTCTGTGCTCAGGACGACCTCGTTTAGGACCATCAGCGTTATTACCCTTTGCGGTTACGATGATGCTGCAGCAGCAGCAGCATTTTGTCGAGGGAAGAATGTTAGCCGACTGTTTTTCGCCGGGGAATTAATTGGCTGTAAAAAGCTCGGCGCTTAGCCGGAGAGAGCGGAAAGGCATTGCGCGCGCCGCGATTCGAGGCCTAAAACCTCGCTGCGGTATTCGAAAATTTTTCCGCTCTCTCATTTCGAAGAAGCGTTTTCCGAGAAACGTCCGAGCCTGCCGTCATTCGCGTTTCCCATTTACTTAACGAAGAAAGCGGCGCGCGCCGCGCAGTAAAAATTTGCAAAAACAATTGGGCGCAGCGTCGCGCGCTGTGCAGCATATATTTATGTATCCTTTGAACTTGGCGCCGTATACGCGCAGCGACGCTCGGCGCGTTTTAAGTCACGGCGAGTTAAATTGTTTCGGCGAGTCGTAACTCGCGGAAGCTATGTGTCTATGCTGGGACTTTAGCCTTTCAACGTGAGCGCGAGTCTCTCTGCATAGACGTAAGCTCTATATACATACGCACGGGAAATGCGCTTTCGCGTAGATTACGAGCCGCACGTGTAAGTGTGCGGGTATGGTATAACGATAGATTCAATTTTGTCAGTCACACGTGTACAGTTTACGGCTGTATACACTGTTATACACAGTTACACGCCGAAGCGAAATCGTTCAACTGCCCATCCCGCAAGAGAGCAATGGAAATTTCATGCATAAACTATAATATTTCGAGATTCCGATCATGAGCCTCTGTGCTATCGATATGTCCCATGTAGCTATATATACAATGCATCAGTTCCCGCAATCTATATACCTTAACCGTATCGCGGCAAAACTGCAGCCAAAGCTGCGCGTCCGCGTAAAACGATCGAAGGACGCCCTCGCGTCGCCGCACATACTTACGAGCGCGCAAAGCGAGTCTTGAGCTTGTCATCGCCCTTGCGGCCGCACGACCAGCGTAATTGGCCTGGTGAGACATGCGCGCTAATTTCGCGCGACGCGCTCGTTTATTTGCTTCTGCTCTTTTCATCGCTTTGCCCATTCTTGTGTGTAATACGCGCTTGAGGACGCGACCGTACGGCTCGGAATTGAAAAAAATCGCGTACGTGTATTGCAGGCGCGCGGAGAACCCTCGAGAGAGAGAGAGGAACAGCTTCTTGTCGCTAATTGAAGCGATAAGTAAATTCTTCTTCCGTTATCGCTCTCGCGTTATGTCACACGCCCGACTATAAATTACAGTCGATATTACACACGACGACGACGACGACGACGGCGATGCGACGAACTGTTTTCAGCCCGCGTGCGTGAGGTAAAACCCGTTTGTCTCTCTGCACGCATGTATACGCTGTATCTCGAAGCTATAACCCATATTTCCGATCGTCGAACTGATCCCATATACGCGCAATCGCGTTTCCTGGGCAGTTACACTCGCAGCACGCCGCGGCAGCTCGCGCGCCTGCGTCTCGAGACGAGAGAAATGTTATTGGCAATTTCTCCGATGCCAAACGCGGAATGCGGACAAATTTTCGCTCGAGAATTTTTCTTCTCTCGCCGCCGGTGTGTATACGTATGTAGACCTATACAAGACACGCAGCGACGAGCGTCGTTATGCATACATACACATCCTTATTCGGAGTTGGAATACCGTTTCTCCGCGACCAAGCGATATGCATATTTTCGTCCGAAAAGAAGCAGCGCGAATGATTCGCGAGCCGCAGAATCAATTAAAAGCGAGACATTCCGCAAAGTTAAAAATAATCGAGCTCTTATCGGCTCAACGGTAAATCTGGCTTCGCTCTTTCGTTTACGACGATTCTTAAAGAGAGAGAGAGAGAGAGAGAGACATGCAGCAGCGCAGCTATGTCAACGCTCCGAATGCCGCGTAATAATATCCACATCGGGACGGCCTCGACAAAGTCCGCCGCATCCTCCCCGTATTCCACTTTTCCGACGACTTGTATATAACGGAATCGAAATAATAAAACGTCCGTCGTAAAGCGAGAGCCCGCGGTGTGTGCATTCGCGAAATTGCCCACAGAAAGAGCAGCAAAAGAGACAGAGAGAGAGAGAGAGAGAGAGAGAGAGAGAGGTAACCTCGAGGCTCGCGCGGTTTGTGTGCTTCAAATGTTACAACGAGAGATATGAAGGCGAGCCTCGGAATTATTTTCAATTCGTTGGGCTCTCTCGCGAAAATCCTCCTTATCAATTCCGCGGTGCGCGCGTCGTATAATGCAACAGCTGCTGCCAGAGCAAGAGAGAGAGAGAGAGAGCGCGAGCAGGTGATTCCCCGTTATTCCGCGGTGAGCTCGAGGCCATTGTCATCCTCTCTCTTAGTCTATTATCGTCGTCATTACGCGCTGCCGATGCCGCCGCCGCCGCCGCAGCGAGTCCTAACCGCTCCGTGTGCGGATACGCGCTTGCGACGCGACGCTCGATTCGACGCGACGCGAATTGCGTCTCGGCGCGCGATCATGATGATGGTGATGAGCCTTTAACCTCGGCTAGATTCTCCTTTTTCCGCGTGCAATTCGCAGCGTCGCGGCAGATCGCCGCGCGAAGCTGTTCTCTCGTTCTCTCGCGTGCGCGCGCGGAAATTATTACGACGTTGCACACGGGCCGGTCCGACCGGGCGCGGGGCGCGAGGGATGAGCTGCTATTGTCGAAGGATTCATTCCGATGTGGGATGCGTCAATGCGTGTACAATAGGCGGATGGGAGCTAATGGCGAATGGAAAACTGTTTATAGTGCACGCGTTCTGTTGATTCATTTCAAGTGGGACGGCTCTCGCCGGCTTTCACGTCGAAATTCAGTGTGCGACGCGTGCGAACGCAAATTTTCTGGCATGAATAGTCGGAAAAAGTGTATATATATATATGTGTCTGGAAGAGTTATTAAACGATCAAATTCTTAATGAATCATGTGTTATTTTATTCACTGGTGTATCCTTAATTATAATATATCAAGACACGTGTTTTAGATGGCGATGCATATAGTTTTATGCGCATTAGATATTTAATTGAATTCTTTTTTAACCTTTAGCAACAATTTATTATAATGTTTCTAATGATAATAATTAATGATTCATATGGTAGCGATTTTTAGACTCTACATGGTACTATGCCGTTATAAATTAAGCTAATAAACTATTAGCTTTGCACAATATTTGAAGATAAAAAGCTCGTTAAATTTTTCATTAGCGTCGATAACATTTTTTAAAAACATAAATGTTGACTTTTATTTCTTACGCTAAACTATAAGCATGCATACAATTTCTCGCAATATATAATTTAAAGTAATTGCATATTGTGAAACGGAATTTTTGAGCAAAGTTGCAAATGATTGATGCGTAAAAAAAAAACGAAACGTCAGGTTGCGATGATGACACGCGCATCATGGTGTGGTGCTAAAATCGGCATCAAAATGTCTATGCAATGAAAATTTGAAAATATCCATAAAATTTAATAAAAATTGAATAACACGCAAATTAAACAATTGTCTTTCTCTTTCGTGTGTTTCAGGTGAGTTGGACAATAAAGAAAAATATATCTCGGATCAGTAAGTAATAAAATTAAATCTCACTTCACTCGTTCCACAAATCATTTCTCGCTATATATGTATACACACATATACACATACACATATATACGCACATGCGCGTGTACGCGAATAAATTCTCTCGCCAATCTCCCTCTCCTTCTTCCCGCGCCTCCCGGAAAAAATTCAGAGTCCGCAACATGCGTGCCATTATCGTCGCCCGAGTATAATACACGAGAGACAATTTCGCATCCGATCTTTCTCAACGTCGCGCGCGCAGAAGGTTATAAATGCGCGTAAAGTCCGGCGTGTTTCTCTCGCTTCTCGACTTTATCTCCTTGAACCGAGTCGCGCGACTGCGTCTGTAACCCCTTTTAGTGCCTTTTCGTTCTACTTCTTCTTCTTCTCGTTCTTTACAAGTCGCGCTTTCGTCTCTTTATTTCTCTCCACTCCCTCCCTCGCTCTTCGTTGGAACAAAGGAAGCTGCAACAAGCCGACGCCTGCGTTGATGCGTTGCACATTTCGTAAAGGACGATTTTTTGCGCGAGTGCGAGAGACATTGCCATATAGCCGCTAAACGTTGCTCTCGGGGTTGGGACAGTTTGTCGTGCGGTTTCGAAATGATTCTCGGTAGGCAAGAAGGATTTACGGTTTTCTGGAAGAGGACTGATTCTCTACGATATTTTTTAACTTTACTAAATAGCTCTCTCAAAAGCGCGCGCGCTCGCGTAATTAACTCTTGCGAATAAATTGCGGATAATTAACGGCCGGCAAAATTCACCCCGAGACGCACGGCGGGACTTTGGCTTCCTCTCCTTAAATATTTCGTGAATTCTCTGTCGGCCGAATCCCGCAGAGAGAGAGAGACTAATTGCCGCAATTATTCAATTTGCTGCACAGACGGCTTCGGCCGCAGTGCATGTGATGCTGAGCCGCAACGCGCGAGATCCGCCGGAGACTTTGTATATACGATCGTATACCGAGAGCGAAAGGTCGAGTCTCTCTCTCTCTCTCTCTCTCTGGGTGTACGTGTTTTATTATCGCTCTCGTGAGACGCGAATTTCGCGTTGAATTTAAAAATGCCGCAACATAATGAACGTTCGATTGTACGCTCGGTTGGATAACGAGGAAAAGTCTAGGATGCATGACAGAATGGCGAGGCGCGCTGCAGCCTTGGAGGGTAACGGGTTAATTCGTTCGTTTTTCTACGAAAAAAAAGGGTCGTAAAAGTGCACAACTGTTACGCGCGGTATGAGAAACCGATTGGATTGTTTATATATCTGCGCCGATAATTATGTACGGATTGAAAGACATTGTTGCGCGCTTGTCGAGTTGAAAGTCTCGGCTTCTGGTGCGCGGGCAATCGACGCGTCGGCGCGCGAACAGGGGAAAGAAAAGTGACGACGCAATGAATGACGAGGAGTAGTTGGGATGTTTACGGGGAAGAGATCGTTGCTTGCACGCCAAGTTTAGCTTGCAGGCTCTCGGCAGCGGAATGTTGACGATGATTCAGTTTTTAAGCATTCTAAACCTATACGGTCAAGTTTAAACGTTGCATGCTGATCATATTTAGAGCGTAATTCGAGGAGTCAACGATGCAAATGTGAAAAGGCGCGATATTTAAAATCCTAACGCTGAGAAAATCGCCATGCCTGTGCTTTCGAATGATGGCGCGAAATTTAAGATCGCTGCCTCGTAAAATCTTCTTCTCTCGATATAATACGAAAGTGTGCAGCTCCTCCAAGATTAGTTTAGAGAAAATTGAAAGCAAAAGAGAAGGTCAAAGCCAAGCTGTTTACAACTCAAATATATATAGCTATATGCAACAAAGTCATTATGCATGCATACATACCGCAGCGCATCGATGCACCGTGTTTTCGTCCGCTTATAACTCCCGCGATGACACTCCTGTCTTTTTCTCCTCTCCTCCCACGCCTTTCTTTCTTTCATTGCCGTGGGAATCCGTGGCCGCCTCTGTGTTGTACGACTCGACGATTGCACGCCTCTTCATGCGTACGCACAATCCTTCTTATATTACACATTTCAAATAACCATTAAAAAAAAAAAAGAAAAAAACAACGGAAAACACGTTGCGCAAGTGGCTGCAATTGTCGCCTATAGAAAAGAAATGAAACCCTCGTCTCCGAGGATTATACGTACAAATGAGTGCTACGTGGAATCGAGGAAAATTATATGTTATTGCGTGTACTTGCGATTGTTTTTGGGTTAAGAATGCCGAGGGTCAGGCATTGTTTTCCAAGAGGCTCGCGTAGAAGACACATATAGTAATCACCGGCAGTCACAATGTACATTGTAGCGCACATTACATCGCAAAAGCCAAAAAGGAAAACACTGTACTCCGAATCAATCCATCGATCCGAAGCCCCATCGGAGTAGTCGTGTGGCTCTCGCTGCAGACTCGAAAGCGGCGTCGGAAGGAGGGGGCGACCCGATGCGATCGCTGCGAAAAACTTATATATAGCAGCGATGTGAGTTTCGCGCTAAAACAAAGGGTCTCGTATCGCG
Organism: Philotrypesis tridentata; assembly: GCA_018906965.1. Lineage (NCBI taxonomy): Eukaryota > Metazoa > Arthropoda > Insecta > Hymenoptera > Pteromalidae > Philotrypesis > Philotrypesis tridentata. The sequence continues at coordinate 13,350,796 of JACCIB010000001.1, forward strand.
CGTTCGCTCGTATCCGCGCGCGTGCACGGCCGATAAAATACTCTCGCGTTATTTTGCCGTCGTCTCTCCATTGTTTTCCTCGGCCGCTCGCTGCGGGGCTTCTTTATCTCGCGACACACATTTTCCACGCGCTGCGCGCCGCCGATGCCGCGGCGATGCTCCCGCGATGCTCCTGACTTTGCTCGACTTTGCCGCACTTCGTGTGCGACGGCTTTTCTTCGTATAAAGAAACTCCAAGGTACGTGCACGGAAACTACAATCCAATGTGCTTGCGCCTAAAATCAAGCCTTTGAGACTTTGAGAGGCTAGGCAGAAGATATTTACTATAGTGATTGTATATCGATTTCGTAAAAATCGTTTATTTTACATCTCTTTGTATGCTCGGTCGTTTAAAAGATGTAGATTAAATTATTTTACACTTTTCTCATACATACTAATCAATACGTGAAAAAATGATCTAATTAAGAAAATATTGTCTCTTAAAAAATAATTTTGTTCAACATAATTTTCTTGAAAACATGTCATATTTTTTAAGAATAAAATTATCACTAATTATTATTTTATCACTTGATTATGTTACTAATAATAATTATCTTAATTTCTATAACAATTTAAACTCGACTTATATTTAATTAGTATTCCAGACCTATTCCATCTAAAATAAAAAACGCGCGAATTTCGAATCTCTAACCTTCTAAACAACAAAAAAAACTCGTTCTCTACTGCGTCGATCGCCCAAAGTATCGCGCGTTTTCTTAAAATAATAACAGCGATCCCCACGCGGCGTCTCCGACGGCTCCGACTTTTCTCGCATAAATTATAAATTCTCAGATCTCGCTTGAAGAGAGAAAAAAAAGCGAGAAATTACGAGGAAAGATTAAAGTGCGCGCGGAGGATCCCCGGGAGTGCAGCAGCAGCCGACGGCAACCCCCCGGCCATAAAGCAAAGCGCAGCCTCTCTAAAATCCATCAAGCTTTCATCCAACAACGGCGAGATACTGGCAAAGCCACAATTCTCCTCCCATATCCTCGGCCGATCGCCGATACATCCTCTCTCGGTCTCCGCGCGCAGCTCCGACTCGTTACTTAGCGCGCGATGCCGATGCATATGCATAGCCACTCAGCGGCGTGGAATGCGCCGACGAGGCCTTGGAAGACTCGAGCCGCCACCTGCAGTGTCTTCCGAGGAGGAGTTGAGTCTCGTTGTCGTATATACTGCGCCACCGCCGTCGCTGCCGCTGCTGCTGTTATTATATAGCCCAAGAGTACAGAGCGCGGGAATGCGTAAGCCGAGGCTATATAGGCTTTGTATCGATTACGTCTCCTCTTGCGCGAATAGCTCATTCTTTGCTCAATCCCTCGACGATGCATCCGATTTCAGGGGGGGGGGGGATGCGACCAGTCTGTATATCGATCGCGAGACGTTTGCGCGAAATTGAAAACTCGATGTGTGTTTACGTCTGTACGTGTGTGCGCGTGTGTGTGTTGCGTCTGCTGCATCGGAGGAGAGAACTTACGTAAACGATGCGCGCGCAAATATAGAAATTAAGAAAATTGCACGAGAATTAACGAGTTTATACCGAGAGCGAGCTAAGAGCTCACATCTATATTTACCGGTTTCACACGAAGATTTCATCGCGTAAAAGCTCGCTGATTTATCGGGATAAAGAGATGTACGAGCACGCGCGCGCGCGCGTATAATTTTCCGATATACAACTATACGGCTAAATTTGTTTTCATATGTATAATGTAATCACGGTGAGTTATAAATTCGCTTCTAAAAACTTACACGAGAGGATCGCGCGCGCGAAAACATAGTAGCAATCGAAGAACGATCATACTGATTACGTATACAATTTTTTTTTTTTTAATCCAGCAGGACAGGAAAATAGCTTCCAGCTAATAGCCTGCAGGTTATATGCAAATCGATCGATTCTCTCATCAATAGCAAACGCGCGTTGTTGCATGTTTATACCTGTGCCGCTATATATCAAATTATACTTAGAATGTTTGCTTTATCCTGTATCTGCATGCATAATCTAAAATGTGACGGAATCATACAAATAATCAAATATTTCATTCAATATATTTCGTGCTTTTGATTAATCATTAAGACACTCGAGCGAACGACCAGTGAGAAATGCAAACTGAAACAAAAAGTGTCCTTACCGTGGCGCCACGCGTGCTATTTTTAGACGGGAGAGTATAACCTCAAGATCTCCATTTTCCGCTCAAGACGTTCCGAGAAGAAAAATAAGTTTTCCGCTAATAGCTCGGCAGTTCGCGCAGCAAAATCCACATAACTCAGCGAAGCACTCTCTCTCTCTCTCTCTCTCTCTCTCTCGAGATTTAAAAAGTCAAATAAAATATCTAAAGCACGCGAAAATATCGCCGTGGAAACAAAGAGCGGCGCGCGCGTAACGCAGCAATTTATTCTCACACGCGTTTTCTTCCCTTTTTAATGTGCATTCCCTGCGTCTCGCGTTCAAGGCCTCCCTCACGGCACACTGGGGGCTCCGCGGCTGCGGCTGCTGCTGCGGCAGTTATGTATACCTACAGCGGTGCAGCTTCGAACGGGTTCTTTGTTCGAAAAACTACCATACGCGCGAGGGTCGATTTAATGAGCGAAATTACGGCTCTGGGAAAGCTCTTGTACGGGTGTTGACGAGAGCCTCTCGTCGGCTTATTATCGAGGGATAAAAGAGGGAGATCCATTCGCAAACATCAATCGATTGCATATTGCGCCGCAACGCTATGTCAATTTCCTTCGCTATGCCTATACTAGTCGCCACGAGAAAATTTTAATTCGATTACTATAAACATTTGACGAGCGCATAAGAACACAAGCTCTTGCTCCGCATTACTGAGTGTCGCGTTCAGGCGCGCGGGCACGATAAAATTTGTTCTCGAGCGCGGCTTCTGAAAATTACGAAGTCATCCCACTGCTTCTCAGAATCGTCGAGTGTGCATGGCGCGTATACATACGAAGGGACAGTCAAATTTCATTGTAGCCGCGACGAGAGTCCGCTCCTTAAACATCGTTCATTACAATGATGTAGGCTCGGTCGTCCCGAGCTTGCTGCATCGAGCGCGTCTATATACATATATGTACGAACTATAACGGGCCAATGAGATCAGGAGCGGTCGATCGGCCAGAATTTCGAGCTGGGGGTCCGACTCGGTCAATGAACCGGTCGGAAGAGCCGCTGACGCTGCTGGAATGTGACTAGATCTTCCGCATCTTGAATTTCAATGCCCGGCTTGTCTTTTGGCCTGTGTAGCCTGTAATTTATCCGGTGCGCTTTGATTTTTCTGGGAAAGCTGATTTAGCGATGGCCTGCAGTTATAGAAACGTTGCTAAAAGTGCACTATGGAGTTCGTTTGCCACTGTAACATGCTAAGTCCCGCGTCGTATTTCATCTTCTATATTATGGCGACAATAGCATTTTGTTCTCGTTTAAATCAATATCTTATAGCACGAGCCAATTTCAGCGAGACGTTTTACGTGATATTTTGTTCTGCTGCTGCTGCTACTACTATACTATACTATTATTATTATATGCTACTGCAGAAAAATTTTACGCTCACTTATCGACATTCATATTGAGCCATAAAGCGTAACTGCTCTTCACTTATTCATTCCAGTACCGAGAAGGCCGTTCCGTTATTGTTTACCAAAAGGAATTCCAACAAAAATTTAAAAAAGTGCGCGCGCGCGCGCAATAAAAGGTAACGGAGTAGTGAGAGAGATAGAGCCAAATAGCAATTTGTACTACTGCTTTTTGCAGTCCGTGCGTAGCGAGAGTATAACGATTGCAAATTTCGTATATTTACACCCGCATATACGAATATCGGGAATACATAGCAGCTACATAGCGAATTCGCTGATTCACGAGGTATAATGCGGCATAATGAAATGATTTTCAATGCATCAGCTGCCCGCGCACGTACACGCGTAGAAATGAATCGGTCGCCCGGCGGCCGGCGATTCTGTGTCCGCGATCGTAAAAGCTCCGGCAATTGCTTAAGAAATCGTTGTTCACGCACCTCCAACTCGCGCGCGGCGCAATTTCCCAAGTACAATCACCATTAAGCGATTCCCTCCTGCGCGCACCTTCGCGAGAGCCATAGAGCCGCAATCGCGAACCTATCGATAATCCGCAAGCAGCGCCGCGCGTTACATCCGAGCGATTTATGTAAGCGATTCCCGCGTAGACGGAAAGAATCTCCAAGACACTTTCTCATCCCCGCAACCGCAGAAGCTTCTCTCTCTTTCCTTCTCTCTTCCTTCCCCTTTGGTTGCGCGCAGCAGCAACGCGCCATACCGATCTCAAACGCGCCGTGACTCTCTTCGGCGGCGGCGGCGGCGGCGGTACAAAACGATCGGAAACGCAATCCTACGCGTTATACCTTTTACGATCCCCGCGTTTCGAGAGAGTACTCTCACGGCTCTCCGCAAACCGCCAACTGCATAACTCGACTTTACGACTTCGGGAGCCATGCGAGGACGAGATATTCTGGTTTGTTATTCGAGCGTCGTGGATACCGATCTCTGAACGCTTTTTCTTCTCTTTCTCCCTCTCCCTCTCTCGCACTCTCTTTCGCGTCTATCTATCCATGAGGTTTGCTAAATCCGTTGTGACGTAAAGGGCGTTTCCTATTCAGTCGGGGTGTGTGCGCGCGCGAGTCCACCGCGATGACGGAGGCTCCTTTTTCTAATTCACCGCGTGCGATCTCCCGCCGCCGGAGGAGAAAGGAAACTCGCCGGTGGAAAGTGCCGATTTTTTGCTTCGAAGCTCACGTAAGACAATCGCCGCGCGTCTGGCTTAAGTGTTTTGCCGACGCGATATTGCATTATATACGGGCGAGACCCCTTTCCGCGAGATGTGTGTGTGTGTGTGTGTGCTGCGTGTACAGAGGAAATCGGCGGTAGATATACATCGGTTATTTATTCTTGTGCAACTTGGGCACGCCGCTCGCTCGAGCAAACATTTATACACGTGTTTTTAATTGCAGGCTTTTATTCTGTGTGTTTCAGACGAAATTCTCGCTGGAAATTCGAGCTCGGACACGCCACCGCTGTGAGTTAAATCAAAAGCACTAAAATTTCCCCGCAGTGATTTAGTCCCGGTACATGTAGCGATCCTCTTATTAACTTCCGGCTCGACGTCAGAATTACGCCTTTCGTCAGCCGTCAAAAACTTAACGATCATTTCGATTCAGAAGCAGTTGAACACTCAGTTGGCTCGTCATCGCGAGAGGCGTAGTCCCCCTCGGCTAATGCAGCGAACAAGACGTCTCTCGCGTTCATGTGGATCCTCTCGAGCAACTAATCACTGCTCGCTGCTCGCGCGCAGCCGATCTCTCTCTCTCCCTCTCTCCCTCGCTCTCTCTCTCTCTCTCTCTCTCTCTCTCTCTTTCTGTTTCGAATGTAGGTACGAGTGTAAGTGTACTATAGTCGCTGTAGTTTCCTGTTCGCCTTCACTGAGAGATGCAGCTTTATCCACGTTAAGCGTATGTTTACACCTCCGATGCGGTTTATCGATTTTCAATGCGTAGTTTCCAACTTAATTGTGCTTAGAAAATCACGTGTACACGTATTGAAGGTGTATAGTTCCGTTTGAAGCACTTTATTCCGAGGCGTGTCGCACGTGGCGTTGCTCAAGCGATTCATCGTTAAGTACCTGGCATCTGGAATGGAATGAGTTGAGATGAGTCTTCGCAGTATCTACATATAGAACTGCTATAGTCGCTCGGTTTTGATTTCTTGAAAAATTTTCTGAGCGCTGTAAGAAGAATGTCGCTCGGACGTAATGAAAACGTAATCGTCGCCCCGAATGATTCGATTTATTGTTTTTCTTTTATGGGAGGATTGGATCAACCGTTACGTAGTCGATTGCGATTACTTCGACCTATTTAATAATAATCGCTCTAAACCATTGTGATCTCGATCTTTACGATTTTATCTCGCGCGCGCCGCATTCCAGCTCAGTGGCGGTGCAACGGGTACATAATACCGATGTATAGGTATATATTCCTCAGGAATTCGAAGGTGTACATTTTGGTTTAACAGGCCTTTAGAGTGTTTAATTTATTTTTCGACGCGTATATATACAACATCAGGAAATGAAAGACGCGAGATCCCCGCTGGAAATTCAAACAATAAAAGCGCTTACGAAAGTACTTAATTATTGGTGGCGACGAGAAATAGTCGAATTTCAACACGTAACATCAAACACTTTTTATGAAGCTTATCAAGCGTTTCCTGTAGTGCTGTATACTTTCAAAAGAATCGTGGTACTATACTTTTTACTTCTGCGCTAAAAATATGGAGGAATTGAATTAAATATTCAATTTTTTGTAGATGGGAATGCTTCCATGGTATACAAAACAATAATCTATTATATTTTGTGCTTTTAGCAGACATATCGATTGACGTTGTATTTCTAAAAAAATAATTACACAATTAACGATGTTAATTCATAAAAATCTTTATGGGACGACAATACATTTAATATATTATATTGCAATCACTTTGGTTTCATCAATTTGTGATTATTAATAAGAATGCACATAGATGTATATAATTGTCTTATTTCTTCGAACGGGTTGAACGCAAACATATTTCCTAGGTTCTTGATATATACGGAAAAATTGGCTAGTGTTTTTTCAACAATTTTTAGATCGTTTTGACTATTAATTTTGGTCCACGCTATAACTTGTAAACAGAAAATAAAACAGAAAATAACATTTCCACTATATATACAGGGGCACCCGAAAACGAAAAATTCTAAGCAGCAGGCGACAGTAAAAAAAAACGAAAAGCTTGCGAGTGATTAATTAGAAAGCGAAGACGATCGGCTTGCATCAGACGTTAGATAATAATTCGAGGCGAGCGGACAGACTCATTATTCATCGTTCGCGTGGCCGTATGGATGTAACGGGCCAGCGGGATTGGAAAACGCGCGCGTGTACCGTTTCTGATGCGCGCGCGAGAGCGCGAGGCTGCTCACGTGCCAACTCGGCTATATAATTTCTTCGCCGCTCGATTCTCTCGATCTTCGTGGAGTTATGTTTGTGTAACCCTCTCTCTCTCTCTCTTCCTCGCGAGCGCGCGCACGTGCGGCTGCGGAGAGAATTTTCATTTGGCAAATTTAGTGATCTTGAAGCGAGGCTCTTTCCACGCTCTCCTACAGGTGGTGGACGCGTGTATAAGAATTTTATGGGAGTTGGCTGTAGTGCAAAGTCGCGTTGTAGATGTCGTGGATGTAGAGGAACGTTGGGGATGCATTGCTTTTCGGAAGTAAATCGTAAAAAGCAAGTTTTTAATGAAATTATACTCGTTCTTTAAGGGGAACAAGAAGAGTATGATCGACTAAGTCATGAAATTATAATGTCTTATTTGTTGCTATGTTATTGTTTTTGTATCAAATATTCCGCGGGGATGAAATCACGTCATTTTGATGTTATTGCCTGTATTCAAAAGAATAGTAACTTTAAATAACGGTTCATTAATATTTATCGATACGATTGAAAAGCATTGTTTCTCGAAATATTTACAGTATAGCAAAAAAAAAAAAACAAAGAGAGACGCTCCAGAAATATATTCAATAATGCCACCCAAGATCGTAGAAAACCACTCGATTCAAATCGAGCGAGACCATCCACCAGACATAGCATGGAAAACCAGCATAAGCGTGACCTTCTCGTCAGCTGAAGTTTCGTAATTTTCGCTTGAATGAACGCTATGCGATAATCTCACATTTGCATCGCTCGCATAATCGAGAGTTCGATGCGGAAGTTCGATGGAAAATAGTCCGCAAAAAAAGTGGTCACCTGGAGGCTAAAGACACACCTTGCAGAAAATATTATTCCGATCTGTTCGAAGACTAGTATCGGTTCAGATTTTGCGATTGAAACGAGCACATTTCGGATTTGTGCAATGAAATCAAGGACAACAATTCTCAACATTTCTAAACAATAAAGAGCTTTCGTAACGTTTCAGTAAGTTTCAAAATTGTTAACCTTTCTTTTCAAATGCATTAGTTTGCTTTGGATTTCTTATTCCTTTTGTTGTCTAAAAAAGTATTTACCAAATAATGCAAGTGCTAATTATTCGCACGAACCGACGAAAGCTTGATTTTTCCGAAAACTTTCAATTCCAGAGCAAGCGTAAAGTGCGATGCTTCGACTGTGTAAAAGTGAAAATAGCTATCGCACCGATTTCTCGAGGAAAAAGAAGGAAACCACAGTCTTTAGCATCGAGTCGAAATACCAGCATCCCAGGAGGAAAAAGCAAGCCGAGTGAAGCTGAGAGCCAACCGTTATCCACTTGTCATTTCATCGTTACGGGCCATCAAAGTCGCTCTCGAGGCTTCTGCTCTATTCCAGAAGTCGTAAATCCCGGCTTCCTCGAACTTGACTCTTCGCCTCGCCTAATCAGGCTTTACGATGCTTTTACCGAAAGGATCGCCCTCTCCGCAGAGGCTCTTCATCTTCGCTTTTCGCAGGGAGTACTTTTGTCCCCAGAAAATTAACGGCTAATGTACACTTCTGCTGATTCGAACCGGTTATAACGAACGAAACGATCGGTTCCTCACCGCAGACAATCGCCAATTTTTATTTTTTTCTCCGCACACCAAGCCATAAGTGCTAATCAAGTGGGACAAGGTGTAACTGTGAATCAATCTAGGTTTAAAATATACAAATAATATACCTTTATTTTACGTTACATTTAAAAATCATACTTAAAATCATCGCAACCGTTAGACAGTCACAAATCAAAATTCATTTAATACATTAAATAATCAATCGTGTATATAAATATCACATTTCGCCAGCAAATTCAATCGAATAAATGTCTTCGCGTGTAGAAGCGAACAGTATCCAGCAGTCATAATAATAAACATGATATAAATCACAGAAATGAAAACAAATGCTTGCGGCGAAACGGTGTAATACCGATCGTGCGATGTATTCGCAGGTACATGGACGCACGCCTTGCGCGATCTCGTTGAGTTCGTTGCCCCGACGAAGAGTTTGCTAAGCCGATGTTGCGACGTACAGCCAGCGCGACGAAACGGCGGCCGTGTGTGACGTTTGCGCGCAGTGCAGCCGCGTGCTCCGCTTCATTCTTGCCGGCGATAGAGCGGCAGCAACCACCAGCGGGATAGCTGACGGCGTCGAATGTGACACTCTGCAAAGTTTTGACGACGAGTCATGAGAGAGTACAAAGATCAGAGACGTGAAGACATGAGCCGCGAAGGCTTTGGCCGAAACCGCGCGCGGGATCGCCATTTCAAATTGGACCGTTGAACAGGATGTATAATGCGTGTAATATATACGTACTCGAACAGAACTTCTTGTCCAAAGCGTGATTGTGATCGCATTTGCCGCCTCTCGTCGACGATCTCGACGGCGGCTCGTACGACTCATCGCTGCTGTCGGTCTCGCTGCCCTCGTCGTCTTCTTCGTTTTCCCGCTCTCTGCCGTACCTCCTGCTGCGTCTCATTCTCTGACTCCTGGTGAGCCTCCTGCTCGTGAGCAAACGTCTCAGTTGTGTTTCGATACGAACCATGTGGTTGATAAAATGCTGATTGCTGCCTACTCTGTTGTTGTTGATGTTGATGTTGTTATTGTTGTTGTCGCCGTCGTCGTTATTGTTGTTGTTGTTGTTGTTGTTGTTGTTGTTGTTATTGTTGTTGGTAACGTGCAGGGTTCTGCGAGTCCATGCATGGTGATGCGCGGGCGAAGAATCGTCAATCACTATGCGGGGGAGGATTCTCGACGACGCCATTGGTATTCTTTTTTTTTATTTGTATCTTTTTTCTTTTACTATCGATTTTCGATTTTCTACGACTTTGACAGAGAGGGAGATATCGGATCGGGGATTGAAGGATAGAACCAACCGTGTCGATCGAAGGGATAACGAGAACTGAGTAGAAGATCGGTAAGCAGCGAGAGAGAAGAGCGGTGAGAAAGCTTCGAGCGTTGGTATTGAGTTGTGTATATCACTGGAGCAATGTGTCACTGTAAGTGTGTTACAAGTGCGTCCTACAATGAGCGACGATATCGAAAGATCCGCGGCGTCACGTAATGCTTACTTGTTACATTAACTAAGCACTATGCAGCAAATTGCGGTATACAGGTGTCTCCAAATCGAGGACATTGCTTTCGCCTAATGCATCGGTTCGTATACATATAAGATTCGACCGGTGAATCTTAATGATCGAGAAACTTTCGCTTTCTCTACGATCGACTGTCATCAGCCGTGCTATTACGAAGTTAGTATACGCGTGGGTATATATGGGTCTGGAGCGCAAAGCTTTAATCGATCGTTAAGAGCATATTCGAAAGTGAAGCTGCTATTTCCTCTTAAAAGGTTGCTTCTTATTTTAACTTCCTCCTGCGTCGCTGCAAAGACTTGGCGTAGAGCAGAAATTTCAAACCTATATCAGTTTTCACGACAACTACACACGAACCTGCGATCAACAACAATTCCAATGAGACATTATACAACAGAGCTAATCTATCCAAAACCCGCGCGATTACCCCAATGTTCGCTGAGGTACACGCAAAGCATCGGCGGCTATCCTCCCCTATACGTACACTACACGACCGTGGGAAGACTCATTTGTTCACTGGGCGCGTTAACGACACCCCTCGTTTTACTACGAATAATCAAGCCTCGCTTTATGCCTCTCTCTCTCTTGGTTTATGCCTCTCTCTATCTCTCTCTCTCTCTCTCTCTCTCTCTCTCTCTCTCTCTCTCTCAGCTCGCACACACAGGCGAAAGAGGAAAAAAGCAAATCCTTATAAGCCCGATACGTCTAATGCCCTGCGCGCTACACACACAGCCAATCACACATCTCGCCATCTAAGGCTCTTCTAACCTTCTCTCACACACTCTCTCTCTCCTTCGAATTGCAGGGGGACAAGAGCTGCCGCGCGCATCACTGCAGCAGAGCGGCGGAGCATTGGCATCGAGTCAGAATGAAGCTGTAGCGCTGCAGTCCTGGAATCGCCGCAGCCTTGAACGATGTCGACGCAATGCAGGCACTTCGTGCAGAACGCCTGGAAGAAGGAGCTCTGCTCGAACTGCTTCAAGTCGCGCGAGGAGCACGCGGCTAATCAAGAGAGCCACAGGCAGATCGTCAGCAGGACTGCTACCGGCGTTAAGCGCGTCGCTCACAAGGTTCAGGTGGGTCATTAAAAGTCGGCTCTTTTTCTCGGCGTCGCCGCTGCCGCGCGGCGGACGTTATGCGATTAACGTATGCTTCTTCGCGAGACGCGAATGTGTCCGGCGTCGCGGTGCGGCCGCGCATGCAGTATAGTGGATAGGAGATGAGAGAGAGTGACGGCGGAGAACATCGATCATTATTCTTTTTTCGCGGCTATTACGGAGCTCTAATAAAGCCGGTGTGCGGGCTTTCCTATCAATCAATCCGAGGCGGGGAGAAAAAGTGAGAAAGTTTTTGCGCGCAAGTAATTGCTCGATGACGTACTTATTACGATACGACTAAAGCTTCTTTCTTCTTTATATATCAATGATATCTTGTACGCAATCGTCGACGGTAAAAAGCTTCTTTCATCTCCTCGAGTCGATCCAGGAATATTCTAGCGAATACGTTTCGAAGACGACTGCGGTGTACTAAGTAGACTCGATGATGTACGCGGGAGAAAACATTTTAACGGTATAGACGTTAGTATCTAAAACGCCGCGTTGTGTGCAAATCAGGATTATGTTTTCTACTTCTGTATAAATTTGCGTATATGACACGTCGGTTTTTTATACTATAAACGATGCATTACTTTCTTGCCGCGCAAAGCTGTTTCTAAATTAATTATTAAAAAAGATCGACACCTCCAATAAATCATCAGTCCGTACATTTTCAATTTAATTTTTTCTGCATAAATCAATTATTCAATAAACGCTTAATAGAGCCAAGCGTCAATCACTCGTTTTGGCACGGAAAAAACCTCCAACAACAAAAAAACACCTCTTTATCCGCAAAAGAAAAAGACAGCGGCAAAACATATACCGCATTGGGGGACTGGTCTTAACGGCGCTCGGTCGTCGACCTTGCGTCACCAGGATTCCTCGGCGAGCCTCAGGGCAGACTAGTGCGTATCCCCCGTAGGAGAAAACTGGGTTATCCTTGCGCGACGCGGAAGTTATGCCGAAAACGAGGGCATCGCAGAGCGTACTTAATGCTTGGCGGCGATCACGTGTACGTATATAGTAGTGAAACAGGAACATTCCACGATAATACACAGGTATAGAACACATATGTTTTCTCGGCTCTTCGCTTGAATAACGTATTATAACGTATATGATTTTCAAGCCAAGTATCGATCGTACGATCAAACGAATAAGCCTCTCTCGTAATGTAATTTCGCACATAAATCTCGCTCAGGGAGAAAAAGGCCGCGGGGCTCCGCGAGCGAGCGCGAAAAAGTCAAAGTCCGACTTATTACTCGCGCGAGTCTATCGTAAACCAGCGGGTAATCGCTGATGTAATTAGGGATTAACGGCGCCGGCGCACCGCTAGTCTCTCTCTCTCTCCCTCTCTCACCTCTCCCAGTCGTCGGACACTATTCTCTCTCTCTCTCTCTCTCTCTCTCTCTCTCTCTCTCTCTCGTTCATTCATGAATTTTTGCGGAAGAGACGAACCGCGCGTCGAGACTTCTTTTGAAGAGCAGCACACAGTTTTATCCCGCTTTCACGTATATTACACGCGTATGTATAATAGAGACGACGGTATATTTTCGCGGTCGTATACCGCGCGTGTATATAACTGTAGTCCTCGCGGGCTTGCGGTACGCGCGCGGCTCTCGGATTATAATTAAAAACTCACGACTCGCCGGACAATTGCCGCAGCGCGAAGGGAAAATTATAAATGTACCGCGAGAGCGCCGAGATTTTCGCTGTATGTACACTCGGCGCTGCGTTACGTATATATACGTGCATTTTAATTGGTTTGTCTTCATTTCGAGAAAGCCCATTATTATAACGATTTAACGTCCTTTACGTAACGCGGCGCGGCAGTCATCCGCACTTTCACGATTACGGTTTTCGAAAACGCGACGAAAAGGAAAAAAAAAGAATTTCACCCGGCCAAATTAAAGACCAGCGTCTCCGCGCGGAATTGTACGTCGTAAATTTGCAGCGGGTATTCTGATTCAGCGAAAGCGTTTCTCTCTCCCTCCTCCCCCCCCCCCCTCTCTCTGTTGCAGAGGAGGCGAGAAAAGTGTTGTGTGGTCGAATTTTCGCGCGAGGGGGAAAGCCATATGCGCCCGCGAATGCGATCTGGGCCGCGGATAAGCCGCGGGAAAGCGCGCGATTGTGTATATAGTGCGTATCGCAGGCCGCATCTTCGGGGCCAATTATATATTGTATATATACGTAGACGACGACATGTGCGCGCGGTTGCACTTTTCGAGGGAAAGAGAGTTTCGGGGTCGATTTCGTGATGAGTAATTATGTCGGATGATTCTTTCTTTGTAGACAGAGAGAGAGAGAGAGAGATAGAGCGAGATCATTATCGTGTAGAGGATGATGATTTATTTACACATCATAGAGAGACGTGGCTTTGTCGAGAGATTTGCTCGAGTTTATTGTTTATAGTTCGCCGCGTTTTTCTTTTTTTTTTTGCCTTGATTTACTGCGCGAGCGATGATACCGACTTTTTAGTGAGGTGCACGCGTCGCTTTTTACAACCATACTTGCGCGCGTTTTTATTGATCATTACCAAGTATGATGATCGCTCGAGTGGCCGCGTATCAAACAAAGGATGCAACCAGTCTACTTCTTCGCGCCGATATTTACTCGTAAATGAGCTACTGTTTACAATTTCGAAGGTCTCCGCGCCGGTGATTTAGACGTTGTCAAGTTTATCGCGCGCGATCGAGGCAGCGTCGCTTTGATGAGAAACGAGCTTGAGCTGCCTTATTTCGCGCGTCGGAAGTGCTGCAGCCGCGACGAGCGCGAAAGTAAGTAGTCGCGCGGACGTAATATTCCCGAACGACGCATTACGTATTCCTCGGCGTAGATTATTAGCTATCGCGTCGCGCTACTGTCGCCTTTTACGAGCTCGACTTTCCCGGACTTAACGAGAGCGCCGCGCAGCAGTGACGATTTCACTGTTAAGATCGCAAGTGCGCGAGTCTAATTGCCAACGTCGCGCGCCCGCGCGCGCACCAACTTCCACCGAATTCCCCGCAAGTGAAAAAAAAAACATGCTCGAGTGCTTCTACGTACGTACTGGAATCTACACACGAGATCCATCCATCCATCCCGCTGGAATGTTGAATCTGTGAAAACGCAACGCGTCTCTCTCGTCCTCTTGTTCGCAGGGCATCCTCCGACTGAAGGAGAGCTGCAGCCCGGCGAATCGCGTGCGCTCGAAGCGCAAGAACGTCGCCTTCCCGGAATCCCTCACCGAGATAATCGGCTACGACGGCGGCGACGACTTCGGCTCGGACTACGAGTACGAGGACCCGAGCCAGCCGGACGACCCGGACAGCGGCTGCGGCGACGACGACGGCTTCGACGTCAGCCTCGGCAGCGACGTCGACGACGTGCCCGACAGCGAGGAGGAGCGCGCCCTCGGCAATCTCACCCGGGCCAACACCAATTTCAACACCGTCACGGCCAATCTCACCGCGGCCGTTCAGCCCAACGATGTCAAGAGCTTCGCCACTCTCATGCTGGGCAGGCCGCTCAAGGACGGCGAGGCCAAGAAGAAACCGCTCCTCGTTACCGTCACACCTTTCGGCGGCGACGACAGCGTTCCCACTGCCAGGTATGTACAACCCTGATTGCTAGCTTTCGACTTAACGAGACGTTGCTTTATTTTCAAACTGGAATGTATAGCGCTTGGCGTGTTGGTCTGCGACTACGTTACGCTGTACATAGTTGAAGTGAGGCTCTATCATGCTCAATTACAAATTCAAATTTCGCGTCGTGTGGCGTATACGTGGAGCAAACAACAACAAAATTGCTGATTTGCTTGCAACAATACGTAGTAAAGACCAATGCTAACAAAATGATGGCCTTGCCTAGCCTACGGTTACATAAGCTGCGACACTTTACAATGTTTTTGAGACCACTAGTCAATTAAAGCAATTTAATTATTTTTTTCGTCCTACGATATAATCGAATATTTATTAAAAATGGCATTCTTCTACGTCCCAATTCCGTTGATCGCAGGAGACCAAGCGACAAAAAGTCTCCGGAGCAAACAAAGCCGAAACCGGCAGTCGAACCGACGGCCAAACCTGTTCCCGAAGCCGCGACAAAAAAGCTTCCCGGGGAATCCAAGCCATGCGAACAACCGCCGACTACGAAAACAGCCACGACGAGCATCAACAACAATAACAACAACAACAACAACAACAATAACAACAATTCGAACCTGGGCAAAATCGTGGACATGCCGTTGATCACCTCGACGAATCTCCTGTCGGTCATCGAGACCAAATCGACGAGTAGTTCCGAACAGAAGCAACGAGCGACGAGTATCGCCAGGACACCGGCTATCAAGAAACCCGAAAACGAGAAGCCCAGAATCTCCGCTGCTCAACCGACTGTCGATCAGCACACCACTAAAAATCACAAAAATGTCGAGATGTCCAACGGAGTCGAGCTCAGTCTCAGTCCCATCGTTAGGGAGACCTCTACCTTTGGAAAGGTGATTTACTTATTGAGTACACGCGAACTCCGAAACAATAGGACCTTGACGATAATAGCAATTTTTTCAGGAGGTTACCACTTACAAAAGCACAGACTACCCGAAAAAATCGATGGCCGACCTGACCGAACGCAAGGTCGAGGGAGAAGCAGCGAGCGACAAGTATCCCTTCGAGGAAAGCCGCGAGTCCGCTGGAGAACCAGACGGCAAAGCCGACGAAGAGGTCATAGCCGAGCCTCCTGCCCTGCCCAAAAGTCCACCTCCCGTTGACTCCAGCCCTAGCGCTTTCACCCTGGAAAAGCAGCAGCAGCAGCAGCAGCAGCAGCAGCAGCAGCAGAGACACTCGACGCTCGCCGAGCCCAGGACGTCCTTCCTCCACGGGATAACCGAGAGCAAACCGGTCGGTAGTAAACCCGCAGTGCCCCAGAAGCCTGTGACTCTGCCGGCGAAGGCTGTCACAGCGAGCCTGGCGTCGCTTCTCAGCGAGAACAGGGCATACGAGTTCAGGCTAAGCCAAGCCGCGAGGAACAACAGCAGCCTCGTGCACTCGCAGAGCGAGACGCAGCTCTGCGACGACAGCACGTCGAAAAGGAGCGTGGCGCAAGAGAGCCAGAGCGGGAAAGCCACTGCCGAGTCCTGCAGCGAGCTGTTCAAAGCCAGTGTGGCCAAGATTGGCGATAAAGGCGATACGGTAGGTATTGCGATGTGTTATCTGTTGTTGTTCCGTGGATTGGTTTATTCATGGAAACTGAAATCAATGCTAGACGGAGGAGGACGACGACGAAGACGATAGCGAAGCCTCATCGTCGGATCAGCCGCGTTCGGCATCGAGCAAACGCCGCATGGCACCTCAGCCGCCGGCCTCCAACGCCCCGACGGAAGATTCGTCCTCGACGATGTTCGCTCGAAATCCAGCTCCGGCCAAGTCCGACTGTCCAGTGGTCCGGGAAAAAGAGAAACGCGAGCGAGCCTCGAGCTGTAGTCCCAAGTTTCGCAAGTCCGGTGTCTGCGACGCACCGGATCCCAGTCAGCAGACGGTAGCGGGCAGACCGCCGGAGCCTGCGCCGAGAAGAAACATTTCCTTGTCGCAGGACAGCTTGGCTGCGGCTGCCGGAGCTGAAAGGATCGTCGAGGAGAAGAAGAAAACCAGGTCCAAGTTCTCGCTGAAGAAGTTTCTGAGGATGGGAACCAGAAAGGTAAGGCTATAAGCATCATTTGCGAGATTATTGCTTTGAAGAGGAGAGCCCGCGGTAATGATTGCGCTTCAATGAAGGACGTGGACATGACGGGAGGCTCGAGTGGTTCGAGAAACGACGAGATTCCATCGACACCACAGCCGAAGCCGAGACTGGAGATCATTCATCCTCTGGAACTAGATGGTGCTGCTGTTCAGGTTCTCAGGAATGATAAAAGCAATGCTGAGGATACGACGGACTCGAAGAGCGAGCAAGTGAACAGTGCTAGTAGTCCAACAGTGCACGGGGCACAACATGTTACTAGTGAGTTTTTAAGTTCAATGTATTATTGTATTTTTTTGTAACGTCTAGTATTTATTAAATGCATGGCAATACAGAATTGATTACATTTAACAGGTAAAAATTGGTGGTATAGAGTACAACTTTAAGTGATTCTATTGACAAAACGACAAAAAAATTATATGCATTGGTTCGTTAATTATTAATATCAATCTGGACTTTGAAAAACAACAAGCTGTGATTAATTGTATTATTCTAAAGTTGTTGTGCAAAACTTAGGTCTCTCTTCTGTTAAATGTTCAATGGAAGGTTTATACTAACTAAAGATATTTTTAGAACAACCACACATAATTATTACAAATGTAAGTTTCTTTCCGCAAGTAATATGCATAATTGCTTATTATTTATAGAATATGTTAAAGCGTTCGTGCGACATTGAATTTCTTTGTTTTCGAAATACGAGGGTTTTAATCGGTATAAAAAAATTTATCTGCTAATGAAAATTTTTAATACATCCATTGTTTTTTCATGATTAAACTACTTTTAATGTAATTAATAGAATATACTGACGAACGATGTTTAATTTATACTCGAACCTAGTTAATTAATAATTCCAACAAGTTTTACTGCATTTATAGAATATAATACATAAATTCCCTAACAATTCTTCAGCATTAGTATCTATCGTTTTCTGAAACAGCTTTTCTTCTTTATCGCTTCTAATCATCTCAATTTTATATCATCTGTTAATCAATCCAGCCTCTGTCATATACTGCATTGTTTTTTCAAAGATTTGAGTGCACAGACACTGCGAGCTCGTTGACAGAGCTAACCACTGCATGTGTAGGTGATCTTCTGCAAATCCGATATCGATTTAATTAATGTCGAAGGTTTCATAAAATTTTAAAATTGACTAAGAAGAAGCTGTTTAACGCTTTTGTATTTGAATAATAGCGCTTTATGTGCTTTTTTACGAACATTGATTTATGCAACTAATGTTATTAAAAAAATTAAATGACTATGATTGACTTGTGCGGTCGAGATTTAGATAACAAGAAAAAAATAAAGGGCACACTACTCTCGTTCAACTTTTAAATCATCTCTTGATGTATTAAAATATATTGCTTATTAATACATGTGTATTACATAAAATATATTGTTAAAATATATTGTATGATAATCGTAAGATCAATCTATTCGAATTATTCAAAAACATTGATTTACGCTACAATACAATACTCACGAAATGGCAAACCATGAAAAATATTTTTCAATTGTGTTATAAAAGAACTCACTGATCTTCATTTACAATTCTTCTTTGCTGAAAAATTGTTCAAACTTCTAAATTATATGTTTTATTGTTTTTGGAAAAAATATTTTCCACGTTGGGTATTTTAAATGTGACTTTTACATGTGGCATTAATACCTCTCCAATAAGAATTAAAAATGCCAAAAAATAACCCATAATAGCTACAAACAATAATTGATAAAATATATTTATCTCTTCTAGTGATTCGTAAGTACCACGACTGGTCTTGTCCTTGGGTAGCTTTTTTTCATCATTGGTCTTAATAAGCTCAGTCTTGTACCATTGATCTACCAATCCTGATTCTATTAAATGCTGCATAATGAGTTCAAATCTTTCAGTATACAGGCACTTTGAACTAGTTACCAAAGTTGACCATTGCATGTAAAGGTAATCTTCTACGATATTGATGTTTGTTTCTCCATGTTTTACAATAGATAGTCTAACTTCGCGTTCAGCCAACGATAAATAACTGACGCAGCTTATATTTTTGTGATTCTGCAACACAAGATTATCGATACATGGTTGTTGATAGCTATAGTTAAATTTACCTCTATCAATGATTTTGTCGATTAAGGGTTCCTTCAATTGCTGCAGAAATAATTTGTAATATTCATCTGCCATCAAGACAAGACCAGATTTTTCAAGGTCCTCCCATGTTTTAATTTTATACTTCAAACTCAATTCAAGTTGAAAATCCAAAAGTTGATCGATCACACCCACGGAATAAACTACAGATACAATTATAACACAAGCTAAAAGGATTCTCTCAGAAATTTTCTTCCTCTCGACGGATACACCCATTCCAAAAATGGCGTACCATAGATTTTCCAGATTCCAAAATTTGTTATTAAATTTCATAAATTTTACCGCAATTCTTACGATCAGTAACAGTATAATCGTCGCAATGAAAAAAGTTAGAAAATTGTCCGATATCCGAATGTCATTTCTGTGCATTATTGGTACTATAGCAACTATTGGCTCTGGATGACGCATATGGCTATGTTTTACGAGTTTGAACGGATTTATAATATCCTTGGTAGAAAATCTATTTGTGATTTCCTTAATCACATCGGTAGTATAAGATTCATTACCAAATTGAATTAGATCATCTAGAGTTGGTAAATAATTGAAATTGGTTGACACGTCGATCCTGTTCATCCAAAGAGATTTTAAAACGTCCTTAGAAAATTTGCACTGTTTGGGCATTCGGGGAATCCTGCTGTCAGTGGCCAGGGCATGCCAAGTAAACCTGTTGGCCTCTGCAATGGTCTTGAGAATGAGACCCTGAGGACCATGTAAGGTTTTAGCGTCGTAACAATTTTGAGAATCGAAGTTCGCGTCTATGAGTGGGATTTTAGATTTAAATCCTAGCTTCAACACGCGGCCTTGTAAATCCTTTCTAATTTCTGGAAATAACTCTTTTATTGCTAAAAAATTTTTAATTACATAAGACTGTGTGTCCCGATCAAAAGTGTGCAGAAAAGCAGTAGATTTTAGATTCATGCGTGAAAAGCTTTGGAAAGTTATTGGATCCTCTACTATCTCTATAATTTTAATTTGCATATGCTTGTGCACAAGATCTTCTTGAAAATATTTCTGAAAAGCGACTTGCAAAATGGAATTAGATACGTTTGATGGACGAAATACAATAATTAAATACCTGCTTATTCGAGGCGCATCAAAATAAAAAAATGTTGAAATTAGTAAAAACGTCATAATATCATCGACTGTATGGTTTTGTTCTATAGCTGTCATACTAATCACCCAAAATTCTGAACTTACGAAATATTCATCTCTTAATGGAATTGGTTCTTGTGTCCGGCTTAACCACGATCTCACAAACACTGGATACTGTTCCAGTTCAAAAATTATTTCATTGACTTTATGAGCATAAGGAGCAATGGAAAAATCGCTTTGCAAAAGCATAGGATTTAGTCGACCCGGAAAATTGCTCAAACATTTTTTTAGATGCAGTATCCAATTTTGTCGACAGTCAACAAATACTTTTAAGGCCGCCAAAAATAGCGAAATATACACAACCAAAGTTCTCATGCTAATTTTGCTTAATGTAATAGAATTGATTGAACAAACTAGAAAATATTCAAAATATTCTGAAAGTCTGATGCGCTTTTAAGTACTATTCCATATTCTTGCAGTCTAACGAAAATATGTGACAGTACTATTGCACATACCTTTATTTTAACAATAAATTATACAATATTCAAAAGATTTTAATATTTTTTAAAGATGATAAATTGCTTTGATCTGTTGATAAGACTGCTTTAACATATTTAAAATAAACTTAGTAATTCTTGCGAAATTGTAATGTATATTTTTATTGCAATCATTACAAATGCATGCACTATCGTGTATAATAAGATACAATCTTTACTTTGAACTATTACAATTTAATTATTAAACTACCCATACATTCCCATCTCATCAAAGATCATTAAGCATATTTTTGGCAATAATGATATTATTTCCAAATCAATAAAAGTAAATAAGACTCGTTCTCAATTAGTTAATCAGCTAATCCGTTCAAAATTTCTTACGATTCTCTCATTAAACTTCTAACACATAATTAAAAATCGTTGATTGTTGAATAATATGCCCATTCAAGCGATGTTTTGACTTTTATAGTCGAATAATTTTACTGTGCCGTTCATATGCGACTTTATAATTTCTCCAATAAGAACAAAAAAGGCAAAACAATATCCTATACAAGCTACTAATAATAATTGATAAAATATGTTTAATGGTGGAAATAACTCTTCACTCTCAATAAATGTACCCCAAAATTGTTTTTCGTCATGACTCTTAATTAACTCTGTTTTGTACCAATGATCTATCAATCCTGCCTCTGTCAAACTTTGCATAATATGCTCAAATCTTTCTGTGTACAAACTTTTTGTGCTAGTTGCCAAAGTTAACCATTGCATGTACATCTCCTGTTTCAAAATAGCGATGTTCGCTTCGCCATTATATTTCGCAATAGATAGTCTAACTTTCTGCTCCGCTACTGGTAAGTCAGAGACGCATGTTATATTCTTGTGATTGTGTAGTATAATATCATTTATGCACTCTTTCTGATAATCTTCTCCATATTCCCCTCTGTTGATGATGTTATTTGTTGCTTCTTCTCTCAACTGTTCCAGAAAAAATTTATAATAGTCGTTTGCCTTTAATACGAGGCCAGAATTGTCAAGTTCCTTTCTTGTCTTTATGTTATACTTCAAACTTAATTCAAGCTGAAGATCCAACAGCTGATCGATAACACCGATCGAATAAACTACCGATATCATAAGAATACTACTTAAAAGAATTCTCTCGGAATTCTTTTTGCTCACGTTTGATATATTTATTCCGAAAATGATGTTGAATAAATTTTCCACGTTCCAGAATTTAGTATCAAATTTCATAAGTTTTACCGCAATTCTTACTAATAGCAATAGCACAATCGTCGATATCAAAAAAGTGATAAAATTGTCTGATATCCGCATGTCATTCCTACGCATTATGGGTACAATAGCAACAAGTGGTTCTGGACGACGTGAGTGACTGTATTTAATCAACAGAAATGGATTTGTGATATTTCTGTAATAAAAATGAGTTATCATTGCCGTGATCAATGCAAATGTAGATTCATCATTTTCAAAATATAATAATTCCAGTGCTGGTAGGTGATCGACTTGTGTCGTCGCGTCGACGTCATTCGTGTAAAGATCCCATAGAAGATCAGAAGTAGTGCATTTTTCAGGCACAGCATTCTCCCTAGGTGCCAAAACAAACCATGTAAAATTGTTAGCCTCTGCAATGGTCTTGATTATGAGGCCAAACGGTCCTCGAAATGTTTTAGCATCGTAACAATTTCCTGAATCACGACTTGCATTTATGAGCGGGATCCTAGGTGCAAATGATAATTTTAGCACACGGTTTCGTAAAAACTCTTTAATTTCCGGAAATAACTGATTCGTGGATAAAAAATCCTCAATTTTATAAGATTGTTGGTCGTAATCAAAAGTATGCAGCAGAGTTCTCGGTGTTGAATTAATTTGAGAGAAGATATGGAAATCGGTCAACTCTTCTATTACTTCTATAATTTTAATTTGCATATGCCTGTAAACGAGATCTTCATCAAAATATTTCACAAAAGCCATTTTCAAAATGGAGTTGGACATTTTTGTGGAATGAAACGCGATTATTAAAAATCTGCTTATTCGAGGACCATCAAGGTAATACATTGTTGATTCAGAAACCAAAGATTTTCGTATACTTTGTACAGTTTGATTTGGCGTTATTCCTATCATGCCAATGAACCAGAATTCTGAATTCACAAAGTATTCATCTCGTAATGGTGGAGTTAATACTTTTTTCTCGTCCATCAATGATCTTACAAATACTGGATATTGTTGCAATTCGAAAATTATTTCATTGATTTTATGAGCGTAGGGCATAGCAGAGAAATGTCTTTCAAAAAGTATAGGATTGACTCTGCGTGGAAAATTGCTAATACAAGTTTTTAAATGCGATAACCAATTTGATCGACACTTGACATATACTGTCAGCATCACAAAAAATAACACAATCAGAACAATCGAATTTCTCATTTTCACTTCGATTGAAAAAATAAGCGAACTTTTAAACGCTTAAAAATCAAACTAAAAATAATTTTATAATTGGTGGTGTGTTAGAAACAAAGACCAGCTAACATCTTCTGATTTTAGTAAAGACTTCCGTACAATATCAATATACTTGGAAAAATTATAATATTATAATTGTCTTAAATAATGGAAAAAGGTCGAATTTATTAAAATATGAAAGAAGAATATTTTATTTTGCAATTAGGTAATTGAACATAATACTGACTGAAACTATTCCAGTTCTTTCATTTTTAATTAAAAACGGAATTATAAAACTTAATGTTTTAAAATTATGGTATTAAAAATTACTATACATATAGAAATAATGGTCAACGTTATACTCAATTTTAATTTCAATCGTAATAATAACATGATTGAAGATATATAGGATAGTTTTGACCTTTACTGTTGTCTGGATACAATAAGTATTGATCACATCTCTGATTGTATAACATGAATGGTCAATAAAATATTAAACATACACAATATGGCATATTTAAAAGACAAATCGAATCCATTTTCAGTTCGACCAAGCAAGCCTCCCCCGCCACCGCGGTCGCAATCGCTAGACGAGTCATCACGGTCTACATCACGTACTTCACCCTCAAAACAACCCCAACAATCCAGCCCGACAAACAGCAGCAACGGAAAGCCGCTGACAGGCAAAAGCTGGCAGCCAAGTGGTGGCAGTGGTTCCTCGGCCTCCGATTCGATTTACGCGAATCTGGGTAAGTTCAGGCCCATTCAGTGCAACTAATCCACCACCAGCCAACCACCACCTCTCTATTTAGCCATCCGCCAATTTATTATTATTATAATGATTACTATCGTTTTTATCGAATTTAATTATTCCTTTTTTCTTCTACTTTTTTCTTTGTACGTTCAAGTATAATTATTAGATATAGATACTTTACATACGTATGTTTACGTCTCTATATGTAACAGCCATACTCACACGATACTCGCACCTGCTTTTCTTATATTATATTCCATGATAAAAAAAAATTATTGATTTGTGTGCGTAGTGTAATTTTGTACACCGACAGAAAAAGAGCTAGTTTTTTCTCTTGATTGATATTTTAAAATATAAGCAATTGGGCTGTTTACAAAATTTTATATAAATAGTGTAGTAATGGTGTGTTTCTTTAATTTTATTTTTTTTTTTAATACTAGATCGAGGCAAACTTATAATTGAAAAATAACCAGAAAAAATGTCTCGTTCTGCAAGTAGGTCGCATTTTTATTTATAACTTAAATGCAAATGTACTGTATATCCAAATTAAATTTTTTTACTCAAAGTAGTATTCGCATTGTTGCAATCTTTTAGGTATTAATTACGAGTATGAAATATCAGATACAATATTAACTATTATTTTTACGAATTAGGTGTAGGTTAATTAACAATAAATGTTTTAAATTATACCAAAATTTTAATTTGTTTGATGATTAAAGTACTTAAATTTAAGGCAGTATGTAAGTACATTGAAGTTTTTAAGAACTGTATATTTTTTAATACACTTTGTTAATTTCACGATATTACCCTTACATTTATTTTTAATTATGATTATTATTATTTTTTTTTTTTTTAGTAAATCTGTGTGTTTTTTACAATTGACTGACATACTTTATTCAGTTTTATTTGTGAAACTCAGAAAAGTAATTACTTTTAACATTTTAACATTTATTTTGAAGATATTAGATAGCTACTTTATTGCTAAAATGATTTTTCAATTGAGAAGTAAGAAAAAAAATTAAAATATATTTTTTCTAGGAAAAAATCTTGAAAGTCAATACAATGTGATCCAAAACACGTGAACTTTTAAATTACTTCTAAAAATAAACAAAGACTTCTTAGATTATCAATATATATGGCAAACTAAGCCAAATAATTGAGTTGGCATTTTAGACCAAAATGAAATATTTATATAGCTAGATTTTTCTCTCGGTGTACATTTACCAAGAAAATATAATGCAGGTCGAAATGCGAATAACAATGCCTTTATAATAATAATACAATAATGAAAAAAAAAACTTATGTACGTTTTTATAATGCTACCCCGATAATGGGTGTAATGATCCTTTTCTTTTTGTACTTTGTTAATTAAACTCTGTTCGTCTCTAATATAAAAATGCAAATAAAGTAGTCAATGTAATAACGAAAATTTTATTAATTTTAATGAGGTTACGAAGCCTATGTTTGTATAACAGTAGTATTAACAAAGGTCCTAAAATAAATTTTTTACGCAAAGTCTCGAAAGACAAAGAAACGAAAATAAATACCTTATCCAATTGTGCGACCGTCAGAAAAGAAATTAGCTTTATTTTTCCTTCGTCGTCACAATGATAATAAATTTAAAAAAAGAAAAAGATGAAGAAATACAAACAACTATCTCATACGATGTGTGCTACATAAACTAGTGCAATAAGATTTTTGTTAATAATTTTAGGTCGTTTCTTTAAACTGATTCGTGAATTCGTGAAACGTAGAGACTTTATTTCTATCATATATATGTTTATGCCTATTTTCTTCCTCCTATTTTTACACCAGCTTTATTTTAATTTTCTCGTCCTTTTTTCTTGACTTTTCACGGATACTTCACGAGTCTCGAGGATTAACGATATCCTGTGATATATTTACTACATTGATATATATATATATATATATACATTTATTATATTTACTATTACGCATGCAGTTATAATTAGCAGTATTTTTTTCAAACAATAACGTCGCTTAGAGCAAGTCGTTGCGTCGAACTGTCAAGAAATAAACGTACGACGTGAGGATAGAAAGGGATGAATTTTACGAAGGCATACAGAATAAAGTTTGAGAATGGCTGAATAGGCGAGGTCGACTCTGTTCTTGCGAGTATAGAAAAAAAATATATCGTATACACGTAGAGATATTGCAGTACTCGAGAAGCTACAAGTTAACTTATAAGCGAAAAAAAAAACTTTTGTAATTCAGAAATTGAAGATTTACGACTTGTGTTCTTTTTTTGAGAAAACAAAATAAACGTCTTTTTCTAATCGAATGAGGTAATGATTTTCTTACAGCCAATCACACACGCCTTCACGTTTTTGTTTTGTCGCATAATCTTGTTTGTTTTTGTGTTTTTCGTATACTTGTTATTATTGTTTTTTTTTAATTTGTTGTCTTGAATCTGCGTCTCATTTTCACGTTTGTTTTGGTTTGTTTTGTGTTTTGATTATCTCTTGTATCATGAGAACAGTGATCGTAAACGACCAAACTAATGAAACGGGTGAGAACTACATAATAAACGTATATCACAGTGATCGGCCAGACTTCGTTGCAAACTCTCATTTTACCGTACAAAACACTCTTTTCTTCAGCAAAAGATCTTCACCCTCGACTTTCGCATTCAGCACAGCATATCTCTTCTATTCACACTCCAGTTTTCGATTGTAGTCGCATATATATCCGTGTATGTCAAACCATAAAAAAAAACACTTGAGCACCTTATTTATACACAAGTCTTCAACGGACTTCTAGTACGTAAACGTAAAGAAAAACATCGAATATCGCGTCGATGTAACTATAAATCAATCAAAGCGCGAACATATAAAAGAAAGAACAAAAGGAAAACGGACCATTGCGCCTACCATCACTTATATCTCCATCTGCGAGAAAGGACAATATACATACGTGTGTAAAAGGCGCGCATTTCAAACTTGTTTTGTAAGACAGCTCGCTTTCACCTTACATCATGTCCCACGCGTTTAGACTATATAATATATATATAGTTATACATATACATAATATATAATGACCTATCGGGCAAGTGTGTGGCACGTGCAGTGTGTTCGAGAGAGCTGGCTTGAATTATGTGTAACAGCAGCTATAACAATCAAATATGTGGTTTATATACATATAGCTCTCGATTTCCTGCTTCGCGGTTTCGTCGCCGGACTACTTGCTATACTATGCTCGCGCGGATCTCGTTTTCAGCTCTTATAACACGCGATCGTTCCGAACGCTGGTTATGGTTCGGAACAATCGTGAACAATGAAAAATCAACGAACCCGCATACATCGATCAGCAAACGAATCCATACCGTATCCAAATCGCTAAAAACAAATTAATAAATCAAATCATGTGTCCCCCGCCGTATATCGGCGCGCAAGAAGGCGGCTTAATAAACAAATTAATTAGACGAGTGAGTGATTGTATACATCCGCATAACAGATGCGCAGACGCCATTGGCGCAGTAACTCATCAGCATATTATACGTTTCTCTACACGCGTATGCATATATATATATATACATAACAGCCGCTCTTATACGCTCTAACTGGCCGCTCTGGATGCAGCAAACTAACGCAGCATGCATTGAATGCAGATTTCGCCGTATGCGCAGAACCCCGCGTTACACACTCACACGCAGAATCCTACTTGTCCTGTCTTTTCTCTTCCTGCGCCCGGAGTGTACCGCTTCGCGGCTGTCTCGCTCTTCCTCTTTTCCTTCGAACGTCGCTTTTGTGCGATATACGTATACGCACTACCTACGCATCTCTCCAGAGATGTATAACGTAAATAGACGAAGATAAAAGAGCGCGCGTACACTCGAAAGAGCGGGATATTTATGCGCAAGAGAGGCACTGGACATAATGGTACTGACCATTTGTTAATGAATGTTTTTCTTTTCGAAGAGAATTAGTCTTGCAATACTGGCCCTTTTATTTTTAATGCAAATTTCTTTTATCTTCCGCGCGCTCTTTCAGAGCTTGTGAATAGCCGTTGTCGGTGGAGGTTTAAAGAGACAGAATTTTGAAATCAAATCATCTCATTGAACAATATGGTTTTTATTCGGTATTTGTCACAGGCGAAATCGTTACTTGTTCGTCTTCTAGAGTGTCTAGCGCGACGTATGAATTCTAAATGACTTTCGTCACCCCTGCCAGCATATACGTTGTCAATATAAAATAATGAATTTGATGATCGCAACGTGAACGAAAAATTGTAGACACCGCTGTCTTTGCTCACCAGTTGAAATTTCCTCTTAAACAGAGTCAACACCTCAAAATCATTAAGCTCCAAGCATATAATACAAGCTCAAATAATAACCTCAGCCTCTGCATATGGCGAATAACCACCCCCTTGTGCCTCGCACACGTACTTTATACACCACACACAAAAAAAAAAAAAAAAAAAAAAAATCAAAAGAAAACAGAAAAACCAAAAACAAATCTAGCCTATCTCACCGCCACCACTGCCAGTCTTGTTGTCTTGTGATGTTGTGACTTGATATACTAACACTTGGCGCGCTTTGGGCGTATGTGCGTGATTCGCGCGCGCGCGCGAACCAGTAGCGGCGGCAGCAGCAGCAGGACCTGCAGCAGCGGAGGATGTTGCAGGTGCGATGAGGAGCGGCCTGGCCCCCGCCAAGCCGAGGCGCACCTCCAGCATGAGGGACCAGGCCAACAACAACAACAGCAACAGCAACGCAGCCGCCGGGCCTCCTTGCTCACCTGGGAACAGTAACGCTGCTCCTGGGACGACCCCTACCACGAGGATCGGAGGATTAGCTTCTGGCGATAACAGCGCAGTGACCCTACAGAGACATCCTGGAGTCGAGAGGCAGAGACCGCTCGTCGCTGATTTGCAGGGGAGGCTTGGCAAGGTGAGTTTTTTATCATGTTTTGTGTCATTGAAATGCGTGGGTCATTATGTGAATTTGTTTGTATTTAAATATTCAACACCAAAGTCTGTAGCAATCGTAAAACTGCAAGCATCAACGTCTGCTTGCGCGCGTGATTTGAAATTTTTTCAGTTTTCTTTAAATTTAAAAAGTTAACAATTTTAACTGTTAAACTAATAATTTTTAATAATTTAGTTAATATAAGTCTAATAGTTGAATATCCGTGAAGAATTGACGTCGATTTTTTTTTCGAGACGCCAATCAAGATAAACTATGAAAAATAATAAATGTTATACCAACGCAGGCTTCGAACGACAACCAGTACAGGGAGCGTAGTTCCTGTTCACCGGAACGTAATGATTCTTCGACAAGCCTCGAGTTACGACAAGGTAGCGGAGGCTACGGAAGTACCAATCACCCAATCACCAAAAGGCAATCCGACAGTGGTGCTCTCGAGTCCAACAATACCGAAATGAAATTCCAACAGTCCCTATTCACCAGATCCACATCTCTTCCTTATTGCGCCAATGAATCCGAGTCGGAGATGTACTCGCCTTTCAGTTACTACTACGGAGATAAGGTTTGTGTTGCGTTATTATTGCATTATTATTGCTATGCGCCTTAATAAAATGATTGAAAACAATTTCTGTTTGAAACAGAATTCAAAGGACGACGAAGAGAGTAAAAATGACGAAGATACTCGAATCGGAAGATTGAGGCAACGCAGGGGTCGTAGCATCGTGCATCGCAGTTTCGAGGACAATTACAGTGCCGTTATCGTTGCCAATCACGAGGCCCTTGCGCAATTTTTGGAACAGGTAATGATGCACACGCGATTCTCGAAAATTAAGGGGGACATACACGTATCTCGCGTGATGCGGAAGCATAAAGATGATGTACCCGAGCTTGGGCTCGAATTTCAGCAATTTTCACGGCGACCGCTGTTGCGAGCTTCATTAACTTTGCTACGCTGCGCGATCGTTGAAACGCCGCTGCAAAAATACTTTATGCGAATCAAGTGAAATGTTTGAAGTGATCAGTGAAAATTGTTTAAACCGAACTGGCTATCGGTTAAATAATTAACTGGAATTAATAACCATTAATCATAGGTTTCTCATTGCTTAATTTTACAGACAAACCAGGCTTTACCAATACCAGTAGGATTGCGCAGCTTAAAAACCGCGAGTAACTTGCAGCTCAACGATTTCGGCATCGATCGAAACTCATACGTGCTGGCGAGTCGCCGAATTTTCTTCTCCGCCACGTGGAACGACCAGAGCGTTACTCTTTGCGTCGCCTTCGATCCAAGTATGCACGCATCGAGAAAAGAATTTTATCTCGTGCCGATCGTCGAATTTGCCGACAGCGTGCCAAACGACATATTGGATCTGGGACAGTTCAATGGGAAAAAAAGTTTAGAAGGTTTGTATCGATTCATATACGTTTACGCGTAAATAAATCAACTTTATATCGCTAATAATCAACTTTGCTTTCAGCAACGATATCGGTTCTTCCCCGGCTGCAAGTTAATACTCTGAAATCCTTCGCCAACATGGTACCTTCATCCGATAGCGCTGGTAAGGACGAGAATTCGATTCGAGAATCTTCCTTCGTACTGCTGCAACTTGTCAGTGCCCTCAAGAGCTTGCAAGCTCGTGGCGTCGAGGAAGCGCCAAGAAAATTAGCCAATATTGTACTTTGTCGGGAAGACAAAGATGCTTATCACCGGCTCTACATGTTCCAAGGGTAATAAATTATTCACAAGGTTTCATGTATGACTCAACGTGAAGCTTGCTATAGAAACTCGAAGCTATTGTTTATTTTTCTATTTCATTCACTTTTTTCCCTGTCACGTCTTCTCAATGGATGAATTCACGATTATTCATTTATTACTGTTTTTATCATGACAAAGACCGTACATAATCAAGAAAATAGCTTAGTACAAGATCTTAATTACAAACAAGCTAATTAAACTTTGATGAACCAGGTTGAGCATCGAGAACTGTGAGAATAACGAGGAGGAGTACGCTTCGCTCTGCCAGTGTGCGCAAAACGGCCTTGAGGAATTGAATCTCGCGCAGAAGCTACCGCTCATCCAGGAGCTACTCATGCGAGAGAAAGCTGTTACGCTATCCCAGGTAACTACTATTATAATTAATTATTACAGTGAACAAGTGAGCAAGCTTGCTTCGCTGAGTTTTCGTTATAAGTCGATGAGAAAACTTGTTAAAAAACTGAAAACAATTCAAATATTAATAAAAATGAAAATGTCGCGCTACACTTAACAAATTAAAAACTAATTATTTGGTTTAGAACAAAAAATAAATATCAAATTGCATTTAAATCACGAGATATTTACTTTTCTTTATGTTAGCATCAATCATTTTACAAAATTTCAAATTTACATTGCAACATCCCGGAGAATAAATTCGACTTGGAAAATGATAGATAATTATTTATATCATGAAGTCTCTAGTGGTTCATAGTAATTTGATTTTTATTGTTCTAATCTACGTTTTCTTTGTTAAAAATAAAAATTTTTAATTAAATATTTTATTTTAAAAAATTTAATATATAAATTTTATCAACAGGTCAAGTCCATCCTAGAATTCTCACTCTGGGGACCATCTGACGCGACACTAGGTGGACCACGTGAGCGAGAACAGGCGCTTCAGCGATGGCTGGATTTAGAACGAGCGACTGTACTCCATGCTTTAATCCGAGCTCGAGCTCAGCTCACCGTCACTGATGAGTATCAACTGCTTTTCCTCGTGCGCACTAGTGCCAAGATTATGTGCGAGGCATCTTTGCTACTTGATCGTCAACGAAATGGACTTGTGCAGTTGCATTTGAATTGAAGACAAAACTAAGACCACGTTGAATGTTGATTTTGTGTTATTGAGATGATTATAATTTATCCTGCCTCAAAACATTGATGTTATTAAAAATTGCGAATCGTTATTGTAAAGCACTGAAATTTCATCTTCTTAGGAAGACGCACGTTGATGAGATTTTTAAAAAGTGCTAGTGTTGTACATTTAAATTTTCGAAAACAGTGATAGTTTGTTGTGTCATAAAATTGTTTGCGAAAAATGACGTTTTTTTTTACAAATCTGCTATAATCAAAATGAATGCTTTAATTTTTGTACTAGTATATTCAAATTGTTATTATTTTTAAAATGTTAATTGTTAACCAAGCTAGAAAATACGATTATTTTTTTATAGCATTAAAACGAAGATCAACATTTAATTTTTTTTTATCAACTAAATTTGTAGGTATACGTTACTTTAAAAGAATCTCATCCGTTTGTATTATTAATTTATTGTCTTGTTGTATTATTGTTTTTATACGTAAAACCTATTAATTTTTGTATTATAAATATGACATCGAATCATCCAACTAAGTTTTTTTTTACTGAATGTGTAAAAAATTTTAAGACTTCTCAGAGTTGGAATTGTAAGTAACCATTTGTAAGTAACAAATTAGTCATACAAGCATATATTTCCTCTACACAGAACTTATATTGAATTGTAACTATACTATTGTAATGTAATATTATACTTTCAT
Organism: Philotrypesis tridentata; assembly: GCA_018906965.1. Lineage (NCBI taxonomy): Eukaryota > Metazoa > Arthropoda > Insecta > Hymenoptera > Pteromalidae > Philotrypesis > Philotrypesis tridentata. Next base: position 13,383,142 of record JACCIB010000001.1, read on the forward strand.
CAAAAAACTTTTTTTACGACATCTAATAAAAATTATCTTGCCATAAGATATAATTAATATTTTCTTTTAGATGGCAGCTATTTTTGTTTTAGTCAGTGAGTTACGGACACACTAATAATTATTGAAGAAAAATGTATATTATTTTAGCATTTCCCCAAACAGGTGCTCTTTAAGATTATCCATTAGTTATATTCTTTGTTGACTTTATCGATCTCTCCGAGGCAGTGGTTCAGAAAGGGTTTAAGAAATCAAAATCCCTTTCTTTATAAAAACGATGTTTCGGCGATCATTGTCGCCCTCATCAGGAAACTGTCGCGAATTTTATTACATAAACATACAATCTTAAAAGAAGTCAACAAAGAATATAATTAAACCAACTATCGAGGGATAAAATCAAATTAGATAGTGTATACATACTTATCTAAATACATTACCCATTAGTCTTTGTTCAGGTTTTAATAAAAAAGTCATTGGGGAATTTTCAAACAATTTGTTGCTGTTTATGTTTATGTTTCATTTTTTTGATACAAATTATATTTCAGAGATCCACATTATAATTAAAGTGGTATAATACAAAATGTTTGTATCTGAAAAATCATTATGAAAAAACTGCTCTTCATTTTGATAACTTCATTTGAATAACAAATGGCTATATGGTAATTTTCAATACTTTTTTTCATAATGTTATACATTTATAAAATAAGTGTAATAATTATGTCGATTGTAATAATCGAAAAATTTAATTAAACCAACTGGTACAGAGCAATTTTATTATTCAATCATCGATAAGTCTATTCGAGCACTATTAAAATTACGACGAGTTGAAAAAAAAATGAAGTTGTCTTGTCTATGATTTGATCGTTAGACGTTCTTCTTTCTTTCTTCAAATTTGAAAAAATTGCTAACTAGAGTTTCATTAGAGTACGAATCTAACGATATATTTGTGCACCTTAAACAAAAAAAAACTCCTCAACATTACTGTCAATCGCATAGAACGATTAGAGGTAGTGACAAATCTTGGATCACGGCGGGCAAGTATTTGTTTTAATTTGTATGAATACTTTTTTAACTCTCGTGGTACCTAATTCTTTCGACTACCTCGTCGTTTCATAGACGATGTGCATTGTGGACAGTACCACTTCCCCTTTGGTGGTGCCGTTATATTGACACACGGATAATGGAACCACTCAAAGGGACACTGTAAAAAACGATTATTTGATAATTTAATAATAAAAAGAATGATGCTTTAAATAAAAAAATATCCAAGCTTACGTCAGAATTATCGCATGCAACCATATCTCCGTAAGAAACTTGGTTGCATATACAATATCTCGGTTCATTAGGATCATAAGTCCAGTCAGGATTGTCTGGATCAGCAACGGCATTAGCCTGAGTGGCCGATGCGGCAGCAGCACTTGCAGAAACGGTCGTAGCAGCTACTTGATGGCTGGATGCTGAAGCTGCTGCTGCAACCGCTGCAGCCACCGCTGATTGTTGTTGGTGTAATTGTTGTTGATGAGACTGCTGTTGATGAACAGATTGCTGCTGAACTTGTTGCTGCTGGTGAACAGCCTGCTGCTGTATTGAGGCCGGTATAACGTTGCTACTCGCTATGCTTGATGACGTGACTTTTCTATAGGAACGTTGAGATAGAACATGTTTTAATTTTCACTTTTAAAAAAAATCTTACATTTAAAACGCGGTTTTAGAACTTATAAAGAATCGCAATTTAACAATCACATATAATCCCAAACTTACTTTTTATTCTTTTTTGACGACTCTTGAATAGCAGCAATCGCAGTTTGTGCCGCACCAGCCAACTCTCGACTAAACTCAACTGCATGCACTCCACCAGTGTTAATAGCCTCATAACTGGCCTTTAGACTGGCTGTCCTTCGACCTTGCTGCATGTGCTGTGTAGCTGCAATAGCTTGTGATGCTGCAGCAGCAATTGCATTGCCTCCGGCTCCGATATGCCCTAAATTATAACTAACTGGTCCAACGGAGTTGGCCAAACCTCCTGAAGTAGGTGTAGCAACACTAGCAACAGTCGCAGCAGCTGTCGCAGTTGATGTGGAACCCAACGATGACGCTTGTTGTTGAGACACGAGAGGGCTAGAATTAACCGAGGCTGGTCGAGATTCTGGAAGACTGCTGCTAGGAGTAGGAACCTTTTCAACGACTACACGTTTTTCCACGGAAGTGGAGGATGCGTTAGAATCTCGACGTTTCTCACTGCGGGCTGGAATTTTGGGGTTTGAGTTATTTTTTGCTGTTGAATGAAAACAATTTTTGTATAAGTTTATGTGGTTAGTTAGATGATATAATGTGCAATTTATCTGTTATTATTGTGTTATATATTAAGATATCATTTAACTTGAAAAAAATTGAATACATACAACTATGACTGTGGTTATCTCGAGATCTACTTGAGGTGAAACTATATCTATTCTCCTTTTGACTACTATTTGTAGATGGTTGATCTAATTCTAAAGATCGCTTTTCTAAGATTTCTGTAATGCCTTTATTATCTGCCTCGAGCTCCATTTTAAATTTATGGAGTTCTTGATCAAGGCGCCTTAAATACCTTTCAACTAATTCATGTGTTTGGTTTGCCAGATGTACTTTTTCATCTGCGTCTTCTAAAGTCTTGTAATACTCTTTTCTTATTGCTTCATGTTCTGCATCCTTTTCAGTTGTCTTCATCTTTTTAGCATTAGAAAAAAAAACTTTGACCCTCTTCTCTATACTATCCATTGAGTCTAACAAAATGTAATTTTTATTAAAAATTTAACTTACTTAATAATTATATATTTAAAATATTATTCAGCATCATTAGTTTTAATTTTTCAACAAAGAGTTTAGAATAATAATTTTTTTTACTTACTTTGTACACCCAAGTCCATTTCTCTCATTTCTGTAAATCTGTCTCTTAATTCTTGTGGAAGATGTTCGATCACTGAAAGTTAATTCAGCATAATAAATCAATATAACCGTACTACATGAATATTTCCATATAAAGAAAATAAATCTCTAATTTCCACGAATAATATTTATCTTAAAAATTTACCGCAAATACTACATTCGGTTAAAGAAACAATTAAAAAATGTAAACATGAATCAGACATCTAAAGATAACCTCAAAATTAACCTTGAACAAAAATGAAATTCTTTCAACAATGGAAAATAACTTTTAAGAATTAGGTACATAAACTTTTCGCCGCTCATAAAAAATGCAAGGCAAGTCGTCAAAAAGATACGTCTTGAAATACAGCACTCTGCATATGAAGTTTTTTTTTATTCTATCTAATCTATAAACAATCGAATTTCAGCCTGTATTTCTGAATACATACTTTCAACATAATCCTCCAGGTAAAGCATTTTGAAATCGTTCTCTTGGATCTAGAGATGAGTACGTTTTTTTAATAAATACTTGTATTTGCACTTGCAGATATATTCGCAAGAATTTAATACGACAATTTTGACTGGAACTCTTGAACTCCACCATCGGCCATCCGGATCCGGTATCAGTGCATCACATCACACTATCACAGAAGGGAGCAATCAGCAAAGCAAGAAAGCACAAGACGGAGCATGCTTTTTGATTGGTTAGAATTTTTTTTAAATCAACCAATATTGCAATTTCACGAAATTTAAATATCAACGAAATATTTGTCTTCTTGATATACAATGATTAAATGCATTATGTATACATGAATAGTGAACATAACGATTAAATAAGATCTAAAAAAATTTACCTTTGTTAACTGGGACTGTTGATATTTACCAGTGGAGTATAGTAGATTTCATATTTTGTTTTTCATTAGACAAATAAAGTTTAAATTACGGTTCAAATCCATAATGAACTTTTTTTACAATATATTATTTAAACTTTGTTTCTGTAAGTATTGTTATAAATAAAATTCAGTTGTTTTTTCGTCTGCTAGCTATATTTCGGCGTGAAATTCGAATTTTTAATTGAACTTTCGAATAAATAATACATAAAACACACATGACAAATGAAGTAATGAAAAAACTATGAAGTTAAAATTTCGGAGTCTTTCTTTTTTTGGCTGCTCGTTAGGGGATATATTTATCATATATAATAGTTATCATATAATAAATATATATTAGTTTTTAACATTTTTTGATAACTCGGTATCTGCCCTGTGTTACTATAGATCCCGTATATAAATAAATATTTATTGTTAGAAATTACCTAAGAACATTGATTTAATTTGGCATAATTATTACTTGTCCTTCTGGGGGAATATACAATGAATAGTAACGAGATGGTTCAGTAGCAAAATTTATGTATTTTATTTCAAAATTTGTTACACCACATATAAAAATTATTACCCTATTATTAAATTCTGTTCTTACATTTCTATTGTTGGCTCTATAAAAGTCAGTTCTCTCATACTTACAAACATCTATTCACAAGAAATAATAGGTTGTAAATATTCACGCAGTCGTTTATTTATTATTAATTTCCAATTATTCATTATCAATTCATTATTAATTTCCTTCATGGATACAGTCTTTGAGTGAGATTTTAAAAGGATTGTATTCTTATCTCCTTTAATAATCAGAACATTTACACTTACAGGCACATAAGTAACCTATAAATTTAATAAAAACTATCTAAATATTAATTAACTGGTTATAAAAGAATATATAATTAATAAAATGTCTTCATCAATCGTCATCTTAAACTAAATGAACATATATAATTCTTTTACAAGGAACTGCATTGTCAATTCATATTTTGACTCTACTGTCAAACTCCGTCTAGTCTGTTCTTACATCATTATTGTTGGCTGTATCAAAATCAGTACTTTTAAGCTACTTACAGATATATTCTTGAAAAATGTTATGCTAAAAATTTCAGTTTTCAGTTTCAAAGTTACAGTATTTGTTAATGAAGCTACTTAGCTCACATTTTTTTTGCGCAGATAATATAAAAATAGAAACAGTCTCATAAATCAAACTTTTTCTTCTAATTTAAAGAAAGAAGAAAAGAGCACAACTATTTAACTCTAATTCAGCAAAAGTTAACTTGGCTAAATATTTCTGGGATTATTTAAATCCAACTTTAATCAGGGAGGCAACCCTGTGAGGTAGTGGCGTTATTAATTTCAAACTATTGTCTTCTTGTTTCCTTTCTAAACTTAATTTTTGCGCCCTCCTCGTCGTTTCATTACTGTGGTGCATTGAGGACAGTACCATTTGCCTTTGGGAGAAGCTGTTATGTTAACACATGGATAATGGAACCACTCATAAGGGCACTGAAAATGATTATATTGTACAGAAAATGATTATTGATTGCTGATACAAAGTTTATAAATTTAGTTATTTCTAATGAAAACAAATGCATCAAAATACTTACATCAGTATTATCACAGGCTACCATTTCTCCATAAGAAATTTGGTTACATATACAATATCTTGGTTCATTCGGATCATAAGTCCATTCAGGATTTTCTGCATCAACAGCAGCATGTGTCTGAGTAACTGCTACTGCAGCAGCAGAATTAAAGGGATGGCTTATTGAACCAACCTGACTTGCTGTTGAAGGAACTGTTACAATACTAGCAGCTGCTACCAATTGCTGTTGATGCTGTGCTTGCTGCTGAACTTGTTGCTGTTGTACTGATGCTGGTACTAAGTTAGTACTTGATGCACTCGCAGATGAAACTTTTCTGTTAGAATAGTTGGGAAAAAAATGTTTTACTGTTTTCGACGCGATCTACTCAAAAAAAACAAAAAAAAAAACAAAAAAAAATCAAGAATACTGGTTTGCACTATTTTTGCTATTCTCAAAGAAGAATAGGACATTTCAATATCTGAAATATTTTATCCTTCATAAGAAACAGAATGTGGAGGAATATGAGTTAATTTCAATCTATTATTAACTACTTAATCAGTACATCTATTCTAAATAGATTTAAGAACAATCTTTGATTTCGTAATAATTCTCGAAAAATTTTTATAGCTGGAATATAATTGATTCTTAAAATTAATAAAAAAAAATCAATACACTCTAAGATTAAAAGTACGTCTCAATAATCCTCCTTACTCATTCTACAACTTACTTTTTATGTTTCTTCTCCTGAATAGCTGCTATAGCTGTCTGAGCTGCACCTTGCAATTCTCGACTGAATTCTGTTGCATGCACTCCACCTGTATTTATAGCCTCATAACTAGCTTTCAGACTAGCTGTCCTCCGACCTTGCTGCATCTGTTGCGTTGCAGCAATGGCTTGTGATGCTGCAGCTGCAATAGCATTACCTCCAAGGCCGATATGTCCAGCCCTTTGTGCCAGATTAGTGTTTACTGGTACAACAGAATTTACTTGCCCAACTGAACTGGATGCAGACACCAAACCAGATGATGCTGATGACTGCTGCTGGGCAACAATTGGACCAGAATTAACTGATGCTTGTCGAGGTTCTGGAAGACTCATATTGCTGGAAGTAGCAAGGATACGTTTATCTACCGAAGTAGAAGATGCATTTGAATCACGACGTTTTTTCTCCTTGCGTGATAAATGCTTTGATTTTTGTCGACTTTTGGCTGTTGATCAGAAACAAATATTTTAGCTTTATCAATTGATAGTTTGACACAAACGCTACAAATTATTTACTTAGCTTAAAAACATATTTAATGAAAAGTGAGACATATTATACTTACATTGTTTGCTATCTGGTCTATTTTGTTGAGGTCTGCTCGAATTTAAAGTGTATCTATTTTCTTTTTGACTACTACTTGTAGATGGCTGTTGTGCCTCTACAGATCGCTCTATTGCTTCAGTACACCCAGGGTTTTCTTTTTCCATTGAACGTTTTTTATCATCAATTTGTGTTGACAATACTCGAATTAATCTTTCTAGCAAATCTTGAGCACTAGTGGCTATCTCCACTTTTTCATCAGCATCTTCGATTGCTTTGTTATAGTGTTTCATTATTTCTTCATTAGATGCTTTTCTGTCATTTTGGCTCATTTTCTGAGCTTTAGCAAAAAAAACTTTTTCCAGCATCTTTGCTCTGTCCACATTATCTAACAAGCAATAAATTCAAACATAAACATTGTTGCACATCAATAGTGACTTAATTACAAGAATCAGAATATTTATATTTACTTACTCTCTACACTTAAGTCTAATTCTCTTAAGTTAGTAAATCTATCTTTTAAGTCTTGTGGGAGAAACTCTATCACTGAAAAATGCAAAAAACACATGTAAACATAACCTTACGAAATATTTGTTTTGATTTTAAACTGCAACAAAAAGCCACATTACCAATAATATTTTTGATATTTAGAGAATAATAACTTACGTTCGTAGATATCTTCTAGGTCGGCAGACATTTTGACCGTTATTTGGCTGAGACGCCGTTTTCAACCAGTAGCAATTGTTTACACCCAAGCCGCCCAAGCGTCGATGATGTTGATCGGTTCTTCTTCGACGCTCGACTGAAGGTGACGGCCACAGAACACTCGACGGCCTGCGATTTGGATGACGCGGCCGGCAAACACAAAACGAATAGCTATAGGCTACTTACTAATCATGTGACGCACGTGAAGCGAAGCAGACGACATAAGGCTATGACGCTATGTGCTCTAGCGGTGGCGTCTAGTTTTATAGGCCAAGCGCCCTAGCAAAAAAAACAAGCGTTTTTGGACATAAAAGTCTGTAGCCTGACAACGGATACCGCGATTATATAGAGAAAGGGGTCTAGATTAAGCCCATATACTTTTGGTCACGAAATTTGTGCGGGAAAATTGTTTATTATTAATAATAAGTTGCAAAAATGCATTTTTTTTAGTTTTTGGCTTTTAACTCGTAAAATAAGAGAGTAGCGTAAAAAAGTAAAGAGAGAAAAGTTGTAGCTGATTGAATTGCGAAGAAATTCATATATTGAACGTCTCTATCCGATGAATGGACATGGAGGAAACCTCGGAAAACCGTGGAAAACACCGCAAAATCGACGTTTTTTCAAAAATCGAAAACTCAGCCGTTTTTAAACTTTTAAGACTGAAATTTGGAATGAAGGAAGGACTTTATACCTACTTTCATGTCGCCAAAAATTGGAGCTCTGCGCCAATCACTTTTTGCGTAATTGCAAATTGAATTTTTTATGTATGTACGATTTTAGTGCACTTTTGCACGCTACTCCTTCGCTGCTGCTGCTTGTATATCTATATACACTATCTTCTTCGCTGCTGCTTCCCCCCACTCTGCTACCGCTGCCGCGCGCTGGGCCGTTTTTGCTCACGTTTCAGTTCGTTTTTCAACTGTTCAAAACCCTTTTTTGCAAATCTAAAAAATACATTTTGTTGTTGAAATCATAAACTTTTCAACGCTGTATTCCAAATTCCAGTAGGACCCCCCCATTTCTCGTGCTCGCGCACACAAAAGTGCACTAAAATCGTACATAAAAAATTCAATTTGCAATTACGCAAAAAGTGATTGGCGCAGAGCTCCAATTTTTGGCGACATAAAAGTAGGTATAAAGTCCTTCCTTCATTCCAAATTTCAGCCTTAAAAGTTTAAAAACGGCTGAGTTTTCGATTTTTGAAAAAACGTCGATTTTGCGGTGTTTTCCACGGTTTTCCGAGGTTTCCTCCATGTCCATTCATCGGATAGAGACGTTCAATATATGAATTTCTTCGCAATTCAATCAGCTACAACTTTTCTCTCTTTACTTTTTTACGCTACTCTCTTATTTTACGAGTTAAAAGCCAAAAACTAAAAAAAAATGCATTTTTGCAACTTATTATTAATAATAAACAATGTTCCCGCACAAATTTCGTGACCAAAAGTATATGGGCTTAATCTAGACCTCTTTCTTTATATAATCGCGATATCCGTTGTCAGGCTACTTTTATGTCCACAAAAAAGCTAGGACGCTTGGCCTATTATGGAACTTTAGCTCGACTCGAAGGTTTAGCTAAATCTAACCTAACCTTAATTCAAGCGGCTTTTAAACAACAATGACAACTCGCCGTTGAACGAGTCTTACTGCCCGGGGGTGTCGACTTAGATCTCTCTTGCATCTAAACTTTACTCGTGCAGTAAGCAACTTCAATATTTATACAGCAATTTTCACTCTTAGGTTCAGAGAAATATTGAAATGAATTTTTTTGCATATCTTGGGAATGTTTAACGATTACAAACTCTGCGATTATTGTTTTTTGAAGGTTAGGTACATCTGTGTACACATGAATTTACGACATCAAAATTTATTTATAACGCTTTCAAGATAATCTTGTACTAAAATGTACTCTTAAACACCATAATTAAAGTGAAATCATTTTATGTAAACAGTTTTGATATACTTAATGACTCTATCATTTATTATGATTTCAGAAATATGATTCGAAGAAGTCCCACTCGGATTAACTTGAGCTTGGATGATTTAATAGAATATGAAGCTGTAAGAAAAGAGAAAGAAGCTAAACAGGAGACAGAAAAACAAGGAGGCCCATTCAATCCCCCAGCCTGGGGTGGGAAACTTTCAACAACTGAGATACAAGAGCGAATTGGATATGTGCCACAGACTCCACAGTCTGCTCACCCAAGACCTAATATTACGCTATGAAATTTGTTTAATAAGGTTTCTCAATTTATTTACAAAGACTAATCAGTAAGGAATAGAAATAAGTTTATGGCTAAGGAAAAGGTTTTAAACAAATACAAATAAACGTTTTTCCAGATAACTCTCACGTTTTTTATTAACGAAATACTTAAGTTATACATGGCAGCATCTCAAATTCAGGCAATCCAGGGATGCCTCTCTTAAAATTAAATAACATAATTGTAATTTTAAATGCATTGTTGATCTATTGTCTTTTAGATTTTTATCTTCAATTTTTTTTATGTATAGTACTTTTTTTAATATCACTATTATAAAACAATGAGTTGCTTGAGTCAAAGTCTATTTATAATGAAAGTGGAAGACAAGAGCAATAACACAATTTGCAAAGATGCACAATTTGCAAACAACACAATATCTTAATAGTACATTTCAATATGGGTGCAGAAGGTGCATTTTTCACGTGAGCGAAGCTCCTTTAAGTCCTAATTTTCTTATGCATCAAAATCGAACTGTATTTTATATCACAAGAGCCTGAAAATCATGCAAAAGTTGCGACTTTTAGGTCAGAGTGGTATAAAATAATCTATTTTACCAAATGATTGCAGTTGTCCCTCGTCTCCCTGTATTTACACAAATTATTAATTTTATTATTGTATTCTCATCTATCTCAGAGATCAATGCATCATAAAAATAGAGTTGGGCATTCCGTCTCTTTTGAACTTTTTCTAGATATGATAAAGTTGTTTTCCATTGCTCTTTTATTTGTTTTTTTCAGAAACAACTAATGTCTCACTTTTTATTTACAGTCCCTTGTTGAAGTAGAGATACTCTGGTATTTTTCTACTTCCACAATTCTTCTTTAAAAGCTCATAGCTCTCTGGCTCATACTTCCGCAGAGTATCTGTGGAAATTGAACAAATTTGAGGGAATATAGCGCACGCTGTTGGGACCATCAGTGTTAATCTGTAAAATATCATATTTCTGTCTTAACTTTTCTTACCAAAAGTATAATTTTTCTTATTAATTGCAAAACTTTTCTACTTACGAAACACCACACATGAGTACTTGAAAAGGTCCATGAAGAAATGTGATTCTCTGCATCCATCTCTGTTTCTCCAGTCTCTCCATCAGAGGAGGTAGTAATACTGCATAAAATAATATAATCCTTAATTTTGTACTAATTAGAACCAATTTTAATGTTGACTATTCTTTGCTTACGCATTCCAGGAGAGCACATGATGATCCTTGATATTACAACTTGGCTTATGCCCTTCACAGACGCCAGCTGAAACCAAATATACCGATATACGTTTTTATTTTCTGCAACGCTTTGCAATGCACGAGGAAAACAGTGCGCGATCTATACGTCACCTTAGACTTGGTGAGCTTTTTATCCTGATCGTCCGTAAGATCGACACCGCCGATGATCTCGTTCTGTCTCATCAACGGGATGTTGACGCAATTGGCCGCGGCGACAGCCGCGAACGGCACGTACCTCTGAAAAAAAATTACACGTTTAAAATCCTGGCTTTTCGGCAAAGGTTTCTAAGATTTAATCAAGTGTACCGTGCGCGTTGGGTTTGTTTCTGAAAATGAATTTTACACTCTATACGCATATACGTAAAGTCTAAAATTTTTTCCATACGAAATCAAGCTATCGAGTACAATGCAAGAATGACCTAAAAGTTACAAGAGCTTGTCAATGAAAACTTTCAATTTACTTTCGAACTCGGAGAAATCTCCAGCATTGATGACGCCGTGACATTATGTAAACAGTGTAATAAACGCGCTTCTTGAAAACAGTACACTCACAGCCATGAGGGGGTTGGCCCTCTTTTGCCAGAAACTCTTACATCCAATGGCAGTGACCATGGCAGCGCTTGTCGCGCTCGTGTAAGCCACCGCCAGTTGCGTCGTCGTCACCGGGCTATTCGCGTTTCTATTCGTGTAGTTCACCAGGGCGTTGAACGATTGGTTCACCCATTGCCAGAACATCACTGCTGTCGTCGTCCTTTTTTTTTTAATTGTAAAAAAATGTTCGTTAGAGCTTTCATTGCGCGTATTACTTTCGCTGCGCACGAGGAATCGATATAGATATGGGCATATGGCTGCGAAATGATTTTTTTGTACTTTCAGTGAAAGAGCTCGGCCGCTGGTATTGGATAACGCAAGATTATGATAATGCTAAATATAAATTGGTCTCTCGGCACAGATTTTCTGAGTTATCGAAATTGTTTTGTCTCGCAAGCGAAATCTCAAACGGAGATTGGCATCATCGGTTACGCAAGCTCAGAAATTTGAAAGACGCTTTTTCCATATATATATATATAATATATATAAGGCTGTGAATTTCAATGTTCTCGCACCCGCACGTCAATTCGAGCGAGTAGCGCGTAATTTAATTTCCGCGTCGACTGCACGCGTGTGCTTACTTATGTCCGTGTGACACAATTTCCATTCTGTCCCGCGATTATTTGCTAGAGTTCGCGCTCGATCGAATTCTGCTCTGACAGTTGTCAAACAACGCAGAGTTTGCGCGATAAAGCGAAAATTGAACCGTCAAGTCACGTGTACGTATGTGTACCTGTAGAACTGGAGCATAGCGCCGGTGATGGCCATACCTCCGGGCACCTGGAACGACATCCTGCCGAAGACATTCTGAAGCTCGCCGGAGTCCGGATGAAACGACGACTCGTAGAGCTTCTTTGCGTAGATGATCTGCTCGCGGGTCGTCCCCGGTGGCTCCTTGCCAAGCCTGCGGCCGAACGATAATGAGTCAGTCGCCGAGACAATTGTATATAGTTTGTAACCCTATAACGCGTCTATATATGCGATTATAGTCGCATACTTTAAATAACTCGGCCGTGTCGGAAAACGCGAGAGAGCGAGAGCTTTTATACTTACGTAAGCTCGCCGTCGACCTGCGGGCTTGTACAATCTTTTCTATACATATAATGCATGCGCCCGCATTGCCACTGCAAACATCTGACTCACGTATTGTGGGACTTCGAATTTGAAGTTTGAAGTTAAAATTTCTCTTTTCGAGCGAGCTTTCGTGCCGCGTCGGAGGAAGCTTCGACGAGATAAATATACGATTTCACGGTCGCGACGCGGTCCCGAGCTTGCGCGTTGGAAAATACAAGTTACATAATTCGGAGTTTTCCTGCTGGCCTGCGGGATCCTCCAAAATATCTGCGCACTCAAATCCGTGCCGCACAATTTACATAATCGTCGTCGTGCGGACTGCTTTTAAAATCCATCGCGTGCAAATTACCCTAACGAGCTCGACACGGGCATTGATCGTCTTCGATCCGTCGGATTCGGAGCATTCGTTGCTCTTGGCAATCAATACCTGTACTTGTCGCAGAGCTCCTTGGCCGCCACGAGATCCGCCTCGCCCGTGACGCAGGTGCGAAAGTCAGTGACCCAGGCGAAGTGTTTCCATCTGCCCAGGAAGGTGCTCTGGTCCCACAGTGGCTTGTCCAGGTCCAGTCTGTCGGTCGCCATTCCGCAAAGCTCGCTGTTCCTTTGCCACGCGGGGTAGCGTGTCAGCCGCACCTGAAACGAGCGAATAAGTCAATCTCGCCGTTGCTCTTGCTCATTACATCCGGCAGACTATTTTCACCGCGGTCGCGCTCTCTACGCGCCGCTCATCCTATATACCCAGGAGATAAGCGTCTTATCGAGTCAACAACGGGCAAAGCAGTCCCTCTCTCTCCCCCCCTCTCTCTCTCTAAGAAAAGAAATCACAATAGGCGCAGCGAGACGGGGGGCTCTCGTGCCGGAATTTCGGAACAGAGCCGCTCGACGTCGTTGGGGAAACTGAAAACTCTCCCGAATAGCAGAGGCGCACGGCGTATATACAGCGAAATCGGAGCACCGCCAGCGGCTACACTGCACATAGACACACGCGCGCGCGCGCGCGAATTCTCATTCTCTCTCGCGGCCGCTCATGCCCTTTTCTCACGAAAAGGCGCGATGAGCAAGCCTGATGTAAAGAGAAGCCTCTCCGGTTTCTCCTCTCTACATCTATACGATGTGCAAGCGGCGATCGATGTGTGCGTGTCCGAGTGTGTCCGCGTACAGCGTGTACGTGTGTATATAAGTGAAACTCAACTCACGCGAATCTATGGAGCCTCGCGTTGCGGTCGGGGCTCTCTCTCTCTCTCTCTTTCTCTCGCCGAAGTAAAAAAGATCGAGAGCCGAAGACGATCTGGGTATGGCAGTTACACACGACGACGACGACGACGACGACGACGACGGACAGGCCTGCGTGATCCGCTACGACTCAAGACTCGTTCATCTCGGCATCTTTGCCGCGGACTGGTATACTGCCGCCGCCGCTATGCTGCTGCTACTGCTGCTGCTCTACTGCCTCTATATACTATGTTTCGCGCGCGCGTCACTTACGCCGTATGATTACGCGTCCATATGTCCTGGCTTGTCTGTGTGCGCGCGTATTTCGGAAGACACTAACAGGCCAACTATGCGGGAAGGATACATGCGCCCGTGTATCGGGCAGTATATATACGTATACGCGTATAGGCGACGGTGGACGGTGGACGGTTCACGTAATCGCGCACGTTTTCACGCCGAGAGTATATACATATGTGTATCGCGCTTACATAGGCTCCACCGGCGCCTGCGCAATCGTCCACCCGGAGGATTGAGAGCTTGCAGAGGACTTCGGGGGATGAGAGCTGCAACGCGGCCTCGAATTTTTGGGTACATGTTGAGCGCGTGCTTTTGAAAAGTTGGCTTTACTTATTTTCGTCTCGGAGCTTGCGAGCTTGCGGCTGGGTCGAGATGGTTTTCGGAGGCGTGACTGATTTGACGACAAAGAAAAGCTTTTTTATCTTTCGCGCACACGATTTTTCAAGCAATTTTTTGAATATCATTATACAAATTTTTTTAAATAATTCGAATGCATAGGCCATTGTCATTTTTAAAAGTACTGTCAAAAGCATACTTGTCAAAAAGTACATCCTACGGATCCGCATTTGCCAATCTTGATCGCAGCCGCAAAGGAAAAGTCGGAGTCTCCTTTATCGCGCGCACATAGTACAGAGTTCTGATGTTCGCTTATCGACCTCTTACCGCCTTGAATCGTGCGCCTATGGTAAAGAAAAAAGCCGAAAATTAATAGGCAAATTCTGCGCTTACAAGTATTCGGCCGATATGATTTATTCCATTTTCCTCGCCTAATGTCTAGTCAAACTTTATGCAATTGCGGTGGTAAATTTCTCAATCAAAAAACTGCGTGCGGAAGTTATTCGAAACATCAATTTTATCGCTGCTTCGCTTTTCAAACTTGGTCATGCAAAATTGCGATTGCAACCAATTGAAGAACGTAACATAAGCATTAAATATTCTCAGCTCAAACTCGAGAGTGATAATAAATACATGTGATACAGCTATGTATAGCGGTAATGCAATATCCGTCAATTAGCGCCTGTCATCCGGCAACCGAGCATACTCGTTCAGATATACAATTCCAGAATGAATATGCAAGAATCGGCTCGACTCTAATTACCCAAGTTAGATTACAAAATTCATCCTCGAGAAATAAAATCCTTACGCATCGTGCTTTGTCAACAGCATATGTATATTAGGGAGGATATAAAAGCGAAAAAACGAAATTAATAACGTTTCACAAAACTATCTATACTGCTCCGACTGTATACGGGCGGTAGCATTGCAATTTTAGCAGCAAAACTCCGCCGCGCAACAGAAATTACCATAATTACGCCGGAATAATAAAACGCGCTCTTCGCGTAATTTCTATAAGTGTAAGAGAGAAAAAAAAGCAGCAAAGAAGGAAACTCCGCGACTCTTAAAACTTCCATAGCGAAGAAAAAAAATGAAGCTAGTTACTCAACAACCCCCGCTTGGCGAAAATTGCCGCGCGCCGTTCTAAGATGATGCGTGCGCAGAAAGAGAGAGACAGAGAGAAAGAGAGAAAGAAGCGAGTTGTATTTCTGCGACTGAATAAAAGAGATAAAAACGTAATGATAGTCCAAGTGTAATAATATAGAAATTACATTGCAGATGGCCGACGATAGTAAAGCACACGGGGTGGTGGGGAGAAAAAAAGTGTATGCGGTACTACGATATATAGAGTATATATAAAGAGATACAACGGAGGGAGAGAAAATGAAGAGCGAGAAAGTGTGCGCAAATGTGTATGGGAGGAGAAAGAACGCGGAGAGATGGGGGGAGATATAGAGCTGGTTGGGAAAAAAAAACGAGTTGATTAAGGAAATTTTCCTCTGTTGTGGTTTCATTATGTCTGTCTGACAAGGCGCGCGCGCATTGAATTTCGCTGGGATCCTTATAGTGTTGGGCGGCTGAATTTTTGCTCTATCATTCTCCAGCGTGTAATAATCCTTTCTCTCTCCCAGAAACCCAGACCTTATTTTATTCAAGAGTCAGTCTTATCTCGAACGTATACGCGATTTTCGTGCGCCATATAACGCACGAGAGCAGCGATTTCCCCGAGGATTTCCACGCGTTAAACCAACAGTAGCTGCGCTTTAATATACCTGCGTGTGCATACATATATACGTGTACACATTGCGCGCGTGTGTGTGTATATATATAAAACGATATCGCGCGCGTATATACACTTGTAATGCATATTGATACGCCGCGCTCTGATGCGCGGACGAGATGCATCTCCGCTATGAAGACCTGCAATGTTCTTGCCACTATGGGATTCAGTTGGCGCGAAGAATTCAGTCCTTTTGTACAGTTTCGAATGCGTAGGCCCCCGATCTGTATAGAAGAGCCAAGTGTATATATATAGTCTGAAGGGCATACGCGTACAGGCTTGTGAGTTTTGCCAGGACGGATTATGCATGCGAGTTCGAAGCCGCGTGGAGGTATGCGTGCGTACGTGCGTTTGCTGAAAATGCGATGCCTCTCGACTGCTATTGGGAGATATGAGGGATTACGCGTTGGTTGGCGTTTTCTGCTGAATCCACGTCTGCGCAAATACGAATACGAAGCTGGCGAAAAATGAGATCTCAGTCCGGGAGTGCTGATTAATTCCTTTATGCGTATTTGTATTCTATTGTAATTTGTAGCTTACAGCAATCTTGCGCATCGAATCAAATCAAATTTTTTTACATCGAAATTATACTGTTCAAAGATTCTTAATTCTTTGAATAATTCAATATCATTTTAATTATAGTTATCCGTAAATAATACTTTATTTTACTTTGAAAAACTATTATGATCGATTTATCCGAAAATACGCGACGATGAGTGGTATCCCTTTTTATTTTATACTCACTCCTATATTTAGGAATAATCTGCGCGGAAAATGTTCTACTTGTCGATTAGTGATAGTTTTATTAAAATTTAAGGGCATTCGTACCTAAACTGTAACTTTTTAACTATATAATATATTATATTATTATTCATATGTTTAGATCTGCTGCTTGACTTTAGGTCGCTAAACAGCATTTTCTGGTATCATTATATGAAATGCGAATCTGAAGTATCACTTTCTAGGACAATTGGCTCGAAGGATTTAAAATTCCGAGCCATATTCTTCCAGGAATCGAGCCGACTTTCCGTTTCATTGTATGGGCGCAAAGTTAAGGAAATTGACGATTACAAAGTCTAGGCGACTCCAAACAATTACCGATAATTCTCAAACGCGAGGCTCCATTGTATTATCACCATTTTCGAGAATTGTTTTCCACGAATGCCAGCCAAAGAGATTTGTTTAGAATTTAGAATTTTTAACGAACTGCCTGCAGGCAATACACTCTACTGTCAGTAAACATAGAATAGTGTCTCGAACGATTATTAAATATTTTTCACTCGCTTGAAACTTAGATAATAATTAAAGGACTTATAGCGCAGCGCCATGGAAAATCTAAATTGGGTACAGCTACCTTACAATGACAAATCCAATAGTGCATTTTATCCATATGATGGAATTAATATATAAATGATTATTATTATATAAATTCAAAGAAATGTGCAATTTTAAACTGATTTTGTCGTTTCTGCGTCCAATTTTATTCAATCCAGATAAATTTAGTCTTGATAGAATCAACTTACAACACAAATATTTCTTGAGCTTTAGGAAAACTCGATATATCGTCATAAAAAAATGAAAGGTAATAGTTCAATATTTCCACTCGCGCTGAACTGAAAACGCAGACGAAGTTTTATTTTTAAAAAATTCATTCGATATTGAATAAGTTTCAACATTAATTGAAGTATAATAATAAGCAAGATATTTTAATTCCATTTCTTAAAGTTTCTACTGAATCACATTATTGCTATAGATAAAATAAGACTCGTATATAATGACGGCTATACGTAAAAACCAAGAGATGCAGCTATATACAAAGAGATATATTATTTAAAGCACAGCGCAATTAACTTAATTTTTAGAATTTGAAATTGAGCTATAACGTATAAAACATGTATAAAAGAGTACCTTCTATTGATTTTGTGCGTCGAGTAAGGAATATAGTTTCTCCCTTAGTTCACAGGGCGCAACTGTTTAAATATTGCAATATCTTGGAACGCTCGTGTGTATGCACGTATTGTGTCTTAAGCAATTATAATAATTACCATACAATTTTGTTTATACTTACTCTCAATATTGTTTTATTAATCGCTCGTGTACTTGAAATAAGCAGTTACAGCGACATTAAAATTACAAAACGCACTGCATCGATTAAACTAATTTACTGCAATTTTCATCACACTGTATATTTCACCCCTGTAATTATGGTCATCTTGATGATAAGTACAATTTTTACGTCAAGCATTCGCCTAAAGTACAAAGAATCCATGTATAGTGGATCCAACCACAGAGCACACGTGCTAAACAAGAAAACCGCATTTTCATCCTTCATAAGTATTACCGACGCAAATTATTTCTTTCGCTCGCATCCCCTTGAACGGAACGAACGCTCCGGGGCGAAAAATGAAAGCGCGGTACCTCGATAAATATTAAGAACGTTGAAACAAAATCTTCAAATCGCCGCCCCGACAGCGAGCCATCAACAGCTCAATGCAAGCCAGGAGCAAAAGAGCAGAAGCTCAGGACAAAAAGCAAGGCCGTACCGAGCGAACCGGAAAAATGATAAAAGCCAGAAGCAGCGGCAGCGGCGCGTATAGAGCTCGTCGAAGAATGAAAGTACATAAGATGGCGAGAGAGGCCCTCTCCTGTATACTCGAGAGAAGAAAGGGAAAACACACGTCGAAAAGGACAGGTCTGTGCAGGGCTGCTGCGAGTCGAAAGAAAGAGAGAAAGAAAGACGCGGCCAGAAGAGCACGCGGGGAGCGAAACGAGCCTAAAGCGAGATGTATATAGCTAAATGTAGAGCGAGTATGCGCGAGAGAGAAAGTGATGGAAAAGACAAAGGGAGAAAGGTGTATATATATATATCGGGCTCTCTCTCGAAACGGGAATAGCCGTCTCTCGGGTGAAACAGCTGGTTTCGGGGTGACGCTGGCTTGCGGCTACGGCACTGCGATGCCACCGCGGCGGTTGCCCGAGACTTTGTGAAAAAGTTTTGTTGCGAGGGGAGTTGTTGTTGTTGTTGTTGTTGTTGTTGTTGTTGTTGTTGTTACTGCTTGCTGCTGCTGCCGTTTGCTTTTTAGTTCTGTGGCACACTCCACGCAAGCTTGTCGTTAGTTCAGCCTGCCCGGATCAAAGTTTCTCTTTATTGCGAGTTTCGCGCTGCGATTCTGTAACGAATGATGCATTTTTATTATTTGGCGGAAGTTTCTTGAAATTCACACGCGCTATATTCGCGAGAGAACTTTGGGAGATTAACAGGAAGCTACGCGATGTAGACTGGACGGGATTAATGTTTTTTAGCGCTCGAAAAACGACGAGATGAGTAATTGTTTGAAGTTTTGATTTTTAAAGCAATTATCACGTAGCTTATAGTCTTGATGCGAACTTTCACGGTCGCTTGCGTTATCAACGAGTTGACGAGCTCGGATATACAACGGAACATCAGTTTTCATACTGAAAGAATGCTATAGCGCAGCATGTTGAACTTCTAAATTAAGCAGCTCTTAGGTACAACGCTGCAGCCTTAACATTTTCTATAACGAGTCTGAGTTTTCTCGCAATGGCATCTTCCAATTTACATAATCACCGCATCGTTATTTTTAAAATATCCCAACGTACACGCAGCCTCCCATAGTAAGAGACGCGTATACGTGATAAGTTCGTCCATCGACACAGACTTTCATAGTCTTCGACGTCTCATTGAAATGTTCTTTGCTCTTGGCAATCAATACCTGTGCTTCTCTTTTTGGCTCCTTGGCCGCCGCATACAAGCTCCTCCTCGCCAGTGACGCAAGCACGGAAGTCGGTGACCCAGCCGAAGTATTCCCATTTGCCCAGAAAGCTGCGCCCAAGCAGTCCAGTCATAACATTCGCCATTCCGCCGAGCTTTCCTCGCAACGAGGTGCACGTCACGAGCTCTATAGCATTCGGAAAACGAGCGAATATACCTAAAATAAAAGCATCGCACGATTGTACTTATCGCAGCGTCCGAGTGTGTCAAGGCTCCGAGAAAAAGACGTTGTCGACAATGATTTTCAAGCTATATGTATGCACGCGCGCTCGCGCGAGAGAGAGAGAGGCTAAAGCAGAAAAAGATAATACGCGCGCGCGCGCGCGCGAAGCTCGTTAAAAAAAGCTTAAGCTCCGCCGACGTTCTCAGCCGGATCCGGTGTCAGTCGCACGACGACGCGAGCATTTTTCGCCCTGCCAATAGCAGAGAGGAGCGCTGGCAAAACTTTTTTTCCTAATTAATTAGACTTGCCTTTGCGAGCGCGCGCAGAGCACAGAGCATTCTCCGTAACGAGCTCCCGCAGCTGCAGCGAGCACTCAAACTTCGCCTGATGACAGTCATTTTCTTTCGCTTCGCGCGCTATTTTCTTTCAGCTCGCGGCGTCAAACCAACTTTCAGCGCGCCTCCCCTGGCCTCCCGATTCAACGGCAAAGTCACACTGCAACGGCTGAGGAGGAAAAGGGAAAATTTGCCGTCGAGTAAATCGCTGAAAGTACATTAATTTGCGCACGGGCATTCGACGAAAATTTCATCTCTCGCGGCATTTTGTCGCGGAAACATCTGAAGCTCCGACACATTCGAAATAGATTTGGTTCGCGTGGCGCGTGTGTACAGCCTGTCGAGCTGTGCGCTACTCGCTTTCTCGCGTATCCGCAAATCAATTTTCCGCCGCGTGCGGCGTGTGTAAACTATAAACAAAGCTGCTGCACACAGGCCTCGCGCGTGGACTCGACGCGCGCAAACACTTCGTGCTCCATTGTCTAATCCCGCGGATGTAAGCTGATTTGTACATACCGTCGAATTACATCGTGCGCTCGACGAAATCTCATCTTTTAGCTCGGCGTAAAATAGAAAAAGCCATTTTTTAATCCCAGAACGTGTATCGCGTGGATCCTCCTCCCCAGTATGTACGTGTACTGAAATCGGCTCTGCGAGATTGAATGACAATAAAAATTATTTTAAGACAAATGCCATTTTCCATTAAACGGTCGATTGGGATTAGTTGAAAGGACGGCCTCTTCTCTGAGTGTACGTTATTTCATCGATTTTCATATATAAATAGGAGAGAGTTAAAATTCTCGTAATTACACATTCAGTCGAACGGGAACAATCGTGTAGCCTCATTTCAATAAATGCAAAAGCAAAATACAGAGAGTAGCGCGTCGAACAAATGGCCCGCGGCCAGCGTCGACAGAGCAAACATCGATTTTAGGTTGAACTATTTCATTTACTCTTGTCTCGCTTTGGGGCGTGTGTTCTCTCCCTCTCTGTCTGTCTCTCTCTCTCTCTCTCTCTCTCTCTCTCTCTCTCTCTCTCTCTCTCTCTTCCTCTTACTCTCTCAAAACATAGAATGGAAAATCGATCATTGAGCAGCTTTGTTTGCATAAATTTTTAAAATCTTATGTCGTACGAATCTTTATTGTTCAAACTGTGCGTGAGTATAAAGAGTTTTTAAATAAATAATTTGGGAATTGTGGGTCGAGGAGCTAAAGAGAAATAAATTACTCCACCTGTGGGCTTTCAATTTTGACGTATAGTAAACAATCCAGCGATTAATAGGTGAGTTAAGACGAAAGAAATATTTCGTGTTTATGTGCTTTATGAACTGCTGTTAAAGATTTAGCTATAATGTTGCTCGAGCAGCTTTTCAAATTTATCAATAATTAGTTTCACTTGAGAAAATTAAAATACTTCGTAACGAGTATCAGGAAATGTGCGAGTAAAATTAAAAGCACACCTTTTTCTTTATCTCCAATCTTATTTTTACTTTATTTGTAATATCGTATTATCCGCAGCAGAATAATTAAATAAGGTAAATATAAATTTCGTCTCGAATAAAAGTCTATTCAATAAAAATTTTATCAGTCCTTCTCTAATCGGATTAAGCTTTAAAATGCTCTTGTACCACTTTCGTATTTTCATTAATGAATATTCAACGAAAAGTAAAAATTCTCTATTAAAAGTATTATTAACGTTTTGTTGCAGGAGTATACATCAGAAATACATAGAAACTCGCCGAGCAATTGAGCTGCCTCGAGCACAGATGGCGCAATGAGTTACTTGGCCGAGAGGACCGAAATTACACTCGATCAATCGACAAAGCATATATATATATATATATAAATATATAAGCCGTGCACTTTCCAATTCCAAGTTCCAATACACTTGAACCCTCGAAAAGAAAAAATTCCAAATCAATACACATCCCTCCATCTCGTATTGGCCACAAAGCCAACGAAAAGTACCTACCGAGCAAAAGCTCGCTACGTGTACAAAAAAAGAGGCCTCATCGACAATGCCCAGCAAAAAATCGAAAGGAAACCCACATCGATAGTCGCACTTTTACTTGAACGCGCACAGACGCACACACACACACGCGTACATATTACAGATAGACACGAAACACGCCCATTCAGTCGAGCGCTCATTCACTATAGTCTACTCGTCTTTTGCAAGTCGAAAAATCACGTGTGTCGATGTATAGTGTGCACACGCTGTCTATACCTATATGGGCAGGGACGAGAGGGAGAAAAAACGAGTCGCTGGAAAAAAAAAGAATGAGAAAACGACGCGCGGCATGGCGTTTCCGGTCGAGTTGACGGCCAATAACGAAGGAATGATAGGGGATAAGGGAGACCGAATACAAGGAAGCAGTTTTGGAATTTTATTCAGGAGATTCTAAAGCGAATGTTTATCGCTAAAAATAGAACAGAGTGGAAAAATTTATTAAATCTACTTGCGGGACACTCGCTGCAATTTGCTGATAGTAGTATACAAATTTTATTCGCGTTATAAATTGAAATTTGCGGGGGAGACGGGGAAATTTTTTTTTGCAAGGCGAGAGGGCTTTCGACCTAATAGCATTTTTTCCAGCGCGCCCGAAGCTAACGAGAAACGTGTAATTTAATATTTTTTCAAATCGTTCTACCTTTGGCTTCACAAATTCGATACGGAAAAGGCACAATTACGCAACGTTAAAAGCTCAACGTCCAGAAGGTGCAAATTAAATTTTCAAATGTGAGTGAACAAACCGCAGCAAAAGAGCTTCAATTTTCGTATACTGCCACGTGGATGTCGGAAGAGGCCATTATCGTTTTTCACGTGATGCTAGATAGTTGCACTATAGTAAAAACTTTTCTACGTTCAAAAAGAACAAAGGTCACACGATTTATTTCGTCCAATTTCATAAATTAATCATGATATGAGCTGTGCATAGGTAACATTTATATTCCAATTGAAACTGAAAAATACTTGTGCGAACGTTCGTAAAGATGCGAAATCTTTGGGCTACAGATTAGATGTAATCGAAGCGGAACTTCTGGCATGAAAAAACGAAAAACTATTTAAAATCCTGAACCCGTCTCGAAAGTGCACCTTTTCTGTGGATTTCCATATGTATATCAAAATAAGCTGGGACAAGCTTCCACTGACGTTATATTGTGTAATCTATTCCGACATTGCGTATCGCAAGAAAACGCTCAAGACTTATCTCTCGAAACAATGTTTCAGAGGTACATAAAGATAAAACTTAAGTTAAAAAAAAAAGTTGAATCGCGGTCGACGTTGACGGGTTATTAAAAGCTTTGGGCATAAATGTACTTTAAAAGCAATTTCGAAAATCGTATATTCAACGTGTAAATACGTTTTGGTGGGTGAGAGCGCACTGCGAGCACCTTTACTTTCTAAGAGTTTTCGAGCGATTGCGTAACCCAATGAGTCTCTTATCCTCTGCTTCAATCTAAAATTGTATACGCAGTTTTAAAAGCCGTGGAAGATCGAAAAATTGATACTTTTTTCGCGGCACACCGTCGAGAGCGTGCTACATACCCTCTGGCCTGGATTTAAGTCGCGAGCTCTTTTAATTTAACCGATAATGATCTCTGTTTATGCTCATTTCTGCATCGGGAATCCGAAATATTTTCGTTATTCTCAGAGGGAACAAGAGCCGCGGCTTTTAAACGATTCAAAAAGCATAGGTGCATTAACGTGATGGTAAACGCACCGATTTCGAGTAATAAATCAATGAAATGCATCGTTTTTTTTAATACAAATGGTAAAATTTTTTTTTCATGAAAAACAAATGCGTAAATAATTATAGCATTATGCCCAGTCAACAATTCGATTCTAGCTCGTGCTGAGCCCGGAGCTTCGATTTTCCACTGGTCTTTTCCCCGATAAAACAGCATAGTACAGCAGTCAACCGCAGTAAAGCCGTCCACACGCAAGCCCGCAGCAGCAGCAGCAGCGACACAATCGTATATCCGCCTAGACGAGGTCAACACGTGTCATTTACGCAGAGCGCGTACACATTATACATCCAGCATAGGCGAGTGTATTCTCGTGTATTATACACACAAATATATGTACGTAGCTACATTAAGAGGTAAACAAATTGAAGCCGGCCCTGATGCTCCTCAAGCTGCGAAATATGGAAGGCAGTGTATTACGATGAATCCTATATACATACGTATGCGCGTATATACGTAATCGAAGAATTTTCATCCCACGGCAAATCTGAGCGGGCAATCGCTTTGGGCGAATGCTGTGTACGAACGTACGAGCGTATGGGCTATAACGATCGCATGCAGGTATACGTGTGCGCGCGTGTGCGAGGAGGATTTTTATTACTATGCGAAGAAGCACGCAGCTCGCGCGCGCGCGTTCCGACGGGATCGACGAGAGACGTGAGAATTTTTTCCTCCGGGCTCGCTCGGGAGAGCCGATGCGCCCGAGCTAAGAATTTTCCAGGACGTGTGTACTGCACGAGTCTACACGTGCTTCTTTCCAAGTGCTTTACTCCTGTTCCTCGGCACGCATATTGTTTCTTCTCTTTTCCGCAGAAGAGTCCGCGCATTAAGCCCGCTCGGCTGTGTGCGGAGATAAATTGATGATTACGTTTCGTCTTGTTGGCGTTACATGGCCGGACTTTATAAAGCGAGTTATTCATTATCGGAGCAGAGAGAGAGAGAGAGAGAGAGAAGTGCTGAATTTGCTGTTTGAAGTTCGAGTGTTCGTGAACTCTTGCGTAAGAAGCTCGAGTGGCCGACTCGACACAGCCGCTATACACAACTGGCACGTTTCTCTAACAAAAAAAAATAAAATAAAATAAAACGAGCGAAAAGAAAAAAGTCCCGACTTACGTCACGAAGTTCTGAAGAGCACAAATTGTGTAAGCTCGAAGAATAAATCCCGAGGCGGCGGCGAGAAGTGTCTCCTCGGTCGAAATTCATCATTTTAACGAGGGTATAACCCCGGTACACTCTATATAATACAGACATACAATTCTAGCATTGAGGTGCATGACGTGGATTTTCGCGTGGATTTCGGGGCCTCGCGAAAGCATCGAAAAGCATCGAGCATCGTCGCTCTCGGCTCGAAAGTCCCTTTGAAGGGAGAGAAAAATTAGCCGATCAGTCCGTGTACGGTCGATAGCCCGCAGTTAGGACACGTTCTCGCGTCTCTCGTATACAGCTGCAGAACGCACAATCCACTCACGGCTCGAATTAAAGTCCCGCGAGTCCGGGCCATTTAAATTGTAAATATGAACCTCGCTATACTAAAATCCACGACGCTCTCCGCGCTCCATTTGAAGCTGCTGCTGCTGCTGCTGCTGCTGCAGAGCCGGTCCCGGCGCGCGCGCTCGACCCTTCCGGGGAAAAGTCCTTTTAGCTCGAGAAAGAGAGATTGTGTGCGAGAGAGAGAGAGAGAGAGAGAGAGACGGAGGGAGGGAGACGGGGCAGAAAACTCGCGAGAATGCCCCCTTCCTCACGCTAGCCTCAAGCTTTTGGGGCGAGTGTTGCTGAGCGGTGCGGGATTGTGTGGGTATATGTACAGGGTGGCTGAGAAGTATTTTGTTAAAGCTGACTGCGGCCGGCTTCCGACGGAAATTTTCCAACGCTACGGTTTACTTTAGGAGATTCGTCGAAAACTTTTCATTCGCGGTAGTGCGCGCGTTTAACAGTAGCTTTCGACATTTTCACTTTTACAAAGGTTATATACACGGTGTAAGACACTTTGTGCTGGGCGCCTGCGGATTTTATACGATGAGGGATCGTTCAATAATGAGATCGAATCAATTAATTACAATGCCTTTTTAAGGAAACAACTTACGAAACCATTTGTAGGTTACGCCCATCGATCGCCGTACGTCCGCGGCCGCGTAAGCGCGTCATGTATATGTACATTGTACATTGTACAATGTACATATGTATATATGATACGTATACACACACACGCGCCGTTCTCGACGTGATACTTATTAAAGTTCTCGATCCCTTTATTACACTACTTGTATTGAAATGTTAAAAGAGCGGCGCACTTGATTGACCAATCAATGAGGCTATACTTATTTCGTGATCCGCGACGATCTGATTGGCCGCCGCGGCGGCCAATGAGATAACTGCAATAGCAGCGATTACTCATCTACTTTTTGTACATCGCTGTGAGCGCGTAAAATATTTAATTCAGTTGGATCTCGCAGTCCAAGTTTTTCCGGAAAACTTTTTGAAAATTTTATTCGCGGAGCGACGGCTTTTATATTATATGTATATAAAATATGTTACACGTTACACGCGCAGGCTCCTGCAGTAATTCCACAGCGGCTGATGCTTCTAGAATAATAATACACTTTAAAAGCAAAAATGGTTGGTTGTAACGTTTCGCTTGCTGTACTACCTAATAATTCATACACGGATGTATTAAGCATGAAACAAGCTATTCGTCGATACATACATGTGACTCATCGATACGATTTCAGAAAACTTGTCTCGTCATGACCAACTTTTGACTGGGAATGTATCATCGCCTGGAAGTTCCACGGCCTTAAAGGGAGACAGCGCCGAACGTCAGGGAGCCCCGAGATCCGCCGAGATTAAAAATAATGGGCACACTGGAAGAAATGTACCGTCTTTGTCAGTGTACATTCTTTCGACGAATAATTTTCCGACATTTTTTTTCTTCCACCAACGTAACATCGAATCAAAGACATTGTCAGAACCTAGTTTCTCTTTTTTCCAATCTCTTTCACAGTTCTCTGCACGTATTTCGCCTTGGTCTCGTATTACTTTTCGCGCGTGATTACGTCGACTGCGAAGTATTCCCTTACGTCTTCGCCTGCATCCAACGTTTCTTTGTTCTTCTGCTCGTGCATTCGCTGAAATCAGTGTGCGCTAAGCCTCGCCCGGAAAATTGAAAATTTCCATCCGCAAGCTTACTCTGGGGCGCGCGCTGACGCCCGAATTCTGTATCTGACAGTACAACAATTGCCAAAACTGTCGCGAATGAATAAAACATCCCTTATAGACTCGCGCCGGGACAGATGCCGGGCCCAGATATACTCGTAATATGCACACGATATTATTTATCGCGTCGCGATCAAGGCTCGTTCCTGAGAAATTGGATTTTGATGACTGTCTAATCGGAAATTTATTGCGGCTCCGCTCGATCAAACGTACCCCCGAAATAAAGCCCTTCCCGATTTATACCTGGTGGACCATATTAAATCGGCGCCTACATGTACAGAGCGAGCCGCGACAAAGGACTCACTCTCTCTGTATCTCTCTGCGATTGTAGGCCGCGATATGAAACCGCGCGTCTTGAATTTTCGAATGGACCCGAAAAATTTTCGCTAAAACGTCATACTTTTATGTACTACTCCACAAGCTAACCATCTCTTCATCTCCCTCTCTCTCTCTCTCTCTCGCGCAGAACCCAGAGATCGAGCGGTTGCGCCGCCAGCCCTGCGCGCGGAACGGCCCGAGTCCCTCGGCAAAATGTTACGAGCACGTGTGTGTGTGTGTGTGAGTGTGAGCGTGTGTGCGTTGTCGGGTGCACGCTGTAACTATATATGCTCACGAGCTAACCGTATATATACGTATATACGTACGCACGTATACATACGGGAGGCTCTATTCCGGTGTATGCAGCGCCTCGTGTCCCTTCGATATGCAATTTCCCAAAGATCGCAGGACGCGAGGGGTGTGCGATGCTGCGCCAGACGACTCTCGCCGCTACGTTATTTCGCCAGCTATCTGCTAAACTGTCAGGAATGTGACATGGATGTAGGCTGTGTGTATATTAGTTTTTCCTGAAGGGACGTCGACGCGCAGGGGCAGCCACACATATACGTACGCGCGTATGCGTGCGTATATATGCATGTATATATATATATATATACGTTGGCTTTGAAGCGAAAGCCGCACACGATCGCGAGGGAATGCTATGCGCGCTGATACACCGCCGAGTTTCTGATTCCGGGCTTTTCAAGACCGGGGAACGATACTGTCTGAATTGTTACCATTCGGAATTTTAATTAAGCCTATATCTGTTGAGTTTTATAAGCGCACCGTACACGCGCGGATGAATTATCGTTCGTATGTCCCCTTCCCCTTCCCACCCCTCCCCCCACGCACTGGAAATGGAAAGCGTACGTACACACGAACGTTTAGGAATTGTGAAGGAGATGTGAGCTACATTGATTCATTTTTAGTCTGCTTTTTAATGCGATTTTTTTGCACGCTTATGTATGCTCATTATCGAGGTTGCATGCACGTGTACGGTATAATTAATGATATTATTTTTATGTTTGAACGTTTATTGAATTGTAAATGCATCTTCGTATTCTTCAATAATATAATTACACGTTATTTCTTTTGGCATTAATTAACTTTTTTTTTGTGTTTACAAATTAATATTGCATATCTATAAGACTGAAAACAAATGTTCGACAGTGTATAAGTAAATTAGAAAATACGCTATTTTATAGAAAAATATAAATTCAACTTTTAAGTTAAAGAACATGGATGTAATACACATTTCATTTACATTTATCTCCATATGTTCACGGTTTTTTTGTTTTGTTGATTATACTTTTATATATACTTCTTTCATTTCCATCAACTTACTACGTGAAAATACTATGCAACCTCAATGTAGAATAATGTATTTCTCGTATATTCTGCTCTACTCCAGAAAAAAAGTAAACTTCTATTCGTTCTCTGATTGATTGTTAAAGTGACCCTCTGCTTGGCTCATTCTTTTTGCACGCAAACTTATCTGCACGCGTATGAATAAAATTGTTACTCTAAGAAATATAATTCATTGTTAATTTTCTACCAGGAAGACATGGCATAGTCAGTGATCTAAATCAGTTCTCCGGCTGATATTTTATTTTGCAGCTTCTATAAGAACTTCTATAAAAAAAATGGAAAGTTTGTCTTTCTAAATTCAAAAAGTGCGAATGGAGAATTAACGAAACAAAAAAAAAAGAGATAGATGTACTAAAACCAGGCGCAGACACGTCTGAGACTTGAGGGCCCCAATGCAAAGCAAGCACGTCACTGGCCGGCTCTAATCACAGCCATCACCGAGCCACTGACGTATCTAACGGGCTGCGAGCGACGTTCCACCATCAGGTGCCCGCGTGAATCTTCTTCCTCCACCTCTGCTCTGCTATATACGTCTATCTCCCACAGCTCTCGACAAGAGCGCGTTGCTGCTGCTACTATGCTACTCTGATGAAATGGATTGCCTCTCTGCCTAATGGTCCGAGTGAGAGAGAGAGAGAGAGAGAGAGAAGCTATATATCCCGCGCGTTGGAACGTTGTTTTCGAAGATGTTTCAGGAGATTTTCCGATGGCGAGTGTATGTGGTAGCTCGGATTTGAGAACTACGAGCGCGAGCTCGAAGATATCGAACTGTTCGAAAAACAAGTGTCTCGATTCCAACGTGATGCGGACTTGTGCGCGTAGCTCGGAAACCCCCAGCCTTGTGTCACCGATAAACCCCTTGACACAATGCTGAAATTAGAATTTAGAAAATTATACGCGTTGATTCGTATACGTTTGCTCGTGCAGAAAAAGTTGTTTTCTTTGTCGAGCGCGCGCGCGTATATGCGATGTAAAACCAACAGGTTTATGCCGGTGCTTGTTCGCTGTTTTTTTTTTGTTTTTTTTTTCATATGCGGCGCACTGAAAGAGCTTATACATTGTTTATACGCGTTGTATTCTTTCTAGCATTAACGTTTACGTAAGAGCAATGAAAACTTTTCCGCTCTCGCATCGCGCGCGTCCATCTCGCCCCGAGATTCTCGTTCGTCAACCAGCTCACCTTCGGATGTTGAACCTTCGTGACCCGGAAAACAAATAATGGAATTGCGCCTCTCGGATTATTATTTCGACTCACTGATCGAGAAATAATACGATTTATCAATCGCGAGCTCGTCAAAGTCCGTCTGTACGAGAAAGAGAGAGAGAGAGAGAGAGAGAGAGAGAGAGAGAGAGAGAGAGAGAGAGAGAGAGAGAGAGAGAGAGAGAGAGAGAGAGAGAGATAGAAAGAGACAGAAAAGCAAAAGTTGTCTAGCAAAAGCGAACTTTCCTCAATTTTCTTTCCGAACACTACAACAATCGAACTATAATAATAACCTGCATTAACACACAATGTCTCGGCTACGCGAGTAAATTGAGAAGTGTATACAGCGCAACAGAAGCAGCGGCAAACTCTGTGTCGAGTACGAAAGTTCACGACGTTCCTCGAGTAAATTATAACAAGTGTTCTATTACACCCGGTCGACTATACTATAAACATTGGGTATATACAGGTGAATTGCACGTAGGAAACGGAGGATGAGCGGGTAAACGACTGAGAAAATGAATAAGTGCCCGCGCAATGTACGAGCCGCTGTAATGCGATGCGTTTCTACGTTTGTGTGTATCCACGAACTTTATGACTATCTTTTGAAGGACAATTTAAAGCAGCGGCGATATATATTAGTAATTTTTTTGTCTATTTTTCAAGTTGCCGGGCTAGAAGCTCATTGAATTTCTAAAAATAGCGCGAATCCCCTATCGACTCGTTATCGGGGTTACTGCACTTCTCACTTCAAAAATAACCGAACGCTGCAGCGCTTTACACACACATATATATATATTATGTGCAATGTACGTGCAATATGCAGGGCCGCGATTATATTCCCGCATCAGACAAAGTAAGATCAACGCGAGGCATTGCCGGATTTTCATCGCGGAAATTTCATGTAGGTTTGGACATTTAGAGGGGTTCCAGATACATTGCAAATGAAAACGTTCTTGAAACCTCGAATTAAAACAAAAAATTGTGGAAAAACCATGCTTTTTTCCTTGAAACCGTTTTTTCTCATAGTTAATAACAATTTTCGAAAATTTTAATTGTACCATTGGAAAGGGCATGAGTTAAACTTTAAAAATATGCCCCGCCCGAATTTTTTTAATCGCAAATTACATTAGTTACGAGCCCTCAAAGAAAGTGAGCGCATAACCACTTATCTGCAAAGTTCCCGCAGAACCACTTAACTCGAGTAATTTGTTTAGCTTGGGCGTCGAGAAAGAAACTATTTACAAACGTAATGCTACGGTTGTATCCGTATCAGATACCTAATCAAATGAGCCAATACTTAGATCTTTTCTCTGACATTTCGATCTTACGTATTACTCCAAACATTGAAATCGCTTTTTCTCGAAAACACGAAAATGTCACTTAAGTGGTTCTTCCTGTAAGCCACAGAATGTAAGCATCAGCCAGAGGCCTCGTATACGTGTGTACGTGAATCTCGGCGTTTTTTTTCTCTTCGCGGCGGCAATTCGTTCGCGCTTTTATCGCATCGAAAGCAAGGTTCGATCTCAGGTCGTACAGATAAAGGCAGAGATAACAAAGGCGCGAGCTCGTGCAGCGTCTACACCCACGCGTATATGTATATAGCGCCCGCCGCCTGGCACTGAACCCGGCGGACGTTATATGGATTTTCGAGCGCAGTCTCCGCGCCGTACACACCGCGCGGAGTGAACCTCGCGAGGTCCGATTGTTATTGCTCGGAAGGCTATGCAGGATGATTACGTTGAACTTGGCTAAACTCGGCGTTTACCCGAACGCGTGTGTGACGCTCCCGAATGTACATAATGGAATAATAAGAGCGTCGATCCATTCCGGAGAGAGCTCGGCGGAGAGTATAACGCGCGAGTCCCGAATCGATAATAAATTTAGCCATCGAGCGTAACAGCCCTTACAGCACTCACTCTCTCTCTCTCTCTCTTTTGCACGTGCCGTAAACTCGCTATGGCGTTATTTACATCCGCTCGAAAGTAAGTCTCGATTTAACGCCGCGGAAACTTTAAGGCGGTGCCTCCCCCACGCCCAGCTGTGTACGCGCGCGCGTGCGCGCCCTTCAGCACGAAACTTACTTTGCAAATTTGTTTTAGCACGCGCATATACATATATACATTCACTCCAATTAGGTGTGCCGCATACACTCTCTCTGTGCAGGTGTCGTCGCGGTTGGAATTTCGATGTCGCATTCGGATAATAGAGCTCGTTTTGTGCTAGGACAAAATATACAGTACTTCTTAAGCTTTCTAGGTGGCGGTAAATTTGAAGACGACATTCTTGAGATTCGGGACTCTGATGGAAATTTTAAGGAATTGTGAAAAAATGTAAGTTTTGAGTCATAAGTATGTGATGTAGATATTTTATTGTCTTTAACTGAAAATACGCGATCGAAAAAGTATGGAAATTGTTTTAAAAGTAATTGCAATTCTCATTTTGTATAAAAATGTTTGCACATATTGAGAGAATTCGTTGTAATGCATGTAGTAGTTTGAAATTGATAGGTACTCATCATTAAATATATAAATCTATGTATGATATGTAACCGTAGAATGTAATTTTCATCGATAGTGAAAAATAAAGAATTTATCGTCAAGACCCACGTTAATACTCGCTCGATTCAATCAATAGCTTTCACGTAATGTGTATCACTAATGGATTGAAGTACTTACTCTCTTTTAATTTAATTATTAATGAATTAATTGATAAAATCTTTAATGTTTTTTATGAAACACGACTTGAAAATTAAAAATTATTTAATCATGTAAAATTTATAAAAATTTTGTGAACAGATCGAATTGGAAATATTTTTATAAAATGGATTGCTTCATAAATATTACATTTTAAAATTCCACTAATAGTTTAGTTATCTTTTAACAAATGATAGATGTTATAATAACAAATTACATCAAAGTCGCTCTTCTCGTCAATATTTATCACTTCACAAAGTTCAATAGATAACATTTTTTACATTACTCTTAAAACTTGAAACTTATTAAAATGATTGTAATTAGGTAGTTACATAACGGAGAGTAAAAATATTTGTTGAAAGTGAAAATGCGCTTATCACTATCCAGCAAAAACTATATTTATAAAGCAAACATTTCCTTTGTCTAACGAATAAAAAACTTTGCGCATAAGCAAATGGCCACTGTTGTACGCAAAATGGCGCGGATCGGGTTTTCTCCTCTAAAAATAAACGCCGCTCTATCAAACGTAAAGAAATGGCAGTATATATTATAGCCAACGTGAATATTCAAAGGGTTCGAGGCCCTCGCCTCTGCAGCATCGGCCATGCAATATACATGTAGCATATATCGATTCGCAGAAATTGGCTCTCATTGCCTTAATTGACGCGACTTTCCTTTCGCACAATGGCGGCGACGTCCCACAGCAAACACAGGCCGTCCTGTCGCGCAATGTAAAACCGTTATTAGCTCGAACGTTAATAGAAACGACGACGATGGCTTTTCGCATGTGTGCAAGAGTATACGTGTGTGTACACTATACATAGTTACATAAGACAGTTTAGAGGACAGGGTCGCGAAAACAAAGGAGTCGAAGAGTCGAGGACCAGACGGAGAGAACACCATAGCGACGAAGAAGGGGAGGGGGGTGGGGGGTCGGGAAGAGTTATCGCGGAGAAACTTTTGGCTAACTCGTGTACCCGACTCGTTATGGACTTGCCGAACTTTTGTTTTGCATACTTTCAGTTCGGAAGAAGGAGCTTTCGACGCGGCTAAAGAGTTGCCTGATGTCGAGAGTAGAGAAATCGTGGTTTGTGGTTTCAGTGGTCTAATTCGCTCAAGATTCGGTCTGATACTTATTCAGGAAGGAATCAGCTTTTAATCGATATCAGTTGGAAGCATTTATATCGATCGCTAAATGAATTCATTTACATTCTTTCAAGAATAAAAAAAAAAGAAATTGCACTTTAGAACGCAAAAACAATTTGAATAACGTAATTTCGCAGTTGATTCTCTCAGTCGAGAACTAAATTAACCGGTAATCTAATTCTTGGCGTAAATCGAATTTATGCTGAAAAAAGAAAAAACCTGCTTTTCCACCTGACAATCGAGCTATACGCGAACGTAATTTATTACATTTCCGTATAAAGAAATTACGTTGCGTAGCTTATGATTAGCTAAAATGAAAAAACACCATGAGAGTTTATGCAAAAAAACAAAATCTTTTGTACGAAAAAAGATAAACTCTTAGATTGTCTTTAAAAAACAGACACGTGATTTTTTCACGTTTACTCAGAGTCTCAGCCACTCGAAGTTTACACACACAATGTATGTAGCATACGCATGTGTATAAGTGACACATTGACTCAACTGGATGACGATGATGTGACCGGCGACTGTACGTAAAAGCTATAAAAAAAAGAATGGGAACGATCGCGATGTTTGTAATCGTATACGGGAAGTGAATTTGTTGAATCATCGCCGGAAAAAAATTACAAGACATAATGATTCATATACAATAGTTAAGCTATAAATTATTGTTGAACATCTTCGTTAATTATACATTTTCGAGAAAATGTCTAATGCGGCGTCGACGCAGTCGTGAAAAATTGAACATTTGCAATACTTAACGTAATTACTGCACACGGGTAATTTATGTTCTTCGAAAGAAACTAAACAAAACAAAGCAGCAAAAACACATTTCCGCAAGCGCGCTGAAATCACCCGAAAAGCGCGAAATCAGCAACTTTCTAATGAATCACAGCTCGCACAACCACAAACTATTTAATTAACTGCGAAAGCACGTACGGTGCTTGCTTCTCGCGCAATACGTATACTATTTGCACTTGAGCATGAAATGCGCGAAAAAGCGAAGCTTATCCCCTTTCGTATGACTCGGAAGGGAGAGAGAGAGAGAGAGAGAGAGAGAGAGAGAGAGAGAGAGAGAGAGAGAGAGAGAGAGAGAGAGGCCATAGAACATACGCTCATCAGTTTTTTAAAAGGTCTGGAAAGTGTCTCGACGCCAGAGTCACATGACTGATGATACAAAAGATTGAACGACTCATATGTGAGTGCGTCTGTATATCGACCTCCTCGACGGCACTTCTCTGAAAATTGAACGATAAGAGTCGAGAGCTTTTTCTACGGATAAAGTGTTGTTTTCTTTTTTTTTATTTATGTACCTATTGGCAGTGCCACACATTTTATGAATTATTTTGAATTATTGAAGATGCGAGAAATTTTTTAGTTTTACTTTGAGTTGATCGCTCGTTTCGCGTAATTTTGCGGAGTCGAATTGAACTCGGCCGTTTCTGTCGAGATTAACGTCAACCGGGGTAATTGAAGTCTCGAAATGAAGTACATTTTAGCGTAAACCGCTTAATAAGGCTACTATTTTTACTGCCAAATAAATTATTTTTGTAAAAGACATTAATTTCATTGCAGTCAAAAGGTCATATTCGTCATGTAATTGCAATTTTATGCCTATACCATATGCTGTCGCATTAAATATTCTGCGTAAACATTCTCTATTCTCCGTAATCCCATATATATTGTCAACCGCAACGATGAAAAACAGAAAAAATTTCCATATCGCCGCCTAAAATATAATCTTGCCGTCTCATGTGGCTAAAAAAACCCAACACTATTTTAAAGTAACTATTTCGAGTAATGCACTATTTCGAGTAGTATATATATTAGAATATCCAAAAAATTTCATTCACAAACGTAAATTCTATTGTCAATCAAGTTTTATTTTTATAATTTTTAACTTAAAAAGAAGTACAACTAGGATGTTTAATTTTGGAAAAGAACTCTTAGAACGACCACTAGGTCAGTTCAAATTTACGAGAGTTTGAAAAAAAGGAAAAACCGAGTTCTCACAGAAGAGTAGTTGGTTTTTCCTTTTTTACGAAATTAAACGATTTTCTTTCAAACCTTCATTTTGACTCGAATTGAAGTTTGGAAAGTTTTTTCTTTGTTGAAGCTCGTTTAAAATATTATTTTAAATTCAAATACTTTTAATTTAAATATTTGTATGTATCATATAATAATATTTTATTAGCATTTAATTTCTTATGTACCTGAAGTCTGCAATTTTCGTTCCAACGAAAATTTTTTTGTTCAATTTCTAAATTTTTAATCGGTAATACAGTACTAGAATGGTATATACGCCATTCCGCAGCAGTCAAAGCTACAAAACAACTTCTAGCGAACAACAACTCCTATTTCCGAAAGATATACCAATGAATGCAAAATGTATTAATTATTTATTCGCGAGATATGAAAAAGATCTCGATTTATAATAAAGCTTACATTGCAGGGAGTAAGTCCATCTTTTATTCCTAACCCTCCGTTGCTCTGAACATTGTAAAAATAGTGGACAAAAATTGGCTAAACAACGATTTCCCACATATGATCATGTTTCTTTCGTGAAATATGAAAAAGATCGCTTTTTTTACGCCATAATAAAGCTTACATTCCAGGAAGTAAGCTCATGTTTTATTTTTTACCCTACGTTGCTCGGAACATTGTCAAAATGGCGGAAAACATTACCTAAACATGGATTTTTGGCATAGTTTCACATTTCTTCTGAGAAAGATTCCAGGAAAAAAAGATCCTGGAACATAATCTTTATTATAGCGTAAATAAACCGGGATCTTTTTCATATTTCACGAAAGGAACATGATCATATTTGGGAAATTGATGTTTTGAAGATGTTTGTCCACCATTTTGACAATGTTTCGAGCAACATAGGGTAAGAAATAAAACATGGGCTTACTTCCTGGAACTTAAGCTTTATTATGGCGTAAAAAAACAGGACCTTTTTCATATTTCACAAATGAATAATCAATACGTTTTGTAATCGTTGGTATATCTGTCGGAAATAGGGGTTGTTGTTCGCTAGGGGTTGTTTTGTAGCTTTAACTATAGCGGAATGGCTTATATACCATTCTAGTAGTCTGTTAACTATTAAAAATTTCGAATTTAAAAAAAAAATTTCGTTGGAACCTACGTTGCATATTTCAGGTACATGATTTTTTGGACAAAAAATTAATGTCCTTCTTTCGCGAATCGCTTTTAAATACATTATTGAAACAGTTAAGTGCATCCATTTTTTGGATTTTCTCATATATGGATCGTAATTAAGCATACCAGTAACTGTTACATGTTCGTTAGCGGATAACGATGACGATGAGGTAAACTGAATTGATATGGAGAAATTCCGGCTATAGTCCTCTTTTTTCAATGTAATAGGAAACAAATATAGATTTCAAAAAACTCATTATAAATTCTAGTAGATCATTTATCGAAAAATTTCGTAACATTCTTCGCGGTGAAAGGGGTCTTATCATTTTAGTCATTTTCGATATTATAATAGTTCCCTCGACTACCAAACTTTTTTTTTGTGTTTTTAAAATAGATATAAAAACTATACTTTAAAACCGTTGTTTGTCATTATTTAATAAGCAATTATAAACGTCTATATATATGTGTCTATATATACAGCATGTTTTCTATAGTTTGCGATGGGCATCCAATTCGCGAATTTGTTCGCGATGAAAATATGATCCCTTGATTTGTTTGTTCGACGAGCTTTCGAGTCGACGCAGCGAGGAAAATCAATAGGCGCCTGCAGAGGAACTTTTATTAAACAAGACGCGTATGTTGTTCTCGCAATTATTTGTGATAAAATTGTTCCAAGTATATTGCAGTGCGTATATGAATACCAAGTCTTTTTTTATAAAGGTAAGTTCAAAAAATAGACACATGTGCATTCGTGGTCGCTAAAAATGAAGTCTTCTGTTTATGCCATACGCGCAGGTAAGAAATACAATATATCACTGTTGTATCTTTTCAGATCAAGGACGATTTGCTTATCCGATTCGTTTAATGTTCAATTATAAAGAGATTTCTCGGAGAAAAGTGAAAATTTACAGTTGAATGAAGAATTCGTTTTTAGGTTAATTTGTATTGTATAATACATGATAATAAATAATAAATAATACAAACTCAATTAAAATGCTTCTATCGCTCGATGTTTAAAATAATTGAGAATTAAGTTAAATCATCTCTTCTGTCAGCCAATTCTTTAGTATAAAATTTTTAAACCAACGGTTTCGAGTCACTGAGACTCTTGTTTAAGACTTATTAATAATAACTTTTAATTTTAAACTATTTTATGAAGAAAAATCACCTAATTGCTCAGAAACCACCTAAAATGCAAATATGAAAACTCTGAAGATGGGTAGATTTTATACAAAAATAATTCTAGATTATTTTTTTGTAAATGTGCGAGAAACACTCTACATAAATTCTAACGTATTATATTTAAAAAATAATTCGATTATATAATTTTGTAAGTTTGTATGTAATTAAATAATAATTAAATAAATGTGTAGGAAACTTACGTAAATATGTGTAACCTCCTCGTCGGGGTAGTTCTGTTAAAGTAAAATATTAATTTTTCTTTTTAACACACTTAGGTCGTTTGTATCGTGTACAATTTTATGGCATAGCCTACCTAAATCCGTAGTTACGATTAATCGTGATAGGTCTAAGCAGTGGGTTAGTTCACTGTGAAGTTAGCGCGCGAACGTAGCGAGTGATATTCATGGTGAAATAATCAACTATACTTAAGTCACGGATACGCGTGGCTTACGTGCTGATTTAGGCCAACCTATGTGCTATAAATAAATTTCAAGAAGTCATCATCCCTTATCGGAATTCCACCTCCCGTCTGTGTCAACTTAGAATAGTATAAATACTATTTTTCGACTAGAAAAATGTTAGCTTACTGCGGCAACGATAATTGTTTATGATGAAAGCCATTCTATATGTAAAGAAATTAAATGTTTGTTTTAAAAAAGATTCATATACCAATATCTGAAAATACCTATATATCTGTGTAGAATTATTTCATATCAGATTGTTTAAAAAAGTTTTTTCAGCGCACAAATTTTTCATGAATTTCGAAGCTTTAAAAACAGCTCTTGAATTTCTTAGCTGTACACACAGTAGTGTTACAACGTTTCCCAACTTTTTTCTACGGAACGCAGAAGGCTCCATTTTGAAGACGGAAATGAATCAACGTCCATATATACACACACACACTTTTTATCGTCTGCTTAGATCGAAACGTGCAAGTCATCAAATGTACGTACGCACACGTACTTATCTTCTCGAAAACTCATTCAAAATGCAAGAAGTTGCCCGTAAATGCGTTTATTCCGTAATTGTAGAAGCCGTAAAATAATCGATAGCTCTGCATAAATTACGCTGCACTTAATTAACTAAAGCCCGATGAAGCTACACTGTTTACGAGATACTCATCGTACTCCTTTATGCATACGCGAACGAAAGCGTCACCCTGTATATAACGCTCCATTTGTATAAGCGTACACTGTATAGAGCGTACACGTGTATATATACATATATACATGTACCGGGCAGCGCAAACGTCATGTATGCCAAAAGATACGAAAATAATTACGCCGGCTCCTCTTACAACATCATTACGTATCATTTATACGGATTAACTAATTTTATCCAACGGTTCTTTTCGTGCGCACGCACGCAAATTACCGAGGCGCACACACAGACACACACAGTCTAGATAAAGTTCTGCAGACCGCGAAAATTCGATCACGCTGAATGTACGCGCGTAAGCGTACACAAAAAAAGTGGCATAGTCAGCAGAAGCGCTGTAAATAAATGTAATAAGATCCCCGGTCGAGCTGTATAAGTATAGACGTAAGTACCTGCGAGGACACAGGCTGCTGCGCGCACAAAGCACGAATTTCCTACTGCTTATAAGTGTACTCGCAGCCGTTTCGTTTTCCCCTATACGCTCCGCGCCGGCCAAGGTCATTAAATCTCTCAATTACAGGAAGGCACAGCGCGCGTTTCCCTACATCTTTCGAGAGAACACGAGAGAAAGAGAGATAGAGAGACGGGACGGGGAGTCCGCGGAGAGAGAAAACGGCAGTTGGCAAAAAATAGCGTAATTAGAACGCCAGCCCGCCGTATTAGGAATAATTTCGTCATCTCCGCTTGGCGCGTGCTTCAAAATTTTATAATCACGGCGTCTCGACGCGCGTGTAAATTAATAGCCGGATTTACATCATCCATTCCCATATATCCTCCTCCGCGAGGAGAGCGTTTTACTTTATCCGCGCTCTTTCCATAAATTTCGCTCTGTCCCTTTTACCTTCTTCCCGCTATTTCTCACCTGAAAGTTTGTTGACTTTGCAATATCTTACGTCGAGATTTCTTTTTCAAGTCCCTTCCATTCGCCTCGCGTATATTTACATTTCAAAAGCTCGTTTCAGATATCGAGAGAATGCTCGGTGGAAAACGCACCTTATCCGATATTTTTTTCTTTTTTCACCGCACGTACGTATATATACGGTATACCGCTCGACAGTATTTTAATCATGCCAAGGCAATATCAACGAAGTAAATCGCCAATAACGATAAATCCTGCAATTAAGGGGATTCGCCAGGCAATTAATAATTCAAATTTCGGATTACATTATAGGAGCTGGCGAGCAAGCAACTATGTTTCGACTATAATGATAACAGCGATAATAAAAATAATATGACGATGATGATAATAATAATAACAATAACAATAATAATTTACTCATAAAGATAACGGAATACGAATTTCAAACTTTGTAAAATGCTAAACAATTGCGCAACGCGATGGGGTAAAGATATGTTTTTGGAGTTCATTGATAACTCCTGCACTGATTCGTTGCGATATATACACGAGTTGAATTATTCGTGTTAGCTGTACAGCGAAATAGATGTATTGATCGTGGCGCGAAATTTAAATTTTTAATTAGCCCTTATACGCCCCTTTAAAATTTCCGCGGCAGCCAAACAATCGTATGTATTATTCAACTTGGCTTCTCGCGAAGGCCAATTCCGCTTATGTAGCGTATATAGTTATAGGTGTATTATACCCATTGGCAGATAACTGTGTCGCATTTACGTGTATATGGCGTGTATGTATATCGGAGGAAATTCACGAAATTCCCGTAATTCTCAGAGCGGTACATGCAGCAATAAATGGAAGAACATTCCTATATCGATCTACGGACATATAGCGTCTGTCTCTCTCGGGCGCGGTGTCTGTCTGTCCCTCTCGCGCGCACACTACTCCCTCTTTCTCCATCTGGCACGCCCTTTCCCTCACCTACAATTTATTAGATTTGGACGGGCTCTTTTCGAGGCTGCGCTCTGCGCGCCGCCTGCAACTGGTCTGGAATATTACCGGCTCACTATGCGGGGAACAATATGTGCTTCGATCATTCAAATTTAAGCATGTACGATGGTTACACTGCGGTCAGCGACACGATCGTCAGTCAGTCTATAAGTAATACATCGTCGGACGGAGAGAGAGAGAAAGAGAGAGGCGGAAAAAGTACTTATGGTTGTGCGGTTAATTATGAAAAATTCGCTTATTAAAAGTTGACAAATTTCACGGAAATTCATCATCCATCGACTCGCGACTCGCCGTGCCCTCTATATACATACATATATCTCCCGTTGGGATCTTTTTTTTCATGGTTCTTCCCTCCATTCCGCACTCTCTCTCTCTCTCTCTCTCTCTCTCTCTCTCTCTCTCTCTCTCTCTCTCACTCTCGCTCTGTCTCTTTCTCTGAGCTCTTATAGGGACACGTCGTCGTATTCCCCCTTGTATGTTCCACTCGATGAAAGATCAGTTTACATATTTTATACGAAAATTCTGACAGTTTAATAATATTCCAGGGAAAATATGACAGTGGAGCTTCTTTCTACTCTACGAGTATTCGAAAATTTTAACCGCGCGATCGCAATTCCATAAACTTTATGTTAATGCAAACTATTCGCGTAACATTTGAGCCATTTGCCTCGCGGAGCGTCGAGCGAGCATTATCGCGCGCAACGAGCTTTTTTTAATAAAGAAAAATTGGAGAAATGCCGGGAGAATCGGAAAGAGAGATAATTCGAATCGACACACTTTTTGCTCTGTATCTCAAAATTCATGAAATTCCTCGTACGTAACGTTCCAAGCAATATGTAGCATATGCCTTACTTCTCCACTGTAAGTATACTGCTCTACTATCTTTTTTAAGTGTAACAATATACTCTCGAAATAAAATTGTAGCTTACATACGCAAGCATACAAGCATACGCACGCGCTTTTTTCGCATTACGAAATCGTATACATACAAAAATATACGAGGAAAAAAAGTCCTTTATAATTCAGGTACAAGAGAGCTCTCTGTATAAAGACAATACCACGGGTGCTTATTACATTTTTATAGTCATTTTTAACGTCGTCGGTTATGATGTAGAATTTCCCAAAACAACATTACGTCAAAAGAGTCGTCGCCTCGCAAGTTTGTAAGGAAAACAACTTGGAGGTAAATACGCCCATCTTTATCATTGCATGTATACGAGCTCGCACGAGAGCGCGTCTTTTATTTCAAAATTCCATCTTTACAAGAAAATCCTGTCAGCCAACGCTGTTTGGGGCGTGTGTGTGTGTGTGTGTGTGTGTGTGTGTATAAGTGCGGCGTATATATCCTGTATCCAGATCCAGTAAGTATACTTACTTGCGCACAGAGTCGCGGAATAATTCACCAACTCCTTCCTCGCAGCCGAGCTGTCCGAAGAAAAAGATAAGACGGCAAAGACCCGGACCATCGTGTCTGCGTGGGTATAAATAATAAATGCATCAACAATCCGTCTTACCTCACGATTCGTCCGTCTTATCCTCCCTCCCCGCGTTCCCGTCTACTTACCTCTCTCCCTCCGACAATCGAAAATCTCCCCATTGCGAACAATGCAAGAGAGAAGAGCATCATCCACCGAGCCTCGTATAGAACAACAAACCATAAACCATGCAGGAGAAAAAAAAAGAGCCTCTCCCTCTGCACGCTCCCGCCAGAGATGGAAAAACGCGAAGCCTTCCCCACAGGCCGGGGGGGCCTCGGGGCGTGACTCCGGCCCTGGCGGGCTGCGCATGCGCAGCTTGTCGTCTGCTCTGCGCGGAGCCGAGGGAGAGAGACGGAGAGTGACTGGCGCGCGCTCTCTCTCTCTCTCTCTCTCTCTCGGCTGAGCTCGGCTCTAACAGCAGAGCGGCATGCCGACTGCTGCTGCTGCACGCCAGCTGTGCGCGCCTCCTGCCCCGCCGCGGCGAAAGCGAGACAAGGACGGAGGATCGGCATCGCCGTGCCCGCGCGCGCCCGGGGCCACTGCTCTCTCGAGTTGCGCCGACCGTCGGACGACAGCGCCGAGCAGCAGCAGCAGCAGCAGCAGCAGCAGCAGCTGCCTCCTGGAGGCGCAGGCCTTTCTGCCCCGCGAACTCCCGTCTCGAGGTGCGCACGCGAGACTGGACGAACGAATCTAGTCCCGACGCGTTTGTGAGG
This sequence comes from Philotrypesis tridentata, assembly GCA_018906965.1. Taxonomy (NCBI): domain Eukaryota; kingdom Metazoa; phylum Arthropoda; class Insecta; order Hymenoptera; family Pteromalidae; genus Philotrypesis; species Philotrypesis tridentata. Next base: position 13,426,827 of record JACCIB010000001.1, read on the forward strand.
TGTGATTTATTAGCCGAGGAGGAGGACGACGACGCAACATGGCGGACGAGGAGGAGACGAGCGCCGACACGAGGACGTCTTCTCCGAAGCTCCTCGCGCTCCAGCACGTGCCCGGGGAGCCCAGCGTCGGCGACAGGATCGTCGTGACGGTTGAGAGTGCCCTGCCGGATATACTGGTCGTTAGCTATCGGCACGGACGGAAGACCTTCCAGGGAGCTCTGCTCGATGCCACCAAGAGGTGAGACGGACCGAGAAAGAGAGGTTTCGGACGATTTTTTTCCACAGGGGGAATAATATCGCAGAGTTTTTCGGAGAGGCTCCTCGTGCTCTGTCTCTCTCTCTCTCTCTCTCTCTCTCACTTAATCTCTCTCGCAGCGACTCCGGCTGCGGGGATTTTTCTTGTGTGTGACCGGATGGTGAAACGCCGAGTATAACCGGGAATTTCGGTCACGCGGAATTCGGCTGGTCGGCTCCGAGTGTGTACTTTTTTCTTTTTCGACAGTGCTTTCGGGGAAATCTACGCTGCTCTCCGCGAGGCAGAAAGAGAGCATCACGCTTGCGGGAATCGTCGGCCGAGTCGTGTGCACACGGCAGCCTTTATCGGAAATTTATTTTCAACGCGATTTCGCGATGTGTTTACGAGAGTCTGTACGGACTGACCTGACGGCGAGTGCCAATTTCAGCGCGCGACGAGCAGAGTGCCGAAAATTGAAAAATCGTACGCGTACTCCCCCCAGAAGGATACACAGTCGACGATTAGCCGCACAGTGCGTAAATTCGAATAGCGTTAAACGAGTTTCTGCAAGAGATTTCGAGCTTATCCGAAAGCGCCGTAGGTGATGCAAACGAGTTAGCCGTCGGCTCGGCGCGTATATCTCGTAGCGTATCTGCACCAGCCAGCATTTTTATTCCACCGCTTTTTTCTTTTCTCTTTCTTCGGCTCAACTCGGCGCTCGACGCGCTATCGTAAAAATTAACGTCGACTCTCGTTGCGCGTTTCAATAATGATGAAAATTCCTAGCCCATGCCGTGGAAACTCGTGCAAACAACGTCTGCGTGTCGGCTTCTCCATAGGTGTGCGCGTATTGTACACACTTTGACCGCGAGAGATCAGCAAGCATTTCGTCGCTTTCGCCCGAAACTCATAGTTGCTTACTTATATAGTCGCGCTATTTTTGTTTCATTTTTTAACGAACGACTCTCGGAAGCCCGCTCGCTATACACGTGGACATTTCCTCTCGCGCTCGCGCCGAGATGAAAGTATTCGCATTTTTTCTCTTCGTTAAATTTGCCGGCGAAACGCTATTTTTACTATTCCAATGCATATAGTAAAAATAAACTCGTACGTATATAGAGGCGAGCTCCGAAGTGTTCGCCGAGCAAAATGTGCGTCCAGAAGGCGCATATAATGCACGAGGCGCATTAGAGGTCGAAGCTCGACAGCAGCGTGCGTTCATTATAAGGCGAGAGAGAATTTTCAGCAGTGTCACTGCCTGAATAAATTGCAAATTTTAAAATGCTTTAACCGCGACCGCGGGCAAGGGAGAGCACGTTTTCTCTTTCGCTCGGCTCTTTTGGCCACCTCCTCGCTTCTCTCTCTCTCATTGTACTTCCGCCGTTCCGTCTTCCGGCTCGTTTCGAGAGGAGAGCGCATTAAAAACGCGCATCATGACATCTGCGCGACTGCTTCTCGCGTACATGACTCTCTCGGCACAATCGAATTTCCATTCCGAAAGCTTGTTGGATTGTGCAATTCGAGAGATTCTTAAAACTCACTCCTATTACCCACTCACCCTCGTGGTTTGAGACTCCTCGTGGTGCTTGTAAAACAAGATTGCTGTTTGTCGCTGATTTACAAGTTTACCTGCAATTTTTTTTTCTTCAATACTGCGCATTCTATTTCTATTTGAAGAAAAAACGCTTTTCTCGACGCGAGTAAAAAGTTTGAAGCGACAATAATCGTCGTTTGGAGCATTATGTAACTTGAAAAAAAAAGGAGAGCCAATGAGCATACGTAAAATAATGATTCTGCACGTTTTAAGGCGTGCATGCAACTGCACTTAGTAGCCGTATAACCTTGAAGATGAGCAATAACCTGTACAAATGCGTTAAAAAATTTCTTAATTATATATACGCACAAAGTGGCTGTAACAAAAGTTAAACATACGTATATATGGGGGGACATCTGCGATTAATTGTTTCATCAAATTCAAAAGGTTGAGCCAAGTTGAGCCAACGGTTAAAGCAGCTTGGCCGCGCGCGCGCAGTCTGAAAACTTTAATAGCCATCATAATGCGCGTTCTTAAGGCAACTTTCGACCGGCTACAATATACGTCGAGCTGAAATTCCAAAACCAAAATTCCGCAGACGGACTCTGCCGTATAGCTTCGCGAGTATCGAACGCGTTTTCAACCGTACGGACAATTGAGACACTCATCGTCATTCCGGAGCTGCAAAAACGACCCGACGATCCGTCGCTCCGCGTCGCCGTCTCTCTTTTTTTTGCGGGCGTGCATATTTTTCTCTCGGGTACGTGACATCGCGCGAATGGGGCCCTCGCTCCATGGAGAATAATATTTTTTCGCCCATGAGCGCTAATTAGTTGCCGCGAGGCCTGCTCCGAGCGACAAAATCGCCTCGCGGGAGAAAATTTTGAAACGGCGCGAAGTCTGTCCAGCTTGCATTTATGTCTGTGAGTGTATACATCAGTGCGAGAGGATTGGTCGAGAAATTTCCGTGAGATATATGGATTCCTCTCAATTTTACGAGCCCAACAGAGGAATTACGATGGATCTGATGCGTAAAGTATCGTTGTGCATGAATGGTGGATCATTCTTATAAGAATGAAATTAAGTAAATTAAACGGATCGCTCAAAGGGTTGCTCTTATCAACGCGTATATAGTTTACGGCGAAACAGGTCACTGACCAGATAAATCTAAGTATAGGAAGGTGCACTTTAAATAAATCCATACTTGCATATTTTAATCATAACTAGCTCGGGTAAATAAATTCTATAATATCGTATGGAAATGTAATGCAAACAAGGAAAAATACGAGTGTATTAATAAACACAAAGAAAACAAGGAGGAAAACATGTTTTGATTAATAAAGACATGTATCCATGAGTACTTGTACGCATAGCGAGGTTGTATAGTTTTTCAAAATAATATCGTCGAAAGTTGCAATAACAACGTACTTCAATCAAAACATGAGTAACTCTATTGCATATTTGTTACACTCACAAATGAGATCGTATACTTACGTCGAGTTCTCGAAAACTTGAATCAACTCAATTCACCAACAAAAACGTTTTAAAGCTGAATTATACTTGCAGTTTTATTCTTTATAACATTGTGAGTCGGCATTGCTAGCAGGTGATTTATCTATCGCAGTACAGATAAGTTGCGGGAAGTATGTTTCGTAAGTTGATGCTGAACGATTTTATTTGGAGCACAAAGTTTATTTGTAGTATCTAGAGTAAATTCAACTTTTAGAAATGAATGAAAAACACTTTTTGATACATTTAATATCAAGTTGTAGATCTAATCAAATGAAACGAATCTTGAGTATTTGGTGTTGAATGGAGTATGGTCGTTCAACTAATTGAACTACGTAACTTGTTTTTTTCGGGAATTTGATTGGAAAACATCTCGTTAATTAATCTGAATTAAGGTAGACGATAATTGTTAACTAGGTATTTAAACTCGAAATAAAATAAAAATATTTTTTCTAATGCAATGTGTTTTCCAATTGTTCTTAATAATGGGATTTCTTATTCTGAATTGATAACTGAGTACAAAAAATAGACATAACTATATAGAGTGTCGATCGATAAAGAAAAAACTGTCTATGAAGCTAGGACATATTTTTTCTACAGCATGTGAGAATATCCATGAAAATGCTACTAGCCGTTTCAAAAATATTAACCGCCTTGAGGCTGATTTGATTCAGGTATTATAGAAAGTAATGCTGTATAGATCGCTTGTGTGTAGTATACAACTTTGTAGTTACTACTCATAATATATGAAAATTGAATTACAATTTAGGTTTTGTATAAATGCATATATGCAAACAATATTGCAGCTATAAATTATGTAACTTTATATAATATTTCTAAGTAGTAATATTTTAAAATTTATTAATGCTTAAGCTTCACTTTCTATATTTAACGGTATCCTGATAGAAGGATTAATATTGTGTCGGCTAATTATTTTTAAAGTTAAAAAGTATTTTTACAGGAGAAAACTAATTGTACAAAATAACTGCGTGATGCAATTCTGTACAACTGATTTACTTTGTATTAAACAAAAAAATTATTTTTCTGCTAAGATTCTTTGTTAGTTTATGGCTTTGTGTATTCTTAATTTTCCCTTTTTGAGGTTAAAAATTCAAGCAGACATCCGCTAATCTACACGCCGCATAATTTAATATAAAAAGCAAATTCAAAAGTCTATTACAACGTCATTATTCAGATTAAATTTGTATAGACAAAAAAAGTTCTATAATTCAAGCTAGCGTTTATAATTATTGGAATTATTTTTATTAACAGTGCGTAGTAAAAATGCATAAAATTGAAACCAAAATCACATCTGCACTTTTTCCCAAAGAGAAATATTGTCATCCACGTGTAGTGGGATACAAACGCGTCCATCCTGAACGTTGTCTATTTCTTTTGCGGTCTGCAATCGGCCGTGACGTTACGCTGTTTGGCTACCACCACAGTTTTCCCGTGGGATATGCCTTTATTCTCGTCCTTCTGTCTTTGCGAATGAATTTTGTGAAAAATGGTATAAAACTTAAACAGGTGATTTGATTGTTGGGAACTTGTTTAGATTTTGAATGCCACATATATAACGTATGAAATTAATATTGTCGACTTCAATGGTTATTAAATACATGCAAACTAATAAAACCAAAATTGAATTAATTTCAATTTAAATTTTTGAATTAATCAAATCGTGTGTATATGGTTTGATCTTAACTTTCTATTCAAAATTATTTTCAACCATATTTATACCCCACTGTAAAAAAAGGAATACAGTACGTAAAACTGCATATTGTCGGAAAACAGTCAATTGATGGGCGCAGCATACATAAAAAATGGAATGAGCATATTAAAATCTTATGATTAGATCTGATTCAAATTTATTTTAGGGTCTTCAACTTCTATAGCCGGTAAAGATGATGTACGTCGTCGTACCATCGACTTTTATTTTTTTCTACCTTACCGACACTCAATTTCTTCATCATCAAAGTTTTTAATTTTTGATCGACAGCACGTGTATAAAGTAATGTATGACATTCTAACGAAGACGAAATCTCTACAGAAAAAAATTGTTATTCGTTTAAAAAACCAGGGCATCACAAATATTTTGATAATTTGAGTCCGTGTTATCATGTATATAAATTTTCTTATTTACTAATAACAGTCGATATTGAACAATATTTATCATCTATCAAGATTATTGCTGTCTGCATAATAATCCGCTCAATAACATTAACAATTTTGTAAGAATGGTGAAAACGCGCTAGTCATGAAAAATAATACAATCCAGTATAATCTTCTATTAATTACACAAATTCTGAGTCGCAATCACATCAACTACGATTATTAATACGAGCAAGTTACTCAATTGCTTCATTATTTACACAACATCAGTCCGCCATCTTTAGTCCACTCTCATTTAAAACAAAAGATCATCTCGTAAAATGATCTCCAGTTAAAAATTCAACGCATTAGCATAGGGTATACCGTAAAACGGAAATATATCCCGGCAGTGTCCATGAAATAAAAATTTCCCATAAACATCGTCGTGTATACTAGGCGTCAGGAAAAAAAAAAATGAAATTTCCTCTCGCTTTTTCTCTAGCAGCTCCTCTCCGCCTCTAACATAGGCACATACCTATATATATATTATATATAAATCATCGCTCGCTTGCGGGGCGTTTTTAGAACCAGCGTTATATCTCCCGTACAGTGCTTCGCTCTTCAGCAACTTTATCGCGTGAAATTACAGACTTTACTATTATACACAAAGAGAACTGAGCCATTGGAAAAAAGAGATCTTCATGCGGGTACACTTCGCACATTTGTTCTGGAAATGAGGGAAAAAAATATTTTTGACGTTCAGTATAGAACTGATGTACTGAACTCTACGAAGCGCCGTCTAAAGGCGTCCTTTCTATCCTATACCTATATCCACTTACGCGTAGCATCGAATCTCGTCTTGCAGGCTGTTACTCAGCTCTTCCCCTTGGGACAAGAGAGAGAGAGAGAGAGAGAGAGAGAGAGATGCAGACAGACAGAGAGAGAGAGAGAGAGAGAGAGAGAGAGAGACACAGAGATGGAGAGGGGTGTGAGAGAGAGCAAGGCAGTGTCAAGGTCGCATTGTCAGAACGAAATATATATTTGAAACGCAGACCAATAGAATGCCCCCCTCCTTCCCCCTGTAATATTCGGATGTAGAGTATGGAGGATTGATGCGAGTGAACGAGCTCGATGGAGGCTATTAAGACACTTCACTCTTTTTTCATACTGGCGAAATACGGGGATGTATAGTGGATTGGAGAATAACGTGGGTGTTGTTGGCATAGATTGGCTTGTGATATTGAAGGATATGATCACAATAGGTATAGAATTTCTGTAGAATTATTCCGCTACATAGCTTTTGGTCTAGAGAGAGAATATGCTGACGTATAGATATGTATATTGTATAGTGTATATAAAAGATTACGTAGTATATTCTTATTAAATCTAAAATAATAACATAGATTCAAATTTGAAGAAAATAAACCGCTTTTAGAATAATTAATTTCTTTCTTTGCATTTTGTCGCTGTTTGAGTTGTGTAAACGATACATTGTAAAAGCTCTTAAAATCGTTAATATATCATAGAATATTGATGAAATATAGGTTTGGTCTCTAATAAGCACCTCTGCCTACTCGCTCCACTCAATTTTGTAAACAACTACGCGTTATATATTCTTGTTTTTTCCGCTTTTGCTTCTTCTTACAGCTAATGGTTTTTATGTGCATTTGACTGATGCGGTGGTTGCCTACCTATAGAGGATGTGGTCGACCATCTCTATTTTTTCTTTTATTTTGTATTCTTACATAACAAGATAAGAAAACGTGTAAAAACTATGTGATCTAATACTATAAGAGATACAGGAAACTGCGCGACAGAATTATACGTTTTAGCCACAATAATATAATATATTTCATTACAATAAAAATTTTTTAAATAAGCTTATATAAAAAAATACGTAAATTCATGATCAATAACATTTTTTATTTATGCTCGAGAGAACGAATTTTCTTTTAAATCTTTTATAAAAGTTATTACTTATTCTATGATGAATAACTGTCAGATTTAGATTTGTAAGTGAAAGGGAAAAACTGAGAAAAAAAGCTGTAAAAATGTCATTATTTATGCAATCGTAATGGAACTTTTTTTATTTTAAAGAGTGCATTCAGGCCTTCAATTTAAGCTATTGAACCCTTGAAAGTAGTGATTTTTCATCTCACAAATGTATTATTAATAGGACATGTTTTTTACTGAAGTTTTTTTGTAGCGTGCACAATTCTAATCGCTTAGCACTTTTTTAATAAAAAATTTTTTTTCATTTTTTCAAACAAGTTTATCTAATTTTTTTTCAAATTCGTTTTAATTATTTAATAAAAAGTTTCATAAATTGGTTTAAAAAAATGAAAAAAAAATTGTTATCAAAAATTTAATTTCATTTACCCAAACGCTTAGACTCATGCACGCCGTAAAAAACTGTAGTAAAAAACACGTCCTATTAATAATAGATTTGCAAGATGAAAAATCAATACTTTTAAGAGTTCAATAGCTTGAATTGTAGGCCTGAACGCAAACTTTTAAATAAAAGCAGTTCCATTATGATTGCATAAATAATGACATTTTTAAAGCTTTACAAAAAAAATTTTTCGACTGTTAACCCTCTTATAACCTCTTAATCTGTAAAATCAACTTTTTCTCTTATCTATTCAGTCCATTCATTTTCTATCGAAAATCAATTTATACATCAGAAAAGTGGGGCGTGAGTTATGTACTAAAATCTATTGAACTTTTATTACTGCGTATCCTTTGTCACGTCAGGCGCATAAATTTTTACTTGACTGTGACTCACTTAATCATGGATTTCAAACGTGCATTATCAACTATCTTCAGACAAAGTAAAATCACGATAATATACAAATGAACAAAAATCTAAGTTTTTTGAATAAATTTAATACGACGCTATGCGATGACTGGATGACACATTATATTTAAGTTTCATGAGTAATTCAGCAATAAAGTAGAATGGAATGTTTAATAGCTGATAAATCGATATGTCTGACGTGGCAATGAATCCTAAATAAAAGATTGTCACAAATTGTATGAAATCACTTACTAAAAAATTGAAATAGTAAAAAATTATGAAATTTATTTTAATAGAAAATTTATATCGATTTTTCATGAATAAAACGCTGATACGCGAAATTATTGATTCCTTTTCTTTTCTGCATCGATATGCATCGAAACCAAGCGATGAATTTGTTTAAACAATTTTAATTGCATTGCTACGCTTTCATGCATATATCTGTTATGTAGTGTTGTGCAATGATACTTAAAATTTTTAGCCTGGCATTGAAACTGATCGCGTTGTCTCCTGTATACTTTGTTGCTATCGCGTTACTGCGCGAAGGAAATAACCGTGTCGGGCAGATGCGAAACTGTTACGTAAATAACGAGCGCGAAGCGACTGATATCATTTATTTTTTTCATTGTTTGAACGTTTAATGTGTCCGTGACAGAAACAGTGTTTCTTACTGGCTCCCAATTATGCATCCTAAAATGTGAGAGCTTTGTTATTGCTTATTTGGTTGCTGTAATCAAATATTATAATATTCTCACAGAGATGAAGAGGCGAAATTGCAAAATTTTTTAATTTGAGTCTTAAACTATATGGTTTAGCTGTAAGCAGTATACTTTTTAAAACCAAACTATAAAACCTTGATACAAAAAAAAAAACAGTTTGAATGATTTTTCGTTCGATTCCAGTAGCATCGGGTCACTTCATATATCGTATAAAAAATAATATTTGGACACTTTTATTGCAAAACATTGCGATTGTATACGCACTCGACGTTTACGTCTATTTTTTCGGGTTCGATGGTAAATAAATCCGTATAACGAATATTTTCCGTTGGCAATATTTTTTAAACAATAAGGTTCCATATCCCATCAACTCATGAGTCCCAGCTTGAAACCAATCTCGCAACCGAACAATCCGATCGAAAGGATTGATCCTTGACGCTTCGCACGTCCATCTGAAATGCGATCTTTGCGCGCGTCAGGTTAAAGAAAATACGAGCGCAATTAATCCTACGTCAAAATCTAAAGATTGAGCCTAGCCAGGTCACTCTCTCGGAGAGGATCACAGACGTGACTCACGCGCCACTTTTCCATACACGTAAAACACGGCGCGCGCGCGCAAATTACGTGTACAGGCTCTCCCGACCAAATTAAGCCGGCTCTATAAGCACTTTCGCTTTCGCCTTGGCGATGTATTACAATGATTTTTGCGCTCAGCATTGAATAATCCCGATATGATTTTGCCGTTGTCATCTGCAGCATATGTATATTGATCGACGCGAATTCGCCTAGGGTACATTAAACGTTATAAAGCTTACTACTCGCGGGTTAATAAAAGCGTAGCTATATAGGGCTGTGTGTGTGTACGTGCGTGTGTGTCTCCGAGCTTCGGGAGGAAAGTTTAACGGCGCCGACGACGTCTTCATTTTCACGAAGGCACTTTTAGAGACGGACGACGTCGCGGCAGCTCCATACGGATGGCCCTCGACGGTTTACGGGTGCGCCGTTTAACGACTGGGAATCTCAAGTGCGCGTCTATCTTCGTACCTGCGTAAAGTTAAACTTTTCTAAAAGGCGAAGAAATGATTTGGCCCGAGATATAGTCGTCGGGAGAAGAAAAGAATGCGTCGTGAAAAAGCTAATGTACCGCAGCGAGGCGTCGAGGTAAATGACACACAAAGTTACGAATCGATTATGCGGCATACAATAAAAGTTTGGTGGCGCGGCGCAGCTTCGTTTGTTCCAATTGCATATACATGCGTGTATAGGTTAGCCGAGCGAAATCATGAAATTCAAATGTCTTTGGCTCCCACATACACTCGAAATTCCAAGCGACGCGAACGACTTATCAGCGCCAAAGCTACAGTCGTATAGATTATATACGCGTATACGTATATATATAGCGACATATGCTTGGTGTTATATAGGGATGCTTACGTAAACGAGTCGGCGAATTTTCATCTTGAGGGATCGGATCGTGTCACGCTACACATATGCTGCTGCTATCCTAGCACCGTATACGTGTACAGTGTATACGTATATACAATGGCATTATAAGCAGTGGTTGTTTTATATATATATATAACTCTGTAGCTTTTGGTCTCACGGTTTGCGCGATGAATGTCGAAACGTGCGGAATAAGTTACTATTGACCTTTGCATTGAACAGTACTTTTGTTATTTCGAAATGTCAAGTACCTATGCGCACATTAGTCGGAGCTTAAAACCTTTCAGACGTTCTCACCGCGCTCGTACTGTTATCGTCGAATAAAATTTTCCTAATGATTGCATGGTTCGTCAATTTTCCAATCACTGCGCCGCACTAAAAAATTTTCCAATTAAGCACACACCGCTTCGAACTGGCGATAAATTGTAAGTTGGTTTAAAACGACGCATCAATCGCAACTTCCGTGTTTCTACTGGAGCAACGAGATGTTTAGTTTAAAAAAAAACAGAGTGAGAAAGATAGAGATGAAAAAAACGAAAAAATAAGCGCGTGCATCGTTACAAATCTACAAAACACCCTCTCTCGTGCACCATGTATCTCGATTCGCATACGCGAGGCGCATAAAGCTGAAGTTACACAATTCGTAGCGACGTAAATTTTACCGCCTCCCATAAACCTCTGCGAGGAAGCTCTAAAAAAAATTTTAACGCCCCATCAAAGGCAACATCGACGCCCCATCGTCCATACTTAGCCGCAATTTCAGCTCTCTGTGAAAACTGTAACTCAAGTTTAAAAAAGAGAGATGCGCGCCAGAGTTGCTCTATAAGCGTATATAATGACAGACGAGTCGAAAGTGATTTCGAGAGAATGAGAAAGAGAGAGAGAGAGAGAGAGAGAGAGAGAGAGACCCTGAACTCCTCGCAATTGCAAATGAATGTGACGTGGTCCGCACAGTTATATACGACTGGCTAATGTCTCCTCTATATATGTGTTTTTCTTCTTCGCGGGTATATATGTAGCGAAAGAATTATCGTTTCTCCTCTATACAGCGCGCTCTTTTCTTCCATTCGTTCTTTCGTCTCTTTCTGAGACACTCTTAGCGCTCCTATGTGTGACTATATGTATGTATATAGAGAAAGAAAACTACAGGCTGTTTTGTAGTTTTCGTTTTCTCGTCGGGGGAAAAGAGAAAGAGCGAGATGCGTGCGGTTGCAGAACCGGGAGGGAACGAGGAAGACGGAAAGACGAGAAATGTTCGAAGAATATACGCTTATATATGTCGAATTTCAATGAATAAATGCACTTTTCTTAGGTCTAGAATTCGCAAAAAAATTTTTTAAGCTAGAGCTTTCGGACCAACGGGGTTTTCTTCTGTTAGCCAAAACATGATGAAAAATGACGAGGAACATGCGAAATACAGAATATGAAAATTTAACATGGGGAGGCATATGGAGGAAAAAGAAAAAATTGGCTATTTGGATTTTTATTATTATTTTTTTTTAAATAGACATAAGTTTTGATCAGAGCATCGAAACTTGGCAAATTTTTTTTTAAATTAAAGCTCTTGTGTAATACTTTATTATAGTGTTATTTGAAATTTTATTGGTGCCTCGGGAACATTCGTAGTTGTTATTATTCCAGTGTTTTGACGCATTCATTTTCTGCAAAAAAAGCGCAAAATGGCTTAGAAATATGGTTACTAGACTAAAAAAATTTTTTCGATTTCTAGACCAAAGAAAAGTGAATTTTTTCATTGAAATTCGACATATATGTATAGACACATGTGCACAGCGAGGAAATCGTAAATGGAGGATTTTATATGAGTCATGCGTGCGCGGAGTTGATTTCAAATTAAGACCGACGTTTTCTGCAGCGATATTGCGGTAGATGTGCGAATGCGCGCAGAGTTAAGCATGTGCGCTTAGAGCAAAGCGAGCCTAAATTCCTTTTAATAGAGAGAAATCTCTCGCGCGCGGGACATGCTCGCGCGGTTGACGCAGTAAACTAATGATCCTCAACGAGAGAGACAGAGAGAGAGAGAGAGAATGAAAAACGAAAGCCGACGCATAGCAAAAATCCCTCCATGTTCCTTCGCGATCCATCAATTTTCATTAGTTGCACACCCTTCGCCCAACCTTCGAAAATCTCGTTTCGCCGTGAAAGTTTGACGCGCACTTAGAATAATGCAAATCGAGCCTAGTCCGACACTCCGTGGCTTTGTAACTGCTTTAAATCCCGAGCAGCTCCCTTCTGCACGGGAGACTCCCCTGCAACACTTGGAGCAAACGTTCGGGCGAGTAATGCAATGATGGCCGTGGGCGAAAAAAATTGAAATTGAAATTTTGAAATGTAGCGAGCCTTGGGAGGATGTATTATCTATGCTCAGCGATGCTTCGGTTCATATTAAGTTGTATTTGCACGCGATAAATGTATAAGTTCGTAGAAATGAAAAGTTCGTTCAGAGAATGTATAATACTTTCAACAGGTTTTTCAAATATACTCACTTGAGCCGAGGCGACGCCGCCGCCGTGGGCTTCAAGTGAATCCCACTTGAACTTTTGTACTCGTTAAAACCGAGCTGATATACGTATACGCGTCAAGGCAGAGTGTACGGCAGAAGAGGCGGCGGAAAGTTATTAGAACGTGTCGGTACGTCGATGCGACTGCACCCTGATCAGCGCCGCATTGCTGGATTGTGCAATTCTGAGGCTGTCGGGGACGTCTTGCGCCTGTGCCAAAGAGCGGGGCGTTCCGATTGTCAATGTAATATGTTCTCCTATCGGCGATGGACTTGTATACGCATAGTATATATACGTGATAATCGCGAGCTCTCTCTCGGTTTATTTTGCGACGCGAGAAAAGAATATTTTTCACCTGCGCACACATACAAACGCGATGCTCTATCCAAGACAATGTGGCTAATGCTTGCTTCTCGTTTTTTCTGTTTCAGGTGAGTTACCATCGTCATTTTGCCCGAGGAGAGATGGATCGCGCGCGTGAGTTGCATTGCGCATAAATTTGTGTAAGCCGCGAAATCGCCGATCAAACAGTTAGATATAATACCAGAATCGTGCGTTGGTTTTTAAATACGCGAAGTACGAGTTTAAATATAGGCCAATCGCATTTTACCAAAAATAAATGCTTGCCTAACAGACTTGCGCTAATGCCAGTTGCGCTATAGTCGAAACTTCTAAATTTGCAGATTCGCGATGTGTGCTGCTATCGTTACAACTTTCAACTATTGAAAGACTCCTTTAACTTCTCAATGTTTTTTGCCAATTGTGTAATGGTTGAAAAGTGTAATATTTACTACTGCAATACTTGGTCAATCACTGCCATTCAATTAACTCAACGTCTATTACTAGTTAACCTCATTTGGAGCCTTTCTCAAGCGTTTTTTAGAAGATTAACACACTGCAGGCAATGCAAGATAACAAAACGAAAAAATTATTAATATGTCTACCTTTGTATAACGCGGATGTACATTACTGCGACTGTCTATATAATTACCATTGCGCAAGTTACTGCAAATAAATGATTTTCTCTGCAGCGTTCAACGTTGAAAAATCAAAAAGTAAAACCAGCTCGGTAATCTATCAGAATCAGATCGGCATTCGACGCTTCATTATCCAAAGCGACAAAAAGCTTTTCGCAGCGCGAGCTACAGTTTTTTTTTTTTTCAATAAGCTATAACGTTACAGGTAACTCCTGCGTCCAAATAGATCCTATCGGATAAGCTTTTCTTCTCTCCTGCGCTATGCACGCGAATTTCCTACGATTTATCTTGCCAGATCGTTATCTGTCTTTCTTCGTACAGGCTTGCTCTCCAACTTTTTTTTCTCCGTTCGTTTTTACTGCATATAGATATATATACCGTTCACGAATGGCCTCCTCGCGTTTTACACACCGAGGACCAGTATCTCTTTCTCGTTGCGCACGTTTTTCGTAAAAACGTGTCCCGGTGCGGAAGTTTGAAAAAAAAAATGCTCGATCTCTCGCCCATTCAATTTGGACTTTCGCGGAAAAATCCACACGTCCCGAGCGCCCACCATCTCCGAGCTATCGAGTCTCGCTTCTCGAACTTTATTCCAGACTCTCTCGCCCACACGTGTTCTCTCTCTCTCTCTCTTCTGTCTTTCAACGGCGATACAGCGCTCGCGATAAAACGGATATGTATATAGGTATAATGCACCGCGAGCTCGTCAAAGGCCCCTTAAACGCGCGGCAGCAGGAAACGCCCTGTCTTCTCTTCCTTTGCGGCTATTGTGCTGCGTGTATATATATATACGAGTGACTGCTGAAGTCGCGGTTTTCCGATCGAGAAAGAAAATGCCTCTCGATGAAAAATGCTGGATTCGCGCGAATTTTTAATTTGGAATGCAGGAGAACAAGACTGGCGGGAAAGTAGACTTATCCGGAGGGGGGAGGGGGGCTATATACGGTATATACACCGGTTTCTCGAAAAGTATCTTATCGGCGATAAGATTAGTCGTTATATACGACGGCTCTCTCGGCGTAGCCCATTAATTTGAAAGCAGCTCAAGCGTTCCTCCGCCGCCAAGACACAATTATTCGCGAATTCCGAGTTCATCGTCGCAGCTTATCAGCAGCCGCACGCCCTCGTATTAAGAGCAAGTCTAAACGTCCTGAAAATTTATGCCGTGTCTCACACAAGCCTTTAGACCGCGCAACGGTCCCACTGACCCTTACGCTCTCTCTATGGAAACGGACAAATTAGTTTCTCAAGCTATAACCAACGGGCCATCCATCCTAGCGCTCGTTTCACCGCATTGTTCCCCGCTATACCTTGTGTGCGCGTCTGTATATATACGTATAGACGCTTCGAGGGAGAGTTAATGAAATCCCGAAGAACGGGGGAAGCTGCGCAAAGTCGCGCCTCGGACAAGAGAGAGAGACGTGAAGAATGCCGTCGTTGTCGACTCGACTCCTTTTTTTTCTCTCTCTCTCTCTCTCTCTCTCCCTGCGGGGACGAGAAGAAGAAAGCTATTGGTTGTGCCGACGAACGGCTTCCGTGTTGTTTCTGCATCGGGGCTACGCCGGTCTTGAGAATGTGAAAAGGACTTCGTTACGGGAGTTGGAAATTCGCTTCGGATTATTTTCACGGGCGGGAATACGTCGCGTGGCCAATGCGAGAGCTCCAAGGCAATTGTGCGAATGATTGATGTGCTGGAATAATTTAAAAAAATTTTCCTAATTCTTCAAATTAACTACCAACCAACCGAACTTTCTTCCTCGCAACCGATACTTTCATTGCCGCGAACTCTCGTGAACAATTCTTAAAAACGATTCTTTCAGTTAATGAAGTCCGTTTTGTCCCCTTAAATACACCCCTAAGGAACATCGACCATATCAGCGAATGTATCTCGAATGTACGTACGTTTTGTACGAAAGAACTCTCCGGGATTTTCGTCGCCAACAAGCGACCCCAGTCGAAAGCCACTCGAGCATCACCTGAACCCACAAAGTGCTCGTGTTTACCCGGAGAGACGCTCGAGCGCCGAAAAAGGGCTGAAAAACCGGGTGCACGCGTATGCGCGCGTCTCGAGTCGGTAAATTTCTCCTCTCTGGGCGGTGGCCGGTCGCGCAGCTGCGTCATGCACGCGTTTACTGTACAGTCGCGGCAATGTATATACGTATATATACATCGCGCATACTTACGCCTGCATAGCGTCGCAGCAGCAACAGCGCAGCGGCGGCATGAGTGTACGCGACAAAGCGCCGTTGTGCGAGTTAGGATAAATAACGATAAGGTGTACGTATATGTGGGAAAACAAATTTATTGGATCGCGAGAGCCGCGTATTTGTCAAGAGATAGTATGACTCGTCGTCGTTTGGTTCTGCTGCGGCTTTGTTTCAACCGCGCGCCGCGTGTATACGCCCGTTGTAGGCGGATGAAAGTTCGGAATTTACGAGGACGAGATACTCCAGGCGGGAGGCTATGGCACTACTTTTTTCGGGTACATTTCCGCTCCCCCCACGCCCCCACCCCTCTCCCCTCCATGCCCCCGCCGACACGTTATTGGACTTTCGAGTGATAAGTAGTTATCGAAGGGAAAAAAGGCGAGATCGTGTCATCCGGGTTCTTTTTTTTTTAAATTCCCAAATAATGGCGAGAAGAGCGAAAACCCGTTTGATTGATGCTACTCCTCTCGCAAATGCTAACGAATCGTTCCAGTCGGTAAAAAGCTCCCGAGCCCTGTCTTTTTCTACGTTAAAAGGAGGGACGAGCGAAATTCTCTCTTTTATGCGGGATGGATTCTGTGAAGCCAAGAGGTCATTGTTATGATAAATCGCGTCTGGACGTGAATCCGACTTAATCAAGAGTCTCGCGTAAATGCGTATATATTCAGTCGAATTATATATACGTACGTTGGAGGTGAAGTTAGGAAATTTTAACGTTGAAGAGCTCGAGTTGCATAGGTCATGTGAGCATTTGCCAATTCAATGTATTTCATAAATCCAACGCACATATTACATTCTGATGAATATGATATTTTGAATGTCTTAAAAACTGTTAGGCGATCGATACACAGTTGTAAAGAATTATGCAAGGTTCCGTAGTATTTAATCATTATAACAATGAAAATTCTAATTTCATATTAAATACTGCAGTATGCCTGCGCAAGGTGGGTGTGGTCTATCTGAATTTTTTTTTTACGAGCCATGATTAAGATATGAACCTTAAAGAAGTCAATAAATGGTAAAAATTGGAATATTTTTAATCAATCACAAGTATTTATTTAGATTTAAACATAGTACACCTGCACTAAAAGTATACCTTTTTTATCATGTTATGGATGCATAAGTTTTTTGTCTGCTCATCCACGAGTGCATCCACTATCGATATGGACTAGTCCATGAAACCAATTCAATTTTTGGAGTCCCGAAAAAAAAAATTGAACCACACTCTTGGACTCTACTATATTGGAGCTAGAAAATGAAAAACAAAGAATTCCCACCAAATCGAAATAGTTATATCCATTTTTTAAATTTACATACATATATTATAAATCAATTTATAAATCGATTTTTTCGTGTTCTTTGTACTGAAAAACTGATGTAATTTTATGGATTTTCCCACGATATACTTCGTGTGTATAGATACATATGGTATATGCGTTAAAAGTTGGCAGTAAATGGCGCTGTAGTCAATCGTTCACCCGGTCAATACGCACAGCAGGGAAGGATATTTGGTTCGGTACCTATAACAATATTAAATTTCCCAGACTTAATGTCTTCATTAAAATAAAAAAAAAACGAAAGAAAGAAAAAAGAAACGACCCGGTTAAGAGATATCGAAGAAATTAAATCCCAGCTGCGCAACATTGGAGAAAAAGTCCGCTAACGACCTCACCGCGCGGTTCTTAAAGTTGGTAAGCCTGTTCATCATCAATAAAGACTCCTCTCACTCCAGAATGTTTCGTTTCGTAAGAGTCATTTATTACGGCCATTAATTTATGCGCCGCGGACGCCTCGAGCCAAAATTCGTTACAACTTACACGTGAATTACAAACAAAAAGGAGTCGTCTATTTGTGAAAATTAGCGTCACTCGGAAACCTCTGAGGCGTCGAGGAAAAAGTCTCTCTCAATTTCCGCGGCAAAATAAAGGCTGCAACTTGGCTCGTATCGAGCAAAGAGCGAGGTAAAAAGGTGGAAGCGAAAAGTTGTCGTGAGTTATGTATATGAGTGCGCGCACGTACGCGTACACGCGTGCCTGTGACTTTCGCTGAACTTTTCGAACTTGCGAAAAAAAGAGACCACGAGGAAAAAAAATTCTCGCGCGAGGCTTTGAAATGTGCATATAAATTGTTTGCCGGTGCGCTTTGCAGCTTGTGAAAAGTGTCTTGTTAGGATATTCGTTAAAATTTTAATCTCTCCAGATTTGTTAGGCTATAACGAGGCTCTTGACTGCGGAATCAAGCTCTCTTCAGTACGTACGTATATTAATCGATTTTCTACCTACGACTACTTCGCTCTCCTATCGCAGAGCGGCGTAAATCGACTTAAAGTTTATTGTACATAGATTCTACACGCTCCCGCACGTGCAGTCGCTCCTGCGCGCGCGAGACAAGCGCTTGCATTGAACGCGAAGATAATTCGCGCGCAATTTCGCGAAATCAGAGCGTATCGTCCCAAAAAGCAGCGGTCGACCGTCTCCCAACCCTCCCGAGTGAAAACCGTGGCCGAAACCACGTAAAATCGTTATGGCCGCAGCGACGACGCAGACCGCACGAAGCAGCGCACGCTCTGAATATCCCAGAGTAAACCGCCGCCCGGAGCGTTCGTGCATCGCGAGCCTGGAACCTCGCTTGAAGATACTCTGTATATAGTCCCTTTGTGTCCCCTTCTGTCTCCCTCTCTCCCTCTTGCGGCGCTGTACATGCATCACGCGAGAGTTGCCGTGACTTCGAGCGCTGCGGCGCTGAATCCATTCGCGATACGGGCTGTAACGAAATCGTCCTCGCTCGAGAAGCGGAACGAATAATTTTGTAATAAGGAGATTTCGGATGCTCCGTGCTGTGCGCGGCGAGGAGAGATACGGATGAATACATTCCTTCTCCGCTTAATGAGAGGATGGCATTAAAGACATTTTATTTTTCGCGCTCAATGATTTTCATTGTCGAGGAGAGTCAGCTCGACCCCACACTGCTTCGCCTTTCTATCGTCCTTGACTCGCGTTTTTTCGATTTTTCGGCTGAAAACAAGGAGAGATTGCCGTTGTTAAAAAAGATAAATTAAAACAAAATAAAAGACAAAATAATTGCGTTGTATACGCGTCGGCAATGACGCGTGAATGATTTTGCCGTTGAATAGCCGGCTTACGTGTGCAGCAACTTTTTTAAGCAACGAACGAGCGCACACTCGAGAGCCTCATACAGCCAAGGTATAATGATAAAAACATCTCTTGCACACTCGAGAGCCCAATAAAGAAGAGGTACGGGCTCGAAGCTGGCACGGTATATGTATCACCCTTGTGCAAGAGAATTCATTCATTTCGCAAATTATGTGCAGCGCATCGAGCGTTGGAGGGCTAAAGACTTCAAAAAAAGAGAAAAAAAAATTGATGGATGTAGCGCAGTGGTGAAAAGCCGCGGTGCATGAAAACGTGATTAGCCGCATAGCTCATATTTCTAAAACATGTATTTCAGTACCTCTCGGGCTGCGCAAAGTGTATGTCTCTCTCCCCTCGGCAGCAACAGCTTTGCGCTGCCGTCAAGTCGTGCGCGACACGAGGTTATTATACCGCGAGACAGTTTTTCCTTCCTTCGGCGCGCGCGTACATGTATATATATGTATACTTATGCAGCAAACGACAACGACGGCGGAAACTATACCAGTCCGACAAAGGCCTTTGTTAATGCCCTCCTCTTTCTTTCTCTCTCTCTCTCTCTCTCTCTCTCTCTCTCTCTCGCCTGTGTCGATCGATACCCTCTCTGCGCGCGCGGCGCGGCGCGGCGCGGCTCTCGAGAGCCCAAGCCAGAAGGACTAATCTTCCCTATGGGATGGCAGAAAAGCTTTTTTTTATCGAGATCCCGAGGCTTCGCTTTGAGGGATTAATGTTGATCAATTAAGCGAGGGCTCTCGAGGTGCCGAGAATCCAAGATTAACAGTCGCGGAATATTGCGTTCAGAAAGAGAGAGAGAGAGAGAGAGAGAGACGACCGGTGCCGGGCTTCTTCCCACTGGCGAGATGGACGTTTATACGCGGGGAGAGAAAGAGCTAAGCGATACTCGTATAAATACACTCTCGTCCCTCTATAAGCTTTCTCTCTTCCAACTGCTTTGTATATTTTGGGGGGACTCCTCTCCGGGTGATCCCGAGTTGACGGAGCCACTGAACGCCGATGATGCCCCTCACGACGTTGCAGCCCGTGCGGCATTATCGCGCTGATGTCCTTTTAAAAAAGGGCTATTCATTTGCTGATTTGGGTTAATCCCATAAACGAAATTCCGAAAATTCAGCGCACGCCGTAAAGTTCGCGCGAGAGACTCGGCTGAATTAAGCCGGACTTCTAAAAGTGAGCTCAACTCTCCCCTGCCCCCCCCCTCTCTCTCTCTCTCTCGCGACCGAAAGGCAAAGTAATCCAATTAGAGCTGCATCCCGCATCCGCGCGGAGCAGTCAAAAAGCTCCGGCGAAGGAGGGGGAGAGAGATTAGCTAATTGAGAGTGAGAAGTCGTTTCTCGATCGGCGCGGAGAGCTATTTCCAACCTCGTCATCTTGAATCCGAGGGGGCTTTAACGAGCAAGACCCCGAGAGCTCTAGCCCACACGACCAACCGGTTCTATTATCAAACGCGACCGAGACATCCTTTCGTCTCTCTTTCCCGCTTTCTATATTAGCACGATCGCGGCTTTCATCTCTCCTTTACGCGTAATCCGCGCAAGACTCGAAACGCAGACAAGTCGATCTCAGCCGTGCTCTCGGATCGATTTTTGCAACGCGCGTCAAACAAATAATCTCGACGTTGCAAAAATTTACGGTTCGACGGGGCATCGACGACAGCGTATATATATATAGGATTGCCACCTGTTTCCGTAACGATAAGCACCGTAAATAGCTGTATACATATTAACGCGCGTAGTGTGCGGTTCCCGTTTAATTGCCTTAGGGAGTCGGAATAATTTTCCGCAGAGTCACATTGCGCGAGCGCCACAATGGAAGCTCGCGTTTCGTAAATTTCATTTCCGACGGAGAGAATCCTTTGCGCATATAAGTCAACTAACCACGCTTTCGCCGAATCAGCCGTCATTTCACCGGATTCGTTTCGCTTTCGCGGCGATTCCATTATGTCATCATCATATACCCATCGGCTCTCCCACTGTACATGTATATGTAGTTTACGCTCTGTACAAACACGACGTCGATCCCCGCGAAAATATCGACCTTGTGCGACAAACCCCTTTACAGCTTCGTGCGCTGTACGCCCGATGACTCATTGGCGGTGCACAATCTTGCGCATATTAAGGTCTACATCGTCTTAAAAGACGTGACTCATCAAAATTTAGACACCCCAAGTTTCTCTCCGTTCATCCTAAAACCCTAAAACTGACGTTCCGGAGCTAAACTATACTGTAAGCGGCAATTTGCAAACACTTTGCTTTGGGTATACTGCGGGGCTTTGTTATAGCGAATAACCGAGGAACGAAATATTACTAATGGATCGATAAGTTTTTTTTTTTACAAAAATAATACAGCTTTTTGCACCAGCCGATTTTGGAAAATAATATTTCACGTGAGAGAGTCTAAAATAACCCGACAATTATAATTATTTAAAAATAAGAATTTGAATTCAATCAATAGTAATATCGATAAAAATTTTATAGCGCAGCCTACACGTTAAATCTGCAGTCACGATTATTCGTGATCTAATTAAGCAGTCGATATTAGTTTAAGTAATCGACTATACTTGTAGGTCACGGATAAGCGCGACTTAAGTGCGGATTTAGGTCACACCGACCTATAAAATGTGCTAAATTTACCAAAACCGCAAGTTATTCAATTCTCCTGACTACAATATCCATAATAGTTTTCGTTATCCCACTTTCATCCTACTATTCATCCGCGCAGGCAATGATTCATCGAGAGCTTTCTGCAAGAGAGACAACAACTGCATACAATGGATTATTTCATCCAATCAAAATGTAATATAGACGTCGAGTCAAAGCGAGGCTTTCGACTCTCGTCAATGAGGTTCATTAGAGGCTCACGGTCTATGTACGGTCCGGTAATTAGAGGCCCCGCCAAGAAAGAAGGCAGATATAGCACAGCACTCGTTGAAGGTATATATAGATAACGAGTGATGCGCGCACAGGTATATCGTGTGTGCACAGAGGGGTAAAATGGGAGGATCCAGAAGAGGAATTGCCGAGATAAGAGCTACTGGGAGGCAACGGGAGGGGGTTCGATTGGATTGCTCGACAAAGAGGGGGGAGCTTGGAGATTGGAGATTCGGCAAGATTCCTAACTTGCCGGCTCTTTTTCCCCCCGTATACTCTTCAAAGTATTCTCATTTGAATTCTACTCTCTTCCATCGACTCCGCTTTATTCTCCAATCGAAGTCTTGCGCAAAAAATCCAGCGCTTCTTTTTCTTCTTCTTCTTCTCCTCTTCTTCTTCTTCTTCTGCCTCGCAGTACAAGGAGATAAGCACAGGTCTAAGCATCCTGACTCTCGAGAAAAACGACCGCACACGCGCGAATGCCGAGTCCAGAAGAAGCGCATGTATAGCGAAGGATCCCGTACACAGTGCGGGCGAACGAAAATATGAAAGAGAAAGAGAAAGAAAAAGCAGTGCGGTAACTCAGGTAGCCGTGGCGACGACGAGCGGTCTCCACGCCGGCAGTTGCCGAATATAAAAGAGACGCCTTTGTTCGTTGTGCGGCGCGCTGCAGGTGCATACGCGAGCGCTCCGCAATTACGTCGACGGATTTACCTTTTCGTAAATGAGAATAGCGCCGCGCATGACTGCCCCGACGCGCGGGCGTATATAGCTCAACAATTACAACGTCGACGGCCCTTTGCTTTCTCTCCGCAACGCCTGACGCGCTGTATGTCCCGCTCATATATACACAGAGCGCCTACGCGCGCGACGTCCGATTTAATTCACAATCAGTTTTCATTAGCGCGCACATCACGCGCTCGCGGCTCACGCGGATTCATTGATCGGCCGACTGCCATGGCAATCCGACTAATTCTGTGCAGTCAGAAGGAGTTTTTCGGCGACGGGAACGGGCTTTTCATTCGTTGGGGGAGAATATTTCGTATATAGCGAGTGTACGGCACGAGACGGACACTTGAAAGGCCGTTCAAGCAAAAGTCACGTTATACGTATGAATTTGCATTTGTGCTAACGCGAAAATAATGATTTTGATACGGTTGTCAGAGCACGATGGAAAACGTGAAATTATTTTCTGTTGCTCCACTCCATCGCAGGATATTGTCGAATCGAAATTTTCTACTCGAATCTTTTTTGAATAAAAAAAGAAGAAAAAAGAAAATATCCATCCGCAGTTACAGCATGAAATTTCAAACGAAAAGATCAGAATTCAAAACGAAAAAGCGTGCAGCAGACATTGCTTTGTTCGCAAATAAACAGAAAACCAGAGCATATATATACATTATATATAGACATAGAAAAATCCACAAAACATATTCAGAAAATTTGTTGGAGAGTTTAAAAAAAAAATGTCGTGCTATACCTCTGGGACAGCGGTTTTCTTCTTCTATAGGACATATTATAAAATACGAATAAATAGTGTCGCCACGAAAATGGTTGCGTGACATTGTTTCTTTTAACAATTTTGATTTTTAATAATGAAATTTAAAAAGCAAAAAATTACATTGCTAAAAATCAAAATTGTTAAAAAAAAAAACAATGCCACACGACCGTTTTAGTGGCGACACTATGTTTTTCGTATTCTGTGTGTCCCGCATAGAAGAAGAAAACCGTTGTCCCAAAAGTGTAGCACGAAATTTTTTTTTAAACTTTCCAACCAATTATCTGAATATTTTTGGCGGAATTTTGCATATACGTATTACAGGAACTTCGAATTCTTGGCTGAGCGACTATACACTCTGTCGCTGGTAAAGACGCCAGGCCACGCAAAAGTACATTTCAAAGCTAAAGAGACTGGAATAAATAATAAACATTGAAAAAGCATCTCGCAAGTTTCGATTCATTTGAACGCGCACAATAGAGCCGAAATCTCGTTCCCCAGAGCCGAGCTCTTTTTCGCATTAATGCACAAAGGCTAGACGTATATATATGCTGTACACCCTTGATCCCTTAAATGGCTAATGCTCTTTAGCAACTGGTTTCTTTTCCCTGCTCTGCTCTCCTCTACTTCTACTCTGTCCTTCTCTCTCTCTCGTGGTGTGATTGCCGCTGTTGCGCTCATTCGCATATTGGCTTGGATGGAGCCCCTCACTCACTCTCTCTCTCTCTCTCCTAACACGTTCCCATTTACGAATCGGCTTTTGTTATAAGTCATCCCCTCGCTTGCGGGAATAACCTGCTGCCGCTATAATTCGCCCAAGTGTCCGCTGCAGCACCGCACGTTCGAGTGGCCCTGCGCGTATATGCATAAAAGAGAAGCGCATTAAAAGCTTTGGGAGTAGCCGGCTACGTATAGAGAATTGAAAGTACAGTCGAATTGCTTACGATAATTTTCCAAAGCTCTCGCGGCGCGTCGCTCGAATTTCCGTGCGCGCGCGATGCGCTTTCATTCCAATTCAGATATAGTGGTACAGAGAGAGACTCTCGATGGCGGCAACGGCACACTCGACTCGCGCGCCAATCACGCTCTTTAATTTCCTCGCGTACGAGCATATTATCCTTCCACTCTAGCCGTCGTCATTATCGTCTTCGCTCGGCTCTTCGCGCACTTACCTTCGCTTTCCCTTAAAATTTCTCTCTATCTCTCGCCCCTCCTGCACACGCCGGGGAGTCAGCAACTCTGGCGCGCTGCTCTGCCTCTTTCGAATCAATACCAGTAACTCTCGCGCGCGCACAGTGAGAGAGAGAGAGAGAGAGAGAGAGTCTAACTGCCTGTGCGGCTATATGTATAAGGACTGTGAGGGATGGCTGCTGTAGCGCGATATCCAATGGCTGTACCTGTGTGCGCTGTGCGGGATATAGGGGAATGTCTAGTGCGAAGGTAGATGGGAGGATGCGTAAGTGCTTGCAAAGGGGGTTTCGACGTTAAAGGGGCGCGACGTACCCTATTTCTCTCTCTCTCTCTCTCTCTCTCTCTCTGTCTCTCTCTTACTCGCTCACTCGCTTTAGCTCCGATGCGAGATGTCTCGCGCAGGGAGCGCGCGGAGAGAGTTTACACGCTTATCAATTTGGAAGAATATCCTCCGTTGCATTATTTACTAGCCTTGTATATTGCTTCGTTACACTCGCTCGTGTTCTCGTCAAAATTTTCAAATTTACCCTTGCCCACGCACACATACACACACGCGCGCGCACACGCACACATACGGCAAGAATGAAATATTAAATTTCGCCGTCGCAGGATTAAATTCCATATCTCTGCTCCGCTATATTTGGCGCGCGCTATCTCTAGCTTGCGTGCAGTATATAGTCAGTTATAATTTTAAAACAATTTTCCAGTGCGCGCAGTACATATAGGGCTCGCATTTCCAGCGCGCAAGTATCCCCGACATTTTAAACAGCGTTAGACAATATTTCAGCCCTCACCTCGCTGCGAGTCTCCTGCGAAACGCAGCATGAAAGCGT
The DNA here is from genome assembly GCA_018906965.1 of Philotrypesis tridentata. Taxonomy (NCBI): domain Eukaryota; kingdom Metazoa; phylum Arthropoda; class Insecta; order Hymenoptera; family Pteromalidae; genus Philotrypesis; species Philotrypesis tridentata. The sequence goes on from JACCIB010000001.1 coordinate 13,452,417, forward strand.
CCATCAAGCCAAATCGCCAAGGTACTATCCCCCTGTCCACCGCCTGTCCCCCTGTCCGTATAAGTATCTCTCGGCAGCCGCAGCAGCAGCAGCAGCAGCATTTCGACGTCGCGCGCTCGTCGTCGTCGTCGTCGTCGTCGTTGCCAAGACGACGATTTATCCGAGCCAGAGCGAGAGGGAACTTTCGCAAAGCGATGATTTATCACGATCTCGCAGCGCGCACAGAGCGAAATTACGAGATGAGCAGACGCAGACGCCCTGTCGAGAGATATGAGAGATTCGGCCGGGCAGAGCAGCTCATGCGAAAATTAGCTGCTTCATGCTTTCGCCGGAGGACTACCATCCGAGTTGTGTAGCGCATATAGTATGCGAAAACGATAGAGCTTCCCTTATCCCCGGTTCTCTTCCCCGCGCGCGCCGTGCGTATATGCTGTGCGCGACGCCCGTTTATATACGACTCGCGAGAATTTCCATAACTCTGCATGAACTATGCTGTTATTGATGCGCGAATGTTTTGCCTTTTTTTCCAGGGGTCTTCCATGCGGTGTGCAGCCGCCAGAGCCGGTCAAGGGTCCCGACGGCGACAAGCTCGCGACGATAGCCGCTCGATTCAGCTACTTTCAGGAGAAGAGGCACACGGCTCTGGCCAAGTCGGAGCTGCGGCGCTGCGTCAGCCAGCCGACCAAGAGCAAAGGCTCCAGACCCACCGTTAGACTGAGACCGCGACAGGTACGAGGCATTTCTAGGGAAATCAGCTTCAAGAGCAAAAGAGAAACGAGGCCGACGCTGACGCGCCTCTGCGTTCGTTTGTTCAGGTGCTGTGCAGCAAGTGCCGCTCGATCTGCAACGAGAACAGCGAGAATGTCGGCCGCAAGCGCAAAGCCGAGGAGCCGATTCACTCGGATCAGCCGACGAGACGTAGCGATAGGCGGTGCAGTTCCACGCAACAGCAGCAGCAGCAACCAAAACCCAGTACACACCTCAGCACGAGAAGTCACAGGCTGTCGCAAATTGCCGATCACTCGGACGAGAGTTCCTCCTCGAAGACCACGTCCTCGAGCCAGTCCGAGCAGTCGCACAAGTTCAGTCCTACCCTCATACCCAAGATCTCGAGGCTGAGGCCCGCCGAAATCGGTAGTGCCATTCAAAGCAAAGGTGAGCCCCCTTCGTCGTAAACCTCCTCCCCCCCCCACATCCCCAACAGTGAAAGGACCTGTTTTACCGACCGTCGGTAATTTTATTGACTCGTGCGTTAACCTCGAGTCCCGACGTATCGTCGCATACCGGATTAGCTAAGATGTAGTTGAATTTCCCAGGCTCGGTCAAGTCCTGCCTCCAACTGGCGGAGCAGGTTCGCAGCGCCTACTGGAACGGCCGCGACGAGGAGAATCTGGCCGAGGCGGAGGCAGAGGTCGAGAATCGACCCATGAACGCGCTCTCCCGTCCCGAGCCGATGGAGCTCGACAGCAACCCGACGCAGGCCTACTGCGCCACACCCCGGCGATTAAGCAGCTCATCCGTGGAAAGCGCCAAGATACCGCCGGATGAGGAGGACAAGAAGACCCTCGCCGCTGCCGACTCGACGGTTAAGGGTACAAAGAGATTTTCCATTGAAAATTTGGCTAATGGCTTTGTCGTGCGAATCCCGCGGGATCCTTGCGTCCGATGCTTACACGAGGTTCTTCGCAGGTGGCGGCAGAGCGGTCCGGGTGACGAGGAAAAAGCGCTCGATAGGACTGATGGAGGATCTGTGGGACGAGTCCGTGTTCGAAGATCCCGCGAGAACAACGACCACCACCGCCACGCGAGCAACGCCTATCATCAAAATATCGTTCAATGCGCAAGGCGAAGGTACCGTCCTGAAAATACCCTTGAAGATACAGCATCCGTATGACGGTAATGGATTACGCTTCTGGGCTCTAAAAACTGTTTTGCCGACGATGTTTCGATTGCTTGGACTTAACTGTTGATTATCGTCTTTGTGTTAGGTCGAGACGTCGACACGGATACGGAGGAGGCGCAAACCGAGCCCGAACGAGACCCGCTGGAGTTGCCGAAGAATTACGAAGCCGATTCTTACGACGGCTATCATCACAGCGGCAACGACGAGGACAACCAGGAGCAGGTCGACCCACAAAGGCAGGCCCTTCTGGGGAAAGACTGCGAGACTGCCAGTGCCAAGGCTGCGAAGAAGGCGCTGAAGAAGGCCAAGAAAAAGGCACTGCGGAAGATGTACGGGGCGACTTCGCCGGCGAGGTCGCCCTGTAATGGCTCGCCACGGTAACGAATTGTTTTCACCGACATGCCCTGCTTTACCGACCGAGTCTAATAATCGCTTCTCCTCCAGGTACAATTCCAACTTCGATAAAATGCTGTACCACCGTCGCAAGCACAAAGTCAAGCACAAGAAGAAGCACAAGGAGGAGCGCAAGCACAAGAGCCAACCGTCCCACGAATCCTCGAACGGTTTGGACCATTCGAACCTTCTTCCAGTTTATCAACCCATAATACCGGACAACTCGGAGTCCAGCCAACAAAGCGCCCACCAGCAACAAGAAAGTTCGGCATACACAGCCATAAAGGAGCAGTGTCTCAAGCAGAAACTCTCCATATCCCTCAAGAGACTGAATACTAATGCCTACGCGGCGAGGTGTGAACCATCGATCGGTTATCCGGTGAGCAACGCGTCCTCCGGCTGCAAAAGTCCTGGGGCCACGAGCGACGAGGAAGAAGACGAGGAAGAGGAGGACACGGGATGTCACGTGGAGGATAGCGGAGCAGAAGTCGCGGGAGAGACTGCGCCGGACTTTCCACCGCCGCAGCATCCGTTGGTAATAAGACTCGCTGCCGCTGCTACTCCCGTGGAACATTGCTTGACTGCTAGTGGCAAGAGGATGGACGTGGGAGACGTCGTGTGGGGAAAGGTTCATGGATTTCCATGGTGGCCTGGCAAGGTATGAAGAAACATCTTCAAGACAACCTTTTATTTAGATTTTTTATAAATTTTTTATATTTACCGTTCGAAATTGTAGGTATTGAGTATAACAGATGCTGGTAAAGAAGACGGTACCGTGCCAGGACCTCAAGCCCACGTTGCCTGGTACGGCTCATCGACGAGCTCACTGATGTCCTGCGATCAACTCAGTCCATTCCTCGAAACGTTTAAGGTAAACAATAGCGCAATGAACAAACGGCTTGAAAATGTTTCGCTATGGGTATGTTGACTAAGCAGCCGCAATACTGGCGGGAAATTAAAATCATGCGACTCACTGTATTGCGAGAGACTAAAGCTAATTAAAACTAACTAATAATTTCCTCTCTGCAGACTCGTTATAACAAGAAGAAGAAAGGCCCATACAAAGAAGCCATTCGTCAGGCACAGAGCGAAGCTCGAAGTCAGCTGATTGCCCCAACGAGTTCCGCGGGCAGCGTACTTGACGTCTGTGGCTCCCCTCGCGAAGTCAACGTTCTCTCCTAAGGATACTATACATATACTACACGTACGAGAAGAAAATAAAAATTCTCTCACCAACCACTGTTCGGAATTATCGCGGTGTAATTGTAAGATATAAGCTACGTTCGCGCGAATCGTTGTACATATTCATAGAAGCCATATTTCGTTGTCTCGGGGTATCACGACGCATTTCATTCGTTGCTTTTTTAATTCTTATTTAAAAACACAATGCTGCATACACAAACATATATTATATATCCTACGTTCATCGTAACGGCTCGAGACAACGGCATATGGCTATGCAAACTTCAGCGTCGGTTCTTTTGTTATTTAATACGAAATAGAATGAAAAAAATAAACGAAGAGATGACGAAGGAGGAAACAGCCGACGTACCGAGGCGCGAGAAGTCACTCGCACACTCTACTGTGATATATAACCCTGTGGGTAATGATAAGAGAGGCGTGCATCCCGTCGATTTTCTTGTTTTCTTTTTTGTTCACATTTTTTCTCTTTCACGTAACCATTATATATATTTTTAACTTTGCAAATATTTGCAATTCAATTTCTACTTGCTTCGTTCTTAAGAATATTGTCGAAAACGCTATCTCGATTAGTGTACATACGATTGTATTATGCATGCTGACATCTGAAAATACGAGTATGAAATCGAAGAATCGGATCTATATCTTACGCAGATTATATTATCGGCTTTATCGGGCAACTTATAATCGCAGCTTTTATTATCTTAAACTCAACACACACTCGTTGTCATTGTCAGTGTGATTCCGATCGTCAGCTGATTCGCGCATATGTTGCTCGTACTTTCGTGATTATATTCCAGCCCTTTGCTCGATGCGTTGATGAAAAATCTTGAGTGTGTTGCTGTTTTCAACGAATCGCAATCAACACTGCCTATCGTGATATTTTTACGCACTTTTCAAGCATAATAAACTTGGCCAGAGAACAGACTGGATTATTCTACAACATGTGAGTTATACTCGGGACATATTTCGGAACTGTTTCCTTCGTGTGTCTCGGACTCTCGACATTATTTCCTACAAAATATAATACGCTCTATAGTTTGCCTTTAAAAAAGAAAGAGAGAGAGAGAGAGAGAGAGAGAGAGAGAGAGAGAGAGAGAGGGAGTGCGCGAGAGAGAGAGAGAGAGAGAGTGTGTGAGAAAGTAAGACAGAGGCGTACGTTTTGCTGTGTAAGTCTTTTGCATATATATTTTTCCCACCATGAGTGCGAGTAAGAAAAAAGAGAAACACGTATAAGATGCGAGTGAACTGAGAAAATGCTTAGTAAAAAAGTCAATATAATCGTCGACATGAAAAAAAATGTATAACGAGAAAAAAAAATTAAGAAAACCATCGGTCGAATGCTGTTAGGTGAGTATTACCCGAGCCAAAAAGCTTACGTTCTTTATTTATTTAAAACAATAAAACAGGGCGAAATTGACCAAACAGCATGTCGAGGTGACGATAAAAATACATGTCTTATAATTCTTTCCGTTTCTCGAGTGAGTTGCGTCGGAAATATATAGTGAGACACTGCCACTTTGCAATTTACGATTTAGTCCGAGGACATGAACATTTGTCTTTCTAATCTAGTAGCAGGTTCCGTTGTCGCTTTGATGGGAAAAAACTGTCTTTCCGATAGTGCGTCATTTGGTATGTAGAGATGTAGACAACTTGTGCTCTGTAAAAAAATTAGCTTCATATACGAAAAATGTGTCAGACTAAAATTATCACTTTGGAAAGCCTTTGCTTATATGCTTTTCTCGTTTTCATTTCTTGTCCCTTTTTTGTATTTTTTTATGTTTTTTTTTTATTTATCAATATTTTTCTACGAAATTAAGAATTGGTAACTATGAGTTAGGGATTTTTTATATACTATTTCGTCGCTGCGTATGAAGAATGTGTATCTGAGATTCCTAGTGTAAACTCGCATAGTTTATAATTTACGACGAAAACTAGCACAGTTCAGATATTTTTATGTAGACGGATTCTTTTTTTTTAAAGAAAATGAACAAGACATTGAAAAAAACTTTGAATATATAATATTTTTTGTAAGAATTTTTGCAGTTCTATGATTTGTTTAATGATTTTTTGTCTAATTCTGTAAATTTTTAAATTTTTTGAATATAATTTGGAAATATCTTCAGTTTTTCATCCATCAGCTTTAAGAAAAAGAATTACAACAACTAATTGTTTGAAGTATGCTAGTCTTCACTAGGAATCTGAGCTGTGCTACTCTTCGTATAGAGCAACGATTGTTCGCTGTGAAAAGCTAAAGAAAGTTGTGATCACTTTCGTCTATTAATAAATTTGTAATTTTAAGATCGTAGACTTTTTCTATTAAGTTTTATTCGTTTTTATACTATTACTTAAAGTTTCATTCGATTCTAGGATGATTGGCAAAATGATTGTTTAAGTTTTGACAAATGTGAAGTTTGACTTAATCATAATAATATTATCGACACATAATGATTAATACGCTTGATATGATTGTATTAAGTATAATATTTCATCGATTAGCTGAAGCCAGATTCTCGAAGAGAAATGAAACTGCTAAAACGCAAAAACTCCAATAAGAGACAGTATAGAAACGAAAAGCACACAAAAGAAAATAAAACAAGAGAGTATGTGTCGCCAGTGTCGACCATGGAAGAGTGTTTTTAAGTAACTGTGATTTTTCAAATGTTTTATATTGAATATAAAAGATATATTATTATTATATGTATATTAATTATAAATTTGTATGAATAATTAGCGAAGGATGTTTCAGTGTTCGCGCTCTGTTTATGCTAAAACAAAAACAGGCGATCGAGAAACGAATATAGCTTTTCTAGACTAACCATATCGATAGCCATGTATAGCTGTGTGTACTTCGTTTTATTTCTTTTAAGAAAGGAAAAACGAAAATGATAGGAGTTTGAATGTAAAAGTGCAAGCGAATGTCGAAGACAAAAATGAAGCGTTTCTCCTTGTTCAATCTTGAGCGGAAGCGAGTTGTCGGATTTTTATTCCTAAGTTCTCTTTTTTTTTATTTAAAGCAGATTCTACGATGCAAGTGTTCATCACATGTTTTTTGTTTGAATGGATTGGCTGTATACTGCGACCAATCGAGATAAGCAGTTTCGAGAAATGTACGAATTCAGGTGCATTACATATATATTATAAATCTTTCTAAAAACAATTGTATGATTTATTTTTTCACGAATAGACCTTCAAATTGTTTCATTTATTTAAGCTGAAGTTTTTATATGATCTTTCTTTGTATAATCATTCTAAAAACAATTGTTTGATTTATTTTTTCACGATATACCTTCAAATTGTTTCATTTATTTAAGCTGAAGTCTTTATATGATGATTTTTAATTATGTTAATAGTTTAATTATTGTGCATATTTTCTTATGAAAGTTTGAAAATCTCTTAATTCCAATTGACGAAAGCGCAATCCAAATGGAGCTGAAAAAAATAGAATTTTCTCTTTATTTAATGTAAGTAATATCACATTCATTCAGAACAATGAAAGAGCTTCCAAATTCCATTGTGATTCATGAATGAAGACATTTTTTTCTGTTTCACAAGACCAGCGGAAATTCAATGTAACATCAAAAAGTCGTGATCGTTCGCAAAGATCGGGATAAACGCGAGTGATATATTATACTGGAAGTTTATTCTCCTGTTCAAAAATACCTCTCTGGCCTTATACTCTTTTAATTGGAATCGGAAAAAGTGCAGAAACTGTCCAAACTTTAGCGACGTTAAGCTTCGCCGCCAACGGCAGCGTTCTTTTCAAAACTTTGATGACTTTCGCGTAATCCCCTTCTTTATGACTTCTGCGCAACAGTCGATCCGGGACGTTTTCTCCTCCTTTAAAAACTGCACGAGAGCAGCGATTCGAACACCACCTATAAACCACTGTGCCTCTCGTTTCGAATGCAAAAGTATATGATTTCGCCATAAAATACGATTTTTCACTTTTCGTTTCAGTTGCAATAAATACCGTAGCAGAGTCGAGAGAGACTCCGACAACAAAATTTCTCAAAATCCCCCCCCGCGCTTAAAATGCAAAGTGCGACAAGCGTCGCATCGTCTCTCGATTCACGAATAAAAAAAAAGCGACGCACAGTCGTTTAATTTTGCTCTCCGGAAAATCTGAGCATCATGTGCGCACGATCCCCTGTATTATACGTTTACGCGTCTACATGCAGGCGTGTATAACGCGCACGAAGCAGACGCGCTTGATAATATCGGCCGGGAAATTGCGGCTCAGTACACATCGGAGACTCGTGCGACGTCTGGCATATCCAGCGCTCGTGCCGAGAGCTATGGCGTATTGCGCACACTTGCACCTATATGCATTGGCGAAATGCGACGAGACGAGCGTAATGAAAGAGGACGAGAGGGAGTGGAGCCGAGGGCTTGTCGAATCGATGCGCTTTTTCATTTTCGTCTATATCGCGGCAGTGCACCCGTGTCACTCCTGTCTTTACTTTTGCGGAGGCGAGTCGCCTCTGCTGACGGTATGGAATTGAAATTCTGCACAGAGATGGAATTTATTTGCCGGGATTCGAATCGAGGATGATAAACTTTTTTTTTTACCGCAGTTTCGAGCCTTGCGCGTTTTCGCGCTTGTTTTCATCGACAAATATGCGTGCGTATATTATATACGAAAGGAGAAATCGCGAAATGTCCTCGCGTGCGGAGGGCATTGGGGTATAGAATCGAGGATGCGGTTGCGTATCTTTACGACACTCCACGTATAACTCTATGCACTTTCTCGCGAAGCATTAGCGCGATTAGTTTCGTCACGTACTTTTATGCTAACTTTTTTACTGCTTTCAGTTTTCATCGCGACGCAATGGAGAGGTGTCAAAGTCTCTGGCCGCCGTTTCGTTTCGAAATCTCGATAGGTAAGGATGCTTCAGTCGTTATTTTTTTTTCCTTCGCACGCGTTTCAGAAACAAATTGAAACCTACGGCAGTAAAATGTATATTTGAAGGGATAAACGTATACCTGAAATTTTGCAAGAATAAATTGCTTTTATAATAGGATCGCCGAAACTCTATAGGATATTTCATGACTTTGTTGAGTAGGAATAATCACGACCTTTGAAAATCAAGATTTTTTCTGCTTTCAATTGAAAACTTTTTCATATTAATTTTTTATTGTTCACAGTTTCGCATTTGCCTTCACAATTTTATTGAATAAAATGCGAGCTCTATTCAATCATCCCAGACTCTCGAGTAAATTTATGCATTGCGCTTACTCAATCTGTACAAAGGCATATTTAAAAAAAAATTCATTACCGAAGCAATTAACTTTCTTCAATATTGATAGGTATACCCTTCTGAGTGCTTTCTAACTTCATTTCCATCGTGCTTATTAAATATTGCATACTGCCTCTTCACTTTCACTCGAGCTTCGAGGGAAAAACATGACTCGAAGAAACTTAGACTGCAGAACTAATACCTCCCCTTCACACTGCTCTCCAGAAATAAGTACTGCAACTACAACCGCAATTTTTCCCGTTATAAAAAGAAGAATATCTTTCCATCCCACGAAAATATCTCAAAGCCCGATAGCGCGTTGACTGACACCCCTCCCCTGCAGTCAACTCTCGCCCCAACGGCTTGTCAGCACACTATATGCAACTCTCGCAAAGTATGTCACTGTCTCGCGGACTACACACGGCAACAAGTTCGGGCGCTGCAGCGGCGGCGGCGGCGGCAGCAGCGGCAGCAGCAACACTCAGCAGTAGCAAAAGTGGCAATCAACAAGTGCATAATAATGTGCAGTGCTAGCAGCCCCAGATACGAGAGTCCCGGGGAGTATGTAGCGAAGGTTAGGATCGATCGTCGCACCGCGATCGCTCTGACACGACCTCGAAGCTTCTGCCGCTTGTATTCTCTCTCGCCTTTTCTCACCTTCCATTCATGCTAAAAAGCCGACGGCCGGCCGATCGATGCTGCGCTGCTCCTGCTGCTGTGACACTCTAGACTATTGTCCGGGACAAGCTGGGCGCTGAGCTTGCGCTTTAATAAACTTTTCCACTCTCTCTCTCTCTCTCTCTCTCTCTCTCTCTCTCTCTCTCTCTCTATCTGCGTATACATACGTATACACGCAACGGGGTAAGAGGAGCTTGCAATTAGTCCTTGAAATTTCAATTGCAAATGCCTCTCGCGGGAGAGAGCTTGCGATGAAAAAGCTGGACGCGCGAACTCTGGGGGGAGCAACTTGGAGCAGTTTGGTTTTATGCAAGCGCTGCTCTTTTCAAACTCGGCCGTTTTTTTTCCTCCAAAAGTGCAGACGCAGCCTCTGCAGTGTATATATGTAGCGGTGGCGAGAGCTTGCACATTTCAGCCCGGCGGAGCCGAGCTCGAAAGCAGTCGTTAGTCTTCCAAAAAAAAAAAAACGAAGCGCGCCAAAAAGGGTTGAACCTTCGGCGCCGCGCGATGGATTTTTTTTCCTCTTTGTACCACGTGTGTACACCCCGGCTCGAGCCAGTAATGACAGCCTGGCGTTGCAAGCCACTCCTAATTCCAGTTTATTCTGCTGAAAGCTCGTCCCCACCGCCGCGCAGGTGGGACGACTTGCTTTTTCGTCCTTTACACGCGCGTAACGAGACGCCGGCTTTCCTCCGTATTTTTTACCATGCTTAAAAATTGCCTGAAATCTTTGTTGCATGTACCGTAGAACGGCAAAGTTTTAACGAGCACTAGGGAAATTATACTCGCGAAAATGTTCGTACGAGCTTTCTCAAGTGCATACGCGCGTATATAATACGCGCACCCGCAGCGCAATATTTTTTCGGGACAACTGCAATTATACGCGGGCGGCAGGAGAAAATCTCTTCCTAAACCGGAGCATATCTCCGCCAGAGGTGTAGTCGAGAAGCTTGTTTTCCCCAGGCTTTACAAATTCCAAGCGTATACACATGCAAGCCACGGGTTGCAGTGCTATATACCTTTACATTCGCGTGAAACACCTTGAGAGATTATCTTTTCAGGACGGCTTTTTTCTTTCGAACACACTCACGACGCTTAGAAAAATTGAGCCGCGACCCCTTTTCTCGCCCTCGTGGCGGAGGGGTGGGGGAGTAGTAGTCACAGTAAATAAAACATCGGGGTCAGCCGATGAGGGAGCAAAAGAGAGGATTAGCCAGGCGGTGAGGTGCGCGAGAGCCAAACAAGATATAAGAAGTAATTAATAAAGTGAACGTGTGGCGGTCGTGCCGCCGATACAGTTTGTCCCCCCGATATTCTACAAGATCGAATAAAATATTGCGTGTCTTTCGAAAAATGGGCTGATTATTTTTTGATAGTAGATTGAACGATCATCGTATTTAATGGTGATTATCGTGCTGAAAGTTCGAGAAAAGCTCGCTCAACAAATATTGATCGTTGAATTTGTGCGTAATATAGTAATCGTAACAAGAATAATAATGACAATAACAATAACAATAATAATAATGAAATCGTGAAAAACAGCATGCAGTAATACGCATCCCGAAAGCTCCGAGAAACTTCCTCGCACATATAGTCCGTCCTCGAAAAAGCAAATCCAGCGCTCCGACAGCAGTATAAAAGCCGAAGCCGGAGAGGGAGAGAGAGAGAGAGAGAGAGAGAGAGAGAGAGAAAGAGAGAACCCGATAATATCGAGTGAAGTCATAGGAAAGCAATTTTCCGAATAGAAAAATTCCGCAAGCTCGAATTCGAAAGCTCGGGGTAGCACGCACATCCCCATAGTGCAGTCACCCCCACCGCGTGGCGCGCAGCCGCCTCGCGCATGCATCTCTCTCTCTCTCTCTCTCTCTCTCTCTCTCTTTCGCTCGCTCGCTCGCTCGCTCGGCCGCAGTTCTCCGCCGAGGCCGCGAAAGCTCGGCGGCTCGCTCCGCTTACATACACTCTCCGTCCCGAGGCCGCGCGCGAAGGATGCGCTCCAGGAGACGATGTCGCCGACGACGCCCCGACAACTGATAGTGAGTAGACATCATCGTCAGCCTTTTCTCGTCTTTGCCGCCGCCGCCGTCGCCGTCGCCGTCGCCGTCGCTCGTTTAGCAGCGAGCTTGTAGTACGCGTGCCCTCTGCCTGCGTTTGCCAAGTGTGCTTGCGAGTATATCGCGCGAGGGAGAGAGAGAGAGAGAGAGAGAGAGAGAGCTTTGTTGTCGTTCGGATCGTGCAGTGCGCGCGCTCGCACGCGATCGATTTGACGTAGGAGGCAACGTAGGTGTATTGTAATAGTGGGGAGAGGCCGCCGCCGCCGCCGCAGCCGGTTGTATACACACACATACGCACACACACGGGACGGTATAGAGAGAGAGAGAGAGAGAGAGAGAGAGGACTTTTTGTCGGAGAAATTTTTTCTTCGAGCTTTCTCGCCTTGACGAGTGGAAGATGAAGATGAGTGTGCTTGGTGCGTGTGGGTTTGGATGTATATAGGTGTATAGTGAGTGGGAATTCATGAGGGTAATTCGATTGGGATAAGTGAGCGATGCGTTGATTTTATTATTGCCATTATGAGGAAGGGGAGAAGGAGGTACTAATGGACACACGTATAGGAGCTTGCGGAGTTAGTCGCACGGAAATTTCTCGAATTCGTGTATACACCTGCGCGAAAGTCGCACTTCAAAGATGGAAAATTTCTTTTTCTCCTTGCAAAGAGAACTCGAGTTGATTCGGGATACGTACAGAGCTTGAGCTCGAGTAACGAGATAATTGCTAAAAAAATTCTGTAGCTCTCGAATAATTTTCGTCGAAAGCTCACCGAGAGAACAATGAAACGGCCTAAGTGTAGATGCGATAATTTCGCTTTAAGTTGTATACGCAAACGCGCGAGATCCTTTCTAAAATTTTTTTTAAATCACACGTCATGCCTCGGCTATATTCGTTCCAGGTGTGCTTTATATACCAGAGCCGAGCCAATTTTAAATGTATACTTTCACGCGATGTGTCGTCTATTCATATACCTGTAAACCGCACACCCCCCCCCCCTCTCTCTCACTCTCGGCGTTATGTATTTAATCAACACCGACTAAAATCATGCCGTTTCACACCATCCGTATATCACTGCGAAAGCACAGGCTCGAAAGCACATACGATGCTATCGCGGCTTGTGTGTAACATTCAACTTGAGCCGCGATTCTCCGAGTTCAAGGTTTTTTTTTCCTCTTCGGTTTCTCGGGCTTTGAGCGACGAAAAAAAACGCAGCACGTTCGAGCTCTCCACACGGGTAGAACTTTCTGCCGTACCGCCTTTGTTCTCTACGTAATTATGCAGCCGCGACGTCTATATATCGATTCTCGCATAATCGGTCTATAGAGTCCGCTCGTTCTGTGGCTATCTGCCGTTACGGAGAACGCGTGTCTGTGCGCGGTAGATTGAAGCACGACTGATTGATGGGGATCCGACGCTGCGAAAGTTAATTTTTCGCGCAAAAACGCAAAGCTTTTTCCTTTCACGCTCGACGGATACGATTTCACCGAGAGACGAAGCACGCCGGCGCATTGAATAAACTCGATATCGAATTCAGGGCGATGCAGGTCGCATCGCTTTTTCTCTGGATCAAAGCTGTACGAAGCTGATGGCGTAGCGAGAGCTTGCAGTTTGAAATTGGCGCGCTTGATTAAGCGTCGGCCGCCAATTAGTGGACCAAGTGTGATTGATTATTGCGATCACAATCGCGCCCGCGTCTACCCCAATTCCGAAAGAATTGCACAATAACGACAACCCCTTTGTTTGCATATAATACACATCGTACACCATCAAAAATTCAATGGGTAATTGTATGTTTTAAACAATTTAAAATTTTTCTATTCTCACAATCATCGATAGTTGGTGAAAATCAGGCATGTATTGCTGAAACGTATATAAAGCTCGCGCCCAACTACACAGCGAGTGCGTATAGCTCCGAAATCTCGGGGAACGACTCCTCGTCGAACAAATTTTTTCCCAATTAGCGAATCGCGCATCAGCCGCCGATAGCCGGCTTTTATATAACAACGCGAAACCACGCGAGCTTTCAAGCCCACCAGCTCACCTTCGACTATAGTGAACAAAAAGCTCGCGCGCTACCGGTATACACTCTCTCATCTCGCCCCGAAAAAAGAGCGTCGACTATGCGTCGTCATCGCGTCCCTAATGGATTTTTCTCGTTCGTCAAGAGGCAGACTCCACGGTGCAATATACACTTCCGCGACTGTTCGCGTGTAGGTGTGCTCGGGGGAGAGCTTGCGATTTTGTATTTTTTTTTTTTTTTTAAAGAACGATAAATTGCCGAAGAATGTGCAACACATCGAGCAGTACGTTTGAATTTTCTCTCGGCATATGCGCGCGGACGCGAAAGCTCGGAAACGAGGCCATCCGGAAATTTAACTGCTTCCGGGACTGATTGGACGATCGCGTGAGTGATGGGCCATTTGACGGTTTTGCGTGCAGGGGATGATTGCGGAGAAACGAGCTCTGCCGACGTTGCGGAGGCTACATGACCATTTGTCGAAGGCATAGAGAGAGAGAGAAAGAGAGAGGGAGAGAAAAGGGCGAGTTTTACGAGCGCTATACCGCCAGAGAGATTTACCGCGAGACTTTTTTTTATTATATTTCAGATGTCTGTGCGGTTTCTCTCTCTCTCTTTCTCGTTCCCTCGCGACTTTATGGTAAAGGGGGTAAAGCTGTTTTTACGCGTCAGGTGCTCTCCGCGAACTTTGCTCCTGTAAAATTAAATTAGCCGGCGAGAGAAGGGAGGGGCTTATTTTTATACGCTTACGCGATTATGGCCGCTTTTACATAACGGCGAACGCGTATAATGGGTCTCGCCGCGCGAGCGAGTTTACTGTAATACACGCGCGCAGCGTTCGTTCCGAGATTATCAATTTTTATAAATTTTCCCGGAAATTATCGAGCATTTCTATGTATGCTGGCGTGTTTATAACCGAGCGTATGTCTGAGGGAACAGCCGCTGTGTAATCAACGGTTATTTACGACAGCGCAGATCGAGCCGAGAGGGAAAATATAATGAACGCGTTAGAGTCACGATAAATCAGTCTAGGAGCCGCAGCGCACGAAAAAGAAGCGACTAATTCCGAATAGACGCGGACGTAAATGCGCGCGCGCACACAGCTCGAAGACAAACAAGGCGCTGGCCATGCCAAAATACATTATGCAGCAGTATATATAAGTACCTCATTCGCTGGTCGTATGGATAATCCGCAACGAGACCTTAATAATCCGTCTGCCGGGGGGAGGGTTGGGAAAATAACGCGAATTTCCCGCGTCGCCGAGCAAGATCACTGCTGGGAACGAGATAAGACGCGCAAAGGGGGGAGGGGGGTCGTGGAAGGGGAGGAAAGTGAAACGTGCCACGTGACCGCCTGGAGATAGCGAATGTGTCGTATATAAAATCTCGGTTGTTTATACGTTTCTGTGCGTCTGTATGTAGGCACGTTTTCTCAATTTCTGTGTAGTCTCGTATAATACCAGTGAAAAAAATGTTATACCAATGAAAAAAGTGCCTCTAACGCACCTCGTAACAATAATCGGCAATAATCGACGTACAGTCGATTGTGTTTTCTCGATATATACGTATATACCGGAAGTCGATTTCGCTCTCCAGAAAAAAAAAATGAGAATACAGCCACTAGGCAATTCATCCCTCTCGCAAACACAATCGCAGACATGCTCTGAATGAGACAAGCGAAATGTGGGTCACGGGGGTTGTTACGCGCTCCGCACAGCGGGCCAAGTTCGAGCCGCGGGAGAAAAACGCCTACCCATCGACTCCGAAGCCGCGCACTTTGGAACAGGGTCTCGAGGGCTTGTGCCCACAGGACTTTTTCTCGCGAACCGAGTTGCGCACATATCGCGGACTTTCCTTTCCTTCCTTCCTTCCTTCCTTCCTTCCTTCTTTCTTTCTTTATTTCGTTCTGCCGGGGATCGATGCAGCGTACGTTACACAATCTCGAGTCTCGAGCTCCTAATTGGACGGCTCGTTTATCTTATTGGAAAGAGAGCGATGAGCCGTGTAAATTAAAAAGTCGCTCGCCGCACCGGCGAGAAGCTCATCTCGCACGAAGACGAATGTATAATTGTTTACGCGAGCGCGTATAAATCAGCGCGCGTAAAGAGGAAACGGAGCTCCGATCCGCGGGCTGGAGACAGAGATCTTTCTAGACGAGAAACGCGTGCGGAGAGCTCGGAGTGTGTGTTTTCGAATCTATATATATAGTTAGCAGCAAGCGCGCACGTGCACTCTGTACGCAAGTCCAATCGGACAGGAGCGTTCGATCCTCGCGGCCGTTGCGCAAAGTCCTGGCGTCGGAAAGGATATACGCGATGCTGTGGGCGAGAGAGAAAACAAATACGGCTGGGTTGGGTTAGGCTGTGCTCACATTGTCAGAGGGGAGCGTTTCGGAACAGTCGAAACAATCGACTCGAGAAGTGACGTCATCTCTGCTGTCGTCGCAAAATATATAATTATAGCCCGGGAGGGGTTCCGCGTTATAGCCGCATTGCTCGACTCGCCCCCTTGTATACGTATAATACGATTCGATCCGCGAATCGCCTCGATGTACGTATATATATATATATATATATGTGGGCTAGAAAAAAACAACGAGGAAATCTGACGATATCGGGTCTTCTATTTGTGTGGGCTATCGAGATATTCTCGTAGCGGCTTGCCAACCGACACTCGTACGCGTACACGCGGCCGAAAGCTCCTTTCGGCACGACAGCTGCAAAAATAAAAGGCTCGCCAGTTAAATTTAAGTAGTAACAGTCAAATTCGGTCGGGCATTCATGCTTAATGAAATTCCGATCGTTATATCGAGCGCCTCTGTGCGGCTATCGCGTTGCTCTCGCTCGGCGCAAAGGCCAATCGTTAGATTTATACTCGTTATTTGGCGAACAGCTAACGAAGTGCGATTGTGCAGCACGTGCGGATGCCCGCGCGTTTAATCGGGAATGCGCGCTTCGCGTACGCGTGAATTTACAATGTTCGCGGCTCCTCGACCCGCGTGCGACCTGATTGTCTCTGTCGATCGAGAGGCTAATTGACGCTCATAAGCAATTACCTCGGAGGTATGCTTGTCCGTAAGGACAATGGGACTGAATTTTTTTTTTTTTTTACTCTCTTCTACATCGCTGTGCCCTACATTTTGAACGAGATTCTTCCCTTTTTCTCTTTTGTTTGCGCGAGAACCATTCAAGCGCCACATAACGCTCGCAATCGAACGAGGAATTCATTAAATCATTAAAGTGAAATTCATCCCCGCGAAAACAATTTTATGGATTTTGCAGCTAGTGCGACGTCATTAAGTTTAGCCTTGAGTCGCTCATTTGCCAAAATGCTTTCAACGTCTTAAGCCACTTTTCGTAAACAGTATATGGTTATCGATTTCCCAACAACTCCGATTTAATTATTAAAGCATCGACTTTAATTCCTTACACGCTCACGCAGTTACACCACTTGTTATTCCGCAAATGTCTAATTTATTCCGCTAAATAACAAATATTGAGTAATAATAGTACTCAGAGCTTTGCGATGCAGTAAAATAATTATAAAAATTTTGCGTAAAATTCAGCTATAACACAATGCATATTATTATTATTAATATTATTTATTTATGTTTATTTATACATTAATATTATATATTTATGTTTATTGAACAAACCTTACGCAATGAGCGTAAACTTCTTTACGCGTTCGCAACTCCCAGCAATAATTATATTCATTCGAACACGTGCAAACACGTGCGCATAATTTTTTCCGTGTGCAGGATACCAGTGTAGGTGTTAAATATTAACGATCTTCGCCAAAGTGCCAATTAAATAATAGTGCAATTGTGCCACGGGGGACCAAAGGTTATCTTCCGCAAAAATCAATATGAACATTACACAAGTGAACGTGTAACCCGCATGCATATAACACCCATACCGTAATTACGATCCCAAGCTCGATTACCGCGCTCTTACGAAACGAAACTCCATCTACAGCGACGTTGCCGCGTTACGTTCACAATTTTTTTAATAATCGTTAATGTTGCACTGCGATCCCGTTTTCGCTCGGTCCCCGCAGCAGCGACGGCCGTAAGTACACCGTCTTTCCGGATAACAAGCCAACTTCCTGCGCAGCCCTTTAAAAAACTTCTTTCGCCCCATCGTGATTAAGAGAAGAGAAAATAGAAGAAGACGAGCAGCCAGAGTTGTATACCCGTAAACCATATGAAGGAGGCTTAAAGCCGGGTTGGCTCTTGCGCGAGATATCGCGAAACCGGCTGCTCGTCCAGCGGCGGGACGGGGGAGGAGGAAGGGGTGGGGGTTGCACAGAGAGCGCGCAGTAGAGAGAATGAGAGAGGGGGAGAGGGAGAAGGGGGAGGCGAAAAAAGAGCGCCGCGCGCCCTCGACACCTGCAGTAGAAGCCTCGGCGCCGGCGAGGCGGCTTTACTCGCTCCTCCGTATACATAGTCTCCTCCTTCCTCCTTCATCGCTCCCTCCTCACACTTTTCCGCGCAGAGCCGCCGACACGTGCGCCGCTATACACAAGTCTTCCCCGTAGCTTTTTCATACCTGCGGCCGCGCGCGTTGTTCTCTCGTTGGGGGGAGCTTTTTCTCTTCGTATGTACGACACGAGGCGCGTGCGGGGGTGTGCAGTGCGCGACACGAGTGCTAGAGAGAGATATGCCTTGTTTACGGGAGGCGAGAATCGTTAGGCTCGAGATTGATTCCGCTGGCTGCGGTCCGCTTGGGCTGGCCGATTTATGAGGGGATTGGCTGGTTCGTTGATTTTTTTGAATTTTCGAGCGACCTTGGAGCCGCTGTGTATGCGTTGCACAGCCGAAAGTCGTTGTTGCGCTTCGGGAGGGGTGGCGAGAGCGAAGCTTCGTTCATTAGCGCACTGCTACGCGGCAGCGACTCGTTATTTTTTTTATTCTTTGTATTCGTCGCGAGGAGAGGCGCGTGTATAGAGTTTCTAATGAATGGAGCGTGACGTCAAAAACGAATCGGGCGATGCTGGAGGGAGCTTCCTCGGAGCGCTCTCGAGCAACGACGTGGCTCGCTTTTCGTCCGTTCACTTGGAAAATCATATTTTTACTCTCTCTCTCTCTCTCTCTCTCTCTCTCTCTCTCTCTCTCTCTCTCACCCTTTCTCTCTCCCAGTGCCGCGCCGGCGATAAAGTTGTGCCGACTGTATATAGTTTCTTTCCGAAGAAATTGAGAGTAAGAAGCGAAGTAAGAAGACGCGAAACTCCGAGAGTAATAAGTTGCGCGTGTAATAATTTGAAAGCCGTTAAAACTGCAGTGGCGACGCGAGGAAAAGTTCGAGGGGGCGAGGGCAACACTTTTGAAAATTAAATTTACGTCGCGCGCTATACTGCCGCGAGTGCACAATGCAGCTGTTGAGCTCAAGTGCAATCTTTGACGATTTTGCGCAAAGCTCTATCCCGCAATAATTTCTTCGCTCTCCCTCGTGTCCTTAAACTGACTGCGCGGCACTGTATACCGTCGCGCGGGGAATCAAACTTGCGTCTCGTTTGTTCGCTACACTTTTTTTCTCGCAGAATTGATAGCCATCGCGTCGTCGGTGCGAGCGATAAATTTCCCTTTTATATACGTCTGCAGTCTTGTAACTGCAGACTTTTATACGCAGATATGCGCTGCAGTCCCTCGTAAATTCGACGTTCGAAAAAAAAGCTCTCCTCGTCCCTCCGGCGCGAGGCGCGGCAACGAATCTCGTCGCTCTCGCTCGCTCCTATTATCTTCTTCTGCCGGAAACGCAAAACGATGCGCGCGTGCACGAGAATTCCCTCGCGTGCACGTGCGCATCGTCGGAAGTTTCCTCCGTAAAGCTCCCGTTCGTGAAATATTTTTCCGCGCACAGCGTTAAGTGTATGGCACCGGCCCGATTGTACGCAAGTCCGAATTGACGAGCGCGAGAAGGAGAAAAATGATCCACGTGCAAACGTCCGGTGGCGGTGGTGGACCGGGGCTCGCGTCGAGGAACAATAGCAATGGCAGCGGCGCTAGCGACAAGTGCGACAGGTTGAGGCGCAAGAGTCTCGCGTTTCTGGCGAATCTCTTCAAACTGAGACGACGTAATCATAATTGTCTCGCAGGCATGAGGATCATCGACGAGGAGAAGAGCAGCCAGACGAACGAGACTATCATGCAGCGATCACCGAGAATCGAAAATCCAGGTGATTATGCCTTGCATTAAATTCCATTGTTTTTTTTTTTTGTTGCTAACATCTATTACGATTATTTGAAAAACGTCTTTCGCATAAGAGTACACTTTTTAGAGTGTATATCTCGACTGCGAGCCACGGAAATTTAACTATAGTACATTTATTAAATGATACTGCTTTTCAAAATTCATTGGTTGCTTATTAAATTCTTGATTTTATTTTTATATTCGATATCGAGAGTTGCTGCGATAAAAGGTGTATGTAGTCGGAACCTCGTGCACCGGCAACTTTTTCCAAATCCTTTATTTTCAAGAGTTATTAGTTCCTTAAAATGTATGCATACAACATTCATTTCTCATTAAAACAAAGCCCTCGAAGCTTGACTAGACGTAGAGCAAAAAGAATGAGTAATTGGCTGAAACTCACCTTAACTCTCCTCAAGCCCTGCACTTATTATATTATTCGAGAGCTTTGGAAATCATTAAAAATGTAACGGCACGAATATTTCGATCGAGTTCTCTCCCCCTCTCTTTCTCTCTATCCAGCCATGTATATATCTATCTCCCTCTCGCAGGTGCGCTCGCAAATTCTCCTCGGAGCATTATAGACGAGCTCATTAAAATTTATTGAAACATCAGAGCAAGATGTGTAGCGCGAGCGAGAGAGAGAGAGAGAGCGAGCCAGGGCGAAAAGCCGTGCAAACGATAGCATCGGCTTTAATCTCTCTTTATGACTCACCGCACCGACAAGCCACGCTAAATTAATCCAGCTCTCGTGCGCACCCCTGACCTTCCGTGTATTCTGCCGACCCGAAAAAAAAAAGACGAAGAAACAACCTTCTCCCGCAACGAGGTTCCGCAGCTAACAAACGTATATACACGTGCGCGCGGCAGCGTTCCGTTCTGCCGCATTCCAATAATTCAGCCCTCGCTTTCCACGGCTGGTGTAACGCGCGTTACACGCACTTCCGCGCCGAGCGCTCGTTAAGACTCCTTGCCGCCGGCTTCTCACGAATTTCCCTCGAAAATTCACTGGATCCTCTCGGCGACCTTGACAGAGAGAAAGCTGTCGCAAGTCTAATTCGTAGGTCGCGTGCGCGCGACGAGCTACAGCCGCGTGTAATCGCGCGTCGCTCTGCACATAAATTGATAATTGCGGGGTCTCGCGCGACGGTCCGTTCTATTGTCCCGACGACTTGGGAAGTAGTCGGACGTGCAGTTGCCTGGCTGACGGGCGAAAAATTTCGCGCGAGCGTCGCGACGCCGCAATCTTAATCGTTCGTTCCCATCGAGAGAGAGAGAGAGAGAGAGAGAGAGAGAGAGAGAGAGAGAGAGAGAGAGAGACGCCGCGCTGCAACGAGAGTTTCGAAAAGGAGACGCGTGTCGAGAGGAAGTTGGGAGAAATCGATTGCACAGAGAGCTGTATTATAGAGGACGTACCTGTGTATATACGTACGCAGTCGCCCGCGCAAAGCACGAGACGATCCGAGGGCGTTTGCAAAACTCGCGTACGCCCACGAAATTATACCGTTATGTACATGATACATACGTATGCGCACGTCCTCGCTTAGCGATTCTTCTTGGCCGATTGACGTCCGTTCGATGTTTATAACGCTGATGTAATTGCGCGCGGAGCCAAGT
Organism: Philotrypesis tridentata; assembly: GCA_018906965.1. Taxonomy (NCBI): domain Eukaryota; kingdom Metazoa; phylum Arthropoda; class Insecta; order Hymenoptera; family Pteromalidae; genus Philotrypesis; species Philotrypesis tridentata. Next base: position 13,473,702 of record JACCIB010000001.1, read on the forward strand.
TACGAAAGGCGGAAAAGGCGGCGGACGACGAGCGCCGCGAAGTAATATCGTATATTTGGGGGAAGTCGAGAGGATACACCCCCTCGGGACGAGCTTTACTCCGCTTCCGACGGAGGAAAGTGTTGCACGGGGATGAATAGCCGACGCGCAGCTGATCCGCACAATATGGAATATCCCTTGATGGTTTTCGTACAGTATAATTTTTCAATCGAATTGATCTGCGTGAAAAATTTACGTATTTCGCCGGGATGATCCCCCGCATTAGGCGCGAATTACCCGTTGATCGAAGACAGTAGCTCTAAGAATACGTTTGGCATACTCTCTCTCTCTCTCTCTCTCTCTCTCTCTCTCCCCTCTGTCGTGGATTATTTAATCAATCGCGGGAGACGACCTTCGCCCCGCTAGAAAAGTTATCAGAACCCAGTGAATATAGTGCACTGCACGCCATCAGAAACACACTCACACACACCGGCTGAACAATTCCAAAATCGCATGCGATCAGCCGTCAAACTTCATATAACTCAGGCTCCAAGTCATAAGCTTCCCTCGTAGCTTTGAGCAAGAGCAAGTGTGTGTGTGCGTGTGTATGAGGGCGTCTGACGGCGAGGCGTTGAATCGTAATTCGACGCGGGAAATCGTTGGCCAAATTACGAAACTACGACCAGCCGTTCGCCGACTGATGATACAGCCTCTTTGTTATGCAGCGCGTCGCCTCACGGGCAAATTGACTTCTGGTTATAGACGTTATTTTATTATAGTATATAGGAGGCTTGATTGTGCTTTCGGCGAGATGCTGGGAGGGGGATGGCTTTGAGCTCGAGCGGTAGCGATTTGCTCCTTTCGGTAAATTCGCACTTCCGCGGATGCGAGAGAGAGAGAGAGAGAGAGAGAGTAAGAGCGCTTTTAAGCGAGCTTTCCCGCAATTACTATGGATATGCATGAGTATTTGAATATTTAACGTTGAAATTGAAATTTTTCTCCTTGAGCATGTATAGCTGTATAGACGAGACAAATATTTTTTAAATCATTTTACGACATTTTCGACAATCGAACAGAAGTGCAGATTTGCAACAAATAAATTTTCAGCTTCATTATTTAGAACCGTAGAGAATGCGATAAAAATCTTATCGAAATATTGTGATTCAATATGAATATTTCATTGATGCGTATGCGGGAAAATCATTTTTCTTTCGTATTGTACAAGTATATACAATTTTCCATTCTCTGCTCCGACCCTCGCGCATAACAAAGATAATCGGATACGAATTTCACCCCGAATTTTATTGAAATTATACGGCATTCGAGGGAGTAACTCGATCGTATAATGCACATACATATACGGAGATACGCCGACGAACAAAGTGAATAAAGATTTTTAATTTATTCGCGTGTATAAATTCGCCTGTACCTTCCGAAATATTCGTCTCTCGATTAATGCAAACCAGATGCAAATCTTATTTAATCAGCATAGCATCCATTTGCATCAATTACCGTCTGCCCTCATGCATTATTAATCCCCCGCGAAAAATCGTGACTTGTGCATATCCTCGAGATAAATGACATGCACGCATCGCACACGATCGACTCGTATACCTTCAACTACACACAATTGCGCCAGTCACTATCCTTCGAAAGTTTCAATCGTTAGCCGTGAGACGGTGAAAGTTTTCGCTCGACCTTGGCGAGTCGAGCTTTTTTTTGGCGAAAAATTTGAAAACGCCTGTGTTCTAACCAGACTATACATATATATGTGTGTGTATATATGCGCGGAAAGTTTTTTCAGGTCAATAAATAAATTCGAGAAAATCCGTTGTTGCAACGGCGGCACACGAGTATGTATGCGTTTTAGAAAAGTTTTCCATGTGGAAAAAGGCAACTGTGGAGCTATGCCGCGAGTGAAAGAAAGTCGAGTTGGAGGTAGGTAGGAAGAGAGAGGAAGAAAAGGAGCGCGAATTTCCTTTATTTCACGTATAACCTACGCTCCTGAAGAATTCATGCGCTCGTGACGTTTCGCGCTCCCCCACATATATATACGAGCAAAGTTTTACAATCCAAAGAGAGACAAGAGAAGATACAAAATGAATAAAAGACCGCGGCACGTCTTCCGACTACAATACATATATATACGTCAAGTTGTGCAGCTTCGTTCGAAAAAGGAGAAAATTAAGCGCGCGAGACAGAAGAAAAGGGGCAAGTTTTTTCACCGCAACTGCTTTTGAATTCTCGGGTTTTTTTTTAAAGAGCGAAAGAGTGTATAACGCGCAGTTTGCCTAACCTCCATATTCGCGCGAGAAACGAGCGGGTCTCCGTACAGAGATATAGAGCGACTGAAAAAGCACAAATTTAGCGGCAAATTTGAATGTATGCAGAACCAAAAGAAAAATTCCGCAACTCAGCCCAAGCCATTAATTCGCCCCGGTATATACACGTGTAAACGCAGAAGCTCGGCTGGCCGTTAATCATGTAAATTCTGCAACATGACAACTTGAATTGCAGGCCTGCACAGCAGCAGCAGTAGCAGCAACGTCGTCGACGAGCCGACTAGTGGTGTGCAGTCACGTATCCCCTCGACCCTGAGCGTCACGGCCGTGGACGTAGCAGTGGCTTGCAGGCAAGCCGCCGCTGCGGCAGCGACTAATGGGGCCTCGCCCTCCCACTCGATCCTGACATTGACCCCCGGCAGGACCCGGAACATCGACCAGGACATGGAGGCGCTGAGGCTCAGTCGTCAGGATAATCCTTACTTGCAGGCGAGTCTATAAATCTCTTTGCATTTTCTACGTTACACCGGCCCACCTGCAGTTACGTGCATTAGTCATGCGCATGCCATCGATTTTCCGAGATCCCCCAGGCGCGATAGTGTAATTTGGACTGGACTCGCTCGGCCCGTTGAATTCGATCTTCGCGGAGCGACTGCGGGAAAAATAGCTCGAAAATGGTGTGCAGGAAATTCCAACGACGTTCCATTAGCCCCGTTTTAATTGCAAACGAATCGGGTTATGCGAATAATCTAAATCAGCGCTAATTGCGAACGAATCGGTTCCGACCCTATCCTTTTCCAGCGCATTCTGTACAGTACCTGATTCGCAATGTGCGACTCCGTTGCCGCATATTGCGAGCTTGCTGGACATTTTCCACGAACGTATTGCAGCCCCCATGATGCGACAAGATTAATCTGCGACAGTGCAGTACACGCTTTAAATACAATTAAGCACTATGCTCTTTGACGTGGGTACACGTAAGAACTTTCTATGCGAAACTCTCCGTTATTGGTTTTCGGATGTACAAGTCGTCGCTGCAGTGCATTATATTTGTATCTGCAGCTCGAGAGCTTAGCGGACGGCCATGTAATGCAGCCGATATATACATGCGCGGGAGAGTTTAATGCAGATTACTCTCGTTAGTTTCGAATAGTATACATTACTCGACTCTGATGCAGCAAAGTCGGCAGAGTCGTATATACATACAAAACTCAACTTTATATACCTTTCTCTTATTATACTGATGTATTGCGAGGTACATGCATATAATTGAAATCAATTAGTTCATCGAAGCATATATGTTATTTAATTCGAACAACCTTCCGTTCAATTAATTATATTTCCTAATTAATTAAACATTTAACTTGTAAACTGCTGCGAATGACGTATGCGTCTATTAAATATCCTCTTTTCTGAAAAAAGTGATGACCGGAAGTTATGAAGCCTGAAAATTAAGTTAACCGACAAACAAATATCCGATCTGAAAGGTGTCAAAATTTCAAAAATTTTCATTCCTATATATGAATATCAAAGTTTGTTTTTAATGTAATTGATTATATAAATTAAATATTGGCACAAAATTTATTTTTCTAATTACACATTCAAATTCAATTACATTTTCAAATTAAAAATGAAATTTTGTAGCATAATGCGACGGCAATGTTTGCATTAACCTCGAACGTATATTAAATTCAGGTACCAATTAGGTATAGCTTTCGCATAAAAAGGACTGCACATGTGAATAATGAGCTGATATGTAATAAAGTAATAAAGAAAAATAATTAATTAGATGCATAAAGCAACTTTCTGAATGTTAAATGAAGCGGGTGATATATTGAACGCGCAAAAAATAGTATAAAAAAATAGCTCTCTATTTTTCAAAAAAAAAAAAAAAATATTCATTGTTTCTCATCGATCAGTCTGTATATGCCTTTCTCTCGGATCAGAAAATAAGGCCAATCGTGATAGACGCCGGCTGTAGAAATAATTCATACTCGCGGCGGATTGCGTTGCGAGCCGAGCCAAAAGAATAGTCAGAACCGTTGCGGTGGTTTCCCTTTATTGTTCGTCCAACAAAGCTACTTTCTGGTACAAGGACTCTTGCCTACCCCTCCGAAAAGAGAGTCGGGGAGAAAAAGAATAAATAGGGGAGTTACGTAGCCGGGGCTTTGATTATGTAAAACTGGAACGATTCGTTAATTCTACAGCGAGGCTCTTTTGGACTGCGCTTATTTCGGAAAATCTCGCTTTTGCAAAGCTTGATTAAGGGTATCTCGTGTAGTCAATTTGAAATTCAAATTTCGCGCCATTGCGCGCAGCAGGCGAAAACACAGCATAAGTCATTCGCGCATGATTCACAGTGGAAATTAAATTAGAGTAATCAATAAGACAGTTTTTCTTACTTGGTATAATCTATTATTATTACGGGCCATAAGTTAAATACTTTTTCGGGGACCAAATTATGGCGCGAAATTCAAATTTTCATTAAATATTTCAAATCCCACCGAGTGTATAAAGCTTTAAATGCAGTAATACCAGTTTTGCTCGCTGAGGAATAGAATATCAGGAGACTAAGAGCCTCTGAAAATGGGTCTCGCGATGAATCGAACTGAAAAGAAAAATAAATGAGAATAGAGAGCTACCTCACAAAGTCTCATCTCAACCGGCAAAAGCCGCGAGCTAATCAGAGCAGCGGCACTTTCTCTCGTCAATAAAGCCTCGTTGGATGTCGCTCGATTCAGGGATTTCCAACGAGCCGCCGAGCGGCGATTAGCCCTTTTCTCGGTTACCCTTCGAGCGCATCCAGTTTAATTTGCTCGAATGCAAATAAGCGCGCGCCGCGCGATCTGTCGATACAGCTATATCGCAGCCTTGAGGGGCTTCGAGCCGTGAAGCCGCATCGAATTTTCGTCAGCTCTGTATACGTTTATATATATATAGCAAGGGATTCGTTCGTGTGGTTCTTTTGTCCCGGAGCCTTCTTGATGAGAATTCGATCGCCTCGGAATTCGAGTGATTTAGCACTGTCTCGAGGACTGATTTATTTTTTTGTGAATTGCAGATACTGGCGAGTAAGGAGAGCCTCATCGAACCGAGCGAGGAATCGGAATCCGATGATGCAATTCTCATGTCACAGGTGAGCGAATTAAGTGTGCACGATTATTAAAAAAAAAAAATAATTAGTCGAAGGCTCTGTGTGGCGTACACTCTGTGAGAGCTTTTTGTTCGGAGTATATTTGTGAAGATTGAGGAACTGTTTTACGCTTCCTTGAAAATGATAAATAAATATCATAAATAAATGTATACACCTAAATTCCGTGTTATAGTCTAAGAGAAAAATCTTGTCTTTCATTATTTAGCTAACATTTAACAAAGTTTGCACCTTAGTTACAAGACACTTGAATAATGCACCAAAATCATGCGTAATTCAAATGCCATTCCAGGAGATGTTTGTAAGTAAGCTTCAAGCTTTGTGAGATTAGTGAATCTAGTTACGCAATGTAGGGCAACAACTTCATGGTTTTTGAATGTACCGAAATGAAATGGTGTTATAAGTACATTTTTAAAGTTTAATACAGTGGGATGAGTTATAAAGTAATATGTATTTAATTGCGCTAGAATAATAACTTGAGGATGCGTCAAACTTGAATTTAATTAATGGATATTCTATTAACTTTGTTTCAAAGAAAAGCTAAGCAACTTCTCGTGTCTGCAAGCACGAAATTCGAATTTTCATTGTTACTCCCCAACTTGATTTAAATTTGAAAGTATACTTCCATTCCGTTGTTCAACTCAGCTGTGATTCGTGAATGACGAATTCCTTCTGCCGCAGGAATTCGGCGACACGGACTCGCTGACGCTGGCGCAGCTCCACGAGCACATGGTGAGGAGCCCACCACCGGCCTCCTGGAGCCGAACACCAATGTTCCACTTTCCCCACCTACAATCTCAGCCGCAACAGCAGCCACCGCCGCAGCACAGGACCACCTCGCCGAAATCGATGCTGCACCGCGACGAGCAGACCAAAAGCGACGGCGAGATCAAAGGTACGAGCGCCAATTATCAATTCCAGAGCGAAGGGGAGGGGGGAGGTAATCGAGTTGTCGCTGGGCTTATTTACAAGTTGCAGACTGTCATTGGAATAAATTTCTCTGACCGCTGCGTTATATCCGCGCGGTTTTATCGAATAGAATTTTTACGCTTTCTCACGTGTCGGCTTGCCTATATGTCGTATTTCAATGAAAAAATGCACTTTTCTTTGGTCTAGAAATCGAAACAATATTTTTAAAGCTAGAGGTTTCGGACCGATTAGACTTTCTTTTGTGAGCCGAAAGATAGTCAAAAGTACAGAGGAACATGGGAAAAATTACTAATAACCATTATTTCTGAGCCATTTTACGCTTTTTTTACAGAAAATAACAATTACGAATGTTCCCGAGGCATCAATATAATTTCGAATAACACTAGAATAAAGTATTACAAAAGAGCTTTACTTTAAAAAAAATATGACAAGTTTCGATGCTCTGATCAAAAGTTATGCCCATTAAAAAAAAAAAAAAATCATAAAAATCCGAATAGCCAATTTTTTCTTTTTCCTCCATATGCCTCCCCACGTTAAATTTTCATATTCTATATTTCCCATGTTCCTCGGCATTTTTCATCACCTTTTGGCTTACAGAAAAAAGTCTAATCGGTCCGAAACCTGCTCTAGCTTTAAAAAAACTTGTTTCGATTTCTAGACCAAAGAAAAGTGTATTTCTTCATTGAAATTCGACATGTACCGCACACATTGCGCAATGAAAATTGATAACGAACGAATCTAAATGCAAAAAGCGCATTCGTATCCTCGTCCGAGTTTACGCACACACACACACACACACAGACGATCTCGCAACGGCACGTGCAACGGTCGTACACTACAGCGGGTTGGGTTCATTTACAAAACAAAAATCGATTCGCGACACGTGCAAAATATCGCGCGCTTATTCGGCCGAAAAAATATTCGATATTATCCCTTGTTATATAGCTTGAAGCGCGTCGCGGCGGGGAAACGAGAAATAAAATAAAGAAAAGACAAAACGCCTCGGCCACGCGCGCGCGCACGAGCAAGTCCCAATTAATTTCAAGCCCTCGTCGCGCAACCTTCGCCGCGCTCTCTCTCGGAAATAATTAAAAGAGAAAAAGCGCGCGACGAGCCGTCTTCTCTCTCTCTTCTCGCTCGCCTTTCTTCTCCGCGCGCCTATCTCGAGTGCGGCCCGCGCGCCGCGGATCCTCGAAAACTCGCCGCAGGTGCCGTGCATACATGTGCAGGAGAGCCGGCTCACGTGCGCGCGGCAATTACGTAAAGTGAATCGTGCCCTCGACCTTGCCGAAGATGATGATGTAAGCCACTGCTGCTGCTGCTGCTGCTGCTGCTGCTGCTGCTGCTGCTGCTATACTGCTGTATATACAGTCGCGTCCGCCGCCGCGGCGCGTGTGTGCATATACAAAAGATTTATCGATTTCCTATAGTTTTCAAAGCGACGAATATGTATTAATCTCTCTGGGGAAGTGTTTCGGGGTGGGAAGGGAGGGGGGAGGGACGACTCGATGATTTGATGGATTGCCGTGAGCCGAACCGTTCGATTCCGGGCTCCTGCAGGCAATGAACGAAGACAAGCTTATATTACACGATGTAGGCGGGATTATCGCGATCGCGCGTATATATGTATGTATACATATACATGCTCGTGCAGTCGTCCATCCTTTTACTCACTATGCATGTACTCGCGTCGCGATGAAATTCGTTCGATCGAGCTTTATTGCTCGCTCCGCGCGTATAATGCGGCGAGACCTGATTAATTCATTGCTTTCTCCGGAGGGGGCTTTTTTAATCGAATTTCGTCGAATAGTTTGAGAATCGAATTGATAAGCTGCTATATATATTTCAAGCTGTATATACAATGTGATAATGCACTAAAAAATATTGTTTTTTTTTTTAAGTCAACTAATTTTTTTTTTTTACTTTTTTCCTACGTGGAATGGGATGATCGAAATTCAATTTGGAATCTAATCCGATATTCGGCAATAGCACCAGATTTCCTTCTGTTGAACTTGTTTTAATTGTTCGATTGTCATTTTCTGATTCAAGACTACGAATTTTACAAAACTAATTTCATGTTATGGTCCCGATAAATCGCCGATAATTTTTAGCATTTCGTATCGCGCATTCTCGAAAATCGTTGCATTCGCGCTATCTCTCTCTATATTACCGTCTTTTAAGACTGCTTTCAGTTTCAAAATTTAACTATTCTTTAAACTATAACATATAATTCTGCCAGTGCAGTTAGCGGCTGTATATTGAGCGCCCGCGTGAAGCCATTTCCCGCGAATTAATATCGCGCTGTTTATTATCGAGGTATATACGGGAGAAGTTTCATTTATAAAAATGACCTAGATTCGAAAGTAAGTCGTGGGAGGGCGGGGGGGAGGAGAGGGGTAGCGATTAGCATGATTAGATGCATTGAAATTGACTTTCCGCGCTGCGCAAAGCACGAGAGAGCTCGAATTCATCGGTGTCACTCGGCGGAGTGTATAGAATATGAAATAGTCGATGTACTGGAGAGATGCGCGCGCGGTTTGTTGCGCGCCATATATACACCATTCGGTATATACGGATGATGTTGCGCGCCGAGAGGCGTACGAGTTGCTGCAATCTCCGCGTCTATTACAGAGGCAATTTCAAAGTCGAAACTTATGCAGCGCCCGAGAGCTTTGTAATCTATTCCGTAATTTTGCCCCCTAATGCAGCAGCCTCGTTACCATTATAGAATTGGAGCAGGTTCGTTCGCGGAGTCAGTTTTATTGGCGCTATTATGCGCGCAAATGCGCCATATAGAACTTTATTATTGCGGAGACGCCGAATGCGCGTCTATTGGAATATCGATTCGATGTGCCTGCGCGTCGCGTAATGCGTAAATTAATTACCGTATACACAATCGTTTCGAACGAGGTTTCGAAGGTGCTACTGCACGCAACGCGTGTACAGATTATACTGTACATTTACACACACACACATATGTGTGTGCATATCCATCCTATTTCGGAAACAACCCACCCGAGCAAGCCACAAAAAATTTTCTTGAAGGTACACCTACCAGACCTGATTTTTCTCGTTCCTTAGGTCATTCTGAAAGAGAAAAACCTCGCGTACATGGTCGATCGAAGGGTATACTTTTTTCCGGAGCAAAAACGACTCAAAAAAACGAGATATAATTCACAAAAAAAAAAATTTATAGCTTTTTCTCTCCGAAAACTATGGACTTTTATAAAAATTTTATTAGAACAATAATTTTTTCAGATTTTTAAATGACGATTAACGAAATTTCGATTTTTTTAAATTTTCGAAACAAATCAAAAATTGTGTCCGATCAATCTGAAAAAATTTCAGAGCATTCTTTGATGAATTTTAAGTCATTATTGTTCTGGCAAAATTTTTATAAAAGTCCATAGTTTTCGAGAAAAAAAAACTATAAGTACTGTTTTTGCGAATTATTTCTCGTTTTGAGTTGTTTCCGAAATAGGATGGATATGCACATATACGTATATATGTATACGAATCCCATTGTAAGGCAACGAGATCTGCGGCAATGAGAGTAAAATGATTTTTCCAGACCGGCACTCGCACACCTTCTCGCTGCTGAATCCAACGCCGATACGCTCGCTCTCGGAGGTCCGGCGCATGCACCGCTCCGCCGAGGACAGCGTGCAATTGATGTCGTCGGAGTGAAGAACTGTACACCGCTGAGGGAAAGAGAGCCCCTGCGACCACCGCGCTTCTTTCACCCTCGCCTCCTCCGCAATACACACACACACACACAGACACACTCGCACATATCGTGCAGTGATGTGCGGCCCGGAGATTCTATACCTTCACCCCCCCCCCCTCTCCCTCCGCCGCCCGACGCAGAAGGAGGCGAGATGAAGACGAGTGACTTTTTCTATACGTAAGTATAACGGAGAGAGCGTGTGCGCGTGTGCTTGCGGCCGTTATATTGACCGTTCGTTCTTCCTGCGCGATTGTCGTTGCGGCGAGACGTCGTGCGAGAGGTTTTTTTTTTCTTTGTTCCTTGCGCATATAAGACGAAAGGGATTTTTCGAAAGCGAGATTGTAGTCGTTGTGACGCTCGACGCGAGTGCAATGCACTTCGCCGTGTGCGTTTCTACGAAACTCGAGAGAACAGAGAGAAAGAGAAAAAAAAATGATTTTGTTTGTTGTTGATGAAGAGTGTATTGGAGGTGCGGCACGCGCTGAGCGCGGCCATATAAACTGATGTATTGCGTAGCGAAAAAAACATTGTGATTCAATTGTCGACTGTCGACGTGAAAAGTTTTACTGTCTGCGTTTTATGCTTTCGATAGGGAGAATGTGCGCCTCGCGATCGAGGCGCTGACTACATATACGATGATACTTTTTGAATTGGAGATTATTTCGGTTGAAAGCTGCGGCGATACTCGTTTCTCGATGTGTGACAGCGTACGTCAAGACGATTGTCTCGAGTTTTCGTTACGCGCTCTTTAACTTCTTGTTTTTTATAAGTTGGGTCGTTTATAAATGAGTTGATGAGTTAGACGATTGCATTTATTGTTGAATAACTATTGTCAGTATTTCTGTTCGTTTCATTGTTTTAAACGAATTTCAATTTTCATGTATACACGCGTGCATTTAATCAATATAGTAATTTTGTTATTTATGATTCAGTTATTGTTTGTACGCTGTTACTCGGTGTCCTCTTTTTCGTGGATAAAATACTCTGTTACGCAAATTAAACAAAGTGTCTCCAGCTAAACAGAAGAGCAGCGCGTTGTCTAGAATAGGAAATTGCCTTTAGCCTGATAAATTACGATTATTATGGTTATATATGATTATATACTTATTACTTATATTGTATGAAGCATTTTTAAAGTAGGTGTCTCTCGAGTCTTTCGTACAATTGTAACCGGGCCTATATGGATTTCCGTCTAATTCTCATCGGTTATTACAACGTACCTATAGAGTTTTAATTAACAAAAAGTCGAAGCGCACTCATTGAATCGAGTGACAATATTATTTACTTCGCGTATATATGTATATGAAGAATTGAAGAAAGTATTGAAACGTTCACATTTGTGGTACATTAAAAAATATCGTAAACATTCCGTAAGTTATATGGTAAGGAAATTATTGTAAAGAGTTTGTAAACACATCGTTACTTTCTTACAGGATGCCTGTATAAGAACGATAATTTAACTCAACAGTCGCAATTTTTAAACATTCATTCAGAAATTTCTTCGATAGTGTACATACAACAATCTTGAAAGAAAAATCGATGATGTTTGATTAAAGAAAAATCAGCATTGCCATTAAATCGTAACATATAGCGAGTATCAATGTAGATGTTAACTAATTGCGTTCCAGTGTGCAAGCCTTCGAGGCAAACGCAATGTTAGCGCAAATGGAAAAGAGAATCGATTCCAACTGTTCAGCTTTTCTTAATCAACCTCAATCACCCTTTCTCGAACTGTTAGCCGAAATACAAATACTTGTACACAGCTGCAGTATATACATTATACATATATACCAAACTTTTATCAACAGCATTTCGTATGAACACTTGAATCCCAAACATTTTTCAACGATATTTTTGTAAATTCTATATTTTTTCGGATAAGAAAAATAATACAACTCGCCCGATCGCATTTTCCGATGACAACGCAAACTATTTTTCTAGAGAAAACAAAAAAAAAAACTAAATGAACCGATAGATGAAAGGCAAGGAAAAGAAACTATATGTAGTATCAGGATCAGCGATCGAATTTAGCAACGATCTTTTCCAGTTTTTAAAGTCCTTTCGACGACGAGGAAAAATTCCTTTTTACTCAATCATAACGCGTTCGATTTTCATGTTCTTCAAATTTATCGACCATATTATTATGCTTAAAGCATATATATATAAATGTGGGTAAAAAAATAATGTTACATTAACAGAAAGAATCAACGCCGTCTAGGTATACTTTTCTGTCTGAAGCTATACTGAATAACTGTATTCACATCGCTCCATCTCTTTTATCTCTCTGCACTTTTACCGAAAACTTCGCAAAAGCTCAGTTGGAATGGGAAAGTATGCGAAAACAAAAAAAATCACTACTATTTACTGGTCTCTGGAACAGATTATCGATTCATGATAATCATGCAAACTATATCGAATTATACATATATTATTGCAGAGTTTTCCGAAAAAGGCCAAAGTGTTAAGAGAACGATACGAGGGAGATAAAACAAAAAGCAAAGATATATTGTCCAATTCATTATGCGTGAAATCAGAGTCACGATTATAAATTGGCCATTATTCTACATAAATTTGAAGAAATGAGAGATTATATATGAATATAGTTAGAAATACAAAAAAACATTAAAATCTGTATGTAAATATATACATAAATACTATATACACTGATGACAGGAATAGTGAAGATTATATGCGAAGAAACTTTTCTATAGGTAATCGATAAAAAAAAAAATAATTACGAAAGTTGTCTAGAATGAAAATATAAAATATGAAGAATGAAATTTAAGAGACAAATAACTTTACAATCTAGTCATCCAGCTATAAACTAAATGAATGACGCTAAGTACGAGTATTGCAAAAATACGAAACGAAGCATGAACCAAAAAAAATATATTCCCTTATTTTTCGTTAGATTTTATTCCCCCGCATTTACATTGTAGCTTATATATTTGAATCTATATTTGAAGCATATATATACAATATACATGTATATTATTTTAGAACTATAAATAATAGAAGTGATCTTTACATCTATTATTTATATGACATTCTCTTTATGTATTTGAGTGAGAAAATTGAAGGCATAATTATTAATTGAAATCCTTAAAGCGAGGCACAAAACTAATCTATATCAATTACAAATTTACGATTGTGCACCTTGTGCGAACCACGTAAAATAAGAGGGTATATCCAGAATTTTAAGAAATTCTCAAAAGCTTTGGATAATCGCAATGTTGTTGGTATGTTTACTGAAAAATTGAATATTTTATTAAATTGTTTACATGCAATGATAGCTTTGTGTGTACCGAAATTATATACATATATTATATTATTATGTATAATTGAAACTATATATATTTTTATCAATCTTGAAATTTTTAATCGTAAAGTGTACAAATATATTCTATAATTATATATCATTATCCAATGTTGAATTACATTTTTCGACTAAGGAATACTGTACGATTTTAACGATGGAATGCTTAAAATCCGTACTTTTGATCAGCCTATTTTCATGAAATTGGTTGAATATCAATTAAGTAATGCTAAAAAGTAATATTGATAACGATAATACTCCTCTGATATATTGATGAACGATAAAAATTATGAAATTTAAATGGAACGATTAAAATGATTGTTCTTAGTGCCTAGATTCGATGATTGCGTACATTATCGTATAATTATAGCTTCTTAGCCGAGCATGAAATGTAACAAAAGCTCACTGGATGTATCCTCTTAAATACTGACAAAGGCCTATGCACACACGTGGATGAAGAAAACATTGTCGGATGATTATTAAAAAGTAATGCACAAAAAGCTAAATTGCATTTGCAGTCATCTGAAGCGTAGGATATATCGTATCTTTAAGTTTTAAAAATAGGACATGAAATATAATAAATGTTTATTATACAGGGTGCTCTAAGTATACTTATAAAAAATTGTTCATGAAGAAAATTCACCCAAAATCGTGTTGCTCGTCTCTGGACGAATCGACGCTATATAAAATACATTGTAATACACTGCAAACACAGAGATTGTTGAGTTGTTCAGTTTATGAAAATAAAAAAATAATAATAACAAATAAACAAATAAATAATGCAGCGTATTGTATCGAAGCTGTAAGCAATGAAACATAATTTCAGCATTTTGATTAATTGAAAGTAAACGTGTAAACGCATGAGTTTGGATAAAGTTTTGTGCAACTCGAGCTGATAATATACACATGTATCGCCGTATTTGTCGTTGATGACATACGCATGATCTAGCGCAGTATATTGTATAATTGTAAAGCGTTTTGTAATTTAACGTGATCCGTACGTCGTACGTTCGAGAGCTATTCGATCGTAACGTATTCGTTAGCCTTATATTGTAAACGTTAATTTTTATTCGACAAATTATAAATATATTTGTGTTACTGTAAATAAATGATAAATCAACTTCAAACTGCTGCGGCTCGTTTATCCTCTTTTCTCTCCCCCCTCCTCCCAATCCCAATTGATGAGAATTAACGAAGAAAAGCTGAAAGAAAATTTACGTATACTGGGAACAGCAGTTCTGTGGAACGTTCGTCACAGCGTGACGCACGAGATTAACATTTAGCAAAAACAATGGATCGAGATATTGGCAATAATTCGTTTAAGATAAGAAGCTGGACTTATCTCCGAACGCGAAGAGAAAACGTATTGTGCTGCACACAAATTCTCGCGTGCAACGCATATTTATTCCTCTGTCATCAAGCAATTGATTGCATTAAATTTTATCAACGAAGAACTGCTCGTAATTATCATTGAAAATTAAGAATATCGAGTAACAACAAAATGTGCAGCATCATTCGCTGCTCCTTGTATAAGTATGTATAATGTTGCATCGATTCACTGCGGCGGCGGTCCCGAAAAAATCAATGGGTGCACTGCTGCCACCCATGCCGCACTGTCAACCTATATTGTCCGACAGTCGGCAGTGTCGGCACTATACTGTTATGCTGTTCTGTTATGTTATGCCTCCGCACAGCAGACGCTTTCCGCTTTCGCGTCGCAGACCAGACGACTCTCGAAGACTTTGCAAAGTTTTCGCTCAAGTACTGCTGCAGGTAGGCGTAAACCTGTTTGTTTGACGGCCGTGCGTTCAGTAACACACTCGCTCAAGACGCAGCGTCGTGTTTTTACGTAATGCCGAGAAGTCGGACATCGCGGGAGAATAATATGCGCCGATAAAGGTCCGCTTATGTACGTGAACTGCGAACGAGTATTTTTCTTGCTCGAGGAACGATGAAGGGGATACTGATATTCGATCATCTGAATGATGTTTTGTTCACCAAGTGCAACAGGAAGTTCGCCAATCACATACAAAAGTTGGCTAAGCTCCAGGGCTTGGTCGGCGAGAACAAGGTGGGATTTTTCTTTTTATTCTTAACCACGCACAATGCTTCTGTTCATTTTGAATTTTCGTTTCGTAAAGAGCATTTTGCTTTTGATTTGCAAATCTCTGCAAAATGCATTATTAATTAGTCTCTTGCTTCGCATCTGTAAATAAATGCCTATGCAAGTAAGATATTGAAATCAAGACCCTGCTAATTTATGTGTTTGAAAGTGATAATAAAGTCATGATTGTATTCGCTTGTTTAGGATGAAAATGATTCACAAGATTTCAAACCCAGTCCAAACATCATAATGCAGTTGTTTTCGCCAATTGTCACTTCGCAACATGTTATGGCATCACAGTTTGGAAATACTTACACGTCAATGAAGTGCCAAGATGGCACCAACATGGTATTTGATGAGTTCATGGGACATAATTTTATTTATGTATCCAAGGAGAATGTGCAGTTAATGAGAAGGACTCTGGGAGTGTGTGTCACTATAGTAAGGCATCTTTGTGGTCCAGATGTCTCTATGTAAGATTCAATACATCAATACATCGATCAATTAATCAAATCCAAGAAAATAAAATTGATTTTTTTCACTATTTAGATTGAAAACAAACAAACAAAAAGTCCAAATGGTTTCGCATCTACTGGATGCATGGTATGATTTGAGAGGCAATGAACAGAATATTTTGACAGAAGCAGTTGAACAATTAACAGTAAATCCAGACTTGGCATCAGCAACACTGAAAGTCTTAAGTGATGCAGCTGACAAGTTAAAAGCTCAGTCAGAGTTTTCCAACGTGCATGTTTTAATATTAGTTGAACACAAATTTCTGTCCTTATTTTCCAGTAAAAATGCACAAGATTTATTAGCATCTGATATTCTACTAATGATACTTTTATGCTATGTAGCAAATAAACTGAGAAATGGAGAGTACAATGTATCTGAAAAGGACTCCAAAGATGATTATGTACTTATGTCTCGAATTGAATCAGCCAAGAAAGAAGCAGAAGCAAAGTTGCACGGAAACTTTGGTAAATTATCCATTCCCACATCTGAAGATATAAGCAACTTATTTGGTATATAAAATTCTTTCTATAATTTTATTAATTTATGCTATTTCTTGAGATATTTGAATTAATTTTTAGAAGGCTCTAGAGATTCATCTATCAGCGAGGGTCTTTGTTATTTTACTTTAGATGGACTTTACAGTCAATTAGTTCTTCTTGGTTCAGAAGAAACTGGTTATACAGCAAATGCTATTCATATATCTGAATTAGCAGAGGGTATTAATTTGGTAACCATAGTTGAAATGACAAACCTGGCTATTTCGTCTGGTTTATATGATAGTTTCTTTCACTTAAATGTCATAAATGGACTTCAGTTGCAAAGGGATATCGATGAACTTAGACCAGCATTTGATCACTTAGAAACTGCAATCAAGAAAACATTAGATGGTATAAAGAAGAATAGATCAAACATCAGTAATGATGTAGACATGTGCCAGAGGCGATTACAAGTCAAATGGGATTTCGTTAGAAAAAAATATACAGAACTCCTAAAATTAAGAGACCCAGAGTCCATATTACAAATTGAATCAAACATGATAGGATTCGTCGAAGCCTTAAAAGAATTATTTAGACTGACATGCCTTGATAAAAGCTTTCTAAAACTAGGAACTGATGTAATACTAACTGTCAGTAGACTAGTTAGTCAAAAATTAAATGATTTTAGCGATTTTCTCAAAGTAAAGGCATTGAAAAACTTCAATATTGGATCATATCCTTTTAATACTGCTTATATTTGCTACAAAAACATCAATGAAAGTAATGATATAATGAATACTTTAAGCGGATTTAACAATAGACTACTTTCACTGTTGTTTGAAACTGACTCTATCGCTCGATGATGGTAGATTGAAAGGTTAATAAAATGCGTCTCTTCGAGCTAAAATGTTTACTACGCCATACGTTTCGGGGTAATTTTACCCCCTCATCAGTGGCAAGTTTAAAAATGAGTCGTGCGCTACATCGACGACGTAAAAACGCAGACGGCGAAAGAGTGACGCTCGAAAAACTTTAAACAAAAGTAATAAACGCGACCGGTGCCACTCGGTGGTAATGTGGCACCGGCCAAGGACAAAAGTCAACTGTTGCCACTGATGAGGGGGTAAAATTACCCCGAAACGTATGGCGTAGTAAACATTTTAGCTCGAAGAGACGCATTTTATTAACCTTTCAATACTTTCACTGTTGTTAAAATGTAACTTTACTGTAGTTTTCTAAAAGAACGTTTACTGCTCATTTTTTTTTGTACGTTAAGAATTAATAATGGGTTGGGTTCTTCTGGAAAACGAATTCGCTTTCTGTGATATCAATATGTTTTTTTGCTTAAAACGCTTCAAAGTATCTGTCCTTAATGTTTGATTTTGCGTCTCTACGAGAACTTCCCTAACCATCAACAAATATCTCGAAGAATTTCCAGGACTAGTACATTTCATCTACATAGATAGAACGACTCATAGATTAACTGCCCCAACAATAGACTTCACAAATTCTGAAACGCTTGCATTAACAACAAAGAAGGTAAAATTTATACTCATTTTATTAATAACAACTTTTTCTTGAATAATGAATTGAATCGAAGAAACTTATATGATAGAATTCACTTATAATAAATAAGTGATGCTCATTACAGTTAAACAAAATTCTGTAAAGTACAACATCTTAAGTAAATTTCTCTTATCTTTAAAACTTTTGCAAAGTTAATAATTATACATTTATAGAAGGAAAATATTCACTTATACAAAAATAGTTTTCGTTGTGATACAGTTAAATGAAAGTCAGTTGCACAAGCACTTATTTTGTTAAATTAACTAATAATACATCATAGAAAACTCTTAATATCCACAGATATGGACAATGGTTGAGCAGAGCAGGATACATTTGCAGGAGGGTCATATGTCCATTATGTGGAAAGATACAACCTTCAACTATGCCTACTTTTTGTGGTTTGAAGACAGCTCGGTACATAGAATCACGTATTACACTCAACAATTGTAATATAATATCCTCTTGATTTAACAACCTTAAATGCATTTTTATTCAGGGCACACAATTAAAGTGTAAGAGCTTCTTCAATCACACACTCAAAAATTTTCCAGTCCCTGGTATCCTCTGCGGTGATTACTACAGGTATGTACAAGTGGAACTCCACTCTTAAAATTATTTTCGAAATTATCATTTCAATATGTAACTGATAACAGAAAAATGTGTCTCAGTGAGCATCTGTTTTAGAGAATTCGTCTCGAATAGAACTTCATTCCTTATTTTTTCAGGAAATTAGCTGAGGCATACTTTCCAAAACTCTCGCCAAATAAAATCCGTATTTACGAGTTGTACTGTGTACATCTGGGTCTCGCAACGGCATCCTGCGTACTTGAACACTCAAGGCGGCTCGCAGCCACAATTTGGGAGGTCACTGGCCTGCCAAACAACCCTGCCGATATTCTTTAAAAATATATGTCTTCGGTGCTCTGTGCTACATCTCTTTATATATATAATGTGTATCTACATTAATCATCTTTTGCAGTGCAAAAACTCCTTCTAGCAGCAGACTCTTCTGCTACTATTCCTTCACAGGAATTATCTCTTAGCACATTCCGCGAATAACGAAATTTTATAAAAGTATTTACAGAAGCATTGGATTTACGAGAAAAGAAAAAAACCTTGTGAACAAGAAGAGCACGAGAATTATTCAGTTATCCTCATTCTCTCCTTAATGATCTCCTTGAAGAATCAGAAGCAACTATTATTGTTCACTTGTTGAGGAACGTAAAATTTAGAGATATAAATTATGTTTGAGCAATGAATTTAGGTCATTGAATTAAAGCATCAATGACTTCATTATAATGCTCTAAATGAACTAATAAATTGTTTACCTAATTTTTAAGATACTAGTATGCTGCGATATGATGCTAAAAGTCGATAGAGTCCTGTGATTGCGAAGCTTCCTTAGCATTTGAGCTATCATCACTTTTTGGACTCAAATCAAGACTAATGTCTTGAGAATTTTGTTCACTACTGGCATCATGCATTCCAGTTTTTATAGTAGATGATCTTAAACTCTAAAATTAAAATTGTAAAATATGTAATAAAGTATGTAAAATTTTTATCAAGATATTTTTAAATAGAAATTGCTACCTTTGAATTTCCAAAAACAGGTGATGAAGATCTAAAGTGTGATTTTAAATCAACGTCCATTTTTTGCATTGATTTTTGAAAAGATGCGACTCTTGATGACTTAGACTTCTTATATTGATCAGTACTAGTAGATTGTTTTGAACTCTAATATTTAAATTGTAAAGTATGCAATAAATTATGTAAGAAATTTATATAAATATTGTGAAATAGAAATTACTACCTTTGGACCTTCAAAAATTTCAGGTGATGGAGATCTTGGAGATTGTGTAACAAATGGTTTAAAATCAACTTCCATTTTTTGCATTTGTTCTTCCAAGGGTGCGAGTCTTAATGGTGTAAACTTCTCAAATTGTTTCTGGTATAGTTCATTGCGCAGTTTGGTTAATTTCATTTCCAGTTCTGATATTTCTTTGTCTGACTTAGATAACTCTGAGCTCATTTCATTCAAGAGAGCCCCAGCAGCACTTTCTATTAATGTAACTGCTTGAACTCCAGATGCTCTTGATAGGTCATTTCTGTAGTTACAAATATTGAGTAAATTTTCCATTTTTGGATGCAATTAAAGAATTATTTCTATATCTTACTTAACACGTTCATATATTTGGTCAAAGGCATCAGAATCACTTGAAGAAAGTTTAGGTGCTGGTTTATGATCTGAACCATCAGGCCTTGTTGCATCAGCTCCTAAATTTGTTATTTTTAATGGAACTGGCTTGAAAACCTTACTGTAAAAATAGAATATAAATGTGATTGTAATTAATATAACTATTTAGTTAAGAATGTTTTTTAAGCAATTGTACAAACTTTGGTTTATGCAGCAGTTGATGTTTAAATTTATGAGTACCACCAGTTTCATTAACTGATGAATTTAAAAGACACAGTACAAAACATTCGCTACTTAGTAAACTATTTTCGTGTGAAACAAGTTTTAATAGATGGTTGTGGATATTTATATCTCTCAACGATGTATCTAATCTGAAGTTTTGTCGATAGTGATACCAACCAACAATTTTATTTAAATTTTTACCCAAAAGAGCTCTTACTTTATCCTCTTTTATTTGACCATTACCATTGTAAAATGGCTCACCCAGAGGATACGATACTACATGTTTTATATCTGGACAAACAAAGTCATATTAAAACTGATGCAAACTATCAGACTTATTTATTAAAAAGTAGTTCTTACTTATGTGTTGAGTTGTATGTTCTACGTCTCTATCAGAATCTGTGACTTTTGTTGAAACATAAATAAGGATTTCACCAAGTAAAAAACCAATCTGAAGTACAAACACACAAGAATAATTCATAGAAAATTTAAATATTAGATAAAAATCAGTGACATCAAAATATGCAAAGTATTCGAAATGACAAAACAAATGAATTAACCCACAATGGATAGTTAAATTGGTTTAAACAAATCATAACAATTAGAAGTTGCATGTAGCAGAAAATAAACGCGCAAAAATGCATACTTAATTCGCAAAATAAAAGACCCACAAAAATGATTGCACTCCGGCGAGGTTAGTTCTAACCTCTCTCGTACACAATGCACTACTATCAAATCTCGCGCGAAAAAAAATTATCAACAGTAAAAAGTATACTTAAAATTCAAACCTGATCGTGAATTCGCGTATTCTCAAACAGCATCATAGAAAAAGCTGGGCCTGAAATCGTGACAACCAGGTCGTCATCGTCAGCCATGTTGACACTTGCTCCCGCGAAAGCCGTGTAGTTTACTTTATATACCTCTGTAAGTATATATATATACTGTGCGAGGTATGCGATGTTTCTGAATGTTAACCATTGCGATTTCTCTTTTCGCGTTTTCCTGGAATTTAAAGGAGAGTCCACACGATTCCCCGTAAATACCGTTTATACTCTATAAGGATTCAACGGTTGGCTAAGGTAAATGATATTATAAATGTATAGTCAGTGTTTAGACCGCGTCGGATCCCAAAGGAGGCTCGGCTCCAAAGAATAGCGGGCGACTAAGATTTTGAAGGAAATTCGTATGAATTATCGTATGATTCATGTAAATCGGTGAATACTTGTGTAGAAAACTGCGTATGTGAGAAATATGGCATGTTATCACATTATAAGTATGCATAAAGAGTACTATAGTACGCAGTTGGGGAAACGGAGTTGTTATTGTTTACATTTTACAGTGGAATTCATCGATGAGCAACGCCGGCAAAGTGCGGTTGTGCACATTCAAATTCAACGATGTAAGATCAGCGGACACTCTTCACCTTGGAGTTACTGTTCTGTGCTCTTCACGTTCAGAAACTGTGAATTAAGAAAAGATCTGATGTAAGTAAGAATTACAATTTTTTTTTAACTCAAAGCAAGGAAACTGTGTGTATAGTTGTACATACTTCTAAGTACACAAAAATGTATATTTTTAACGCCGATATTATAACTATACATTTGCTATCAAGTGCACCCCAACTGTCTGTTTATAAACTAATCACGTACTTAGGTTATAATTTATTGTGTTGTATTTGTATCAATACTTCAAAATTAGAAGATAAAAATTCTAAAATTATCAACCTTTATTCAATTAAAAAACTAATATTTTCTAAAAAATGAGCTCAGACAGATTTAAATCCGACGACTTTAGACTAAAACTTTAAAAACATTGATTTCAAAATTAATAATAAATTTAATCACAACGAAATGTTGATTTTTAAAAATTAATTTAGGTTTCAAACATTTTAGACGTTTTATTGTTGTTTTACATTATAAAAATAAAAATATTGCATGTTGTTATTTTTATAATATAATATTATTATGAAGAAGAGAGAAAATCTATAAATGAGTATTAGTATGTGTAGTGCCACTGGCTCACCAACTTATGCGTGTCCGTCGCGTCTGCGATCCTCCAGGTCCAGGGTCCAGGCGAATGCCCGTACGCCTGTCGCGTCTGGACCCATTCGCTCGCCACGCATGCGCATGAGACAGTCTAGCCGTCGTGTTTAAATGTAAATTTTGATTCACGGGTCAAGATTCAAGGATTCACGGATTCAAGGAACGAATTAGGCTTATCTGGTCATAAATGATATATCTTCAAACAATATATGTATACATACATATATGTTGTGACAGCATGTTCTCGCATTAACTCTTGCATATGTTTATATCTGATTTCATACCCGACATGTTTTTCTATAAATATAAATATCTTTAATTTTGATTAAGTAAAACGAATTGTTACAAGTTGAAATATAGAAAATAAAAGTACAACGCTTCAATTCTTATTGTTAATATCTATTGATAAAAGCAGGATTATAAGAACTATTCTAATGCATCCGTTCGTAGGCACAGTTATCTATTATTTATAGAGTATGCTATTATTATTATGAAAATTAAGGAAAACTGTTGTACGTCACGATCTTATCAAGCAGAACGAATAAAATTTTACATGGATCCTTTATAATCTTAATCGTTTAAATTATATTTTTACAATAAAACATATTCTAATATGCAGCTCCAAAAGTTAAGATAATCTGTAACAGTTATCAATTTTTTTTGTTATAAAATAATTCATTACGTATACAAACGAATCTTAATATTCAAGAAAAATTAATCTCAACTTTTATAGACAATTTTTCGCAAAAGTTCCATGATCAATATGTTCGGCAATACTTTTCTTACGACAAGGAAATACTTACGTGATCATTGAAAACATTTCTCCAGAAAATCATTGTATTTTTTTAGACTTCACAATTGAAACAAAGAAAAAAAATTTGTCAGAAGTGGGATTCGAACCCACGCCCACAGAAGTGGACTGCGACCTGAACGCAGCGCCTTAGACCGCTCGGCCATCCTGACTCGTGATCGAGATTTTCTCGGTGTACCGAGTCACTAATCAATAATAAGATCCATCGATCCGATTAGTTTTTTCAACATTCTTCATCAGTTGTAAGTCTTAAGCTTATAGTTGAAGATTTTCAAGCGTCAGATTTGTGTAGAATCAATAACATGTTTGTTTTTTGTGGGCTCTACAATAATAAACAAACTTTATAACTTTTCATTTTTATTGTCTTAATGATGGACGCAAGCAGATAAAGTTTATTCATCCAAGTTAAATAAATTGAATACTTTTTCTCTTGTTCATACATTTAAATTAATTCTAAAGCTCAAATATTTTCTATATTCATTCACTTCCAGTCTACAAAGTCACATCAGGAAAACTTAACAACTTTTGAGAAGCTGTAATTCTCATCGTTGATCTATTTTTATCTCCGGTCTTCTCTTTTGTTCGAAATAAATCGAACGACAGTTGAGTGCAAATCACCGCAAAAGCCGTTGATCCCCGTGACAGGATATAGCATCAAAAGTTCGTGAAAAGTGTTTGCATCAAAAGTACGTGATTTTCATACGCGAGTCGCGCACTTGAGTTGCAGTTTCCAATGTGTAAATTATGATTGTTGGTTCTCCATCTTGCTTTATAGCTACAATTGCAATGTTTCAATCAAGCCGTCATATATAAGATTCGATCATTAATTGATTTGGGAGTTATACAATCTTTTCCACATCATATAGTCATCTAAGTAAGAGATAGTTTAAAGAAGTTTTAACAACTTATTAAAAAACCTTACTTCTTCAACAATGCTCACCTCAAATCATATTAAAAATATAAGATTGAATCAAAGCGGAACCCAATTCGCAGTCGTATCTTCAAAACTCAAATGTCAAGTGCAAGCGCCTTCAGGGGATGTATCCCCCCACGCATCTAACACTCGAAAATACATACACACTGCTCTCCGTCTCAGTCTGCAATACCAAAAATACCTGCCTATGCCAGCGCTTGTGTATGTATTTCGAGCGATAGACGCGCGTGTGTCTTGCCTTGAGAGAGAGAAGATCGTCCGCACGGCAAAGTTCGTTCTCTCTCTCCGTACCTCGTCGTGTCGTAGAAAAGTCGAAAATTCCGCGGTCCAATTAGTGCATGAGAAAAGTGTTGAGGAAAAGTGTCAATCGAAGAGTTCGGTTTGCCTCGCGGTGTTCTTCCGCTCTTGAAGGTTGAGTGAAGAAGAAGAAGAAGAAACTGATCGGTTGAGAAGATGGCAAGCGAAGCGGAGTCTTGGGATTACGTGAATGAAAAGTGGGAGCATATTGATCAGAACGTGAGTCTTGGGGATAGTGAATTCCTTTTAGCATGTGTGCATACATTTTTGATAGACCGTATCTTAAATTTTAAATTATTTATGAATTTAGCGTTATTTAATTAAATTAAAATTATTACATATGCTAACATAACTGTAGTCCACGTTGTTTCCCAATCAAATCGAAGGCTTTAGACAATCGATACATCGTCAATGTCAGATTATACATCAAGTTTGCAGTTAATGACGAACTTGATGTCGCCTCTGAAGTCGTTACGCAATGATTGATTTGGTGCAAAATTTAACATTGGCCAATTATTATAATTAGCTGACTCTCGTGACGATCGACGAAGTGTTTACGATTTATAGAGATCTTCTACGCCGAGTTTTGCTGTTAGCGCTGGGTCAAGTGATAAGATGTTTTTAAGCTAATTAGGTAATACAGTAACGAGGTATAATACATATCGGCAAAAAATGTTACGCAAGCTTTGTTTTTGACGATAGGGCACACGCTGACCTATAAATATAAATTTTATGTTTTTGAAGTGCATGAAGACGCTGCACAGTATACATTATTTGTCCATTTTGAAATGATTGCTTATTATTTCAAGTAAAAATAGAATAAAACTTCAAAACGAATATATACATTTCTAAAGGTGTACAAAAGCGCAATAGACATGTAAGTGTTTGAAAGTCTATTGTATACGAATTGGTGGGATGACAATGAGAATCACATTCACGGAGTAGTGACGAAAGCTCTCATTCGTATAAGATAGAAGGATGCACGTCGGGGTTATGTTGGCGAAATACAAAGATGCGCGATAGTGATGATTGTTTATTAAATTGAGGATAGCATGTTGTGATGACAAATTCTTATTTTAGGTTTATGACCAGAATTATTGTTTTCTTTGTAATAGCAAGTCTCTGCAAATATATTACTTTTGAATTCCTTATTTTGAATACATTTTATAGCGTTGAATAAATTCTGCTTCATATCTATATAAAATATTTTTAGTTAAGAATGCATTTAGTATATTCTTTGTCAATAAACTATCGCAAAGATTAGTCAAAAAAGTTGAACAGTATCACAAGTTGAGCAATAGGATCGTTCATAATCAAACAACAAACATTGCTTGAATCTTAAAAAAATGAGATCTTCGTGCGCAATTAGTATCAATGACATTTATAAGTTAGGTACTTCGGTCCAGAAACATCATTTGACCTCGTCCCGTTTTTAGTATCAGCTGACCACGAAGAAAATCGCATGTCTATACCTCTGATGTGTTGAACTTATCTTAACAGTTCCAAAGAAGTTTGCTATATTTGCTTGATGTATTACAGTCAATTTGTATAAATATAATTGAAACTTTTGCATCAGTCATTCTTTACAAATTGTTTCAGATGTTTTGACGAATTCCCATACTTCCATATTTTTCCAATTTCTAGAATAGAAGGAATGTAAACTCATTTTATCTTTATCTAAAGCAAGATTTTTTTTCTATCCGGATTTAAGAAGTCTAAGATATTGCGATTGCATAGCGATAAAACAGATATATTTACATCAATAAAAGATATCTCATAAAATGAAAATTCTCCTACATTAGATTCGCACCTCTTTAAGTTTCAACTTGATATGTCAGCTTGGCAAACGAAATCGCTTCTTGGCGATTGCACTTCTGTAAGAGAGGCATTAACTGTCGAAGTTTCATGGCCAGATGTCTCAAAAAGACTGATGTGAACGTTTTGAATCCGCTGCTTCTTTTTTCGAACTCTATTCGAAAATGTAATCGGACACACGCGTGACTCGTCGTCATATTGATCCGTACGATCGTACTATGAATTTGTAGCAATTGTAGCTTAATTGCAGTAGAGGTGAAAATCTTAAGGCTTTGATGCTGCCGCCCATCAGATAACAGATGAGAGATCTTAATTATTAGTATTAACGATTTAATAGTCTGGTTTTTAAATAATTTCTAGCCTTATAGAAAAGAAAATTATTCTTAAAGTTTTGAAAGTGTCTACCATCATGATCACGGTTTTAATAATTGGAAAAAAAGAATCACTCTTATGAACTAAGATTTAATTTTTATCTTTTACAACGTGCAGATAATGTTAAAGAGATATTCATAAAAATACAGAACTATATAAAATTATAAAATTTCAGCCTTTTAATTGTATGTAGATAAGTAAAGATGACAATATTTACTATGAAGCTATCCCTCGGTGATAATTTTGCTATTTCGTATACTGAAGAATTTGTCGATCGTTTCTAGACAGAGGATTAATAAAGTAAATAATATTATAATCCATTTTATTTTTTTCATAGTTTTGGCGATCCTTGTCGCCGTCATTAGGTAACTGTCAATAATTGATAAATCATTGACAGTTTGGAACAATGATAAGGACAATAATGATCGTGCGGAAAAGAATTATTTTCCTTTCTTATTATCCTTTCGTTTCTTTCCTTTCTTATCCACTGCCTTGGGAATATCGACACATTTTAAAATGCATTTCAATCTTTTATAAACTGTATAATCTTTAAGACTGCAATCTTATCCGAAATATCATCAAAATTGTCGCATCCTTACGATAAGCCCTAGCAACAGCGGCTCAACGAAAAATTTGCATAAACAGCGCTCAAAATTATCGGTAAT
Source organism: Philotrypesis tridentata (assembly GCA_018906965.1). Lineage (NCBI taxonomy): Eukaryota > Metazoa > Arthropoda > Insecta > Hymenoptera > Pteromalidae > Philotrypesis > Philotrypesis tridentata. The sequence goes on from JACCIB010000001.1 coordinate 13,501,101, forward strand.
TCGGCTGATAAGCCCGATCGACTGCGTGTGTCACATAAGCTCCCGTTGTATTATAAAGCTCGATGCCACTGCTCAGGCGCAGTAGTGTAAGTCCCTCTCTCTCTCTCTCTCCAGGCGCGGTCTCCGCCCTCTATGTCTACCCTCAGCGAACCTCCGGCCAGATCGAACGAGCAGTCCCTGAACTTCGACCCCTGAAAACAGGACGTGCATTACATTTATTCTTTTGGTGTTTCGCGTATACAATAAATTTGCATTTTTCGCGTGAACGAGAAATCGTTTGTTAAAAGCATGAAGAAAAAGAACATCTCGGCGCTGAGCAGGCTGTGCAAGTTCTGCGTGCGCGAACAGCTGCTGCAGGAGGAGGATGTCGAAGATTCAGGGTCAAGTTTAGCGATGACGTCACAGGTAAATGCCACGCGTTGACCGAGTGCACTCGTCCAACGAAATCTGATACTTATATACCGCCTGTTCGGATTCGTTTAAGAATTAATGTTCTTTTAACGCGCGGCCAGCTTCAATTGTCTTACAGAGACGATGAGCGCAGTCTTAATAAGCGCTATATACGTTTGGCCGAGTGGAATAATTGATTTGTGTAGGATGATTCATTACATATTCGCTTTAATCATAAAATCACTTATACCATTTCGAGAATAGATGTTTGCATAGGATTTCTGTTGACTTCCAATTTTACTGGATTAAATGCATTTGTGCTTAAGTGTATATGTGAAAATCTGAACTTAACTCAACACAATTTCCTCAAGACAGAACAATGAAAAGTCTTATCCAATTTCAAATCTGCTTCGTGAACATTCTTCTGATGCACTTGTTCAGTGCAATACAATTCCGAATTTCCGCAGTTGTTTTACACATAATTATTGAAATGCCTTTCCAAAGCTCCTGGCCGTTTGAAGTATTCAAATCGATCGCGGCGTTCCGCCAGAATCAAGTTCAAGGTCAGTAATTAACACTGCATGAGCTCTCTACTTCGATTTCTAACCCGTGGAATTTTAGTTTTCTTTGAAGTTTGATGTCTGATATTTTCGTGTAGATTGCGTTAAAAAATGAATAATTAATATATTAATAATTAATGTATGTTAATTCAGCAGTATTTTAATTAGATTATGTTAGAATTTAAAAATTTCTTTCTAAGGCCCCATTTACGTTAGATTGATAAGTCAATAACTTTTAAAACTTTGTACAAGCTCTTTTTTAGGTTTTCATTAAAAGACTATCAGATCATTGCTGTACTTTAAATCTTTGTTTAAAAACATGCAAATCAAATATTCTAAGCTCCCCGAAATCTTGTGACCCACCATCCTAAAATTACCCAAACAAATCCTTTAAATACTACCTCGACTATCCAGAAATAGTAGTAGTCTCCAGACTCGTTGTTTGTCTTCTAGCCAAATATAGCAAGAGCAGTTGTCTGGGTTTATTTCAGCAACATTTCCAGAACGCAAGTACGTAGGTACAAATCGATACCGTTGTCACGTGCAAGTTAGTGTCCGAACATTCGATTTAAATTTTTTCGCAATAGGTTACTCCTTCACAGGTCGATACCGTATGTATATATGAGTATATCCAGGAAATTTCGGAAACAACTCGGACGGAAAAGTTGCAAGAAATTTTCTTGAAGGCACGCCTACCAGAGACTTTTTTCTTGTTCCTTAGGTCATTATGAAAGAGAAAAAGCTCGCGTGCATGGAATATCTTAGGGTATATATTTTTCCGGAGCAAAAACGACTTGAAAAACGAGAAATAATTAAAAAACAAGAATTCATAGATTTTTATTCTCAAAAACTATGGACTTTTAAAAATATTTCATTAGAACAAAAATGTCTTAAAATTGATCAAAGAATGCTCTGAAATTTTTTTCAGATTTTTTTACGACGTTTTCCGAAATTGCGATTCTTTTGGATTTTTAAAAAATGAAATTTTTATAAAAGTCCATAGTTTTCGAGAAAAAATCTATGAATTCTCTTTTTCTTAATTATTTCTCGTTTTTTCGAGTCGTTTTTGCTCCAGAAAAAAATATTCCCTAAGATTTTCCGTGCACGCGAGCTCTTTCTCTTTCAGAATGACCTAAGGAATGAGAAAAAACAGGTCTGGTAGGTGTGCCTTCAAGAAAATTTTTTGCAACCATACCGTCTGAGTTGTTTCCGAAATTTGCTGGATATACTCATACATGATTGTAAAAGTGCAATCAAACACTTTGCCAATAAATCGAATAGAATATTTCTTTTAGACATTTACAACTAGTTTCTGAAGTTCATCGCATTTGCAGATGTCGTCTTACCGTACGCGATTCCCTCATTTATATTAATTTTAATATTTTTTAATAGAAAAATTGTGACAGTCTGATTTATTTATCAATTTTAACACTATAACGGACGTCAAGTTTTCATTATTCAGTGCAAGTTCTTTTTAAAAAGCTATATAAAAAGCAACAATGTTTCTTTAGCTCCAACAGATTCTTGAAATGAATCCTTATGAACAATTGTACGCGGAAAGTAATGGACATTAAAAACAATTGAAGATTTATTATGCGCAGTTTCGGAATTAATCTTTACAACAGCGCTACATATTCGAAGAAATGCTCATTTATTTATCCTCCAGCGAGTCAAATTAAGAAATCTCACGGATCAGTTTACGGTCATCCGCATTCTGCAAGTTTCATTTTACAATCCAAATTAAAGGATTTAAACGTATAGTCGCAGTATCACGCTCGACGGTCATGCTCATCATAAAGATTATTAAATTTTGCAACGCAACTCAATCTTCATTATTTCATAAAAGCTTATAGATGTAGTTAAAGCGTATAGATGTGTTTAAAGTTATCAAAAGAAAAAGAAAGATTAAAAATTGGAACGGGAAATGAGGTGAGGGCTGATAAAGACAAGTCGAATAGCTGAGGATATATGTGTGTAGGGAAGCAAAGCGTGAAGGACTTATTACGCATCGTATATTCGAGATTTGTTGCTGTTCTCGTTCTTCTTATTAAATTTAATTATTTTCATTGTGGTTGTCCAGAAGATACTGTGATAATAGATTATGAGTGAAATTGTAAAAATCGCTGCTAAACAAATTTGTGGAACTCTTTCTGAAATAATGTGCTAAAAATATAGAAAATCCAGATTGCAAGCAATTTCATCATTTGTGAAATATTACCAACCGGGTATCATAATTTTATTTGCAAAACTTATTTGTAAACCATAAAATTAGTTATAAAATAGTAATATCTTTAGAACAAATTAAAGAAAAATAATTGTTTTTAAAATAACGAAAAGATGTTCGGCAATTTCCATATACCTTTCAACTAAGATCTTGAAGCTATACGTTTGATTAAAAAATTTTCTATTCTAAATCCAAACCATCGTAACTAATCAAAATTAGTGAGCCAAAAAATATTATGTTTCCAAAGCTTTCTCTTTGAGAAATCGAAAATTAATAAATCCAGCCACTTTAATATGCTGATCATTTTTTGTATTAATCAATTCTCTGTTCACAATCACGCGACTGAAGTAGAGCATCATGCTTGTGTTTTCTCACAAGTTTCTCCAAAGCACGCAACGCAAAATCAGTTCTTTTAACAATCTTAAATCAACAACATTGCTATGCTTTCTCAAAAAAAAAAAGAAATATATATATAGGCAATTAGTCAAGAAGAAACGCTCGGTACAAACGTAAGATGTCTCTCGTCGCCGCAGAGCATATGCGCATTATAAACAATGGAATCCACGCGTAGGCGCTATACATTTCCCCTGCCAAACCTCTGCACGAGCTGCTTTTCTCCATGCAAACACACAGATACGCAGGCAATCTCCCCACACGGCATTCTCCAGAGCTCCGCGTACCGGTTGCCCGGCGTCAGACGCTGTCGGTCGCTCGCCAAGGCGACACGTGTTTTCACTTCAGTTCGACGACTCACACAGTCCGTATAATACTTACCGTGCGCCCGAGACTTTCGCAGTTGGTTTATTGTGATCTTGGAATATCCCGAAGGGAAATCAGCAAAGTGCGAGTCATGCCGACCATTATCAGCAATCCGAGTGGACTCCTGCCGGACGATACCGTGAGTTTCGACATTTTTAACGGTTTTTACCAATCGATGTGGAATTCGAAAATTCAGTTACTGTCGTCGAGTAGCTTTTCACGATCGTTTCGTCGGGTAGCGAAGTAATTATTTTTGTTAAATTAGGGAAAAATTCGATGATTTTCCATGTGAAAAGCGATAGAGATTTCCATTGCGCGACAAACTACTTAACGATATTTTTTCGCGAACAAAATAATTAAAGTCTAATTCTGTAAGTAAAAAAATAAGGGCTAAAATTACAAATTGACCATCAGAAGTCGCGGGAAAGTTTTGCTAGCTGCATGACGGTCTTGGTGTACAGAGACGGAGAAACGTAAACATCACCAACAAGTAAATCTATCGCGCGAGTATGACATTCGTCGTGAGGACCGCACGTGTTTGATAGGAATTCATTTTCATTTTTGTATACGAGATTCTTGACTGTTTTTCCTTGTTTGTATCGTGTAGAGAACAATTTTGTTTTTTGATACAACCTTGTGAACGTTACAATTGATGATTTAAACATTATTTAAATCTTTTCTTTTTAACTGAATAGTATGTGGAAATGTACGAGTTTGCTTACGATTTAAAAAATAAAATATGTACTTTTGCTTGTTGATTTTCGAGTCATCGTAGGAATCAAAATCAATCGTTTCGATTTTAAAACATTAATTTTTTTTTTAATTTACTTGCGGCATAATTATCGTATTTAAATTTTTATTTTGTAGTTTACTTGCAGCATAATAATCATACAAGTTCTTAGCCGTGAAACAAACGATAAAAATATTTAAAAAGTACTGGAAATCACGCTTCTCGGCCAGAATATTTAAAATTAGCAACTGATACGAAACCGTTTCAAAATATGAAAAAAAAACTTTGTTAAGAGTAAATAAAATAAGATTATTTCAAAAACCTATCGCAAGAAAGTTATTTTCATTGTTGCTGTTACATTGAATCCCGTCTGTTTTAAATGCTTTTATGAATTCACAGAATAATATTTAACTATATAATATAATGTGTAAATAATGACGCTTTCAATTAGAGGAAATGACGTTGATGCATCTCTTCGAGCCAACATAGTATTTATTTTCTTTCGACGCCTCAACGTCATTTCCTCTAATTACTACCTATCATCGAGCGATAAATTCTCTGTTCATAATTACGCTTTTACTCTACTCATTCGCATCATGTATTTCAATAGCTAAAGAAATCACTGAAATTGGAATGAAAATATTTATGAATTATAATATATAAATATTTTGAATTATTTATTTCAACGTTATAAAGATATTTATACGCGCATAATCGCAAACTATTCACGTACCATTATTTAAAAAATGTTAATTTATTCAAAGTCAAATAATTTCATTTCGCTGCCTTCAAAAAAGACATTAGAATTTAAAATGGGACCGGCCATGCGTTGTATATTTAGTCGAAGTTCCTCGTTGTTGTCCATCATTGAAGTCGCGCGATTAAATACCAGTTTTTGATGCTAAATATCTCGGGAATTCAATCGCAAAGCTCTGCGACATGCTTAAGTGATGAGACGCAAGGCATTTAACTGTATCTCATTATCTTTTGAAAATCGTTTTTGAGGATCTTTTAATATATTTGTAAATACCAACGAGTTTAATTAATTATGTTTGATTGATTTTATCGGGATATGTTTATGGGTTACAGATATAGTTAATTACTGTCACGTAAAGCAGTTGTTTACGTTTACCGATCTATTTGTGAATCGCTAGCTTTTAAAGCGTATTTGTAAGTAAGACGTAAAACAATTATGCGCATGACGAACTAATAACCTATCGATAATTCATTCACTCTCTTATATCTCTTAAATTTATTGCTAAACTGTATTTCAATACATTTGTAGCGTCGGCAAAGCGGCTTATATCAGCGGTCTTCGCGCCACATGTCATTACAAAGTTCACGAAGAGTTGGAGAATGCAGAGAAACATTTGAAAAACTTGTTTCGCAAATCCTGCAATTATTACTAATAACGAAGGAATTCAAACCGTCGAAATACAGAAACTGCGAACAAATCCACAGAGATGAATCATGTAACTTCGGAATGCGCGCCGCGGCGGGGCTTTAAATTTCAGTGTGAAAATCCGCTCTCTCGTGCGCGTCTCACGTTTTAACACCGGGAAACACGTGCGGCGTGATGTGGCGCGCTGTCGGAGATGCCCCGCCGACGCCGCCGCCGCCGCCACCGCGTCCTGTGCTGCAGCAGATTGGGTATTGTTTTTCCTCGATTTCTCGCGTTACCGCGCGAAAAGTGCGGATATATACCGAGGGAAGACATCGCCGCGACTACACTTTGTACGCTTTAATATCTTGTTAGCACGTGCATACCCTTGCTTGAATAAAGTCGTGCACAATACCATTCGCGCGTCAATAATTTAAACATCCGCATTCGTACATATATATATATTTAAATGCGAGTGGAACGCCTCGTCGAGTAATCGACGAATTTAAAAGTCCCATTTGCACCGCGAGACTTCATCACCTGTTGTTTGCGATCCACGTATATACGCGATTTGCCTTTTCTTTTTGATTAGCATCTCGCGATCGCGTGGAAATGGCGCACTGCAAGTCGCTCGTAATTATAAACGCGCGTCCCCCATTTTCCTTCCGATGCATAAGAGAGCGTATATATGTAAAAAATGAGTCAACTCACGGAACGATTGGTCACTCGACGGAAAATCCCATATATATTATATAGGCAAAAGCAAAATATCGCGCTGCGGTTGGCGCTGCAGTCAGTGATGCCGGACGGTATATGTATGTAGCGCATGTATTATAGTAGGAGGACAAGTATCGCGCGAGTTACGCAACCGCGACGTACAGGTATCGCATATATACAAAAAGGAGCGCTATCGCGCGCTCTCGTGGATTACGTTACGAGATACGATGATTGCAGGTATACATGTGCGCGCGCCTACTGTGTCGCATACGTGCGCTGAATCCAAGTTGAAATTATTCCAGTGCAGCTTCAAATTATTTATCCGGCAAAATTGTGTACTTTTGCCGCTGCTTTTTCTCTTCCAAATGTAGACAAACATTCGCGCGTTATATTATATCCCGGCAAAATTACGCGGCGACGACGCAGGAAAAAGATAGGTCGGTATTGGACAGTAGTTGCGGAATTGCATTTGGACACGTGCTTCGGGAGTACCTATATACACATCGAGCTTGTTAATGACGAGTTTTTAAACGCGATTCCCCCCTGACGCGAGAGTAATGAAATTTTTTGAATCGCAAGTTCGTCCCGCGCGCGTGCGCGTCAACGAGAGACGGAGAAAGAGAATGAAAAACTCGGAGGTTGCGTGTGTACGTCGAGAGCACGTGACGCAGCTCGGTACACTAATTGCATCAGTGGAGCGCAAAGTGATGGAGGAAAACGGAAGAGATAAAGAGAGAGAGAGATGTATTTGAGAGCAAATTCAAATTTATGAAAGAGCGGCGCGCTCGCAGTCGATGAGTAATTTTTCTCTTTGGCCTTTTGTTGCGCGGACAACTTTTTAAGAGCTTTCAATTGCTTTGTCCGAGATAATTGCAGTACTTGCTTTTTCCTTAAGGTTACATAATTACAGTGCAGGGATTAAAAATTAAACATTGATTTTTTTCTTGTCAACCTCGTAACAGTCAAAAGCAATGTACCTTTAAGCTGCGATCCTGCAAACAAAAAAAATGGTGAACAGCTGAGGTAATAGAAACATATTAAAGAAAACTTTTTACACGTCCAGATAAATATATATATAAGATATATAGACGCACTCGCGAGATATCCGAGGCCTTCCCGATCTTGAAACAAATCGATCGCGTATGCGGGTAAAACTATACCGGCGCCGATCCTCCAGAAACAAATATCCGTTTATTCTAACTATACTGCGGCGACGAGATGCGTAATAAGGAGACATGATACGTATAGAAAGTATGATGCTATAGACATATCGGGTGTGATGGATTTTTAACGGACGATTTGATAGAGCATATATAAGGTTTCGAATTTCATTGGACTTAATAATAACCCAAGAATTGCAGATGCGGTGTTATTTTTGTATTAATCTCGAGAAATTAATACATTGTAGGCACACTGATGAACGCTTCGAAGAAACTCCCGTTTAATTTTGATTGCGCAGATCAACAATCTTCGCAATTATATATACTTCATTGATTTTCAATAATTCCGATGTATTCCTTGAACATCGCCTGATGAAATTCTTCTTTGATTATCTTCCACTTCCGCCGAATAACTGTAATTACCAGTTCCAAAATAATAGCATCGTAATCATGCTCCGTCTGATTAACTAGTGATGCTGTGCTGCAGAATGTGAGAAGACTTACGCAATCAGTTCAAGTTCATCGAGCTTATTACGCGTATAGAGAATGTGCGCAGCTTTGTACGTCGGAGGACAACCTGTACAGGTGAATGATAGTTGTGGGTAGTGACTGTACCCGTCCGGTAAAAACTGACAAATCGAAATTTTATGTTTTTTTATACGAAAAGTCATTGCAGTGTATGACTTTGATCTACGAGGGTTTGAATTTAACTTCAAAGAAAAATTCAACGTAATACTCGAGCATTATTCAAAATTTTGTTCATTGAAGTATTTTTAATAATTTGATGCCACATCTACAGTGATACTCATATTCACTCTATTTACTTAAAAATTTAATCTTGTTCCAAGAACCTCATATTTCCAAGAGGTTTTTGGAACTCGATTTAAAATTTTTATTTGGGTCTAATTTAGATTCTCAATTTTTTATGAATTTTATCGTATCAACATTTACAATGTTTAGTATTAAATATCAAGTTCAGGTCTCCACTTCTGAAATAAAAATGTCGTAATGATTATACAGACATTATAATATTGCAGCGTAATCATAGATATATGCCTTCACCATGAGTTTGCCGAAATCTGGGCAATCAACAATGACGCGAAGAGCGCCTATAAATTTTGTCGTTTCACAAAAAATTTAATACTTGTAATTTTATACTCTTATAAGAAAGAAATATATTTCGATTCATTTTGAAAAAAATTGAAGAAGCGAATCGACGTTCCTTCTTCGAATCGCGCGTGTGAGTTGCACGTTCCACACGTTCTTGTAAATCAAATTTAGCATTTGCATTGGAGCGGAAGTTAATAGATAAGACGTAAAAATACATTTCTAAATATAACGTGCTGTAAATCACAGCTCGTTGAAAGAAAAAAATTATCTCTAAATTTACAACGATAAAGCTTTGCGATATAAATATGACGTACACGCGCAGCAAGAGCACAATTTCTTCAATTACTAACTTCGTAACCTTCAGTACAGCAAAATGTTTTGCGAATCTGCAACAGTTATTCGAACGGGTGAAACTTTTTAACTTCTTAAATTAAGACCCACTGCTTACTTATATATCCGTGAAAAAGCAAACACACGTTTGCAAATGTGCCTTCGCTCGTATATAGCCTTCTATTATTAGCCGTATCAGTGTTGGTAAAGTTGCGGCTTGAAATTACGGCACTACCGTAAATCATTTTTTATTGTATACGCGGTTCACTCAGCTCGCCCTTCAATATCGTCATTACTTCTGCGAACCGAAGTCCACCTGCTCTGATTACGGATTACGCAACCTGTCGACTCTCTTTCACGTAAAACGTTCTCGAATCTAAAAGCATATAGTCCAAATAAAAGTGAAGCTATTTCGGAAACTCCGGCTGTCTTCTCCGAATTTCGAAGCTCAAGGTAAAAATGACGCAATGAACTAACAGACAAACACGAGCATGTTCAGAGGAGGACTTTCTTTTCCGACGAGTTTTGCATGTACACATCATAGGTGGCAGATGTCCGCGTGAACTTTGTGACCTCTCCGCGCTTCTTCTTCGAAACGCATATAAGAAGCACGTGGAAGTCAGCACGTTTCTCGATGCTTTCGCTCTTCATGCGCTTCAGCGAGTATTCGCAAAAGAGATGTTTTCTTGCGCGGTACACTCGACCAGCGCGACAAGTCTCGCGCAATACGTGAACGTGAAGTCTTTGGTGGAAAAGGCGAAACTCGCTGCAATGGCAAACTCTCGCAAAGTCATTTGCGTACGGGCTGTAGCGAGCATAACGTTATACATAGTTGCGAAAGCGAGATCGATCGATTTTTATCGATCGTGCAGCCGGGCGCTACCTGGGAGAGCAGGCGACGCGTTAAAAAAAAAAGAGAAGCCATTGAATGCACGGCGCGATTATCGTTCTAAGTAGAGCAAAATCGATTGTCCCGCGACTGCGGGAGAAACGTCTTCATGTCGCTCGTGGAAGTGCAACAGGAGCAACTGCATCTCACGAGAGAGAGAGAGAGAGAGAGCGACAAGAAAAAGGGCGCGGCTCGTGGTATTTCGGTTCGCGCAAACCGGTTCGCGCCGTCTGTCTGGCAAGTAAAGGCAATACTTTGCGGTGCAGCATGTGTTCCCTGTATATACCCTGATGTCTGGGCGATCGATCGGGCTTACGCGTGTTCCTCGATATACAGTTCCGTCTGTCTGCCGCAATCTCTCTCTGCATTTTCGTAATTATTTTACTGCTCTCGGATGTGCAACAGCAAATCATCGGTAACAATGATTTTTAACCTTTGCTGCTGCTGCTGCTGGTGTGGAAACGCTTTTCAGTCAAAGGTCGAACTGCACCTATACGGTTATCGATTTTACAGGGAAATGAGGAAGCGATCGCGAGGCAGGCGATTGTAATTTGGCACCGAAAATAACGATGCGCTCAATATATCGAGTATCTCAACGCGCAGCTAAAAGTATTAAGTCCACGACTGACGCAACGCTCTCGGAGAGAGGCGGCTGGAAAAATTCTTGCGGGCCGAGACGCAAAGTTTTCCGCGGCTGATATTATATATACGCGCAGTGTCGAAAAAGATGGGAATGTGAGGCGCGCTGAGATGACGAGCGGAAACTTACCGTCGCATATAATGTTCGCCGTTGTTTCGACAGTCAACAAAACGTAACAATCTCCGCGAGATACGTATATATGAGACGAGAGGCGCTGCAGCAGCGGGTGCGTTGCGTCAGTTTCAGATCGTCCTCTCGCGCGCGCGCGTTCGCCACTCGAAATCGCGCGCGAGTTGTGAAAAAGCGACGATTGTCACGTTTGTTCCTGTACACCTCGGTGTACACAGCTGCTTCTGCGTATTCTGCGCGTATTCTGCATATTTACGGATGTACAAATCGTTTCTCACCAGTTTAGTGACACATTAACTTTAACAATGAATCCTCGATTGCAGGGCGTACAGATATATATATACATGTATAGACGTTCTTAGCCGAACAATGCGGTGATTCACGTGCGCCGCTTTCATTCAGAAATCCATAAGTATACGGCTATCCTAATAGGAGCTGCGCTCTCAAGCCTCGGCAGTGTGCAGGCCTCGAAGCGGCGAACATCCATCGAAAATTTCCATTGTCTCTCCTGAAATCTCGTCGCGCCCGCAGAAACAAACAGAGACGCCCGATAAAGCCGCCGGCGCGGCGGCTCGCTGTCTTTCCGCGTAAATACATACAGACGCCTGTATCGACATTGAATCCAAAGCGCCTCGCGCAATTTCTTATCAGAAGCTCGCGTCGTCGCCGAGCGTAATCGTCCACGAGATTAGCGTAACTCATGCTGCGTGTCATCGCAGCGGAGGCAGGTCGCGAACGCGCAGGATTTCGTCAGACAACCCGATGCAGATTAACGCTGCGCCGAGCCAATTCCGAGACGCGTGCATGCAAGTCATCGTTAAAAAATGTGCGGCTGTGTGTGCGTGCGTGCGTGTATGTGTGCGTGCGTGAGAGAGAGAGAGAGAGAGAGAGAGAGAGAGAGAGAGAGGTGTTTTTGCGCATATAAGTGTGATCGATAGTAGGCGTCCGTGGAGGTGTTGCAAAAGATTTGTATATAAACGTAGATGTATAGCGCGTTTAGAAAGTTGACGCAGTAAACAATGCCGTCTTGTCATTTTCTCGTATTTCCTTTTGATTCTTAGATCCAGCGGCGCGAATTGCTTTCCCGTTCCTTACTCGCAAGCTTATTCCCAGCAATAAAATTTCGCGCCAAGTGCAGAGCTGTGTAATACAGCTTTGCTATAACTCGGTGGAAAAGCTGAGTGGCTAAAGGCGTTGCAAACATTGATCTGGTGGAACGTCGGTGTCCATCAAAGAAGCGATTAGAGCCTCGAAAAATTGCGAACGTCCAACCCCCTTCCACACCATTTCGTATTTCCCGCCGCAGTGAATTCACTGGATTACGCGTATAATCTGAAGTGCGCATACAGTGTACGCATTCCTTTTAAACTGACATCCTTTTACTCAGACGTATAGAGCCATATTAGACATGACGACAGCGCGTGGGGTATATATCGACGCGGACGAGCCCCTCACCAACGGCCAATCACACGTTGCGCCTACGTTACGTCAGCCGATCGCGCCCCTACTCACGTGTTTCTCGCTCACTCGGCTCCAGAGACGTATATACAGACATTTTTTTATTCCAACAGACTGACTTACCGATTGTCGCGAAGCTCAGTTTAAAGGGAACGTTTAAGTTACGAAGAGGTATAATCGAGAAAGGTATTAGATGCTTCAGAGTAGTTCGGACTGTTTCGTCATGCAGCTCGTTCTGATGCAAGAGCCCGGTCGACAAAAGTCGTACCCGCAAATGGAATGTAGAGCCACCCTTAATTTAAAATCAATGTTCCCCCGAAAGTGGAATTCTCTTGAATGGCAGGACAGATCATTACACATCATTTTCACTGTCCCATGAAGACAACAATCTCTATTGCTATTGATACGGTCGATTCGTATAGATAGAGATAAATTACGTGAAATAGAATTGTTTTACATACAATACGCATGTATATGCTGCGTTAATTATCCTTTTTAAAATTTTAAGCAGTGTGGTATAATGTAGGAAAATTTAGTAAAAGATAATAAGGGTATGATTCGTTGAGACTTATTAATCAAGGTAAAGGAGAACTGGAAATTTGAAATATTGATTGATAACACAATTATTGTCACCGTTCGTTAAGAAATTACGCAAGGAAACTTTTTATGATTCTGTTCGATAAAGTATAATAATGTATCTACCTGCATCTTGCTTTTTAATCATCTAAAAATTGATTTCTGTTGAAATATGATGTCACTTTAGGATAGATTGATTTCTTTGCAATCTCCTGAGCGTTGAATAACTCAAGAATTATTCTTTATTCTAGCTAAGTCCTAGTAAAGATTAATTTTTCTATTTGGCAGTAAATATAGTATTCTAAATGAATCTGTACAACAGCTCTTTAAGTCATACACTTATCACAGAAAAAATCTGATTTTTTTTTAGTAGTGTACGAAGCAAACTGACAGCCTAGAAATGATCTTCTTCCAAGCTCTTGCATTATGGGGAAAATCCATGAACTGGTGTAACGTAACTCGCGAATTTCCTGGCTCGCGCGACCTCTGCTCGTCCTTGTAGTCGAGCCGAGCCTCCGTGAGCCATAGCACGTTTCGTTTCTTTCTCTTTTAACGTCTGCCAATCTAGCCCCTGTACATCAGTCTCCCGTTATGGCAACATGTATTTTACTTAAGATTTCTTTTTTTAGAGTCATGTATTCTTTTTTGAGGAAGGTTCACAATCAAACAAATGACGTCTAAATCTTTCTAAATTTTACTTCTTTATGTACTCCTTAAGCAGCTAGATATATTTTTAAAAAGCTAATACCTTTAATTAGAGAAATAGATTTTTTTATTTATTGCGATGTAAGTAGGTCTATGGAAAGAAATAAAGATAAATATGTTACAAACAGCGTTTTCTCAATTTTATATGCCTTCTCGACTACAATAAGATCAGATGTATTCTGAACCGAAATGAATAATTAAAATGAATAAACTTATCGCAATGAATTATGTCATATTAAAATGTCCAAATTTTTCATAGACAAGTCAAATTTCATTGATAGAAACAATATAGTGGGAGGCAACCCTTAGGTATTATTGAAAAATAAATTATGTATATATTTTATAATTTATAATTTATGTAGAAACAGTATTGTTTGAAAATTGACTTGATAAGGTCCTCAACATGGGACAAAACGATGTCAGAAAAAGTAGTTGGTTATGGATTTATTGAATTTTTCGAAAATACCTTAGGGTTGCCTGCCACTGTTGTTGTTTCTTTCAATATCATCATTGAGACGAAGATACGTAATCATCTTAACAAGTCAAAATTATTTATGAAAACATTGTATGAGATTTATTATTATAGAAATCCCTTTGGTTAATAAGAGATCTCAAGTGAGTTTTATAAAATGTTGCATTTATTACAAAAATTCATCAAATTACATTTTAAATTTAATCTATCTGTAGCGGTGATAATTTCTATATGATATTAATAGATTAAAATGAATACAATTTATTTCGTTCGGTTTGTTCGTAGCCATTTGAAATGGTAATAATATCTGTAAAATTGAATTTCCCGTAACAGTACGAGATAATTCGTATTACAACAAAAAAATTCTATCACTATCGTGGTGCATAAGATTATTAAAAAAATTCAATGTAAAAATTTCTTGTATAAGTATACAAACACAATGTTTACTATTGGTTTTAAGTTAACAGTATATATTCTTCCTAATATAGCATCTGAGAAAATAAGTAAAAAAGATAACTGCTTAACATCCGACGACATTAATTTTTATCGCATTATTGCGTGAACTCTACAACCCAAGCGGCGCTGTACATTGCGTAATTTCTTGTGACTGCGCACGATTTTTTGCAAATTAAAATTCGAAATACACTCAGATATAAACATAACTTCCACGATGTTCAACACCAGTTTATCGGCCAACAATAATGCTCGACATCCCTTGACACATGACGCAACAACTTCGTTCCTCGAACAGAAATCATGAAATTGCAAACTTTTTTTTCAATCTAATGTACATAATCTATAACGAAACAAAAAATCCAACAAATTCCAAAACACAATAAATACAGAAAAAAATCTCACATCTTTTGCAAGATCTACGTAATTTTGCTCGAGCTCATCGCGTGAATGTTGTGTCCGTCCGTGCACGCTTTTTCTCCCCACTCTTCTGGCAAAGACTCACTCTGGTGGGGGAAGCACTGGGGGGATTCCCCTCTTATACGCGCGATCGAGCCTCCGGCTTTTTGCTACGTTTTTTCTTGCTTCTCTCTCCCTCCCTCCCTCTCTCTCTCTCTCTCTCTCTCTCTCTGTATATATATATATAGCTGCTATATAGCTGCGGCTGTCTGCGTGTGTGTCTTAAGAGGCTGTGAGATGTGACTCAAATTTCTCTTAATACATATACCAGCTTCCTCGTCTTGTTCTCGTTCCGTCTAGCTTGCGCTCGTTCCGGTTCATTCAGGTTTTCTCTGTCTCTCTCTCTCTCCTTCTTCCCTTTCTTTTTCGGCGAGTTCACGTGTACACGTGCGCGAGATGATGCAGCTGATGTATATTCGAGAGCTACTTCCTTTGTAAATCTCGCTGGATGCGCAGTATTTCAGCGCGAGTTTCGACAGGATCGATGATTCCTTGTAACTTGTGCCGTCGTCCTTTCTAACGGCTACGTGTGTGTGTGTGTGTCCCATGTCTGTGTATTGTACGTATGGGGTTACGCATTTTCGTGAGTATTATTTTTTACGCTGCGCAGATTTCTGGGTTACGTGTATGTATAGCTAGGCGTTTCTATTTTTGAAACGTCTTCCGGTTTTTACGCTCATTTTCTCGGTTATCTGTTTCACTCTCCATGCTATGTCCACATTCGTCCTTCCAACGTCCTTAGCTTATTTACATTTTCAAGTTCCACACTTAGTTTGAACTTTTGACGAGTTATCGTTAACTTTATTGCTATTTACAGTTTTTCTCAATCTCGTATCTCTCGCTAGCTCACAAGCTTGTGTAGACGATAATATAACTTATCTAAACGATTGAAAAACTGCAAAAAGCTCCAGAGACGTCACGACAGTAATCCGAGATAAAAGATTATGCGTTAGTTGTTCCAATAAAAAGGATCCCTCTCAGCGCCCCGTTATCCTTGAAATTCCTGATGAACAATATACCAGTTTCTTTGGAAAAATAACTCGGCGTTCGTGCACCTCGGCGTTAAATGCCCATCTCCGGCGTAGGCATTCGGTCTATTTAAATGGGCAAATCAGCAAAATGATCATCTCTCTGTTGACACTGGCGATGCATGTGTGTATTGATAAACAGCGATAAGGTGTCCCAGCGCAGACGGAGCAAGCGCCAGGTCGCTGTCATCAGCCGAAAGCTGGGAGAGAGCGCTTTCTCGGGTGGGGGTAGGGGAGGGTAGGGGGGGGGGGAGCTCAAGGTCACCTTGCCGAGTCTGCACCCCTCCGCGTCGTTCACCAAAAGCCAACCACCCGCACAGAGAGCTCTCGGATCTCGCGCGCGGTTGCCTCCCCTCTGCCGGAATTGCCTGGAAGCGCAGCCAGTGGCCCCCACCCCTCCAGTAGCGCGCGCGCGCGGGCGCGCAAGGGAGGGAGGCGCCGCTCGCAACGGCGGCGGCACACCGAGTGTGTGTCGGCAGTCGCGATATAAAACTGGACTGGTGAGCACGCGAGCGGCGCAGACGAGTAGTGTGTCGTCACCCCGTGTGCTTCGACATATTTTATCCGCTCGGAGTAATCGCACCGTCCGCTGCATTTTCGTTGGCCGACGAGCGCAGAGGTCGCGTGCCCGACAAGGAAAAACGCGAGGAAAAGAGTTCGTCGGTGAAAGTTCCCAGGCGAGAGGAAAGGGGAGATAGACACGCGCGTGTGTACACAGACGCACACGCACACACGCGCTCGCGCGCGCACACACAGACAGACAGGAACACCTTGCCGAGGGGGTGAGAGAGAGAGAGAGAGAGAGAGAGAGAGGGCGCGGAACGTCGACTGCTACAACTGTGCATATCGAGGCACTGCGTCCGGCGATTCGTCGCTTCGCACACAGACGAGAGGATGAAGATGACACCGAGCCTGTGCACGAGTGAATTGCTCAAGCCGGAGGTGAGCGCGAATGCGATGTATTACATATAGGTGTGCGTGCGGCGTGTGCATGTGCATGTCTGAGCGCGCGCGCACGCGTATATCGGATTGGCTCCGAAGGGGTGGTCCGACACGCGAGCCGCGAACAGTCGTGTCGCGCGAGGGTCAGTTTCGATTCAATCGGAACACCGTGCGCGCCGTGCGCGGCGGCATCGTGGAATCGATCGTGCGCGAGAGAGCTCGTGGAATTCCAAAAAGTCACTTTCACTGCAGACGTGTCGTGGGACGCTCTGTGCACGCATATGTATGTAGGAGAGCCGAAAACTACGCGCGCTATACAATATGCGCTCCGAGGTATTTATTTTCCGACCATTCGTATTTCCCGCGCTTATCGCGGCGAGACGAGCGCACGCGCGCGCGAATGTCGTAAATTGTAATTGTATGCCGTCGTCGCTGCGCAATGGGCACTGCGACTTTTGCAGAGGAAATAAGTTCAAGAAGAGCAGAGGAAGTATACGGGAATAAGTGTATGCGCGCGTGTTATGTACACATGCATATTACATGTATTCTGGAGGAGCTGGAATTGTATAATCGCTCGCGGTCGGTAAGGCAGCGAGCCGCTACTGTTTGCCTCGCGCCAATCAATATAGATATACGTATATAGGGCCGAAAACGTCAAAGCTTTCGCAGAAAACGCTGCGGTCATGTGAGTGAAACGTAGGTACGTTTGCGCGCGGCTATATGACATCCTGTATATACTGAGCTCCACGTGACAATGTATATGCTACCGCGTAGAAATAGAAAAAAAGCAGGCTTTTCATTCGGATTGCTACGGTTTTCTTTTTCTTTCGTTTTGCAGATTGATTCGATTATGTAAACGCGCACTTTGTTACAATTTTAAACAACTCCGAAGTGCTCTATTATTCGAGACGAAAATAGAAAAAAAAAACGTATCGTGACGCACTGAAAGCGGGAATAATTCGAAAAAAAAGGATGCGTTGGAAAAAAATAATGATAATCTAGAGTTCCCCTATACGCTCGGCGATTCAGGGATTTTCTCTGCATATTCAAGGCAAGGACTATCGATTTTCTATTCTTCGGCGCAAGCGGGAAAGACGGACATGATACGCTCGCTGTTAAGCATGTGTAAACGTATATATAAGTCAAATGAGCAGCGTCACGATGCTGGTGATGATGATGTTTAGAATTTTTTTTTTGCTTCGCGGAATCACCGCGTAATGTTGAGAAATTAAAGGCCAAAGAAAGAGGTTAAGTGGATGCTACTGAGTTTTAGCGTTGCAGGAAACTGACTTATCGATGTGCCTGCATGCGTTGTTTGTTGTAAATTATCGGTTCTGCTTACTTAATAAAGCTATAATGAAAGAAACATGAAACGAGCGGCTTTTTCAGAAATGAGATGATCGATTACAGTGATTGTTTCTCTGTTAACGTAAAAACTTAAATTTACTTAATGGATTGAAAATGTTTACTATCGATTGACAATTTAAAAAGAGAATTTTTAAAGTTAAAACGTACAGTTTCGCAAAAACATATTTTTCGTTTTTTGCTTTAACTAGATTCAAATAGTTTCGACTTAATTGTTATCTACAAAAGTTTCAGTAACATTTTTTTTTAATTTTTCAAAAAATTATTGCGCACATTGTAAATGAATCTTATTGGAGTTTATTTGTAGGAAAAAGTTGATAGACGTTCGAAATCTGGTCACCAAAATTATATAATCGTTAGCTTTGCGAAGCATGCCGACAGCAACAATGTTTTTATTAAAATCGGTAAAACTAGTCGATTCAATTATTATTTACAAAAAGAATGTATAAATGTAATCATGAATATTATTTAAATGCACACATAATCGTACATCGTAAAAAGTATACTTTAATAATGTACTTTGAACAAAAATTACTGTACCATAAATAGGAAGTTCATCAACGAAAATAATAAAATTTTATTAGAGTATTAACGATTGTAAAAAAAGTTTAAGAATTTGTATCTTAAGTGCGATATAATGCATAATAAATCAAAACGTAGTAATGACTCAATATTTAAAGATAAATACAATATCTTAAGTGAGTAAACTATAAAAAGCGCGGTCTTTGATTTTCAGTAGTTGAATCATGAGTTGGTACATGCTAGACAAGTAGCTTTTTACATAATCTCATACGTCGTATCGGTGGCAAATTGAATTATGGCATATAAGGATCATTAAAATGATTAGCATTGTTGTACGTAGGCTGAACGAAGATTATATTGTCATGGAAGATTCTTACTTGGCAGGTGCTCCGAAATTCATTTTGGAGCCTAAAATGAATTTCGGAATCGAAAAGGTATATTTTTTCTTCAAGTTGACAATTCCATTTACTTTTCGAATATATGCAGATGTTTTATTGCAAAAGCTACCTTTAAGCAATAAAATCCATCTAAATCAGTAGTAACAGACAGTCAAATTCCCACATACATACACTGATACAAATGCTTGAACACAATGCAAACCAAGGCTTTGAATTGTTCCCAAAAACACGAAGGTACATTACACGTCAGCGTCATCGATTTGTCACCTATACTCTTTTCGACCTACTGCGTCACATTATATACAGACAGTGCAGGGCGACAAAAGGGTCAAATCCTTCGATCAGAAGACAAAGATGGTCTCAGGTCTTTCAATCAATACTTTGAAGTGAAAGCCGAAAGAGAATTAACTTGCTGCCGAAAACGTCACCAACACTGATAATTTATTACTACTCAGAGTAACCGAGCAAATTACTGCCAGTGACCTAACTATAACGGCATTTACTTCCGTTCTCATTTCAGTCATTCGCGTATAAACATATACCTACAAGATGATACACAACGACTTCTAAATATAAGTGCAGTTTACATCGGTTACTTTACGATAATTCCAGACGAAATTATTCGAATATGATGAGTACACTTTTTTCTTTCTTTTAACGAAAATATTGTCAAAGCGTTTGTGACAATATTTCGCTGTGAACACGAGTTCATAATGAGTTTTTCCAGTCGATCCATCTACCGGTATATAGTTAGGTCACTAGCCGAGACGTTCGATAACCTAAAAGTACGTTCGCGTTTGCTGCTTTTTGCGCAATCAATAAAACATCGACCTTAACCTTGAAGGTCGCGGCCATCGCTAATCGTTAGGACGTTCGCTCGCTGAAAGAGTTAACTAGAAAATTGTTTAACGCTGAGAATACATTCCAATGTTAACAAAGTTGAGGTTATGTTTATTTACTTACAAACCCTCGGATAAGTTTGTTTCTCGCATACCATGGCGAGACAGTGCTGAAGTTAGTTTTCTTAGTGTTGAATTTAGTTAGAAGGAACTTAGTTTACTTTGCTAATTAAAAAAACGAATTCACTGCGAATCGTGGGAAATTTCTCGAGGAAGTACGCGCTAAACAAAATTTGTATTTGTAAAGGCAGTGACACACATTTCGCGAAAAATCGGAGTATCTCGCTGCTTTTATGCAGTGCTCGCTTAACGCAAGGCAGCGTTAGGTTTCTACATACTAAACAGTAGGTCAGACGCAGTAAAACCAGACTAATTTCCCCTAATATACACAAATGTATCTAGCGTACCGGAAGCGCAGCTCCATTGTCAGAGAGAAAATAAAGCAAGCTTATTTTTCCAGCCCCTGCCTCATACAAACGCCTTCGTCCCTCGACGAGCCGCGAGTGTAAAGAAAAAAGAAAAGGATCGTGTCAACCGCCGAAATATATAAGTATACGGCTGTACGGAAAAGCCCGAGTCGCGATCCCGCTCTGACATTGGCTTTCGCGCTCTCGCGCCACACACATCACACGCGCCGCCGCCGCCGCGCGCGCGGAGAAGACGGAGCGAGACGTCCGAGGGGTGACGGGGGGGGGGGGGGAAAGAGCCGTGTGTTACACAATGCCAGCGGCGATCGATAACGGCTGCCGAAGCATCGGCCTCTACAACTGCCGCAGAGTCGAGGATTCTCGGTTTCTTCTTCTGCTGCTGCTGCTGCTGCCGACTGAGATTCAGCGGCCGTTTGGCAGTACGTGCATGTAGTTGAGGATTAGCGTTTTTCTTTCGGGCGGAACAATGCGCTGCAGCTGATATTATTTACGAGCGCGCGGGATGCTTGTACATACAGAGTACATGTACGCATAAGTCGTACTTAAAGCGCAGGATTGCACAGCCGGCATAACAGACTGTGCTCTCTTTCACCCTTTCTCCCCCCCCCCCTCTCTCTCTCTAGTTGCCGTAATTAAACTTTTTATTTGCAAAACAGAAAAAAATGGTATGCTCGTAACGCGTGCGTACAGCTGACGTTACGCAAGAGTTGAACTTCGTCGACTGCTTATATACATATAGCGCGAGCAGCTTCGAGATACGCGTGCGATTCTCTCGCGGTGCTGCAGTATGCGCGCGCGCTCGTGTGTGTGTGTGTATGCATATATGACCGATGAAAGGAAAAGCTTATTAACTTGTCGAAAACGAACAGTCACCCGACTAAAACGATTTTCTTGATTATTCCGACGACTCTCTTTTTTTCCCGTTCTCACCGCTCTCGCGGGTGTGTGCGATGTATACAAACAGCCTACAATGTACGTATAGACAATCGGTCTTCATTAGCGAGAGCGAGCCGCTATATATATATATATATATATAGTCGATGAATAGCCGCGCGTAAAGTGGTGAGATAATCGCTCGGATCGTCCGATGCATCTCTCGGCGTATGGGAGAGCTGCCGCCGCGATCGGATTTGAGATTCAAAGCAAGTTTTTCTTCTCCGCGCGAGCGGAATCAGCCGTTCTTATAAATGCGAGCGTAACAGGCTGCACGCATTTGCTTATGTACAACTTGTGTGTGACTTTCGATTTCCGAGCGCGTTGCAAAATCTCGGCGCCGCGTATTTGGCCGATAAGTCGACATCCGCTTGGAATCGCTATCGGTCGTGCGCCGATTGCGCCGCTGCCACCGCCACCGCCGCGCGTTTACGTCTGCGCGCGGGATATCGCACTTTGCGAATATATACAACGCTCTCCTTTTCCAATTGGCGAGAATCGCTGACTGCGTCGCTCTCTTTCTCTCCCGTGTTATCGAGAAGCCGTGAAGCAGAGCTTTTTATTATGGATTTCGCGGAGTTCAATGTCGCCGGCAAATAACAGAGAGAGAGAGAGAGAGAGAGAGAAATTGACGCGAACACGCGATCGACTCGTAATTACGAGTATCTCGTTTAATCGCTTACGAGGAAGTATAGTGTCTTGATAAACAATAACAAAATTGTTATTGTTTATCGACACGATAATGTAGTCGCGTCGACGAGGTATATGGAGGAAAAACTTTTCCGCGCATCGCGTTATCTTCGAGCTAACATACTTATGCGCACGTGCCCTCTGGAAAAATGGAAAGACTATGCAATTGCTGCTGTTAAAAATTTTTGAAAAATTCCGCGGACTACAGCGCAGCGCTGCGCTTATGCATTGTTAATATAACGCGAGAATATAATAAACGTCGTCCAGCTACGACAGTGTGTCTCTTAATCTCGTCTTGGGACAGGTCGTGTAATTAAATAGTAAATTATATTTTTAACTCGTTTCCCTAGTCCGCTGGCTTTCTAAAAAAAAATTAAATAAATCCACTCTGTAATTGTACGAAGCTTACAGCGCCATCGACTCATTCATTATTTTCCAACGTCGTCCGCGCTGTGCGCGCGGAAAAGAAGGAAATCTCGCCGCGCGATTATTTCCATTAAGAATGATGTATTTTGTAACGTGTTACACGTGCGTTACGAAAGCTTGTAAATTACAGTCGACCGCGCGAAAATCTTTTGTGCCGAAAGCAGAAAACGTTTCTTCCACTAATCTCTCGCAGTTTATCTAAAGAAAGCAAAAAGAAGAAGAAATTTACACTGGTCGCATATATATATATATATACACTCTCTTGTGTAGTTAAGCCGCTGATAATAATTGTCGTCTATCTTTCTCTCGACAGCCCGTCCGTCGCGGTTTCCCCTCATTCAACGAGAAGAAAGTCTATACTCTGGCGCGTGTGTTCGAGTGCGTCTCACGCGCTTCGTTCAATTTACTTTAGCAGGCAATTTGTCGAGCATTAAGCCGTCCACTGCTGCTCGTCGCTCGACTGCCGAACAGCTGACAGACGAGAGTGCGATGGGGCACGGATTTCAACGTTGAAATGATTTTCCTTTTTAAATTTACTATCCAATCCGAGTATCATTAAAATTAAATTTAAAATTTTCCGCCATTGGGCATCAACGGATTGATTTGCTTCTCTTATGGAAACTCCGAAACGCATCCGTGGGTACGAAAGTCGATGCTGCAAAACAAACAAATAAACAGTTCCTCAACGCAAATAGCTTCTCCCCACCTCGATCCACGGGTGAAATTCCGAATCGGCGTATAATTCTCCTCGAATATTCCGCTAAGATTGATGCCTCTCGCGCTACGATAACACGTGCCCCGGTTCTCCTTAGGTTGAGTCAGACGCGCAATGCGTGTATACGATTCGTGCCAGACGTTTGTTGAACCTGGAGGATATAAGTGGCTTTCCGAGCAGACGCTGTTTGATTCGATGTATCGTCGATTGCGCTCGATTTTACTGATTCGATGATTTTTTTATTGCCCAGCTTTTGATTGATTAAGACGTTATTGTCTCGTAAGGCATGCGTGATTGTTTTTTTTTAATAATACACGCCTGCTGCCTTAGTCATCAGAATTATTATTACGACCCAAGTAAATTGCATGCACCAGCCGCATTTCTCATAAGCTGATATTACTATATATGGATGCTGGATATACTCGATATAATCGACTAATTGCCAATCTCTTAAGTACTTTCGTGTACTTGTTGTATACACTCTGTAACCGAGTACAGTCCGTTAGGTAAGGATAAAAATTACGCAAGTCTGCGCACTCTCGATTTCATTGTATCTACGAAGAGCCATTTTTACACTACTTGTCCACACAATATATCCTCTCCATAAATTTCGCGTTTATGCGCGTCTCTTCTTTTGCAAATAATTTAATACCTTTTTTGTTTCATTTAAACGTTTTTCTTTGTTTTTCTCTGTTTTTTGTTTGTTATCTTTTTTGTTCTTTTCTATTCAGCAATCAACGCGACGAGTCGTCAGACTAAACATTGAAAAGAACAATTGCTTCTTCTCCTCGTGCTCCATTCCCAGCAGAATTTCCGCGCGTCCCGACAAGCTCCCCGCACAATTCGCACGGCGACCGCATACACCCGTGCACAGTCCTACTGAGAGTACACGCAGCGAGCGCGCAGCTGCTTTCGCGACGACGATGCATATATATGCCTCATTCATGCGCTGCTGTTTGCGGGTGTGTCTGGCGATCGCGAGTACGTCACGGCCGGCCTATCCGGCGAATCGATCGCTGCGGATTACTGTGTGCGCGCACGCGTGTCCGCTGCGGGAGGGACTCGGGAGGGATTCGAGCTTGAAAGGCGGGAAATTTGAATTAGAATTGGTGGGACGCGCAATGCTCGCGCGCTTCATCCGACACGTGTCTGAGTAATCCCTGGCTTATCTACTTAAGAGTTCGGTTCTACCGTCAGACCGGCTGGGGAGACAAAAGTATGGGATTCGAAAAGTCGAGGAAAGTATTTTTTTATCGGGATTGCCGAGATGATTGTACACTGCGGTGTGTGACCGCGAAGGCTGCGCTCACTTCGGTAAAGCATCTTCGTAAAGCCAGAAATAAAGCATCGACGTATATTTTTTACGTCAACTTGACTCATCGATCTTTAAACGGCTTCGCCAATAGCGCAAATGTGTTGAATATTGACTCGCTGATCAAATAAACCGAGCGCGAGAGGCTCTCAAACTGATGCTATACGACGAAAGCAAGTTAATTTGAAAAGAAAAGGTAGTAAGGCGTCTGGAAGACACAGGCTCTGCTGTCCGAGCTGCTGATTCAAGCAATACACCGAGTCCCACAAGTATACATCGGAAGTTTTCAAATGTTTGCAATATAGTTACGACTAATTTACTAAACTTTGATCCATCGAATTCTTAATTTGAATAATTTTTTACCCGCCAGGAATCGAATAAAGGCTTGAGCAATAA
This sequence comes from Philotrypesis tridentata, assembly GCA_018906965.1. Taxonomy (NCBI): domain Eukaryota; kingdom Metazoa; phylum Arthropoda; class Insecta; order Hymenoptera; family Pteromalidae; genus Philotrypesis; species Philotrypesis tridentata. The sequence continues at coordinate 13,526,297 of JACCIB010000001.1, forward strand.
AATATTCCAATAACTCAAACCCAAATAAAAGCTACCTTTCTTACGCAGATATATGCAAAGCGTCGTGTCACGCGGCCGGGCAGATTGAAAAAGAAAATGAACGAAGCACTATACGAACCTTTATTGCTTCCAAACCAAAACAATGCAAAATACGACTTACCATAAAAAAAAAACATCGTCAAAAGAATTCGCGATTCGAGCTGTCGAGATAACGAAAGCGTATACGATCCGTATATAACTTGCGGCGCGCGAAAACGCATTCCGAAAGCTCATTGCGGACCGAAGATTTCAATGAAAGCCCTCTCCCACTTCAGTCGGAGGTGATTTAAGCGTGAAATTAGATTTATGTCCCTTACTCATTGAGAGCAGTTCCACTGCGCGTGCGCAGGTTCGCTATGTAATTTCAGTGACCGTGACTAATCGTTTTGTAGACGCGCATTATTGTCGCACAGGCCGCCGCTATGAAGGCCTTCCGCTTTCTCTGCGCTACACTTGCAGGTCTCGGGGCGTTGACATTTCTCGCGTCTACAAAAATGCAGGAGGAATCCGACTCGGAAAAGGAGCTTCCAGTCGGCTTATCGCCGGGACGACGAGGGCCGATCGGCTTCTCGACCACTGCATTATGCGTGTATAAGCCACGTCGTTCTCTCATTGTGCATAAATTACACTCCGAACTCCGAAGATTAGCCAACCGAGTCGCAGTGATTGAGTGGATGTAGGATAAGTCGACGTTTCGAAAGAGTGGAGTTTAGAAAAAAAAAAAGAACTTAAAGACTTGCGTACGGTTGACATAGAGGCTTGTCGAAGAAACTATTTATCATCGTTGCGAGGAAGCTGTATAAAGTTGCGCAATTAGCGCACTGATTTCCATAAGCGAGCGAAACTTACAGCAGCCGAAACTAACGGCAGGATCTCGAGTAAAATAGTCCGGAATCCCGTAATAGCAATGACCTGCGCGAACAGTCGTGTATACGTGTACGTATATATACATAGAAAGAGGATAGTCAAGGTCGGTGGACTCGCGAAATCGCACGTGTACAGGCGTATCGGCCGAGACACCTTTCGCGCGGTCTGTGACCTAAATCGTGACGGCCGAAAATCATTCCGTGCGCGTGCGTGCGCCCGACGCCGCGACTTTGCCGATCTGTCTCTTGACTTATTACGGTCGCGAGAAACGAAAATGTGCGAGGATTCGTGCGCGAATCGCTTTGGATCTTGAGCTTTCGGTCTCTTGCCATTTGCGATTCGTCGTTCAGTTCGCGCTCGTTTTATCAAATTAAAATTTTCTCTTGCTCATCCGTATAGCTGGCTGCTGTATTTTCATGAACAGCAATATTTTAATGAAATCAATGCTGCAAAAAGTATCACTGATGGTATTTCGAACTTTTCGAATAAAGCGACGAAGAAAGCTTGCAAGCACCTCCAAGTGAATTCAGAAATCGATCGCTTCATTATTTTATAAGTAAGACACGCGATGAGGAAATTTCGACTCACTACCCCGTCCCCCCAAATAATCCCCCTGAAAAATATCGCAAAAGCTCTTTCGCTTCGTAACTCGTCCGCTTTCGCATCCAGTACGAAACTTGACCTGTGCCGTACATCGCGTACACTATACAAGCTGCACACATTCCAGCACTGTAAATCAATACTTTGACGATGAACACGTAATATTGTCGCAGGATTCCTTGATTTACAACAGCGAGAGTGTCGTGACTCAAATGATCGGCTGCAATTGACTGCAATCGATGATGGGTCGTTGCACCGCGATGACGATCGAATCAGTGGAACATAAAGCCACAAAGTATATATCCTTGAGAGGTATTTCATTAATTCTGCGGCATAAAGAAGTGCGTATATCGATGGACGCGTCCTGCAATATACTTGAGAAGCTTCTGTGGACGTCTGACTCTCTCGTAAAATGTTGTATTACCCGTAACTTCTGACGAAGGAAAAAGACTAAAGTTGCATATACGAACTGCAGTCGATTATCACGACTACTTTGTGAAGAAGCGATTTATTGCACAGAGCGGAGCCTCCTTACGCAACGGAAACTCTTTTAATGAATGAAGATCTCGAGTGAAGCGAACTGGTTCGCACTACACAATGCTTAATTGAAAAAGTAAGCCTGTAGAATACTGCATCGATCGCCATCCATCTATAAATACAGTCGAACGTCACTTCGACGTCATTTCCTTCTGTAGCGTAATACAGTCGTGCAAGTGTCGTAACCTAGATCGACAGCGGTGCGCTGCAATCACCGAAAGCGTTGCTTGGAATTCATAAACGCTGCTCCCGCATCTCGATCAGTCCGGAAAGCTTTCGTCACGCAACTGTCTTGCGGGCTTTCCAAGCTTGGCTAAGAGATTACGCCCTGTAAACAATCATCACGGGGCAAAGTCGTGCGAAGATGCGACGACTGAACCGACAAATATTTGTATCGAATCGCGCTATCGACGCTGCCAAACACCCGATCTGCGCCCAGCTCCCCGAGAAAAGCTCTATTTTCAACGCTGAATCGATCGGTTCGAACTCGCTGATAATTACCGATTGGCGATCATTGCCGCGCGTTGTGCACAGCTCTGTGCACAGTCGCGAGAAAGTCAAAGTTGAAATAACCGGTATCTGCGGGCATTCCGTTCTGATTGAAACCGGTATGTATTCCGATGAGGCGCGCGCATTATGCTTTTGTTGTTGCGCAGCCTCTTTTTTTCAAATATCTCCCGCGCGCACGACTCATCGCATTATGTCTGTGCGGCGTGTACCAAGAAAGAGAGTGACGCAGAGGCCTGTTTAAAAGCCATATACACCGCGTGATGCGGCCGTTCGAGCGCATATCTGTATAATAGCTGTCATACGAGAAAAAAAAAACAATTTCCCCGATATTGCTCGGCGCTCATACGCACAGCAGTGCGGCCAGCGATAAATCGGCAATAATTAACGGCGCGCTCGTGTGTACAAGTATCCCATGTCGCATGCGGAATGTACGTACGCGCGAAGATGAGCGCGAGTTGTCGTCAGAGAGGAGCAAATGACTTTCGGCCCGGCCGCGATACGTATGTATATAGAGGAAGTGCGTTGGACGCGTTAATTACTCGCGGTCTTCAACGCGACTCTCGCGCAATTAAAGCCAGCTGCGTGCGTCTTCCTCGGCAGCTATTTTCCTCCTGCGACGATATCTGTGCGGCGTGTCAGGGTTCAGTACTCGAGCGCGTAGTTCAGTGTCTCTGCGGGTGAGCGCGGAAAATTCGCGCGTCTTTTTGGAGTGTCGCTCGTTAACGTCCATCATACGTACGAGAGAGCGTGGAGTGTCGTAGGCTTCCTTTGCATCGCGGTCTTTTTCATTCCTCTTGCCGATTTTTGCTTCGACTTGACGATGATACCTCGCTTTTTTTTTTCCATACGAATGTGATTTATTCCGAGAAGTGCACGGGCAGCGTTCAAAGAACTTCCTTGTTTCACTCCACGCTCGATCGATCGCTGCGCAAAAATTTGTGTCGCAAATAAGACCGCGTGCAGTGCGACGAGAGCGAGAGAGACTGAGAGAACGATCGTGCGCTTGGTACACCTATATACACGAAGCTTATTTCGGCCTTAAGGCCCAGAAATAGACTTGGATAATACATGCTGTTTTCTCACCTATTCATCCTCATACTTCCAACATTAAAGTGCTTAAAGTGCTAGTTGGGTCACAGATTAGAAAACTTATCCTTTTTACTCTTTGACCTACCGTTTTTTCTGCAGTTTACTAGACTAGTTTTGAATGGGCTTTAATCACAGCCTTATTATTATTGTTTATCACATTTTGTTTATCTTAACATATTTCTAATTTGTTACCTTATTCACATTTTTTTAACCCTTTTAAATCAATCTTTGTTTATTAACCCTTACACTCTTTCACCCTTCTGTTCATTCATCCTGAGGCGTCTCCGTTACACTAGCTTGTCAAATTTTCCGCACTGCATTTCCTTTTTAAATTATTCGCGCGTTACATATCCGTTTCGCTCTTATCTCATAATTCTATTGTTTCAATCGTGCGCTTATGGTAGTAAACGAGAAAACAGAAGTGTGTAATATACGGTCGTTAGTTTAATTGAAAAAAGGAGATAAAAAAGGAACAACGATTTCGTCGAGTTTCCAGTTGGAAACTCCGCGCGCCGATGATGATAGGGCTGACTCTCCATTTTAATCGTCAGAGGAAAGAGAGATAGCGCGGAAGCCGGGTACATGCGCGTCGATTCCAACGGACTGCGCGTTTTTTTATGAATGGCGCGTCGCTGCGTTGAGAAAGATTCTTTTTATTTCTTAACTAAAGCGAAAACAACTCTTGTTTAGAAAACAGCGTACGCGGCAATAATCGACAGTTTCAATCCGACTGATTTCACACGAATCGAAGCTTATCGAGCGAACTGCTCTCGCTTCTACTTTGTATGTCGTCCAGCAGCTTTACAGCGCGATCCACGCGTGTATTTGCTTATCGCGACTGCACGACCTTGACTGTTATAGAAAAGCCTCTGTCTCTCTCTCTCTCTCTCCCTCGACCGCAACGAGACTTTCGACGGTTCGAAATTTCGAAACCGCGCGATGCTTGCGAAATAGAAAGCCGAGAGCTCGTTGCGCTCGTAAATTGCTGCGAGAGTAATGATGGAACGCTGATTATTATTAGGTTATCGTATAGGCGAAGGAGAGCAAGAAAAATACACGAAGCCATGCTTATTTTCACCGACGTCGTCCAAACAAATCGTATACAACATCTGTCCGCGCGTGTCCGCGTATTCCCCGTTTTTGCCCCCCGAAAGCGCACCGTTCGATCGATAAATTCGAAATTTCGGACTTACGGCATAAAAGTGGCGCAATAAAAAAAAGGTTGACGCCCGAAAATTATTATGCGCTCGGGCGTATTCGTATAATTCGCATACGCTGTGCGAAAAAGCTCGCGACCCGAGCGCCGCGAAGGTCAGCCAAGGACGCGCAAAGGTCATAGACGTGCGATGCTCGCGAGAGAGAGAGAGAGAGAGAGAGAGAGAGAGACGGTGAGACACGAGATAACGAGATTAAGTCCCTTTTATACAAGCCGATCGTTTTACGATCTATCGTAAATTTCGATGTGTTAGAGATTACTCAATTATAGAAGATTACGCGATCATTGATAAAGACAAGTGCGATTTTTCGCTCTCGTTATTGAGAGACTGATTATTGAGCGCGCCTTTGTTTTCGAAGCTTCGTTCGCATCGTTTACGCTTGATTTTTCGGCCGAATGTATAAAAGTGCGCGGAGTCTTGCCAAACACGACGTTTTCTACTGCTGTAAAGGGGAGTGTCCGACGTTCGGGCCACGCAGATCGAACCGAAACTTCAAGGACTGTAACACTCGAGTAGGCCTTACGAGCCAAAATATTCATATACTATTTTTTGCGTCGGCTGGCGAACGAAAAAAGAAAAAATTGAGAACGCATCACCTTACTACTTTATAAAATTAAGAACGAGTCCTTCGAGCTCCAGTCCGATCCGCGATGCGAAAGACACTTTCTTTTACGAGTACACATGCGTGAAGAGGTCGGCGCAGAGCCTCCCTCGATCCATATTACAAGCACGAGACGCGGGGGCGGGGCTTCACGACGAGCGAGTTGGCAAACGTAAAAACGAATGCTATATATATAAGGGCACCGAGAACGTTTCTAACTCCGTATAATTTCTTCTTTACTTGCAGATCAGAGATGCGTGCAAAGACCTCGTCCTCACGGACGAGCAGCTCCGGCTGGTCATGGAGCGGCTCACGCACGAGATCAATCGCGGTCTCAACAAGCAGACCCACGAGGAAGCTATTGTCAGATGCTACACCACCTACGTTCAGGATCTGCCCAACGGCACTGGTAAGTCTTGGATTCGAATGGATTTCGTTTCGACGATGCGATGATTTCAAGCTGTAAAACAAAATGCGCGGGTATACCGATATTTTTTCGGAAAAGAACGTAAAAGCGGATTGCGTAACTTATTCGGGAAATGTGTGTAATTGTCTGGAGAGGCATATTGCGCCAGGCAATTTACCTTTCTTCAGCAAACTTTTTCCGAAACGCGTACGTGTCCATCGGTCTTTTCATTTTTCCGACGAAACGCAATGAAAAACAAAGCGCTGAGTGTGCATCGCTGTAACGAGCTTGAGTCATCAACGGCGTAACAAAGCACCCCCATCGGGTCTTCGCTCCGGAGTCCCGCAAGCACGCGAGTTCATAATTCCCCAGCGATGAACTAATGCCCGCGGCACTTTGCAGAGAAGGGCAACTTCCTGGCGCTGGACCTCGGCGGCACCAACTTCCGCGTGCTGCTCATCACCCTGAACGGCCAGAGCTTCGACATGAAGAGCAAGATCTACGCGATACCGCAGAGCCTGATGCTGGGAACGGGCCGACAGCTGTTCGACCACATCGCCCAGTGTCTCGCCCTCTTCGTCAAGGACCTCAAGCTCGAGCAAGAGGTCCTGCCGCTCGGCTTCACCTTCAGCTTTCCCCTCACCCAGCAGGGCCTGACCAAGGGCCTGCTCGTCAGGTGGACCAAGGGATTCAACTGCAGCGGCGTCGTCGAGCAGGACGTCGTCGCCCTCCTCGAGGACGCCATCGCCAGGAGAAATGTACGTTCCTTTGATTGATTCTGTGCGGCGCAGCCGGCGCTGTCATATTTAGCGATAATGTCACTGTCCGCCGATAAAAGTGCTGCGCTCGTGACTAATTTTTCCCGACACTGCGCAAAAATGGATGCATCGTTTGTCTGCGCTATGACAAAAGCGAGGCAATTGGACACTAGATAAGCCAATTGTGCACAGGAGCAGAGCGTGTAATATTTTCATCTTCTGTTTCAGGACGTGAAAATCGACGTGTGCGCGATCTTGAACGACACCACTGGCACGCTCATGTCTTGCGCCTGGAAAAATCAGAACTGTCGCATTGGCCTGATTGTCGGTAAGCACATCGTACATAACGCAGATACGCGGTTCGCGCTCCATAACGTAACGATCGACTCGCGCCGTTATCGCAGGCGTCGTAAAAATTTACAACTGAATTGAACGCTTTGCTCGCGGCGCGCAGTCGCGACGAGCCCGTGCGCAAATCTAATCCTGTTTGAACAACGGTTTGCGTGCCTCGATTGCTTTGGCGACTAATAAGGCAATCGACGTGGAGGTGTTTCATTGATGTATTTTCTGCTCCTCACAGGCACCGGGAGCAACGCCTGCTACGTGGAGAAGACGGAGAACGTGGAGTGCGCGGTGCCGGGTCAGTACGCGGCGCACAAGCCCCACATGCTCATCAACACGGAGTGGGGAGCGTTCGGCGAGCAGAACACCCTGGACTTCGTGCTGACCGAGTTCGACCGCGACATCGACGAGAACTCGATCAACGCGAGCAAGCAGCTGTTCGAGAAGATGATATCGGGCATGTACATGGGCGAGCTCGCCAGGCTGGTACTGGAGAAGCTCACCAACAACGGCCTGCTCTTCAACGGCAAGTGCTCCTGCGATCTGCGGAAGCGCGGCAAGTTCTTCACGAAATACGTCTCCGAGATCGAGTCGTGAGTGTTGCGATTGCTCGTTATCTTTTTTCTTTCCTCTGTAAAAAAAGCGAATTGACACGAAACCCGTTGCTGACCAACTTGTTCTCTCCTCCGCGCCAGCGATCCCAAGGGAAAGTACACGAATTGCCGGGAAATCCTCGCCGAGCTGGGCATCAGGAACCCGACGGACCAGGACTGCGAGAACGTGCGATACGTCTGCTCCGTCGTGTCGAGGCGGGCGGCCCATCTCGCGTCCGCGGGCATCGCCGCGCTTCTCGTCAAGATGGGCGAGAACAACGTCACGGTCGGCGTCGACGGCTCCGTCTACAGATTCCATCCTCACTTCCACGACCTCATGGTCGAGAAGATCAGCGCGTTGCAGCCGTACAAGGTAACACGAAACTACTCCGAACTCGCATTGCACAGTTGTCCGGAGCAAAAACTTTGGAATTTTCCTCACTAACGAGTCTCTGTTTTTTTTTTCCCTCCTCCATCTGCCACTTCTTCTCGGCGCAGTTCGACCTGATGCTCTCGGAGGACGGCAGCGGTCGTGGCGCGGCGTTGGTCGCCGCGGTCGCCGCGCAGAAGCGGTGAAGCCAGGCGGCTGGGCCGCTCTCGCAGCTTTACTTAAAAATAACAAAATGAAAAAAAAAAAACTTCTAGACTAAAGTATAAATATTATTATACATGAATTAAGTTTAAATGGAAAAACCGACAGATTGATGATACACTTCTGTATATAGAGCACAAAGAACGTAGTCTAGCTGAAAATTGAAGGAAAACGAGCGAAGCGTAGAAGGGACAAACGATATTGATGTATGGAAATGTGTATACTATCACTCACGCGCACGTCGGAGAGCGCGGCGGCGTCGCTGGGTTTCAACGCCCGAAACACATGCACCGACCGCTTTGTACCGACAGATCGTGAGGAGATCACAGGACCCGACGATTTTTAATTGAAAATACGCATAATTACCGGCAAGAAAATATTAATCGAAAAAGTGAAATTATTATTATTAATATTATTACTATTATTATTATTATTATTATTATTTTATTACTATTATTAGTACTCTAACTATTATTATTACTATTATTATTATGATTACTGCTGCTATTACTATTATTATTATTATTATTACTATTATTATTTGAAAACGTCCAATGCGTGGATACCCGTAAATCATGATTTTATTGTTACCTTGATCTTCTGAGAGAAATAAGTGAATGTATGATTGTAATAATTGTTTCTCGTTCAGAAAAACAGATGCCGGACAATTGTTTTTCGGTTCTTTTTACTGCGATTATATTCGTTGATTTTTTTATATATTTTTTTAAATTGGCTTTTTGCAGAATAATATCGGACGTTGCGAAGAATGAGGTGAAGTATAGTAAAAAGAAAAAAAACAAAATATATACATATATATATAACACGAAGCTCCGCCATATTTTTTGATACTGAAAGAGCCTCGCATTGCTGTCGTATTTTTAATATATAAGTGAGCAAACTTGGATAAAAAAAATGATGTAACAAAATGTTGTAGTGCGACTCAACGAAGATCTACATTTCTTTTGTTTTTTATTGTACATCGATTTTATTATCGTAACTTATCGAATTCGTTTTATGAATTTGGCAGCATTGGCAGCTAAAGTACACGAGCGTAAACAAAACAAAAATATCAAAGTGTATGTAAGACATTGCGACTCACATCCAATGATCAATGAAATTTCTGTCTGTAAATTCATATTGTAATTAATTATATTATATATTATTATATTATTATATTATATTGCTATTATTATTACGTATTATTCAAGGTATGAAATTTAATTAAGTAGCGCGCAAGAGAGAAAGAAGCTATAAATTCGAGCGAAAGCGTGGGGATAAACGAGATGAATAAACGTGCTTGGAAGCCTCAGGTCGCGCTGCTTTACGTTACGTATCGCTATATAGATTTCAGCGCAGTATATAATGTTTAGACTGTAGGCGTAGATTCGAATCAAACAAAAATCAACAAACGCCTTAATCGCGATAATACTATATATGTAAAAATGAAACGTCTCTGCGAACGAACAGCAAGTTTCTTCAACCTTTTCTCTCAATTAAAGACTTGTCTGTCTTATGACTTAACTCGAAACCCTGAAAAAAAAACTTAACAATTCTTTTGCTGGCTTCTTTTCAATGCAGAGAGAAATGTGTAGGAAACTCGCTGGTTTGTCAAGTGAACCTAAAGACGCTTACTTATTAATAAAAGAGTTATAAACGAAGTCCGCGATCGTCGATACGCGCTTACTATAATGCATAGCTATATATTACTCTCGCACAAGGCTACACTTGTGCGCTGTCATATCGCGAATGGAACGGAAGCTAAAGAGGAACGAACACGCGAAGCAAGCGCACGTGTGTACTGTTCACGAGTACTGCGTTATACACCGTCGCAATATATACGTATATAGGGGAAAAAATCATCGCGCACCCTTGCACACACTCTTGCACGCAAGGTATCTGCAACGAACGAACGAAACAATAACAATAAAAATAAAAAATTACCGCGTTGGAAAATTGTGTACCGATATATATGTCGAGAAGAAGAAACACGTGCGTGCGAGATGTGTATATTAGTGTGAAATAATTAAGAAGAATTAAAAGGTGAACGAGTATATACGAATAGCAAATAAGAACAAGGAGTAAGAATAAATGTGGAAGAAAAACGAAGAAAAGAGTTGTTACTAGTTAGTCGATGAAGCGTTAGATACGCACTGTAGCCTGGCGAAACTATTAATTACGAATACCTATACTACCGTGCTGTGTCGTTCGAAATCTTTGAATTTTCTTCCCCCCCACCCACTTCGTCATTATGTGATCGACGCGCGAAAGGCGTGTAATAATAGCCACTACCACGACTCGCGTTTATAATCCACTGTGTAAATCGTACGAGACCCAACATAAGAGACGCGCGACGACGATCGTTATCTGCTGATAAGAGACGTGAAAATGTTACATGCCTGTACAGCTACAACTTGTTTGTCCTCCCAGTTTGTACCTTCTTTCTTTTCGAAATTCGAAAAGTTAATTAGTAGTCGCTGGCTCGGCGTCGACGATGTTTCGCCGTCTGTCGCGGAAGTCGGTGAGTATTACATATATACACTATATATGTACGCAGTGTGTGTCGTGTGTGTCGTATCTTATACACAGCAGTCGTTTGATCCACTCGAAAATCTCGATGCGAATCACCAAGAATCCTGTACCAGCTTATTTTTATAAAGTCACTGCTCGAATGAGAAATAATAATAATAATAATAATAATAATAATAATAATAATAATAATAAATAATGACGATCGAATTGCCTCGAGATTTTCCATTGGACATAGATCGTATAGAAGCGAACTTTTGTTAAAGAGAACCTTCGAGGCGCGCCGCGCGGGATTAGCGAAAGGTCGCGTTTGGTCACTGGCACGTTACGATACGTACACAATGGCTTATTATTTCGAAAACGTCGCTTTCCAGATCTTTTTAGGTGATACGGTTAACTACACTATTATTACATACGTATGTATAGGCGGGCGAGAAGAGACGAAAATAATAGAAAAGAAAAAAACTATAATTCCTGTCCCTATATGCGATTGGTGTGTTGCAACACGATTCCTTTTGTAAAAGGCTGTAAAGTGTGTACTGTACACCATATATACATTTTCAATGTGAAAATCTTGCGCATACTATCAATACACGCACTATATCAAGGTGACTAGAGAAAAGAAACGTTGATATAATTGAATAAAAAAATAAAAATGCTCAGTCGAAATACACACCATGTGTGTGCAGGTGCTACAGCGCGAGGAAGATGTTTAAAAAAAAAAACGTTATTAAAAAAAGCGTAATAATAGAAGAATAAGAGGCCTCTACGAGGCTAAGTACCGACCGGCTGCTTGATTTTCATGATTATCGAAGAAAACAAAGTGAAGATTATAAATTATATACGAAGTACATACATGTATGACATTTCGATTGATCCACCATAATTTTTTTACATCCAAGGATAAATGTTGTTGAATATGTACACGTTGAAATTGCAAAATAAAAAAACTATTGAATCCTAGGCGTACGTGCACGTAACTTCTTCAACTTTAATTTAATATTCACTTTTTCAATTATTTAATTTTCTTGCGTACAGAAATTGAAATTAAGTTAAGGTATCCTTAAAGATAAGGCAAGTATATAATTTCTACGTGCACAATACATATAAGCGCATGCACACAATGTTTAAATTACAGCACCATTATGATAGTAAAGAATCGATACGAAATCGCGTAATTTTCGCTATCATTATGATTAACAAGTACCGTTCATTGAAACGCAATATTCCTCTCAAAGTAGGGCTTAAGAGAGCGAAAAACTTTCTGACTCGCTGTGAAACGTTGAACTCTGATTCTGGTTTCTCGGCGATTGGCGACCTTCGCTACGCGAAAGAGAATTTTTCCTATCAATATTTCCCGATGATAGAGTGACATTGCTTTGCGTTGTGCAGCAAGAGACGGTGGCGCCGCGTTGCGTCATTCAAATAGGCCGCCTCTGGCCTCTATACGTCCGGACTAGTACGGTCGATGCAACCTGCAATGGCCGGGTCCCCTCGACAAGTGCTGCCACCGCGCGGTCGAACGTTACAAACAGCTTCTCGCGATTTCCTTCTGCTGCTCGTCTGCTACGGTCTGCTGTGTTCTGCTATGAGCTATGACTATGCGATACAGTCCGCGTTTTGCCATTCGCGCAGCGGGAGCATAATATATATTGCGCGTAGACAGCGTTTTACCAGCCGTACTTGATGTATTGACGTTTGCATATCGCTGCGACGAGGGTATCCCGAATTTTCCAACCTGCCGAGGAGCATCGAAGTAATTTTCATTAGAAAAATGTTGATCTACTCGGCGGTGACACAACGCGTCAAGAGAAAGTAGCGCACAGAGCGTCTCTGTCTTTTCGCATGAACATCGCAAAGACAAAAACATGATCAGCGGTCTGCAGATTGCTTTGAGAAATGCCATTGACGTGGTGAGTGCGCTATACCTTGCGCTCGTCGTTTCTGGCAAATTTCCATAATACACAGCATTTTCATTGGATTTTGTTGGATGGTGTATTTTGTCTCATAGCTGACACATACGCGCTCTTTCACTCTTTGTTTTATTTGGCCTAGAAAGCGAGGATTAAATGGTGTGTTTCTTTACGGCTTACTTTGACTCTAATCAATTGTCAAGGTAGTTTAACAACTAACGCATCGCTCTTCATTCTTCAGCAAATGCGTCATTTTGCCACTGTTTATATTTTCGTTTGTTACTCATGACCTGCTTCTTCCTTCTTATACTTTTTTTCTATCCCCTTACATAACATTATTACTAATCAGCATATGTAAATTTTATGCAAATTGTATGCTACCAAAGTGGCTTATTCCAATGACTTGCTTTCCAGATCGCGCCTCCAGCAACTCCGCTACAAGACTTCACATATCACTGGAAACAGCTTATGAATTTTTATGTCAATCACTTAAATGATTCAAAAGTACCCGTAGAAACAACTGGAATTCCAAGACACTTGGATCGTTTATTGGAACTTTTACTTGAGGAAGAAAAACATGGAGAAGAACCAGGTCCTTGTCTGGAATACTTGCTACAGCATAGGTTGCTGGATTTGTTGGCAACTCTGGCTGGTGCCGAAACACCCCCCGGGATGAGACTGGTCTGTTTGTCTTTCTTAAGACGATTATTGACAAGATCAAAACACCCCTTACTGCATCATGCAGCTGTTTATGGACCTGTTCAAAGGCTAATAGCTTTGTGCAATGGGAATCTTGCCTCGCCAATTGAAAACGAAGAAATACAGTTTCTTCTATGTCTCTGTTTTCTAGTTTGCAAGTACCCGCATGTAACAAATATAGTCAATGATTCTAGTAATGTAAGACAGGAGAGTGGAATTTTACACTGTGATTATGAAAAGTCAGAAATTGAAAAAGTTACGTATATACCTGTACGGAAAATGCATAATGCCAATCCTTTGTTTAAACCTTTAAATACACAAGCTATTACATTGGTTAACCCTAATTTATTTAAAACTAGGTAAGACTGAAATACTTATGCATACCAATTTTTACTTCATTTGCTAACATTTTCTCTTGTCTTAACAGCAGGAGTCAATCTTTTCACAATGATTCAACTGATAAATCAATTGCACAATCAGAGGATTCGCAAGAAAACAAACCGTCCAAGCACATACGCAATACATCTACTAGATCAAACTCCTCGACACAGTCAAGCAGGTCATCAAGGGATTTGGAAATTGCTTCTCGAACCTCAAGTCCATGTACACAAAAGCCAAATGAAAACATTCCAAATTCAGTGTCAGAAATTAGCGATGACACCCAAGAAAGTGAAAATTTGTACAAAGTACCTGAACAAGTTGAGTCTTCTACGTATGATCCAGTGATAGCGACACTTAACGATTTTAAAGACTTAAGAATAAGTGAAGAGTATGCTTCTAGTAATGGTGATATCAAATCAAGAAGCAGTAAACACGACATTACACTCAGTGGTCCAGGTAGTCCTGAGCATTCTAAATGCTTACTCTTGGATTCTTTAAAGAGCTATGTAAACAGTGCAGTATGTATTTATTGTTTGAGTTTGCAAATCAAAAATGTATGCATTTACAATTACTTTTTGATGTTTTTAGGATAATACAATTAGAATAAGAGCATGCGAAGGAATCATGGTTCTAGCTTCATTGGATGACCCCTTTTTTGCTGAAATTGTTGCCAAAAGTAATTTATCAGTTGTGCTAGCAAAGCGCCTAGAGGTTCTCTTTAACTTGATTCCAGCTCACGTTGAGCCTAGTGAAATAGAAGATATCGAAGTAACATGGGGCCTTGATTCACCTCCTTTGTTAAATGACAAAAAATTCCCCGGATGTCGACGAGTAGCCGCCTTTTTCATGTGGCTAGATTTTTGTGCTCAACTATCCAGGGAAGCTCATCCAGACGTCGCGGAAATTTTGGCTCAAACAATTAGGATAAACTTCTTTGAAAAAGTATTAACCCCAGCGCTGTCAGCTCATCATGCTGTTCTGATCACAGCATTGATCACAAAATGTTTAAAGGATATTCCTTCTTCTACGCTTAGCACTGGTGAGATTTATTTTTTACTTTCATTTCATAATACTTTTCTTACGAATTTGAAAAAACCTTAAGATTCAAAATAATTTTAGAAATTGGACGATGGTTGGTAGGCCAGCAGAGGGATCCTGACATTCCAGATGTTTGGTGCTCACCTGTTATTCACAGGCTCATAGACAATTGTTGTACAAAAAGTGACGATCTCACCACAGAAACGTTAAAGTTGTTTGAGGAAATGATTGAGAGAAAGGATGAACATATACTACACTGTCTAGTCTTAACGTACTTAAATACGCGTGGGTATTATGATAATAGCGCCGCCGATAGCGCAATCGCGTCGTGGAGTGACGAGGAGGACGAGAGAGAACGCGAGAAAAAAGGCTCTATGGACATTTCACATGGAACTAGTCACAGTAGAACTTTGGCACCAAGCAATATACACAGAATTTTGAATTGGTAAAATGACATTAATTGTTTCACCAAACTTTTTATAAATCAATTTTTTATGTCTTTTAAGAAAAATATTTTTTTATAGTTTTCTGTCACTGGTGCCCAGACAATTACAGACCGAATCTGAAAACAATTACGGAAGGTATATGGGAGATTGGGAGAAACAGTATTCTACGGTTGTAAAAAACTGTGCCCTTCTTGCTTGGCCCCTCGAAGCTGTGACGCTCGATGACTCTGGAAGTTCTGACTCTAGACCGGAAATGGACAATTGTTCGAATAGATTCTATCCCGGACCTTTTCTATCGATGCTACTCGACAAAGTCGGCAATATCCCGAAACAGAAGTACGATATCAACTTGCAGCTGACTGTTCTAATTTCCAAGCTGGCCTTGTTACCGCATCCGTATCTTCACGAGTTTTTATTGAATCCTTTGATCCCATTGACACCCGGAAAGAAGAGTCTATTTATTTGCTTGCAACGAGTTGTTAAACAACTTATGAATGAAGTTCCTAAGATAGCAAATTATAAGCAAGCGCTTAAGAATACCAGACTGCGATTATTCGACGACTGCTGTCAGGCTGAAGATTCGTCAGCTTCTGAACCTAATGCCAGGTACTTCGTTGTTGTCATAATATATTCAACGTAATGCTTTAGACGGACTTTCATGAAATTTTTCTTTCAGGTTGAAAGAAGAGGAAATTTTGCTTGAAAGTGTGATAGTTACAGAAGAGTTTTGCAAAGAGTTGGCGGCAATCGCATACGTTAAATACCATCATTCCACATAGCAAATTTGATGATTACCTGAAGTACATATACATATATATATTTGTAAATGTAGCTGTAAATAAATAATGATTTGCATTTTTTAGGGATTCAATTCAATCATACAAAATGGATGTAACATAAATTATGCTCTAGACATTAACATTTTTCAACGACTACAAATTTTAATTGATATCAGATTTTTAAGACGATAAACTTACAGTATGCCGAAAAATATGAATATATATTTTGAATCGTGAGAATATTCATTTGAAGTATCTGTTAACAGCTTCGGTGTAAATCAAAAATGCTAAAAATAAACTTTTTTAAAGAAAGGAATATATTTGTAAATAAATAAGAAATTTTCGTACAAAAAATAAATCATCTGTAAATTTTTCAGCGATTTTCATGCACATAATTGCTCTAGTTGTTTAAAATAAATATCATAAAAACATTCTTGCGTTTTCACTTCGCTTTAGTTACATTTCAAAGTACAGTTTTGGATGGCATCACGGCAACAATACAGCAGAATCTCTCATATACATACTATACCTATACATATAAATACACATCCTCATTCGGCGAAGACTCGCGGCCTTCACTCTCGAACGTTGTGTTTATAGTGCAAAACTGTAAAAATGATTATCACACCCAATCAAATAGCGGAATTAATAATTGAAGCTTTCACAGGTTATCGACATCGAAATCCTAAAATAGTTTACATTTCAAGCAATCCAAAAAATGAGTTAAGCCTTTGCGATTTGTCGTTCCCAATAAAAACCAACCATTGGCGAGGTTATATTCAAAATGATGCATCTTTTTTAAATTCATCGAAGAGTATTTTGGAGTATTGGATGGTTAAATTAAATGAGACTGTACCAGAAAAGAATAATCAGATTTATCTCCGTGAGTTGCAAAGATGTGTAAGTAAATTTTATCTTTGAAATAGTATGTACTCTTATTAATTTGTATTTTTGTAATATAACAGATTGCTAGCAAGTGCTGCGACAGTGGAGATGTTGAATTGGGTTACTTCATTAATATTTTAAATTTTTGTGTTCATCAAAATCTTGTTCACGTAAGTTATCCCAGAGAAAAATATGCAGTTGAAGTTATTAAAGCTATTTACAAACAAGGTTCTAACTTTGGGAGGATAGAAGACTGCAAGACTAAAGTTAAATTAGATATTGAATATGCTGATCAATCTGATGTAACAAATTTGAGACTGGACTTACTCAAGAAGGTTTCTGCAAATCTTTTGAAGTCACAAGGATATGATGTTCAAGATGGAGAATGCAATCACAATTATACTTTTACGATAAGATCAGAAGGTAAAGCTATTGATAATTACAAGCGATATGTATGTGGAGCTGTCTTGAATAGCAATGGAAAAAAAGAACGACTTATGTCACTTGATAATTATGTGCAAAATAAAATTGACAAAATTAAAGAATTAAATGAGCAAAGGCATTCTGATGTATGCATTGATGGAATCAATATTCAAGATGATATTAAAAAAATAGCAGATGCAGCCATTTCTCATGAATTGCTTTCAGTTAAACATATGAATACTGTTATTTTAGAAAGCCTAGATAATACTGATAGATCCATTAAAGGTATTTTTACTATAATATTAATAATGCCAATCGTTAATTATAATGTTTATTAATAACAATTATTTTATTTTTAATAGAGGGATCATTCGTTTTATACAACAGTGTTAGGATGAATGCTATACTTAAAAAGCACGCACAATCTGTATTAGAAAATGAAGTATCAGAAGTTCCTGATATTAACAATTTAGATTATTTTTCAAAATTAAATCATGAGGTAATGATATATGTTTAAGATTCTAGATAAAATTAATTTATAGACCATTAATGCAACGTTTCATTTAAGGAATGGGCTCTTGTCTACAATTACATGATCAAATATCCAGATATATTAAGTGCCACTGTTTTGATGGAACCAAAACTTGATGTGAATGTTAAACTATTTTGGTCATTTTTGTCTAGCTTGTGTCATGAATTTAGTAAATATTATAGGAAAAATCGAATTTTGCTGGTGAGTATACATGAACTATAGTTGTGATAATAAATATAAATACCAAATTTCCCTTCAATTTTGTTACAGAAAAATTCAAATTTGAATAGTCAAATTTCTGAAATAGCTTCAGAAAGAATTCACATTCTCAGAGCATTGCATACAATTTTACATAATTCATTGACTCTGTTGGACATTCAAGAAGTGAATTACATGTAGTCAATTGTAAGAAGAATCTTTATTTAACTATATATTATAGGTTACCAAATTTTAAAAGCTAAACAAAATTTTGTAAATATTATCGAATCATGATAGATGAATCAGACATCTGAGAGGGTATTGTGAGATATTGTTTTGTAAAGTATGCGAAAGTCTATAGCATAAAGAGATAAAGACTGAATTTTATTTAACTGCAGATCATGTTAAAAATTTTGCATGATGATACAAATGGCTAATTATCATCGAGTAATATCAAACATATTAATAGTTAAGCGTCAAACCCTAAAATTTAGGGTGATTCTATTGTAAGAATAAGTATGTAAATAAGTATTATTATTCAATTTTTATATAACTCGAGGAATAGAGAGATCTAAATACCTTTTGCCGATCTTCTGTATACATACATTTATAACAGTGAAATGCAGTAGCTGCTTTTTTCAGATCTCAGCTTGTTACAAAAAAACTGGAAATTTTTGTTTCTACTCATGCGACCTCTCGCGCCGTGCAGGCTCGCAACGAAAATATATAAATTTTTAAAATTTCTCAGCGTCGTCGTCCTTTTCGTTTCCTCTATACGTTCACCGACACAGCGGCAAAAGCTTCGGAAGTATTCAGTCTCGGAGGCGAATAATAAGTACACGAGCGCACGCGTCGCTCGGAGGCTATGCAGTTCGCCGCGCGATGAAAACCGCGCCAAGAAAAGTTGGGATCTCCTCCCCCTTACGTGTAGAGAGTACAGCTGACGTCCCGATAAAGCTAATGCACATGCAGGAACCCACCTGACCTACCAGCTGTTTGTTTTGTTTTCCCCTAGGATCCCTCCATTTCTCTCGCGACTCGCGCGGCGCCCGCTGCAAGCATGAGATTCACGTGACAGCCCGACGGCCGGGCCGAGTAAGCTCCTCTCCCATTGGCGAGGTGCGCCTCCGCACGGCGACAGCCGGCCAATCGCCGAGTCCGACAGTCCGCCGTCCGCGTAAGCTCGGCCTGAGGTTTGACACATCGATAAAGGCGCGTTGGTGTGCGGAGCTGCTGAGTGTGAGTGTGCTGCAGCAGCGCCGTGTTGTTGTTGTTGTCGTCGGGGTCCTCACTGGCTGTCGTCGAGTCAAGGTTCTTGTTATTGTTGTCGGCGGTGCAGCTCTCCGGGACGCATACACGCACACGCGCATACCTCGGGAAGGACTGCAACGAGGAGGTAGTGCTCTCAGTGCATGGACTTGGATGTGCTAGTGAAAAAGGTATATACAGTGTGTGAAGTCGACGAGACTCTCGCGACTTCTCTCTCTCTCTCTCTCTCTCTCTCTCTCTCTCTCTCACACCTTTTTTACTTCGCGAATCGTGAGCACATATATAATAGAGGCGAGTGAGTGAGTGAGAGAGAGAACGGTGTAGACCTCGTGACTGCGGTCGTCGTCGGTTTTTTGCACTCGGCCGCCGGCTCTCTCGTGAAGAGGTGTTACAGCCAGTATACATACAGTACAGCGCATGTTGGGAAGATTGAGGAAATTGAAAAATTAGTGTGGTTTTCGCAATCTTTTGGTAGCTCTGTGATTATTAGACGTGCGCGGAGTGCAGCGTTGATTTCTTCTCCTATACTCCACCGTCTCCTCGTCGGAATACGTTCGCATGAGCTCTTCCCCTTCAGCGTACTTTGCCTACATTTTGAGCCTTTGTGCGACTAGTATAATTAAGCTGTCTAAGTTCTCTGCTTTTGCTCTGCGCGAGTTCTCTCTCATTCAGAGTACAATCTCTCTCTCGGCTGTAGCTGCATAAGCCATCAAAAGATCTTTTTAATGAAAATCTGAAAAACTTAGGAGCATCCGATACGAAATAAAGACTATTACGAGTAAATAGTTGGAGAGGGGGGGGGGGGAAGTAATGTTAGTTTTCATGGGAGAAAGAAGAGTCCTGAAAAGTATGATACGTGTACGAAGGGGGCGGACCGTCGGAGAGAGAAAAGAGCGCGTTAAAAACAAAAACTTCACCTCATTCCCAGCGAGCCGTTGCTTTTTCCTCATAGATCCACTTCGGCGCGCTCGCAGCTCGGCGGAAAAGTATAACACAATACGCCCTAAAAGCCGCAGCGTCCAAGTCTCGGAAACCGGACCGAAATTTTCAAGAAACGCGGAGGCGTGACGCCGAAGTTTCGCTCCGGCGAACTGCTATATTTTCCCTCGTAAACTTCACGGCGGATAAACGGTTTGTTTTGTTCGTTGGCGCTCTCTGTCTATATACGCGCGCTCGCGCGCGCATACACACCTATATATCTATATAGACACAGCTACATGCTCCGACACACTACACTCCAGCTCTATATATCGAACGTTATAGTAATAAAGTTTTTGGATGATTTGGCTTTATGCGTTTTTGCGGTAAGTGTAGATTCGAGCGCTTCGCGGAAAGTATTAGTAGAACAATGGGGCAAAAAATTATACTGCCCGCGTGTGTCATTGTCGGATTGATTTCAAGGCTTCGCGTTAAAATTTTTTTTTTCCAGCCGACGAGCTATATATCGTAGTCGCGCGCGGCTCTGCTGCTATGCGCACAGCATTGCCGCGCGCGCGAAGAACTTTATTGGTCTCGCCGCGCGAGATATTCCATTTTCAATACAATAAAAAATACATTGATTCGACGAATCGATTGCTCGAGTTTAACAAGCAAATCCCTCTCTCTCTCTCTCTCTAGTTATATGCGTTCAACTGTAGACGAGTTAGCCACAGAGCCGCCGTTGTCGCGCGCACGAGGCGCGTGGCAACAGCGAAAATCCGCGAGCCAACCTGCGCGTTTTTTTTTTTTTTCCGTGAGGGTTATCCCAGTGTTCCACCGGATGTACCCATTTTCCAATTGATACTGGCTTATTCAGCCATTCAATATTCCTCAATATTCTTTTTCTTTAAAAATGTCTTTAACTGATTAATGGTACAATATTATTAGGGATACGATCCCTACCTACTGTACCGGCATTCACCACAGGCTGAAGTGCAAGGCCTGTGACGCAGGGAAAACTCCGTAGAGAAAACCTGCGTCAGTACAGCGGAGTCGTAGGGTTCACCTCCAAGTGAATCAGGACGGAAATTCGCTACGAAAAATTTCCCCCCTGAACTCACCGGGAATCGAACCCCAGACCCCTTGAGCCTCGTTGTATCAGTCGGCTAATCGAGCGCTTTAGCCAACTGAGCCACGCCAACCTGCGCGTTACGATCCAGTGCTCGGTGTATACAGCTATATAGGCGAGGTGTAGGAGGCTCGACGGCTGAGGGGGGGGGGGAGAGCCGAAATTCGCGCGACGGCGTTTCTGCGCTGGGGTTACTGACCCACTTTAATATGAGCGGCTCGGCGCAGCTAACGACGTTGTTGTTTACGACAAGCATACGTGTGCGCGTTGCATAATTGTAGACGTTAGTTTTCAAGCGTGTTTATAATATCGTGAGAAATAAATTTTCGCCGAGTCGCTAGGTATATTTCGTCCGAGGGGGAAAAATCATTGCAGTTTGTTTTTATATATATCGAAATACATACCTATATATGTATATTGTATACATTATGCACGTGTACGTATCGATCGGAAAATATATGGAGGCGGCGAGAGAAAAAGAAAAGCCGGGATTTCTTGTGTGCGGTATTATAACTGCATGAGAAGTTGTTAATGTTTACGAGGTGTGTCGCGCGCACCATAATATATAATGTAAGGAAAATAATTGGTTGCGCTGCTCGGCGCGGTTTTCGTAGGGGACATTTTTTTGTTTTTTTGTTTCTTTTTTTTTTGATGCAGAAACGCGGAGGCCGCGTTTTCCGAATCCGAAATGCAGGTGCGTAAGCCACGCACGCATCTGTGCGCTCTGCGAGCGAGCCGATAATAAAAAGAAAAAACGAGTGTGTTAAAAAATTATCGTATAATACGCAGGAGCTATATACACGTATATATTATATAGCATGGAAATGTATGCGCGGCGGCGGCGGCGGCGGCGGCGGCGGCTATGTACCTTGAACCGCGTAAATTACGATTTATTACGCGTTACGCAAACGTAAATATATGCATGTGCAATGTACGCATGTGCCATGCTCACTGTATTTATGCGGCTATCGTTACGATTTTCTCGAAAACGCGTTATACATAGGCGCGAGAATATATATGTGAAGTCATGAAAAACAGTGCACGAGAAAATTCCGGAACGATCGTATGTACAATGCACACGCATGCCAAAAGGCAACGGCACCCCATAAAATCATCAGGCCAAATCAGACGTCGCGAACGTATCAATTATTCCCGCAGATAGGCATCTCTTCACCTCCTCCGTCGAGGCTGATTCTTGAAATTGAACAGTATACCACGTTGTATACGCATATGCGGGACGCGGGTCCTCGTGAGAACAGAACGCGCAGGGCTTCGGCCGGTGCACAATTTTCAAAACATTCTTTTTCTCCTTATAAGTATAACCTATATATGTACATGTGTGCGTATACGTATGTGTATACACACGTCCACGTGCGTACGCGGACACATGTATACACGACGCACACGAGGCTCCCCCCCCCCCTTTACGCTGTAAACTGTCGGTTATGCGAGACCATCTGGATCCAGGTGAACTTCAGCCGCAGCCTGATGGTATTCGTGTGTGCGCGTGTGTGATCCGACAGCCTTTTCTTTCTTCACTCGGCCGGCGCTGCAGTCGTATGTACATATACGAGTGTAGCGGTCGTAAGTAGCGAGGGGTAGCTTCGTCGTTATATACCAGTATATGAGAAAAGGCGCGTTTTGCATTTGGACGCGATGATGGCGTGTTTTTTTTTTTAATGGGCCGCTACTATACTATACTGCCCAGTGCGCCGGTGCTGCAGGTGCGCGCACGATTCTTTGATGGCTTTCTCGGGGCACATAGTCTCTCCATATACATATATATTGTGCGTGTTTACACTCTTCTCTTTTCTTCACGCTGAAGTGAGCACCTTGACGGCGTAATTTTATTAGGTTCATTGCTTGTAAACGTTCTGTTTGCGTTGAGGATTAAGCTTCACGTTAATTTATGGTTCTCGTTAGCGAAATTGCAGTTTCCATTCCCGTTCTGTATACGTGTATAATTGCATACGTATATGTATATTACAAGCGAGCGGGAAGGTCGGACGTGCGAAAAGTGTTATCGTTATTCGCGAGCGTGTATTACGCCGTCGGTGTCATAGAGCATCATCGGCATCAATCGCGCAATGTCGAGGAGGCTCGACTTCCGCGGTTTTCCCTTTTTCCGAAAAATCCCGCCGAAATCGAAAAGATCGATACTTTGGAAAAGAGAAGGAAAAAGAATCTGCGATGGAAGCATCTCTCTTATTTCCGTCTCTCTCCGCCGCTCGCGCGCGCATCAATCGCCGGCATCAATCCACATCGCGCGCAACTGGCGCGCATGCAGTAGCATGCACATCTCTCCTCTTCGTTCCGCTTCTCTATAGGTATCTCTCTCTCCCTCATCCCCACCAGGGAGACACTGGCGGGCGCGCGCGCGCGCGCAACGCCACCACCGCCTGATGCAGCCGCGACTCGCGCAGTGGCGTTCCGCTCCTCAGTCGCTCTTCGTCCTCGGTCGCGTTCGCGCGTAGCAGCGTTTTTTTCGCCTCGATCGACAGAAAGAGAGAGAGAAGGAAGGCAGGATAGCGCTATACATACACCTATAGCACATACGTATACACACGAGAAAGAGAGAGTGAGGAGAGGCCGCTGTGTCGTAGCTTCGTAGCTGAGAGTTGGCTGTGCAATATATATACATATATATATACACATCTGTACGCGCGACACACGCAGGTAGACCGTTCGCGAGTGCATATTATCTATATCTCGCTCTCTTTCTTGCTCCCTCTCGTGATTCGCAGTGTGCCGTTCTTTACTTTTCCGTGCTCTCGTCACCTCGTGTGCAACCTCTTTGTTGTATAGCTTTGCTTGATAAATCGTTCCTCTGTTTTTAGTGCGTCGTACTCGTCGTCGTCGTCATCGTAATCGCCGTCGCTCTTGTTGCGAGGAAAAATTAACGGAGGTTATTCAGTTTCACGAGAGACGGGAGAGGGAGAGCGAGAGAGAGAGAGAGAGAGATATCGTTTGTCGCAATACAGTGCAGTATTAGAGTCAGTGAATAAATACCGAGAACGCGAGCCTTGTGCACGTGCTTGTTTTTTATACGTTGCAATATAAAAGTCGCGATAGAGTATATTATAGTGCGCTCGGAAATAAAGTATCGAACGAGAATTTAACGCGCGAGTCGCCGGTGTTTCTGTTTTACAGGATAACTACATATATACGTACGCGATAGAAGCATCATCTACGATAGCAGCAGCGGCAGCATTAAACATCATTATCATCATCGACAGCAGCATCGCTCTGGGGACACGGACGTACAGAGAGAGAGAGAGAGAGAGAGAGAGAGAGAGAGAAATTGATTCGAATTTGAGCCGCAATATTCACCGCCATCGTCCAGTATAGTGCTTGTGTTTGTACATATAATAATAATAGAAGAATTAATACGCGTAATAATACTAAGTAGTTCTGTCCGTCGTTGAGTAGTACAAGCATAAACGTATATCCTATATATACATACATACTAGCTGCGAGTGTATAATCTGGTGTTTGTTCCGCTCGCGCTTCCCAAGTTCCGAGACACACAGTTCTGCGGCAGCGAACGAAAAAAGAAAGCGAGCAAGCGAAAAAACGAAGGAGAACGAGAGTATACGGAATCGCGCGGAGAGAAAGAATATTCAGTGTGTGATCGCGAGTGTGCATTCGCTTGCAGCAGGAAGAGCCGGCGAAGGGAACAGCGGGGGAACACGCCAAACTGGGGAAATATGAGCATTGCTGCCCTCCTGCAGGCCGCTGAGTATATCGAACGTAGGGACAGAGGTGAGTTTTTCGCTTTTCATTATTTATATAAGTCGGCTTTCTTTTCGCGAGAGGACGTGGCATTTAAACGCGTGGACTTGCAGACCTACCTAACCTCTCCTTTGCTGATTTCTTGGCTTTCTCCCTCTCCTCGATCTCTCTCGCCCGTCCTCCCTCCCTCACTCTCTGTCTGTCTCTCTTTCTCTCTCTCGGCCTGAGTTACGCGAAGAAAAGTGTTTAAGCGGAGGGGTTTCTGGTATTCACTTTTTTTTGTCGATCATATTACGAAAATATGTGCTTTTTAATTTTTCTATATTTTCTTCTTTTTTTCGAGCAAAAATTTTAGACTCGTGATTTTAGTAATTATGCTTGTACGTTTTCGTTGAATTTCCGAATTATCTCATCTTTGTAGCTGTCAATGTGCCATTTATTTGTTTAATTATTGTAATATACAGAAAATTTTGTCCTTTTGTTCAGACAGACAAAACAGACAGCATAAGACAATATAAATTGTGGATTTTTCACACATCTTTATGTACATGTATAATATGTATATTGCATACCATTTGCAATGTTTATTTTAATTGTCGACATATAAACAGTGTAGATAGTTTTTTTACCACCATTTCCTAAAAAATGATCCAAGTTTAACTATCCTTTGATTTTAAGCTTAGAGTAATTTCCTGAACCTGCAAAAAATGCAATTTTTCAGAAACTATCATACGAGGACATGGTTTCTTTGTTTACAAATGCCCCGCTCGATGCGATTCCGCGTGACTTTCGATACTATATATAAGTATACGTATACGCATGGACGATTCAGTTCAGTTCTTCTGAAACTCCAGGAAATAACAAAACGATATCAGAGAGCTCTGATTTAATCAATTTTAGCTATAGAGATATGGCACGAAAACTAACCTACGAAGAACATGAAACAGTGCGCGCGCTGAAAAATATGTTTTTTTTTTCACAAAATTCAATTTGGAACGGTATTAACCTGCAAACACAATAAAAGTATGGTGCGACGCTTGTTTCTCTTCATCTCCTTTTTTTCGCTTAATTGTCTGCCGCTTTCTATTTTCGAATGACTGGATTTATCGCCTCGGCTTTTTTCGGCGTTCAAGTGTTATTTCCGTTACAGCGACTCGAGTTACGCAAAAGTTTTGAACAATTTTTGAGTTCGAAAACGGTGAAGCTCAAAGTAAATATTTTCAAGTTCGTATCTCTCATACTCTTCTGGCAAAGAGGCATCGTAAAAAGTCCTACTAGACGCGTACAGTTATTCGCGAAGGCGGAGCAACTGAGAAAGAGAGAGAGAGAGAATGAATGGAGTATGAATATAATGAATCACAGCACGTGATAAGAATTAATAATACGGCAGACAGAGATAATGCGCCAGCGCGAAAACAACATTTCGCCCGAGCACGTTTCTCTCTCTCTCTCTCTCTCTCTCTCTCTCTTCTTCAGACGAATTTTGATATTTAAATGCGGTGGTCAAGAGAAAGCTCTCGGGACGGCTATATATTCTCTTACTACTAAAAACACATATTCGCGTGTGCTGCGTTAAGATTTCGAATTTTTTCGTTCCTCGCGACGATCCGTCAATAAATGCCCCGAAATTTTTCGCATACTTTCTTCTCTCGCTCTCTTTTCTCGAAAACAACATAAGAGACAAGTCGAAGGTTACGCATCATTCGGAGTGGAAAAATGCGTTGATCTATTTCTATAATTAAAGCCAACGAGACTCTGAAAAATCCGCATCAACAAAAACAGAAGGAGAAGAAAAAAACTCGGGAGAGCTTAAAGCTTCAATTTCTGTCACCATTCCAACGAGCAAAGCTCAACACCTCGACGTCGAAGCGAAGAAAAAGCCGACGAGGTTTCGCTCGCGCACAAACACACACGTATATATAAGTATATAAATACAGCTCGCACACGCGCACGCAGCGCAGCGAGAGACAGAAGAGGAGTTGAGAAAGTGCGCGCGCGCGTCGTCCCCGGAACGCGATGATCTCATTTTATCACTCTACTTGCTCGAAACTCGCACATGCGTGCGTGTTTGTACACAAGCCGCCATTGCTTTTTGCTGCCCCCGTTCTTTGATGAGCTTTGCGAGGTGGTTGCTTCGCTGTTGTTGTGGAAAAGTATATAGCGTTAAATGCCACAGACAAACGTCACTTAATACCCACACACATGCAATTGAATTAGTCATCGTCTAATTAAATTTAAAACTACAGATATCTTGTTGTCGGTGTTGAATTGCTACGGACTTGTTTATCGCAAATGCATTTTCGAAACGCGGCATGTTAAACGCGCCGCGCACACATGCCCGCACGCGTATATGCGCACAGTCGCAAATGAAGGAGAGAACGAAAATCGTATACAGATAATGTTGTGACGTCGGCGCTGGCGTATATACCAAAATTAAAACAAACGAGCTTGAGAAAATCACTCGGGCAGAAAGTCTTCCAACGACTTACGTAATTGTGACTCTTTGAAAATATCATTTTCAAGTCGAAAAATTAGTATTACCGAAGGAATAATTCTTCCAGCCAGTCTACATTGCATGTGTGCTCGCGCTGCAACTGCTCGGCTTTCCGTTACGTAAATAAAAGTTTGAGGAAACCGTACATCATTCGCATGTGCACATATATATAGCTATACCTACACGCGCGCGCCCGTACATAGCCAAGTTTGAAGGAAAAAAAGTAAGCGGTACTTTCATTGTGCACCGACGCTTTCGTATATACACGCCGACGTAGAGATTCTTTTGAATCAAACGCATCGTTCGGTAATCGTTAGCATGTGAAGTTAATACACTGTTATTCAAATTTCTATTGCTTAGAATTAAATTGAACTTCAAACAAAAGTACCTTTAACAGGAATACACTAAGGGAGCATTAAATCTTTAAAACCTAAAGAAAATATAATTTTTTAATCGCATGAGTAACTTCAAATAGTGTGCACTTTTTCATATGTAACTAAACACTATTCACATTTTCCGATTTTTTTAACTTTTTTCAGATATTTCCTCCAATAAAAATTCAAATTTTTCAAATTCTTAAGCACTGTGTTTAAACGATTTTAAGTGAGCAGGTGATAATTAGATAATTTAATTATATTATCGCAAATCTACAAGTGTTAAAACATCTTTCCACTTGGGCTTAATATTAAATTTATTCTGGGGCACAATAAATGTAAAAAAAATTTTTTAATATGAAAGTATATTTTGCCTAAAAAGTTTTATAAACGTAATCAGTTTCAAGTTATTTGTGCAATCTGTTATTTCTAATGAATATTCCTATCTTTACACACAGCGATCGAGGTGCAGATAGAGTTGAAAAAGTACGTTTGAGTAATGGGATTTCGTCTCGAATTGTGTATTAACGATAGATCTCTTCCTTAATATTAAGTTTAATTTCTTTTCACAAGCATTCTCGTTCACAAATAATGTTCCGAATGAAGTTTTATTAACTTACCTTCTTCATGTATTTCAGTTCTATTTGGAAGAAAACACGATTTCACAAGCTCGTTAACTCACGCAAAACAACATCGCATCTCACTATCTCTTTTTCGTTCTCTCTCTCCCACAAACCTTAAAGTTTAAAACGAATCATACGTCTTTTATCCATAACCCATATTGTATAATCCATCTCCTTCATCCAAGAAATACCATTCTCGATTTAAAAACCTCTCCTCTCCAGCAGCCACAAACTCTTCTCCCGAGAATAACCGCGAGTCGAGAGCGAAATCCCGTCGAACTCGTTAACGCGGCGCAAGAACTCGCCTCTCTCTCTCTCTCTCTCTCTCTCTCTCTCTCTCCGGGGCACAAAAAAAGCAAGTCCCGCAAAAAGAACGACGCCTATTTTTATTTCGCCTGCACGCACAATATCGCCGGGATTCTCAAGGTCGACGCACTCGCGGGCGATTACGGCAGGTTGCTTCGAAGGAATAAGAATTTTTCACGTGCACGGTCGGGGTAGCGATGTTTGCGCGATTGGTGGGGGAGGGGGGGGGGGGTCGAGAGCTTCCAATGCGCCGCCTGTATGCTGTTTTTGACCTTGACACGGCGGAGCGGTGTGAGAGCAAATTATTTTTTATTACGCGCTCGACGCTATGCGTGCCGGTCGAATTCAAACTTTTCGGCTTCGGCTTTTCGATTGTCATCGCGGCGAGGCTTATGTAATTCTTTTTTGTCCGCCATCCCATCGTTGCAGTTCAAAAGTACTTGGCGGGATAATGAAAGAGGCTCGCGCGCACGATTGTCACATTGCAGTGACGATAGTAAACGATTGACAGCAGCGCAACCACATTATCCTGCATTTACGTCCCTCACATTCGAAAATACGCTCTCCCGAAGTATAAATAATCTTAACACCTCCGCAGACCAGCGACTCGAGGGAGAGAGGGAGAAAGAGAGACTCCTTTGACTCCGGCAGACCACGAGGCAAAACACATAAATATTCAACATCAACACAAGCCATAAATAAATCCGTAGAAGAAAAACAAAGCGAAAAAAAGAGAAGCATATATTCATCGACTCGGCAAAGCCAAAAACAGAGAACCGGTCTCTCTCTCCATCTCTCTCTCTTCAAACGCGTGCGTGTCTCTCTTTCTGCGAGAGAGAGAGAGAGGGATGTCCCGTTGCGCGTCTGCGCAACACTAACGCGAAATTTCTCGACCAAAAATAAATATGACCTCACATCATCGTTCGTATATTACTTCCATAATCTTCTGCGAATGAAAGCATCAACTCGAATCTAGACGCAGATTTCCATTCGCGCGAGTGTTTGTGTTTGAATTCTGCTTCCGCGCAAGGCGACCCTTGCGATGCTTTACACATACGCACCCACTTTCACTCGTCTTTCGAAAGAGAGTAAAAAAATTTTTAGACTGTAAAATTACGCCAAGGCCCGCGCGCAAGCCTTCAAGGTCGCGTCGCGTCGCGGCGACGACGGCGGCTGCAGTTCACGTGTATAAAATGCATATTATATACGTACGCGAAGCGACGTCGTTTCGCAATCGCGCGCGTATTATACCGTCCGATAATTCGTTCGTGATGTTTGCGACGCAACGCACGAAAACTCGCAACAGCCGATTGATTCGTGCATAACGCGCGCGCGACATTCCGCCTGTAAGAGAGAGGCGTTTGACGCTATACAGTGTACAGCTATATACGGCCGTGAAAAATAGAAAAATCTACGAGTTGGTAAACTTAGTATAAGAAAAAAGTAGTTGCGCTCGAATGTGGGTGGCTATAAAGCTACCCGCGGAAATTTCACATCGTCCTGTGTGCGATCCCCTATGACTTTTACGGGTCGACTGCAGCGGCGCACTGTCCGCATATAGTAAACTGCTGATTAGTAGAAAAGTTAAGCATTCGTCGCTGCTGCGCGGCGTGTGGAAAGTCGCACGCGCGGAGGGCGCGCGGGAAAACTGGTCGCGACCGTTTTCGAGATATATATATATTATATACCAGATACCTATATACCCACGCGCTCGAGAGACGCGAAGCATATACGTATAAAAAGTAATATACACGTGGCGTATGTATATGAGCGAAAGGTAATAAGGTATAAGAGAGACGGAGAACGATATTCTATAGTTTCTTTCGCGGCGCTTTGCATAATCATGAGGGTCGCGTTTTGTTTTTTCAGCGACTAATCCCGGCTGCTGTGTATACGTGCATATATATATATATCTACATACATACAAGAACGCAGAGAGCAGCCAGCTCTAGACGTTTAAATGACTTCAAACTTTCGCAAAATTTTTTTATTATTCCTACGACGACGAGTCTTGGTATCGTAATATACCTATGTACACTCCCAATTTACGTAAGCGTCGTCGCGCCAAGCTTTTGTAATCGATTATATTATTACGACTACTTCTTTCGAATATACACAGTCAATTATTTTTTTCTGCCAGACACTCGCGTGCTTTGAAAGACACCGCGCGGGAAAGAGTATATGTATGCGTGGAGCTAAATTGATGGAGGCGTATGTGTGTGTGTGTGTGGGTCTGTAACTGCTGCAATTAATATCGCGATCGCCTTTGCGATATGTTAATCCACACGCGGCGCTAATTTTGTTTCTCACGCGCGAAAAGGTGTATTCCCTATACGACTACTGTTCTTTGCATTGAAAATGCGCTCCTGGCGTTCGTTCGTAGAAACTACAACGTTTTCAAGAGTTGGAATGTTTCTATAGGTTGTTAACCAAATGCCTACATGGGAGTATATATGTACGAGAAATTAAGCTTCCTACCTTTTATGGACTAATTCGAGAGAACTAATTGCCTCTAAATTGCGTATGGCAATTTTCTAGTCAAAGCCGCGCGCGCGGAATAATTGCCCGCGTGCAGTTTTCTTGCAAAAATAAATCAGCGTCAGCCAGAGGAGAGATAGATAGATAAATAATGTTTATTTATAAATTTTTTTTAGAGAGATGGATAGAGGCTCTCTACACTCGCAACATCAAGCATCCAATTTTATTTCCTCTCCGCATGCATATCGAAAAGATTAATAATCCCCCCTCTCTCCTCCCACACCCCATCGAAAGGCCGCAGCGCAATAAAGCGAACAGGCCAACGATTCTCAAACACCAGCGCAGCTCTCCTTATTATTTTTACCCTTGAGTAGCCCTCCTCTCCGACAGCCTTTTCCCTTTGGATTCGGTGATCGATTCCGCGATTTACGCGCGGTTCGACCGAACGTGCTCGCGAGCACGTTTCACTCCGTTCTCCTCTCCTTTGGCTCTCCCGCGACAACTCACTATATACTTACTTCTTCTGCGGCTTCTCTCCGTCGCGTGCTGCTCCTTATATTCGAATTTCGCGCGCTATATACGCGGAGTCTCCTTTTTTCCCAGGGCGCGCCCGCTGCACATACACACGCACATATAGAGGCTCGTTTGATACGCTCTAGTCCGCTTTCACGTGGTTGTTTTTTTTTAACGAGCGCCGAAATAACGAGCGATTTTGTTTTGTCTTACAGAAGCCGAACATGGATATGCTTCAACTATGCCGATACCGGATGACATCCGAGCGGTCACCAAGAGGCCAAAGACGAAAAAATCCCAAGGAAGCAGGTGAGCTGTTTATTCGTTTATTCGTATGATTTTTTTCTCTACTCCCGCTACTCGCTCGGAAATGTTATTCACCTTTTCAAAGATAGCTGTGGCGTGATAAGAATAATTTTAAAATTGTAGGAGCTTTGCTAGATATTTGTATTTGTAATGCCCAGACAAATGATACGTTGGCGTGTACACGAGAAAATACACGGAACAGAGAGATTAATCGATAGATTGTTTAACTTATTAAACCTTGGCGTACGAGTCAATTTAGCAGGATAAGTGTACAGAAGTCTTATACAATTAACTGCATTACAAATTGATTTCGGAGAACAGTGTAAAGACGAGGCTTTAACAATTAAAAATAATTTGAGTTGCACGCATGCATTGGAGGGAGAGTAAGAGAGAGAGAAAAAGAGGGAGACTGAAAGAGGGACGAGATGCAGCTGTAAATCGATCGTTTAATTCCCACGAGCGCGCTTTGAAATTCAAATAACTCTCGAGCTTTACTGCTCGTCAGATTTCTCAATTATACATACCTATACTATTTTTTTTTTTCGTTCACCGGCAATCCGAGAGATGCAATTGCCCCCGCCCCCAGCCTCCTCTTGTACACAATATAACGACGCTGTAACTCATTAAGCGCGTGTGTATCCACAATTAGCGTCTAGACTGAAAACAACAACAATAACGCTATAAATTTCATCGTATCGCTCCTGTGCTACTGCACACTTCGCTTAGCTTTGAAGTTTCGCGTGCGCGAGATTTATCTTTGCGCCGAGTTAATCAACTTACATACAGTAGCTATCGTGCGCGAGCTACCGTTTCGGCGCGCGCGCACCACGTGTTTGCCTTTATCCTACACACACACACACACACACACACACACACACACACACACACACACACATGGACTTTGTACTCGCGGAATTTATGGAATTTTTTTATTAGCGTATGTATATACGCGCGCGGTTTGCTCGGCAGGAACAAAACTTTCGCGCAGAGACGAAAATACCCGCGTGTTTGCACGAAAACATTCCGTAAGTGCGTATAGGTATGTACTCTCGCGCGTCAACGCAGCCCGCGCGTTAATCTCCGCGCGCGCGAGAGAAAGAGAGGAGAGGCCGCGCGGCATAATGTGTGTTTATAAAGATGTGCGCCTCTCTCTCTCTCCCCCCCCCCCTGCTGTATATACCTGCGCCTGGAGTTTCTCCTTGTCGTGTGCGAATCTGTCTTTCGCCGCGATAAATTGCGCTATAGGTGTCTTGTGTCTATGCGCGCAGCCGGTTATGTATCTGCATATATATACATTGCTAGGTATACGGTATTGTGTATAGCCCGCACACGCGCCCGTCCAGCCGGTCTCACGTGAGCGCGTCGTGTGCGATACGTGAGCGAGAGATTGACACCAAAACAACTAGCGCGAGAGATGGGAGCTGCTCTGCATTTGTCTTCCTCCTCTCTTTTCGATTTTTCTCCGCTAATTTATTACAGCGCGCAGCATTTTGCGCCCCGGCCGCGCCTGATTAATACGCTTCGAGATATTGCATCGTTTCGAGCATTGTTTCGCATCGTATGCGCATAGCTCGACAAAGAAGAGCGCGTATTTATCGCGAAAAAATTCTGAGTAAGAGAGAGAGAGAGAGAGAGAGAGAGAGAGAGAGAGAGAGAGAGGCGCAAAAAAGGCCGGAAGGAGAATCGATTAATTTTTGAAGACTGCACGTCTGCATATAATATATTACATACGTTCGCGCGTGCACACGTATCGATATACACGCGGAGCCGGAAGAGAGCGAATATCGTAATCTAACGTAGGAGCGCAGCGCGCAGAGAGAAGCGCATAGCAACTCGTCCCCCCTCCCCCCTTCCCCTTATAACGCTGTACAGTCGCTACTGTATAGCATTTCTGTATCCAATTTCTCTTTGTCGTTGGTTGACCGACGAGCGATTACTGTCACACGTTGACAGTTACGTGCAGCTGGTCAGCAGTGGCGGCGGCGGCGGCGGCGGCGGCGGCCCTGACAATGCGAGCATTGCGCTGCTGCAGCTACGACGACGACGACGCCGGCAACCAATTATTATCGATTCCGCTTTGGGAATCGCTTGCGAGAGTTGTCGGTTGGTTTACTCGAGAGCTTCTCTTTCTCTCGCGCTCTCTCTCTCTCTCGCTTGTCGCTTTATTGAGATTTAATATAAATCGTTTTAATGTAGTTGTAATGTCACAGACTCGATGTTTTTAAGCTTCTCGTGTTTATGTGCATATTATAAAATGTTTTATTTGCTGATTTATTTTGCACTTCAGCAAATAGCCTTCTATCTATCTATCTATCTATCTCTCGCTCTCTCTCTGTTCTCGACAGCGAGGCAACTGTTATCCGTTGGGGCGAAAATTGCAACGAACTGGACCGACTCTGAACTCTGTACAGTAGTTGCGTAGAAAGAATGTTCGTTCTATTCGCTCTTTTTTTGTAACAGCGCCGTGCCATCGTTAGAGTGAAATTTTTTTCTCGCGGACTTTCATTAGTAGCTATTCGCTTTTGTTTCCATTAGCGTTTTTGCTCGGCGAAAATCTTCGCGGATTTATACGCAGTTGAAAGTCTTTTATATGGATAACGTAAAATTGACCGATGGCTGTAATAGGCCATGAAATTTGTGCAAAACAAATTACGAAGGTATTTGGCCTCTGACGAGGCTGGGCAAGCCAATGAGCTTGAAAGATCACAATTATGCGGAAATACGCGGTGAGCCTAAGAATAGTAACCAACTATTATGCTATATGACTGATGCATATATAGTGGATACGAGCACTCAAGATGATTATTTTACGGCTGATGATCTCTGCGAATAATTATTTCGAGTGAGAGACGTTCTATATCCATTACGCAAAGCAAGAGAAATTCTTGAAATCAGTCGCCAGTTAAAATCTTTACTATTCATTTACGATCGTTTCGCCAATTTTACAAGTTATGCCAATCGATTCCACTATCGGCTGCTCGGGAACTACGTGTATTCGCTTTTTTACTCGTCATTGGCCGACGACCATAATGAATAAAGTCCTTTTAAAAAGTAATAAAAAACAAGCCCATTATTCAAAAAATTTTCGATAATTGAATTTTAATAGTTTTCGACTTATCAACACCGCAAAAAAGTAATTACGAAACTGTCGAAAACTCATTTAACGATAAGTTTGCAATTTAATAAATTTGTATAGATATAGCGTTTAGCGTTAGT
This sequence comes from Philotrypesis tridentata, assembly GCA_018906965.1. NCBI lineage: Eukaryota > Metazoa > Arthropoda > Insecta > Hymenoptera > Pteromalidae > Philotrypesis > Philotrypesis tridentata. Next base: position 13,561,626 of record JACCIB010000001.1, read on the forward strand.
ATCCGGTAATGTTTTGTAATTATTTAACCGTAAAGGACTCGAGCAGTATATTAACGTTTACCCATGGAAACAAATGTATGTTGTATATATACTCTTACGTGCCCGATAGAAGACTTATATTTATGAGCGAAGACTATGTAATGGCAAGATTGCCAAGGATCAGCTTCGATCCTTTAATTGTTTTGTAAAAGTGCTTCATTATTTTCATCGCGAAACGCAACAAAAACCTCTGTTACGATAAAATTACCCATTACAAACAACATAAGATTTATGGATAATTAATGTAGCTGCATCGTACTTCTTATACAGCTATTACGAGAGAAGGCTGAGAAAGCGCTACTTTAGCAAGCATGTCTAATTGCACGCGGAACGTTCCTTTTTTTTAAATTTTTTTTCCTCTCTTACTCTCTTTCCCTCATATCGCTGCGCGCATGCAGCTATAAATACATTATGTTTTTTAAATGTCTCTCATCTGCGCAGCGGCGCATCGGCGCGTCGTTTCAAAGTATCAAAGTATTTAGCAGTAGCATGAAAAGGTGAATAAAATTATCATGAATTAAACGACTTTCTACGTGAATTTATAAATGTACGTGTATGTGCGTGATAGCTCTGAATGAGCATTGAGAGAAAAAACTAAAAGATCACCTTCTCCTATTTCTGTTCACAGGACAACGCATAACGAGCTGGAAAAAAATAGGTGAGTGCCTTAATGCATGCGAAGCTTTTATTTTTGACGCGCAGAGCTGGAAAACTCGGTTACATTTTTATACTCCCCTTTTTGAAAATTCTACCTCGTAACTGCGGATAGAAACTGTAAAACACACGAGTACATTAAAATTTACTTCTATATTTGTCTCATACCTCTCTATCGAGATGGATGCGCGAAATGGTCGCATTGATTTTCTGAAACGAGAATGCAAAAGTGCACTCGAAGGTACGGTAATACATCCTCGATTATTAACAAAAGAGAAACCTCCCCGTCTGCTCATCTCGGTTATGCGGCACAGCGTCTCAGCTATACAGGGGTGAAGAAATGTACAAGTGGCATAAGGATAATCGTGTCGGTCATTAGCATTGAGCCCCTCTTTCTCTTCCTCCCTATATCTCCCCCCCCCCCTCCACTCACACACACACACACGCACACACGAGTCTGCTGCGGCTGTTGTTATCGACCCCCGAGGCTATTTGCGTAGGCACCAACTACTATAGCAGTAGCCTGCACTCGTGCGGTTTTGCGAAAGAAAGAAAGAAAGAAAGCCTGCGCGCGCGAATGTAAACGTCGATTTCGTAATGCGCTTCCGGGCGCTGCAGTAGCAGTAAAGGGTGTGAACATCGAAAAGCTTTTATTTTTACGATGAAAGCTTATGCAAATTGCCGTGCCATTGGTGTTGAGGAATTCCTTCGATTTTGATTTAGGAACTAGATTTTCAATGAAATTTCGAGGATTGTCAATTTTGTTCTCAAAACGACTCGCTTGAATTTTCAGTTTCCGACCGTATATTACGAAGCGAGAGATTAGAATTTTCATTTGGCAGATTTCGTACAGAATTTCACTATGGGAATTCATACTGATGAATGAATTGAGCAGTACTTTTATCTTTAGCTTTAGGTGAAAATCTGTTTTTCTGATAGATGAGTAACTTTTAAAATACGAAAAAATTTGTGAAACCAAAAATGATCTCGCGGTGGCCTTTACGACTCGAGTCAGATCGTGCTGGATTTGATATGAATATTATAATAAGTTGTTCAGGTGTGTGTGTGTGTGTGTGTGTGTGTGTGTGTGTGTATATATATGTATTATATATGTACCATTTTATTGTTATATTTTCCTTTTAAAATATAGTTTAAAAAATCTACAAAATGAGCTTATATAACTTGATGAAACCATAAAACAATTATCGAAGAGCACGCTTCCAAGATTAGACCTCCTATAAAAGCATGTAATCTTAAATGAGTAAGAGAATTTTAAAGTAAGATTAAAAATCAATCTTCCCTGATCGTAAAAAATATGCCTAGACAGTAAACCTCCAACATTTCTAATTTAATTCTTAGTATTATACATAAGCATTTTTTAAAAGAACTCCTGTTTTGTAAATAAACGAAACGCGCATGAAAGTCCTTTACAAAGACCATAGTAAAGTATCGGGGGAACTCTCTATACGCATAAAACGAAATTTGCGTTTTATACCTCGGAAGAATAATCCAATCGACCTGTAAAACCCAACAAAACAATGACGAGCCTTTTCCAAATAGCCGCGAGCGTATATAACTTTATCTGCTCGAAGCACGCGCAGTCGTTGACGGAACTCCGAAACTCGTCGTATTTCACAAAGCGCGAATCATATCCACTGTATATGTGCAGCGACGTAATTCATCGTCGGACGACAAGGAGAAAGAAAAAACCACGATCCAGCGAGAAACAAAGAACCGGAGCAAACGAAAAGTCGCCCTATATAAGACGCACGCAGACGTGGCCCTGCACGTGCTTCTAAACCAAGAAATTCAGCAACTTCTGCCTTTCATATCCCATACAGTTTCCCGTATTTTTCGTCTTTCATACTATTTTGACGCGTTTTTTTTTCTCCGCGCGCGCTCCTTTCCAGAATTCTAACTCGCTGACTTTATTATAAATTAAAGAGTCCGCGCGCTCGGCGAAACACACAGAGGGACGGAGAGAGAGAGAGAGAGAAGTTCCTTTATTACTTCCTCGCGAGTTTGAGTGTCTTGTGTTGGCGGCTGCTGCCGTTGCTTTCTTCTTGTGTTGGAGCGCAGCGCGTTTTGCGAAACTTTTAATTGGCTCTTTTGCAGAAACGGCAAAAATTCCCTGTGAATTAAGACTTTATTGTTCGGGACGCTTAAGCCTGACGTCGCAAGGGCGAATCGGCGTTGGTTTAAGGATCAAGATTTTACTGGGGGAACGACTTGTCCGTTAATTATTCAGTGGCAGCTTCTTTGTTTACTTGATTGAAATTTCCTTTATCTCGGATTCGAGATATTCTGCTGCTGATATTACGCGTCGTCTCGTTCGTCGTTTCAGACGAATTTCTGTGATCTCGTTGAGACAACTTTGCAACAATTGTACGAAGTATATTGTTAAAATTTTGGGACATTTGTATATGGAATGATATTGTTAGCTCGTCCACTCGTCACCTGTTGAAGTCATTAGGTTCATGTTGCTTTAAAGACTGAGAAAACCTTGTTGACTGTAATGAATCTATAAATCATAGATCCACACGAGTATATCAAGAACTATATACGCATACTTATGCATATGCTAACGCAAAAAGTTGTGTTTATAAAAAGTAACGACCGCCCGAGTGTCGCTATTTTATAAATAAACCCTTCACACAGACTATACATACAGTTATATTGTTGCAAACTTGTATGCTAAAATGTAAAAGTGTTTTCAAACATTAAAAATATATGATCTGGTTTTCTTTGTTAGTTTCCATAGTACACTTTGCTTTATACACTCATTATGCTATGTGCCGCCAGTGCACCGCGCATAGTAAACCGAACAGAAATGACCGACATGAAACAAATTTACTGCTGCTGCTTTTTTTTTAAATCTTTTCTTCTTTCCGCGAAGAAGAAAAACTATACTTGGAAAAATGAGCCTTAAAAATACATCGCGTAGGACGAGCCACTAACTAAATAGCCCCTAAATTCCCATCTGAAAGCATAACAAAAGCACGCGTACCCCTTTAACGTCTCAATCGCAAAGTCAACGGCGTTGTAGACGCACGTGGCTCTCTCTCTCTCTCTCTCTCTCTCACTCTCTCCCTCTCTCAAGACTTTCGGCGCGCTTATACTCCCTCCGGAAGTCCCAAAACAATGGGGCGAGAGTGGAACTGGTTTCGCCGCAGTCGAGCAGTGCCAAAAGGAACCAGGCGCTCGACGACTATTCCTTATGGCTGGAGCCTTCTTCGGTTAAAAGGGGGTTAATCATTTCCTCCCCGAAGCACATCAGAGAGTGAGAGATCCGCCTAAGCAATGCTTGTTCGTTGCTTTGTGTTTCGCCGCTTTACTGCTGCGAGTTAGAGAGGAACGGATGTGTGAGAAGAGAGAGAGAGAGAGAGAGAGAGAGAGAGAGAGAGTTTAACGGCAGGTCGTTCGTCGGTACATCTTTTGAATGGGCTCGGTGCGGCGAGGATTAGGAAGTTGAATTTATTTTTGAGTGATTCCGTTGTGCGCGTGCTGCGCGGAGGGCATTAAGGAGTTAGAGCTCATCCTTTGTTGCGAGAATTTCAGGTGGGAAATTGGAATGCGCGCGCGTTAGACGCTTTGGAAAAAAAATACTGCTGCGCAGCTGAGCGCGCCGGCTCATTCGAATTCAGAGCTCGAGCTTGCGAGTGTTTGAAGCGAAAAACTGCAGCCACACCCAACTCGAAACGCCAACTGGTGAAGTAAAGCTTCTAACAAAAGCTGGCGCAAATCGCCTCCGATCGCATCCCACCTACGTTCTCTCTCTCCCCGTCCCCTCCTCTCTTTCTTTCTCCAGAGAGAAAACGCGGAACATTTCGGCTCAGTTGGCCGATCGATCGATCGATCCAGCAAACCGCACACTCAATTTTCCTTCTTCCCTCCCCCTCCCTCTCTCTTCCTCTACACCTGCAACCGCTCACCTTTCGTCTCGCGTCGCTCCTCTCCTAATTGCGATCGATTCGGAGGCTGCATAGCAGTGCCAGCATCCGACGAGTGCAGCGCGGGATTGCGATTCCTTCGGAGGCACACTTTGAATAATATATACGCATATAGAGCAGGGGGAGAGAGCGGGAGAAGGAGAAAAGATGAGCGCACGTGTACGAGTGTGTGTCTTGCTTTCGATTTAAAACTGAAATACGGGAAGGTCGTTCGGAAATTACACGCTAGCAAAAACTCCCCGGAGAATTTATAAAGCCGCAGATGCCAGCTATGAGAGCGGGAGCGTTTTTTTTCTTTTGCCAGAGAGCGAGAGAGAGAGCGACGCTGCATTATGTAGAGCCATTTAGGGCTTATAACTTTGTGTCTCGTGAGCCAGGAAATTACCTCGTTAAAAATTACGCTGTCATAAAGGTTGGGAGAGCCGTCGCACTATGCCAGTGCCACCGGCGCACGCTGCAATGTTGTTCTCGAGATCCGAAGGAGGGAGCGAGTGGAAATGCATCCGTTTTAGGGGCTGAATATGCCGGAATTTTTTTCCCTCGCGTTTCATCTGTATACACCGCGCTTAGCCCGACTAATCGCGAGGAATGCCGTACACATGCGCGCGCTCCATTGTTATTCAAAGCACAACTTTTCCATCCCAGAGAGTCTTCCCCCCCCCCCCTATAAACAAAATGCATCGGAGTATTCGACTGCTCGTATACGTAGCCGGCCCCTGCTCGATGGGTTCAACTTCGGCATCCGCGCGCACCCCCGAAACTTCGACTTCGTGCGGGGAGCCACATACGCGCACAGCCTATGGGAAAGCCCCGCACGAAAAACTCGATCGATATAGCCGGAAAAGCCCTCTCGCTTTTCACCCCCCTTGCGCATACTTCATTACGGGCAAAAACAAGCCGTGCGCGCGTTGCGTATGTATATGTATCCGTCCCCATCGGGCGAATCCACAATAGCATAGCGATTACCGAACGAAAAAAAAAATCACACGCAAGGGTGTGCTCGACGTCGTGCACTTGGATAGAGCGAGAGAGAGAGAGGGACTTGCGCTAGCGGACTCTATTGATTTTTTTCCCATGTCGAAGAGGGGTTGCTCTGCGTGTGCCCTACTCTCCGCGTCTCTGTTTCTCGCTTTCTGTTTAACGCGTGTGCAGCCCGGCGCTCACTCGGGATGAAAGAGAAGGAGGGAGGGAGAGAGAGAGAGAGAGAAGCTTCGGCTGCTGCTTTTTGTGCATAAAGGCGGCGGGCAGATGGGAATAACGGTCTGTGAATTTTCCGGAGGAAAGGTGGGCGCTCTCTCTCTCTCTCTCTCTCACACACACACACGCTTTCGCGGGCTGAGGCGCGCATATGTCGCAATGAACGTCTCCACTCCGGTGTATATATTGTACACTCGGGCTCGATTCGCTCGCACCAGAATACGGTATTTTCCCAGAAATTTTGAGTTTCGTTTATTTTTAGAGAGCTCGTAAGAAATTACGACCAGCGCTCGTTTCTTCGGAGACGGAGAGGCGAATTTCGCCTGCGTGCGCGCGCTCACTCTCTCGCGCGCGCGCGCAAAGGTTCATCCTTTTCCAACCAAAACATCGCGAAGATGAAATAATGAATATCGCGTACAACCTTCGCAAAGAGAACGCGCTCGATACAGAATCCGCGCTATAACAGCGAAAAAAAGAGCCTTCCGCGGTCGCGACGACCTAAAGCAGGGTGTATCCCTCCCTCCCCTTCTCTCCACCTCTCCCACACATGCACACGACAGCACATCTATATACGCGTACCGTCGCATTACGTAAGCCTCGGACGACGCGTGCAGTAGCAGCAGCAGCAGCAGCAGCAGCAGCAGCGACGGTTGACGTTGACGTCGTGTCGAGTCTCGGTTCGGAGCCTGCCTCGCCCCCTTTTTAAGGTGGGTCGCTCTCTGTAGCTCGCGTGAAATCGAAACCGAAAAGGGGGGGACAAACACTGTACGTGTCACGTGGAATTGCCGCCGCCGCCGTTGACGCCGATGTTGAAGTGTTCAACTGCGTTTTAGCCAAGTTCAATGTTTATCGCCGCGCGCGAAAATACGGTCTTCTCTCTCTCTCTCTCTCTCTCTCTCTCTCTCTCGCGACACAGCTGGATTGCTCAATCGAAGCAGTGCTTAAAATTAACCTCTTGCAAATATACCGAGAGGGATACTATTAATAAGCTTTCACGTATTTTCGAATTTATCATTTTCCCTCCCGTATGTCTCTCGCTTGGAAAGCGCACCGTTGGAAATGGCCGCGCCTTTCGGTTCTCTAAAAATAACGCGAAAAAACGCATTTCTCTCTCTCTCTCTCTCTCTCTCTCCCTCTCTCCCTCTTCCCCTCTCGCGTTAACAAGGCAAAAAGCCTGAGCGCGCAAGAAAAACGAATGCGGCAATGCGTTTATCCTTCCCTGCCCTTTATAATTACGCCAGAATTTGCGTCACGATCGGCTGCAGCGCTATATACGCGAGTATCGCGCCGGTCAGAGATAGAAACGGACGAGAGAGAGAGAGAGAGAAGGAGAGAATGTATGTGTGTGTGTGTGTGTGTGCACGCGCGATGCAGACTGACTTTTTTCGAGCCCTTTCGCGAAAGCCCGGATGAAGAGAGAAAGAGAGGGCAAAAAGGGGGATCCATCGAGTGAGCAAATTTTTTTGACTGGCTGATTGTAGCATTTGGCCTTGGGGAATTCTTTTGTGCTTGTCTGTATGCGCACGTGTGTTTTTTACGAGAGAAAGAGAGGAGTTTTAATTAAGATACGCGTGTTTTCGAAAACAAAGCGAATCGATCTCTCTCTCTCTCTCTCTCTCTCTCTCTCTCTCTCTCTCTCGAGTTTCTCGAACAAGCGCCAATGCGTTAGGCGCTGGTTAATATACTCCGCGTCGCTTTTCGAAAGGAAACTATTAATATATACGTCCCAAAGTTCGGATACATATAAGCTAGCCTTATTATTGCGCGAAAAACGCATGTGCGTTACACGTGGCAACAGCGAACTCTCTCGCTCTATCTCTCTCCCCCGCGAGTCAAGACTCACGTCTACGTCACGCCAAGTCGGGAGAAGAAAGAGAGGATATCTCTCCGACACGCGCCACGCGCACGACCGACGTCGACTGTCGTCGAGAGTCGCTGCCAAGACTCTGCCGGTCTCTGTGTATATTATATACGTATATATATATATACTCGTTTTGCTTTAGCGCTTCAAGTTGAAAGAGGATATTTGAAATTTTTCCCTTCTCTATATACACACACGCGCGCGCAGGCTGATGTATAGCGCTCGCCGCGTAGCGTGCAAAAATTTCGAGTCGGAATTTTTTCGCAGCCTATACAAAAGCCCTACCAGGAAAATGAATTCTGTAAATCAAGGAGGATTTCATTAACTTTCTTCAGCTACACCGACACACACACACACACACGCACACACACACACATACACTGCACGCACGCAGCGACTCTGAAAGTTTTTATCGAAGCCAGAGCAATAACAAACGACGAAGAGCCAAAGCTAAACAGCGGCACGTGATCCGAACAGAAACGCTTGCATCTGCGCCCTGCACAGATCGCAGATCGCAACCCCCATAGTGCGCTACTGCGACAAACGAACGTGAATTTCACTAAAGAATCCTTCGCGCGCGCGTAATGCCTGACCTCCCCTGCGCGTGCGTGTGTACATTCGGCTTTTTTTTGGGAGAGGGTCGGATTTTCGGTTCGTAATACGAGGAATCGCGCTCACGTGCGCACCCGGATGAGGTTGATCGGAAAATTACCTGGGGATTCTATTTACGGATTATTCCTCCGTATGTATGTGTGTGTGTGTGTGTCTGCCTATATGGTCAAAGGGTACATCAAAGTCAAAATTAGCTTTTACGAGTTTACTTTTGCGAGGCGGGGGCCATAAGCCTTTTTTCATTTTGACGAGTTCATTTATATTATATGGTCTGAGTTATATATCGACGCAATAAGACGTCGCGGGCTTTCCTCGATTTTCCGTGACCCACTTTAATCTTGCCGACACGCGCGCTAAGATAAATAAAAAGAGAGCTCCAATTACGTATAAATAATATCGTCCTAATTAGGCGACCGTTCTAGCGTATCGTATTCGCTTCTTATCTTGCAGTTTTCCCAGGGACTATTCTCTCCCCCCACCCCACCCTCCCTCTCTCTCATTCATACGAATTACGCTCCAATCCAATTTCTCCACAAAGCTTCCCTACCCCCGTGCATATAAGCTCCGCATTTCATGGAGTTACGTAAATTCCACGGAATTAAGTAGAAAATTTATGCCGGGTACGTTTGGATTTCGCTTGACCTCTTTAACCTTCTGGAATTCAGTTAATTATAAAATAGAGCTTTCCCATGCTAATTCTCCCCAACTAATTTCGAAATTCGAAGGAGTAAAAGAAGAGCGAGAAGGAGACGAGAAAAAGAAGAGAGAGAGAAAGAGAGAAAGGGTCGTGTCGGAAGATTGAAACGTTTCCTGCGAAAACAGAAAAGAAATAAATGATAGACTCGTGCATGAAAGCCCACGTGCTTTCTAACTCTCGGCCCTTTTATGGCCTCTCTCTCTCTCTCTCTCTCGCGATTATAGATAAGACGTCGGTGTGCAGGACGGCGGCAGCGCATGCGTCTATACGCCTCGCCAGACCGTATGCCGCGTTTACAATCGATTTGAGGCTCGCCGGCGTCTGTAGTCGGCCCCTTAATGACGGGCGTAAATTTCGAAGGTGGTCTCGATCCTACACGTTTATGACGGATAGACTTTAAGACGCGTGAAATTAGCGGCTTTGACGTACATACATGCCTAATCTGTCTTTATGCGAGCGCGCGCGCGCTTGTAAGTAATCGCTTATTGTTCCAAAAGTTGTAAATCGATGATAATATTGTTGCGAGCGGCTTTCGCTCTCTATACATCTGTCGCACGCGAGCCAGGTGTGTTTGCTCGTGTGTCGGGGTCTATCGCTGGATTAAGGTCAAAGAGGTCAAGTACTAAAAAAAAGAGATTGGAATGGTAGTTTTATTGCTCCTCTAATATTGGCACTTGCTTATATCCAATCGGGATCGGTTCCGCGTCAGTTGTTCGGTTGGAAGCTTGCAGATGGCGCGTCTCGCGCCCGGTGTAACCTCTCTCTTGAATTTAGATTTCGTTCATCGTCAGCTAATGCGCTTTATTCGGAAAAATTGTCGCTAGATATACCGACGGTGCTCCGCACGAACGACTCCAGCCGCAGAAACCTGCTTGGAAAACCGTCTCCCCCTCATATTTGGTATATACTTACATGCGTAAGTCGGCCGATCATCTTCCGTTGTCAAGGTCAAAAGGTTCGTCATCATCAAGTCTCATTCTCGATATTCGCAACACGTACAACTGCGCGTGCATGTGCACCGTGTGCTCGCGAGCGCGCAAGCATGTGTGTAATGCCCACCTCCTCATTACAACTTGGCCATATATAGAGAGCTAGAGCTAGCCTTAATGCGATCCCCCACTACGGCCGGTTTCTCTTTGCGCGCACGTATATACACGTACGTTATATACACGCACTGCGTCATACTCGCGCGCGCACAGCGCGACTCTCGTTGCTAAGCTACGCAAGGTTATAGCGAATCTTCCGTGGCGAGGCTTATTTACACCGCGCGACGCGAGCGCGCAGGTTTATTTATATACTTATACACTCTCGCGTGGCGTGGAAGCAAGCGCGTATTTGCACATGAGAAAATCCATAAAATTAGTTCGTGTTCGGGTTTCCGAAATTAAACGAGAAAAAAATGTCGTACACGGGACACATTGTTCTCGTACACGCAGGCGAGCTGCAGACGCGAAAAAATTGTGTTTTCACGAAATCGAAGGCGCGAGATCGATTATAGAAATTCGCATACATTTTGTACGTATATGAGTGATTCCACGGGATACCGGAAACTTCTGGGGGGGCTGGAAGTCGGAAGAATTTTCGCGAGGGCACATTTACCAAACCTTTTTTTCTGGTTTCTAGGACCCCTCTGAATAAGAACCTGTGCGAGTTACTTGACTATCGGTTTCCATTCGGCTTTCCAATCGAAAAAATGCAAAAAAGTTGATACATTTTTTTGCATTCTTACCCTATGGGACTTGGCGCTATACTTGTAATGTATAGAAAGAAAGTGCAGCTCAAGAGCTTTAAACTGAGCATACATTTTTGAAATAGGATGCACTGGTCACGAGCTACGCACGTTTGAATGTAACTAATTACTTATAGGGCTCGCGAGATTTTCACTTTTTTTTCAAATCCTCGTTAGGTTTGATCCACTCACTCGATTTTAAAGTTAAATAGCTTAAATTAAATCTCTTCTCCTCTACTTTTTTACTAACAAGTCTAAATTATTGTAGTGAGCTATATTCAAAACCGATCTGCTTTCAAGCATATATATATAGGTCAATGGATAAAATCAATTTTAATTTAGTTTAAAAAACCAAAAAGTAGAGGATTAGAGCTTTAATTTGAGCTATTAAACGTTAAAAGCTCTGGATCGAAAGTGACAAGAATTTGAAGCAAGGGAAAAATGTCTTGTTTTTGGAAAAATCGAGCTATTTCGTCAAAGCCAACCAAACCATTTTTTTCAAATTCTCATAAATTTTGATCCAATGATTCAATTTTGACGTTTAATAGCTTAAATTGAAGCTGTTTTCCTCTACTGTTTGATTTCTAAATTAAGATTTGGTATACAGTGAGATATATATATATATATATATATATATATATGCTTTCAAAGAATCTATCTGCTTTAGAAGCATATATATACATAACTCAGTACAAGAAAAAATTTGTATCAACAAAAACGCTGAGGAAAAGAGCTTCAATTTAAGCTATTAAGCGTCAGAAACGATTTGCTGGATCAAAATTTATGACAATTTGAAAAATCTGGTTCCAAAAACCAGACATTTTTCCCTTGCTTCAAATCCTTCTTACTGCGTCGATCCAGTGCTTCGATTTTAATAGCTCTTTTCCTTTACTTTTTGGTTTTTAAGTCTAAATTTAAATTTTTTTATCCATTGACCTATATACATGCTTGAAAGCAGATCGGTTTCTTGAAAGCATATATATAGCTCACTACAATAATTTAGACTTGTCAGTAAAAAAGTAGAGGAAAAGAGATTTAATTTAAGCTATTAAACTTTAAAATCGAGTGAGTGGATCAAACCTAACGAGGATTAAAACGTGCGTAGCTTGTGACCAGTGCATCCGATTTCAAAAATGTATGCTCAGTTTAAAGCTCTTGAGCTGCACTTTCTTTCCATACATAACAAGTATAGCGTCCCATAGTCCCACAGGGTAAAAATGCAAAAAAAAATGTATCAACATTTTTGCATTTTTTCGATCGGACGCCGGGTGGCAACCGATGTGATTATCAAGTAACTCGCACGGTTTCGTAGTTGCATCAAGAGATAAGGATACTTATTTGAAAATGCGCGCAAAATTCAAAGGCTCGAGAAAGTCGTTAGAATATGTGATAATCGGTTCGTTACATTGAACGATTATGGGTTCACGCAACAGACACAACACTCAGTAAAACGAGTATATAGTCGTCTACAGCGCAAGCTCAAACGAGCACTCGTCATCGTTCGCACGATTTACATATAATTGAGCAAACAAGTTCGGCACTCGACGATGCGCGCCATCCTATCCTCAAAGGTGTACATATATACATGTAAAAGTCGCCAAAAGATTCCGTGACCTCAAAGTGTGCAGCGCGCGCGCAAGACCAAAGTCAATAACCTTTATGCGCGCCGCTCGTATACACACTGTTGAGAAAGAGAGAAAGAGAGAGAGAGAGAGAGAGAGAGAGAGAGAGAGAGAGATAGAACATTTGTGGCTTTGATGTTACTCGCGGGGGAGGGATAGAGAGACTCTCGCACGCCAGGCGGTATAACGAGCTGCCGAGTAGCGGGCAACTCGCTCGATGTATTTGTATATGTATATGTACTTTCGTCTCTCTTTTTCCAGCATCGATGCGCTGTCGTTAGTTTATATAGCTGCTATTATATGCGTCGAGACGAAGGAATAGCGCTTGCGAGCTTCGCACAGCCACGGTGTCTCAAATTTTACCGCTATCTGTATCCCTCCTGTATATAATATATAACCAATAGTAACGAGTTTTTAAACATTGCAGCTCTAAAGCGCAGCCGCTATATGCTAATACATGTATATAATACGTGGAATAACGCAATCGCAAAAAGGCTTGAATAAAAAGCTAAGAATTTTTAAGAATTTTTAACAACTTGTTTATTCATGCTTTTCGAGGTTATACACTCTAGAATTACTCAAGAGTTTTTTGAATAATTTTTTAACGATTTCTAGTTAGCTACCGCGCACTACGTCAGTTTCAGTTCATTATGCCATCTTAACCGCGAATGCGAGCTGCGCGCAGCCCCGCCTAAGGTAAACTTTGACGCGTAATGCTATTTTTGCCGCTTAGACGAGCTATCGATCAGCGATGGTCTATTTTGGGGAAATTACCGAGAAAGTTGGAGGGATATTTAATTAGACGAGAAAATTCGATTACCATCTTGGTTGTAATATTAGTTCGACGGGGCGCGGGATAGGGGTTTATTTACTCTCTCTCACTCATTCTCTACCTCCACCCTCCCACCCCCCCTCTCTCTCTCTCTCTCTCTCGTGCATTGGCAAGAATTGCAAAACGCGGTTTAGCGGCTGAATATTAATCACGCCGCAACTTGGCTCCGTAATTGCGAAAGTTAGAGCGCGCGAGCGCGCATCCGTTTATTCGACACTGCTCGCGCGCTCTCTCTCTCTCTCCCGCGCAACGTCAACCATCCAATCAATTTGCTTTTTCATTCGCGCACCGCGGTAGCCCTTTTTCCCCTCTCTGCAATCATTTGACATCCAGGACTCGGCGGCGGCGGCGCAGAGAAGAAAAAAACGCACTCGCAAATTCAATTACTCAATTTAACAATGCGACGCCGCCGGCAGTTAGCTTTCGCGCTCGCGCGAGCGAAAGTAGGAATTTAAATCAAATTTAAAAGCTGTAGTAGTAGCGCGCGCAGAAGGAAGAAAAATCTTCGGACGCTGCAGCAGCGCGTCGCGGTAACAAACGTCTCGGAGAGACGACGACGACAACGGCGTTCCACTCGTTAAATACAATCAGACTGGCGTTTCTTCCTGGGTAGCTGGCGAAGCTTTTTCATCATTCCGTTAAATCGGCGCGAGCTCGGCGGTAGAATTATGCGCGATCAATTTTATACACGGCTCTCTCTCTCTCACTCTCTCGAAATTGACTGCCATTCATGGAGCTTTTAATCTTCATCTCCTCCGCGAAGTCGACGGCGACGACGCCAGCCGGAGTTACTACTTCTCTCGCTCTCTAGTCCTCCTGTACGCGTGTGACGCGCGGAATGAGTAAATCCCCCCGGTCCTGGATCGTTTCTGCATTCATCTTGGATTCGTCCTCCCCCGCCCCCCTATTCGCGCGAGATATATCCCCCCGGTGAGACGCGTGTGCTCGCGTTTTCGCTGCTGCTGCTGCTGCTGCTGCTGCTCTATATACGAATCCAGTTGTCTATCGGGAGAAATTTCTCCTATCGCCGCGCGGCTGCTAAATAAGTCTTGGGATAGGAGTCCCACCGGTCGCATATCCCCTTTTTCTCCGCCCAAAGTCGCGCGATGTGCGAATTTCTTTCGAGATTAGAAATAGCCTCTACGTGCGGTGTCGTACGCGAAGCCGCCGCCACCGCCACCGCCGCCGCCGTCTTGGCTGATGGACAGTTCCCCGTGGGCCTCGACGTGCGCGAGCTGTTTGGAAGCTCTCTCTTTCTCTCTCTCTCTCTCTCGCTCTCTCCCCGAGTGCTAAGTAATAGGAACGAGGCGGAGGATGCAGCAGTAAAACGCAGTATAGCGACGATGCAAATATCAAGAGTCGACCTACAAGCTCTGAAAAGCCCGCGGGTTCGCGCCTGAAGTCATCGCGCCGAATACGCGTATATAAGCTCCCTCGCGCACGGCAGCTGAATTGTTGTCGCCCATTGTTTTTCTCGCCTCTCGACGTCTCTCCGCGGGGGCGTTCGCGTTTCTAAATTTAAGCTTATGCCGCGCAGTAAAAGTACTTGTACGCGCACAGGTGAGCTTTTCTCCTCCCCCCCCCCCCCTCGCACGCCACGGCGCAATCTCCCGATGTTCCCTTTGTTCCCTTCTATAATGTAAATCCCGCTGTATATCCGTCCCATGAAGCAAGCTCCTGCAGCAGCAGCAGCAGCAGCAGCCGCTCACATCGGATCGCGGCTCTCGCTCGGTTACCTCTGCGCGCACCGCATCAGCATTGAGAGAATATATCTGGCACGTTCCACTGCAGCAGCAGTAGCAGCAGCGGTAGCAGCTCTAGCACTGATCTCCGAGGCATCTGGTTTTCCTCCCTTCGGTTTATACTACACAAGCACTTCCGGTAGATAGGTATTTTCGAGGCGTGTTCACGATGCGGAAGCGATAGCCGCCCCCGGGTTATCGACGGGCTCTCGCTGTTCATTCCTCGTTTGTTTTGTGTTTTTTCCCCCCCCCCCCCTCCTTTTTACTCTTCTTCTCTCCTCCCTCGCTCTCTTCGTATGCCTCGATTCGACAACCCCCTTCGGACGGACTTTGGTCGTGGGCTCCACCGCAGCCTCTTTATTTCCTTTCATTTCCGCGCTCGCTCAGAGGGCTCCACCTCGACCAACTCCGTCTCTCGCTTTTACTCTCCAACTTCCCTCTCGGCTGCGGCCGCTACTTTTTTCCGCTGCCGATTAGGGAAAGCTTCGTTTGTTCTTCTTGACGATGCTGCTGGTGCTATGCTGGTGGTGGTCGCGCCGCCGTAGAGAGAGAGAGAGAGAGAGGAAGTTTTGGGACTTTGAGGCCAGATTGGATCGTTGGCTTTGGAAATTGCGCCGGTGTAGTTGCTCTTTTATCGGGAACGTTTCTGCGATGATTGGACGAAGGTATACTCCCGCAGCTTATTGAATGCCGCTACTGCTGCCGTATACAGCACATACATCATCCGCAGCAGCAGCAACAGCAGCAACAGCAGCAGTAGTAACGGCAGCGCGTGTTTTGGCTCACCCCCTTATCTCAAGCTTTATCCTATTTGTTTTTGGTTTTCCACGTCATCCCGCTCCTTCTCTCGTGCTTTCTTTTTCTGCTCGTTATTAATTTTTTCCTCCCCTTTTATCCCTCTGACTTATGGCCTCGTATTTCTCCTTTTTTTTTGCTCTTTAACGAATGAAGGCTCTTTCTTTTCCAGCCCCTTTTTCCGATATTGTATCGCCATGTGCCGCCACTGCCGCTACTGCCCTTTATCTTTTTATTTCCCATCGTCATTGGTCATCGTTCAGGATTTCCTCCTTTTTTTTTAGTAGCGGAGAAAGAAGGGAAATCCTGACCCTTTCTTTATGGGCACTTCATTACTGGCGAATAATCGATCATATGAATCTCCGCGTTCGCGGCGAGATACGCTATATTGATTATGTCGTCCGCGTTAATTGTCGCGGCAATAGCCTCGTAAAAGAGCGCGGCGAAGAAGAACGAGGACGACTAGGCAACAAAGTGACAAAAATAAAAAAAATTATCGATCTGAGTTATACCCCGCCGCGGTCTTCGCTCGCATCGGGAGCTCCAATTAAAATATTGATCTTTGGCGGGGCTGCTTCGACAAAATAGGAACATTGTTGCTGTGGCAGCTAAATGCAATCGCCGGGAGCAAATTTGATTGGGAACGTGTGTGCTTGGAGATTGGAAAAAACTTTTAGCTCAGATTATCCGCAGACCGCAGACAATCCTTTACATGTGTATATACAGATAGCCGTATGTTTCATTTTCTGCGTAGGGATAAGTAAGCGGTGAAACAATTGAAAACATTTGTCACCGCAACATTCTGTTTGTTATTCATTATTTTAAAATTCTCGTTCGTCTCCCGCAGTATTTACAATTCCCATAATTTGTGTATAATAAAAATAAAATCTCGCACACATAGTACAGCAGACTCGTGCACATAGTACGTTTGTATATAACGTTGAATGTTGAGCACGTAGCAATCGCAAGCACCGCCATAGACATAAATTCCCGCTGTGAAAAAGCGAGCTTTCTTGATGCCTGTCTCAAGATCTATAATGCGCGCCGACTCTATATAGAATTGATTTAGGTTAATGAATCTGCGGAGGGCGTAGTTCTATATTCGTTACTCTTCATTTTCGTTTCCGGCAAGTTTAGAAATCTCAGCTTCTTCCACTCGAAAAGTTTCTCCGACAATTAACAACATCGAGACGAGAGAGAGAGGGGGGGGGGGTGTGGAGAGAGATACAGAGTGGAAAAGCCGCGCGCTCGGGCTTTCGCGAATTTTGCGAGAGCGGCTATGCGATTCGTTGTATAGCCTTGAGCAACAACGCAGGACGACTAACTCCCGTGTAGTTAGCCCATTTGAAATGCATTGAATTTTTAAGCGAGCGTCGGAAGTTGGGAGGGACTTTGCACTATCCCTTTGTGCGCTTCGCGGCCGGGGCGCGCGCGCTTTGCGCCAGATCTAGTCATCGGATCTTTATAGTTCGCCGCGAGCCTCTAGGCTTTCTCATCGTTGTTTCTTACGCCGCTTTCCCCTTTGAGCTTCTTCTCTCCTCGAGCGAGTCTTCCGAGTCCTCCTCCTTTTTTTTTCTCTGCGGCTTCCTTTCCAAAATAAAATCGCGTGCGTTTATAGATGGAAATCCAAGCGGAGGATACGAGCGTGTAATAGGCGCGTCAGCTTTGCCTCGGACCGTAAGCTATACGACGCTGGCTGTATCGGAGGGGAGGAGAGTTCGCGAAAGAAAATCTCCGCTGCACAAGCTCTTCTTCCTCTCGGACTATAGGTTTTGCGAGAAGGAGGGGGTGGGGGTAGAGGAACGTTTATGCTTTGCAGATGCACTCGTGGGGAGGGGGGAGGGGACTGCCTTTTCCCGGGCTGCACGAAATTTCATTTTCACGCTCTTCGAATTTCATTGTAGCGTTGCGATACGGCTTCCCTATTTCTGATCGATTCGTTCCGGCTTGTAATCGTGTTTTGGTATTTTCGGGAGTGCATGCCATTCTCACTCCGGAGCTTTTCCCCGCGCCGGGCGTACGTCGCTGCAGTATGAATTTTAAGCGACGGCTAATAGACTCGGTCGACGACGGGAGGCTATTTTCGGTGTTTTCGGAAAATTACCAATTTTTCCACTATCGATCTCTGAGAGGGGCGGGCCTTGGCACGCAAGCCAGTAGTTCGGAAATTTCAGCTCGGTGGAATTGGGCCGCTTGCGTAACGAATCTACTCGCTTCACCCCTCGTTATACATATCGTGAATGACCAAACTTGGGAGGAAGAGTCAGACAGAGAGAGAGAGAGAGAGAAAGAGAGAGATAGAGCTACGCTGCCCTTAATTCCGTCCCTTATACGTCAATGAACTCGGGCTGCTGCTTCTCCTGCTGCTGCTACTGCTGCTATTGCAGGAGCTTCGAATCAGTGCATAAATTTCCATTTAGTTATGCAGAGTCCTTCGCGCATACCTTGGTTGTGTACCGGCGCTGCTGCCGCCACTGGCTCTTCTGCATCTCCGCTCTATCGGGAAATGAGAGAATGGAGATGATTGCGTGGAATTCGGTGAATATTCTTAGTTTGACCTTTGGAATATTGAAAGAAGTGTTAAATTTTTTATACACTCAACAAGCCGGAACTCACGGAGATCTCTCCTTCTCTTCCTCCACCTTCTCGTCGTCGTCGCCACCGCCGCCGCCGCCGCAGTCGACCATTTCCCACACAACGAAATTCTTATGAAAAATTCTCGGGGCTATATCGTCGCTACTTGAAAAATATCCTCGGAAACGGGGAGAGTACTCCGCGGATCCGCTGTAGTCGGGAGAAAAGCCGAGACAGGAAGTACATAAACGCGGAATGGCTCCCCTCGTCGTCTTTTACGCTCCGCAGCTTAATCTTGGTCACGTGGATTCCCTTCCACCCCCCTCTCTGTCTCTCTCTCTCTCTCTCTCCGACGCTCGTTTCCTTTCGTCCGAAAATTGTTTCGTGTGTCATAAACGAGACGACGGAGAGCGAACTTCGCCGATGTTATAATTGTCCTGGCACTTTGCGACGGCTTCTGGGCCCTCTTTACGCCAGATATATATATATACCCTTCTCGGCGCAACTGTCGCGCGTTTCGCTCATTCGATTAGTTACCTTCCACTTGGCCTCTTCCTTTTTCTCCCCGTCTATACTTTAAAACTCGAAAAACACGCGGTTTGAAGAGCCAAGCTTCTACGAAATCGATGGAGGAAGTTTCGCTTCATCATTTTTTTTTTTTTCGAAGAATGCACTTCTGACTTTAAGAACTCGCCAGCTCAACTCCATTGGGATCCTTTCTTTCGGACATTCTTTTCATTTAATTACGGGCAAGCATTCATTAATTTTCTTCCGCGAAACGACGTCTTCGAGAAAAATGTCTTCTTCTCGTTTGAGGCTCGACTGATGAAGTTGTGCGCGTGTCCCCATTCGATTCGGTTCGGCTGCTTTTATTGCATTCGCTGCTGCCTTTTGTTTCTATCGAAAGCCCGAGCGTACATACAGCGATCTGATGCCAAAGTAGCTTTGTTACATTTTATTCTCGTTTGTAAAGCATTGTTCTAATGCGATTTTGAATGCAGGAGCATCGGCGAAATATCGAAAAAAGTTTCAACTTTTTATTGAAAACGTTCTTCTCGCGCACTTTCTACTATTCCCGTTACGTACGTTACATGGAAATAAATGCGGAAAAAATCGCACGATGCGGCGTTGCACAATGATTCAAAAAGCTATTATTCACGAGACAATGAACTTTCAGAGCGAGGCGAGCGACAACAACTTACATGCATAATACACACGGTGGGGCCCACGGTGACAATCGCGCAAACGAGCGTTGATTCAAGTACACATAAGCAAGTCGAAGCAAGAGTTTAGGAGCAGAAAATAAAAAGCGGCTAATTTTAATACGGATTTGCGCAGCAGTGAGCCGCAACAACGAGGAGCCCCGATGTCGCCCACATATCCCCCGAAAAATAAGAGATCGTGAGAGAGGTACACACAGAGAGATCCGCCAAAGCTCTACAGGCATCTACAGGTTGCCGATGACGCACGTACGGGGGGCTTCTTGTGTTTCTGGACGGGCTCCAGACGCAGTCGCCCGCTTATGTTTGCGCACTCGAGAGCAACCGCCCGGTGCATCCGCTAACGCGACACCGACGACCGCCGGTTCGCCGTAAATACGCGCTTGTGCGGAGAGAATAAAGCGAAGAGGGCCAGCCGCGCGGTATAGCAAACTGTATACTGCGGATGCAGTATGCGCGCGCGCGTGTGTGTTCGTGTGTGCGCGTCTTGAAGCCGAAAAATTTTGCCAGAAAGCCGGGGAGAGCTGATTCACGAGGCCTCTTGCGCTTTCGTTTCGCGCGGATACGCGTTTCGAAAACTAAAATATCGTTATACACTTTTGGCGATTCGAATTCTCGCGAGCGTCGGTGAATTGCGAAAGTTCGGGAGCTTTCAATGGGGAATACGCCCGCGGAATATAATAAAATCCATTGCATCGAATTCAAAGTATGCGCTGTGAGTGTGTGCAGTATAGCAGTACAGCAGTACAGCAGCGGCAGCAGCAGCAGCAGTCTTCAGTGTCTCTGCTGTAACGCAAATTCCTTTTACAGGGACAAAAGCTACTAAATCCGCTTGCAGCTGTCGCCCGTACTTTTAAAAAGTTTCCATTCTCGGCATGCGTAATGCCGGCTGGTCTTTTGTTCGGGGAATTCAGCTATATACATGCGCACGCGCGCGCTCGCGAAACTACATCGGGGGAGAAGAGAGAAACTACCGAAGAGTCGCGCACTTATAGTAGACGCAGCAGCAGCAGCACTTGCTGAAAGCGGCGTGTGAAGTAAGCGTCGTTAAACGCGATTTTCAATGACGGACGGATAAATGGCTTCTGGGAGATTTGCGTGTCAGTGGGGAGTTAAATTCGAAATGACTGTGTAGTTTGATTTAATAGCTTCTCATGATCGTAAAAGCCACTGGATTTGACTAGCTGCATGCGAGCATTGTGGGCGTAGTATTTCCTTCGAAAAAGACAAAATATATAAATCATAAAATAAACTAAACGTCAATGTACGCGACGACAGGGCAGAAGAAGTCTAATTTTTCTCTTTTCTCCGACTTTCATTGAACTCGGGAAGAAATGTTACCTTAGTTCCAAATTCCCATTTTCTCGGTGCAGAGAGCCGTTTCTCTCGTCAGAGCCAATCGAACCAAGCAACCCAACCCACCTTTAGCCATACAGCGACAGAACGTAAGAGAAGGAGTGAGAGAGAGAGAGAGACGTCGATATCCCATTAAAAGTAAGGGGCTAAACTGAAAATATCGTGCGCTCGAGGAGAAGCGGTGTCACTGCTCGCGCGGAGGCTTACATTGGCTCGTAAAAAACAAAAAGAGGACAACGACTGCGACTACGACGACGACGACGACGACGACGACGACGACGACGACTACAGGAGAAGAAGGAAGTGGAGAAGAGAACAACAGCAGCGCCATCGCGACTCTAGCCAGCCTGAGATAACAAAAATTTATAGAAACCACGGCCCCTAATACTTTTTATCTCGCTGCTCTTATTGTGCGCCGGTGTCTGCTGGCAGCACTGCGCTGACTTGGCCGTGCAGAGGGCGCTCGCGCAAGTGTGAGACTGAGAGAGAAAGAGAGAGGACAGTATATTTTAATGTACGCAATGATAAAAGAGCAGAGCTCGCGTTACTTGTCAGTGTCGCCCTGGAAATTCGCGCGGTAACTCTCCTACATAAGTCTTGCGCGACTGCCTCCTCTCCTCCACCGCCTCCTCTTCTCTTTTCTTTGTCTACTAGCTCGGCATTTTTGTGTGTGTCTGGGTGTGAGTGTGGGTGTGTGTGTGTGTGTGTGTATGCGCGCGCGCTTTTTCCTCGTCCATTCGCGGCCGTGCGGCTTTGTTTTCTTCCTCTTACCAGTGTACGCTATCCCGGCTTGTGCCGCCGCCGGCCTGTCTCGCTGCGATGCCGAGACACATTTTTCGTCGAGGGGGGTAATTATTCTGAGTTAGCCCTTTCGAGCCATAAATTTCGTTTTCAGATTGTCGGGATTCACGCTGTTACGTTTTAGGTAATGCTTGCTATTTTGGAATTTTCCTGTACCTACAAAAGCTGATTTACGTTTCAGCTTAGAGGTTAGGAGTCATTCTGCTAACGGCTTATTCCCTCATGTAATCCACTTGCCAAGAGAGAGCTTATTGTCATCAGAATGTGGATATTCTTTGATGCAGTTTCAGCTCAGTATCTGTCATCGCCCAGAGTCTCTGAATTTTCGAGATTTTTCAAAAGTTAAAAAAGGATTTGCGAGTCGACGACATTCAGCTGTATTGAGGTTATGCGCTGAAATACTTTCCATTTGGCGGGAAATTTAAAAACACAAATTCAAAGTGTCCCTACTCTCCGAGGTAAAGAGAAAACGAAGCGAGGGGCAGTCACACAATCTCTCTCTCTCTCTCTCTCTCTCTCTCTCTCTCTCTCTTTCTCACACACACACACATACAGACGTTTTTCGCGAAACTCTTTTCTCGTAATATCGCAATAAAACAACGGGAGCGCTCGCATTTCCCTTCAACGAAACGACCCGCAATATAGGAAAGGAAACCGCGCAACGACGTGTACGTCCCAGCGGCAGCAGCTCGTAGATAAAAGAGAATGTAAAAAGGAGATTAGACGAAAGAGAAAGAAAAGTCGGCATAGGGAGAGAGAAGGACTAGTGGATGAACGCCGGTAATAGTCAGTATAATAGGGAGACCGAACGGGACTTGACGTGCTACGAGGGAAACAGTAAGTGGGAACAGAAAGGATTTAATTGCTTTAGAGCGATCGATGTGTACGCCAAGGTGAAGGTGCACCACTGTCGCTGTTCCTTTTGTGAATATTGCAGGATCGGTGTGCGCATAATGGATATTGGGATTAAGGTGACAGCCTCTCGGGAGATGAGTCATTACGCGAATTTCGCTTATTGCCAAGATACAACTATACAAGGTTCTGCTTATTTACTCACAATGTATTCATGCTCACGACGTAAGGGACTTTTTCATGGTTGCTAATTGACTTTAAATGCCAGAAATCAGTAATATCAGTTTTTACTCTGACAGAGCATTTTTTTCTCCTTGGCGCGTAGATTGAGTGAACTCATTAATTACCAAAAATGATTTTATTTACATACAATTGTATAAAATAAGTTGTCTAGCTAGGAATATTAAAAGAGTTCTTACAAGGATTGAATTTCATATTTTTATAAAATTCACATACATTTAAGAACTAAATTATTCAAATCGATGCAAGTGATTTATTAAGAATTGTAAATCTTATAGTGAATCTTTTCTTTTGAAAATTACGAAAGAAACACCAAATAAAGGCACATAACACTTGCATCACTTGCATTACGTGCTAAAGAAAGGGAGCCAGGTGGCAGGTGGTAGAGGAAGAGACTTAAAAGCGTAGTCGACGAAGAAAGGAGGAGGTGAACCGGATGATAAAAGGTGGAGAAAGAATAAGAAGAAGAAGCGGTAGGGAGAGCTAAGAGCAAGTGCAAGTGCACGGGGAAAGAATGAGAGTGAGAGACGCATGAAGAATGCAGCTGTTGCCGGCCAACCTCAAGGTCAAGGTCATCGGGGAACCTGTACCTATACGCATCCTTCAACCCCCACTACTCTCCCCAACCTGTTGTTTAATATTCAGATAAGATGAGAGAGGGATTAATGCATTGCCTAAAAGGAAGCTTTAGTGGAAAATCGAATAGCTAATGATGGATACGCGAAATGTAGCGATTATTTTAAATTTGTAAAAGGTAATGGGATGTTAACATTATTTCATTAATCTGCTCGAAATTTCTTTTTCCATAAATGCAAAGTTATTCCGTAGTTTTTTCTAATATTAAAGCAAGTGGAGTTTGAATTTTTGTTTGCAAAAGACCACATTATAGAGTCTCTCTCTCTCTCTCTCTCTCTCTCTCTCTCTCTCTCTCTTTCTTTCTCTCTCTTTCTTTCTCTCTCTTCTCTCCCGGTATATAGATTTAAAACAGCTTATTCCGTAATATCAAGCACATAGTAATAAAATGTTATGACTCGGGCTCCAACATTTCTGTAACTTGTAGTGTTCTGGTTATGCAATTCTATAATTTTCAAGATGGAACTCTATTGAATGTTTATTAAAAACTTATTTTTTAATTTCTTAAGTATAATTATAAGTATAAAAGTAATAGTAAAAGTAAAATTTGTAATAGCTAAATTAAATGCAATAAAAATAAATTTTATTTATTTGGGAACTCCACCCAAAACATCATATTGTAATATACATAAATCTTTGTTGCTCCAAAAAATGTATATTTTTTGCTTGCCAACCTGAAGTTTTGTCAACAGTTGCGGCGCGCGTGTGTTTGAGAAAAAAGAGTCGCGCATTCCGAAACCATGACCAGGCTCAACTACGTGCCGCTGCTTTTTATCTTGACGCGGATCTTGTCGTCGCTCTCACGCGCGTTTTTTTCGGAGGCGAAGGATTTATATACGTTGACTTTGCTATGCGTCGCTTTTTAATTGTCGTAATTTATTGATACTGCGCAGTCTGTGCAATTTTCTGATGTTGAGAAGGCGCTTAAGTTTCAAACGTTGTGTGACATCTTTGTGTCTTGCTGCTGTTATATTTTTTCTTCGCAAAGTCAATTTGTTAGGAGATACAATTTATCAGAAAGTAAATAATCAGCTTTTATCGATATGGAGTTAATTGCACGCTATTGCGGAGGAGGGTAGACTATAAAAATATACGTTATTTGAAATTTATATGTCTAATGGTCCCAGCTGTTAAATAAAGAAACAAAAAAGTATAATCCGAAACACGACCACACTTGAGTATTGGACGTGCTCCCCCCTTCTCTCTCTCCCTCTCTCTCTCTCTCTCTCTCTCTCGCTTTCCCGTTTCGTGAAAAGATTTATGTAAGAGGATTTTTAAAGCTGCAAATAAAAAAGACCACTGTACGAACGTAAAAGCCACTACTCCTGTTAAATTTTTGCACATTAACCGATTAGTACGATACGTTAGTCTAGAAAATTTATTTACCAATTTTTCGGACAAATTACGGTTATGTTTTTGACTTTCTTTATGATTTTATGAAATTGTTTATACAGGGGAAGTCACACAGCACAAATTAAATCAGTTTTATTAGGTGATTGCATAAATAGTCCTTTTGAATGAAAAAATATTCCTGGAAAAATCCATTAAAAATTTCGTGGCGTATATAAAAACGATAGAAAAACGGGCCCTAATTGTTATGAAACAATGATCAATCCTTGCGATGAAACCTTTCACAACTACGTATTGTATATTGATACATCGGTATCGAGTTTCAGAATATGTATCTATATATCTTTTATAAGAAACTTAAAACGAAATTGCTTGAACCAAATCGAATGCATTTGAATTGCGAGGAATAATTTTACTGCAAAATGGTATTTCCTCTTGCAATGAGGCTTAAGATTTTTTCCTTTGGTTCAAAAACCAATTTTTGTAAATGAACGACAAAAGTTTTATGCGAATAGAAATAAAATTATTTGTCCAACAGAGGCATATTGCTTTATTTCATTCCTATTCAAAGTTCAATCTCCGAAATGTTTACTTCTGCAGCACCTCAAAACTCGTTGCCTGACAAACGCCTCTGCCAATTCTCAAATATACTTATCTTCAATCGTCAAAATAATTCGTTCATTTTCAGTACTATCTTCATCCAATACATTTTTATCGTGTATCGAAAATTTACTGCTTTAAAGCTTCCTAGGAAGGAAGCAAAAAATCACTAACCTGAAAAAAAAATCAGTAACAATGTATCACTCATACAGAAAAATCGCACTGTACAGCAGAAGCTGTCTTGCAGCTCGTGTCCGGTCGGTCCGTCGGACGCGTGCATGCGCGAAAAGTCAGGACGACTACGCTCGAGCAGGAAGTACGATACAGCGAAGCCTGGATTTTGCGATCCGGTGATTTATCGCAGCCACCCACCCCACGCCTCTTCCGTGTTTCCTACTACCCCCTTCCCTCTCTTCTGTCTCTCCCGCCTCTTTTTTCGACGCAGCTTTCCGAGTTAGCGAGGGTGTAGTCAACATTGCCTCGGAAAAATTGTTCTTTGTGTCGGAATGGCGCGAGTCTTTGGCTCGGGTTTATTGCTTAAATTTTAGGCGGACTGTGCTCCGCGATAATGGAAATATGTGTCAGAAGGTTGAAACGAAAGTTGGCGCCTCCGACGAATTACACATGAGAAACGAGGAAAAAAACTCTCGTTTATTCGGTTTTCCAATTACGCTCGGATTGACTTGTTTCCCTTCATCAATTATGTAAATTCTTTGAGGTTATTTGCGGCATGTTTTGTTAGGTCGTGGCTGTTAAAGTTGTACAAATGATGCTACCCTATTGATTTACTACGCGGACGGTACGATAACATCGACGAAGCGTTTCCCTTATTAGCACAGGCATAACATTTGAGGTTACATATTTGTAGAGGTTGTATTTATTATTAATAAATTGATTTAAAATTTAATACGCACAACAAAACTTTAATCACGTTAA
This sequence comes from Philotrypesis tridentata, assembly GCA_018906965.1. NCBI lineage: Eukaryota > Metazoa > Arthropoda > Insecta > Hymenoptera > Pteromalidae > Philotrypesis > Philotrypesis tridentata. The sequence goes on from JACCIB010000001.1 coordinate 13,587,918, forward strand.
CATTAAAGCTGTTTGAATTTTCCATACCTCGACTTCGTATTTCTTTTTCTAACCCAGCCAAGGGAATTTTGGCATTGTGCCGGTTTCATGTAAAATTTCTACATGGACTTCTATACGGCATGGAACTTCTCGGACGGCAACGTATTGTATACCCTTTTCATTATAAAATACACCTCTAAAAAGTGAAATTTAAATTAAAAGTTTTAAATTTTCCAGCTCGCCATTCCAACAACTTTCCGAATTCTGAATGTGCGCCCCCTATCGGCCAAATTAAATTTAACAAAAATAAGACCATAATTATGCGGAAAGGCACTTGGGTTGATACAAAATATTTTTCTTCCATCTCGGTGGTATCGGCTTGATAGAATATAACTCCAAGAGACTTGACTATAAAGTGAGAGAGGGAGAACGCGACTCTGCCTCGAGATAATTCACTTATTACAATGTCGACTTCCCTTTCATTCCGCGTCTCTTTGTTCTTGATTCCAACCTGACCTTTCCCTTCGTCTCCCTTTCATTCTCTCGATCCCGAGGCATCATTGGACGATGAGATCGCGGATTTTCTCTCGACGCGCCGTGTATTTACGAAGATTGTTTCTCCGAATAAGTGCAGCGGTTCACTGCCTTTTTTCCCTCGCGCGATGCTCGGCTGCGATGATTTATTGCTTTTTTGATGGAACAAGCATCCACAGTTCAATGGGAATTAACGGAGATTTTCCCCGTTGATACGTGCGCGCACGCACAGACGTATATACCATAGAGAGAAAACGCGCTACTTACCTGCCGCAGAGTAAACGCTTTTCTATTTACTCGCTTTGGATAAGATAAACGTCAATTTGAAAGGGTGATGTAATAAAACAATCAGTGCACGTGTAGCACATGTTGTGCGCGACTCTATTATCTTTTCAAGCTTGTTCACACTGTAACACATCATATGTTCAAATATATGCTCTACTTTCACCCGAGCAAACTGGTATTCACGTGCGGCGCATAACTCTAAATGTGTAACGAGCTAAAGAGTCTTTCGAAATTTCCCCGATCAAAATGCTATCCACATGCGATCGTTTGTTATATTGCAAATGCAAAGAAGCGAGAGGGATAGAAAGAAAAAAAAAGCCTCTGGGTAAAATCGGTATGAAAGGCACCTTATCTCTCGCGCGAGAGAGATAACCGCAAAAGCACGAGGAGAGATAGCTTTCGGCTGGAAACCTTGAAAGCAAATCGATATCGATTGCCGCGCGCCTTCTGCACACACACACACACACACACACACACACATCCACACACGAAAATACCTGCAGTTTTAGCGCTGCTAATTCGATCGTCGCGAGCGTCACACTGCCACAGGTATTGTAACATTAATAGCCCGGAAATGCACAAGACCATCGGACGCGAGAGGTGTGCACGTGTGTGTAGGCCAATGCGCAGCAGCGCACCGAGGCATCGGGGCGGCGGCGGCGGCGGTGGCGGTGGCGGCGAGGGAAAGAGAGAAACCTATTCGACGACGGCAAATATTGAAAAACCAAACACACGAGGCCGAGTGTGTCGCGCTTCGCCGCGTGATCAAACACTCGCGCGCGAGAGCGCAATGCGCTGCAGCAGCATTTCCATTTCTATGTATCAACATACCAATAACCTATATGTATAACCTATATGTATAACCTATATACGTATTTACGTATTGCGCCGTATAACCGATATCTTCGACAATGAGACACGCAGTATATATGGCTGTGCGCTCCGGCTGGCGAGGGGAGGGGGGGATAGCTCTCGTATTTCGGAGCTCGATTTATATTAAACTGTCGGGGCAGTGATCTGCTGACAGAGACATCATTTATCACGAGTAGTCCAAAGTCCGAATCTCCCTTGAATTGAATTTTATGTGTGTGTGTGCGCGCGCGCGCGTGTGTGCAGTGTATAGATATACACGGTACAGCTGAGTGACATCATAAGTTCGTCCGTCCCTTCGTCACATTGTGAGAGCAAAGAATTCAGGACGTCATGCGGAGGTCAGAGAGAGAGAGAGAGAGAGAGAGAGAGAGAGAGAGAGAGAGAGAGAGAGAGAGAGAGATAGAGAGGGAAAGAGAGCTTCGAGAACGTATATTATATCGGTGGAAAAAAGCTCGGACGATACTCGCGAGCGATCCGCAACGCGCATGTGGAAGATGATGAACGAAATTTCATTTTTCCCTCGTTCATATATGTGTGTGTGTGTGTGTGTGTAGTTGTGTAGAACACGAATACCCGAATACTTATCTACGATTTACCTGGCGTAAAAACGATCGCCTTTTTCCTCTCCACGTGTGCCTGTACACAGTATGCGCGCGCACACACACACTCTATACTCCCTCTTATTCGTTCGTTCACCTACATATATCTTTCTATTTATTAGTCTTATCTGACCTGCTCCCGCTCCTTGTATGCTCCTGCTGCTCTTCCTCCTTCGATTCTTTCTGTATACGTACTGTGTATAAAACGTGTATCGTTCTCTCTCTCTCTCTCTCTCTCTCTCTTCTCTCTATCTCTCGAGAAAGCCTCGTGCTTTTATGTATGAAGCGAGGGAGGCGAACACGGAGCCCCGTAAAAATAGACGGAGGTTCGAGTCTGCGGGAACGGCGACGCCGAAGTGATTCCTTTCGCGAGAATTTCGAGGGAGAATTTAGTAGGCGATAGAGGAAGTTGCGCTGAGCATCGGCTAATTTAAGGGTCCAGACTCCGCGTAATTATGGAAATCTCCGGATATATGTGTACGGGGACGGGGTAGGGGGAGGCTGCATTGATTTTTCTTAGAGGCTCCCTTGGTTCTCACACGTCCGACGCGAACCGAGAATCATTGGCTATACTCCAGAACGCTAGAGGATTATTCTCGATAACTCGCGGCCGCGCGACGCGAGAGCTGCTCAAGACACCTTTTCTTTCAAGTCAGCGTAGAATCGAGCCTCTGTCTTCTATACTTGCCGTATGTATATACAGTCGGTGCTGCAGATGCGAGGCATTAGGGACGATGGACCCTTCTCTATTTTTCTTTCCTCTCTCTCTCTCTCTCTCTCTCTCTCTCTCTCTCTCTCTCCTTCTCGTTCGTTCGCCAGCAGGCCATGCGCGAAGCTCGTTCACCTTGAGCTCTCTCGAGCTACATCAGCGGTTCTCAATCCATCCTGGGGAGCGCGGACGGACGGCCTGTGTGTATACGCGCGCGTATACGTATTATATACGTGTGCGCGCAGATATAGTCGAGTGCAGCAGCGAAAATTTTGCGACGCCTCCTCCTATAATATACTTGCGCCTTGTGTTTTCTCTCTCTGTGTGCGAGGTGGCAAGGTCGGTTTGTTGAACTCCGTGTCGTTTCTTCGTTTTGCCTCCTCGCGGCTTTTAACTTTGCCGTGCTGTGCTGCACACACTCGCGCGCGGGCGGCTTTCGCGAGTCGTTGTTTACACGCGCGCGTGCAGTATTAATTTTCCTGTTTGACTTATTCGCGCGCGCGCACTGCAGGCTTGTCTTGCGTAAGAGGCGCGCAGATAATTCGGATATTTCGGTGCCTCTCGCGCGCATATAAACGCCCGGCGAAGTTTATATTTATCAAAGCGGATCGCGCGCACGTATGCGTATACTTTATACGTAAGTCTGCACGTATATACAGAGCGCGTCGTCGTCGACGTTCAATAGGTCCCAGCTCAACTCTGCCGCGCCGAATTCTTTGCCGCATTCCGAAAATGAAATATCGATTATTTCCTCGCGCTTTATTGGCTATCAACAACGTGCGCCGACTCGCGAAAATAGAATGCGCCGCCTCGCGAAAGTAGAAAGACGGGTATTTGTCGGCTAAAAATAAGTTTATCCAACCACTGGCTTCGCCTAAACTATTCTCGTTTCCAGTCGTAACGTGTCGCGGACAATGGCTGCAGACAACGCGGCCGACACACGCGAGAGCGCGATAAAAGCGTCAAAAAATTTTATAACTTATTATCGTGTCCTACGTCGTCCTCCCCCCCTGCCCGAACGTTGTGTTTTTGATTCTTAAAACAAGGAAATACGTTCTTTTTTTTACTTATGATATACACGCTTTCCTATATACACACGAAAAATAAACAAAAAATACCGACGAGTTTTTCTCCCCCCGCGGATAAAACGTCGATCCATTTGTGCGGCCGCAAAAGTTTCATCGCTCGAATATCTCTGGGAAAAATTGATCCTGCTCGCTCGCGCGGCGCGCGGTGTATACGCGTAACACACAACTCGTTAAATTTCATAAAAAATAATCGCGGCGGCGGCGACGGCGGCGTCACCGGCAAATCGGCTTCAATTGACCTGCCCTTCTCGTCGTCGTGTCGGCCCCCCTATACACATTCTGTTACCCGCGAGAGCCTCATTTTTCAAGCCTTCAAATATTCATCGCGCTGCAGCAGTATATATACACTCTCGCTCGCATCACCTCGTTTCTCTCTACCGTCTAGCAGCTGTATGTGCACAGATATATATATATATATGTGTCGAAGAGGATGTGTGGAGCTCTGGGGGTGGGGAAGAATTAATATTTCCGACTTTTCATCGAGAGAGCTTTTTAATGAAAAGCTCGGCCGTGTCTCTCTGATTTTTTTTTCAGTCAACAAAATCTCCTTCTTTTTCTCTTAACGAAAATCGCATTACTCGTGCAGCCGAGGGTTAAACGAGAGCAATTAAGTATATGTGACACGTGGCAGGTGTGATGGGGTTGGAGAGTGTCGCGCTCGGTAAACACAGATGTCTAATTGTTTTCGCGCTGCAGCCGTTCGACCGAAAGAGCGTTTGCCCTGGACAAACAATACGTGCAAGTTTCATTGTCGGCCGTAATTCTTCGCGTGCCGCCGCGGAGTACAATGACACTGATACAAACCGATGTATGCGCGTGTACATGCGAATGGAAGAATTTTGAAAAATATCGAAGGACAAATTTTTCTGAAAATATTTAACCAACTTCCATGTATCCTTCGCTTCTCCGAACGCGAGTGTACACATACACTTCTCTCGTCCCTCGCGATTCCCGTGCGTTCTCCTCTCTTTCTCTCTCTCTCTCTCTCTTCGCGAACGGATCTGAATCTCTCTCTCTCTATCGCAGCTCGTGGTGGGTACCCCCCTCCCCCTCCTTCCTTCTCTTGCAGAAGAGAGAAAAGTGAGTTTTTAGCGATAGTATCGCGCATCGGCGAGCCGGACTCTAGCTCTACGGAGGATTCGAGAGGTAAATAAACAGCGCGGCCGCTGTGCACGTATACGTATACTGCACTCGCGCGTCTCTCTCTCTCTCTCTCCCCCTTTCTCTCCTCTACAGAAGCCAGCAACAGCAGCCCCTTTTGCCTCTGTTCCGTCTGCGGCAGCGAGCTTGTTATGGCACGGCGCATATACGTAAAGGCCATGCGCAGGAGTATCGCAGCAGCGCAAGGCTCCTTCCTCGGATAGGATACATCTTTCTGTCGCGTGTAAGTGTATATAGCTATACACAGGAGAGAACAGTATGTGCGCGCGTGTGTGTGCACGTGTATTGATGTACACGGCGAGATTGTTAAGGTGCTTCTGCGGTTGCTCGAGCTTGTGGTGACTCGATAGTTGCGGAGACTGCAATGGAAGACCACATCGGAGTGGATTCATGAGGTGTACAGCTTCTCTCTTTCTCTTCCGTCGCGCACGTATATATGTATCCACGCTGACGCTCTGCTCGCGCGCGGATAGCCGTAGAGTATATATAGGGTCGTTAGGCTGGATTTTAAGGGATAAATTAAAGGACACACGCAGCTATCCCTCTCGTCAGTTTTTCCCGCCTGCGACGACGGAAAAGGATTGTTACTGCGACGACGTAGTCGTCGGCCGAATTGAAATTCACAGTGAATTTCGCGCGCGTCAGTCGAAGCAATAACTCGAGCGCTCGACCCTTCCATCCATATAGGAGTCGCGCTGCCGACCCTTTATACGCGCGCGCGCGCGCGCATAACCGTACACGCGAAATTTCCGGCTTATATTAGATTTTAAGACCGACTTACGCCTCGATGATAAACGCACAAGAGATTGAGAGAGAGCCGCCGCTGCCGTCTCCCCGGGGCGCCCATATGCACATCGTCGGCGTCCGTTCCCTTATTTGCGCGTCAATATTTTCCGGTAATTGAATATCCTCCATCACTATACGCACGTAGCAGCAGCAAATTCTCTCATAGTTCCTGATTCATTTCAGCGGGCTCTGCCTCTTCAGCTCGCGCTAGATAAACGCGAATGTTCATTTTATATTTTGACGTGTGTAATTATGCCGCAACTTCTGGAATCCTGCGTGGGCTTTCGCTCTCGCTATGATACTTGTACGCGCGCTCGAGCGCGTCGAGAGGTTTAACGGGAGTATTGATTACGGAAGAGTTGTAAGTTCGAGAAATGGAATTTAATGATTCATATATACCGGCGAACGAACGCTTGGGAACGTTGCGCGCGCGCAGGGCTTTTGAAATCGAGTGTTGCGAATTCATTTGCTCGCGCATTAATCGCTCGCGTGTAAAGATAAATATTGCCGAGTGGCGAATCAAAAGATTCATTTTCACGTGACTATATGTGATACTTTTGATGTGTCCATGACGACGAGATTCGCTTATTTCGTCATGACGTTACAGGTGGATTTGGTGAAGTGATTTGTTTGTTAATCTTTAAGAACTAGCGCGACGTGTCGAAGGAAAGATATGCTAAACACCTCATGGAGACTGGTTTAAATTGTTGTGATAATAAATTTAAAATTTAAATCGGTACAGTGAAGCTTCCGCAGGCAACGTTGCATAATTATGTTATGAAATTCATTTTCATTGTTGATATTCTAATGTAGATATTTTCTTATAGTCCATGACCTAAGTCGTAATTAATTAATCTGATAATGTGTTCATTGTTCCTGGACCATCAAAGTCTGTACCATACTCGAAGCCAGCTGTTATTCGAGTAGGCAGTTTAGTTTCGGTAATGCGGGTCGGCGTTATGGATGGTCTTATATTCGACCTTTCGGAGAGTCGAAAAGGTGCAATAAAGCTGCCTGTCAAAACGGCCGATTCTCTGGACGTTCGTTAGCCGAGCTCTGAATGCGAATATCGCTGTGATTGCCAACGTATAGAGATTACCTTTTGTTGAATTTATTAGAGAATTGTATTGTAGAAGCATTGTGAGTCGCGCGCGATTATGTTTCGATTTATTCACGTATAGCAGTCGGGTAAACTGCGTATACGTTTCATCGAATTTCGAAGCCACTGGGAATGAGAGTTGCGAGAATATTAAATGCAAATTCGGCATTATAAATTTAAGCTATTATGCCGAAGCCTTGTCTGCGATATCGTTGTGTATTTTACCTATAGTATATATCGTCGTTCGCAATTTGCGTTACAAGTGAAATGTCGATAGCACATCGCTTTTCGATATTCGGGGCATTGTTTTGATTATTATGTATGTAAACTTCGATATCGATGGTGCATTGTTAATTTAATAATTATATTTTAAACCATTGTTTTCTCTGATACCTTTTTTAACGATCCCGTTTTCTTTCTGTTCCAGGTACGTACTTCGAAACAGATTCTGCACGCATACTCACGTGAGTTTTTTTTTAATTAAAACGTACACAATCTGCGTTTAAACTTCAATGAATCGAAAATACGCAGTTTCCTATTAACGCGAAAAAACAGACCCCCCCCTCCCTTTTTTTGCTAAACTCGTGTACGATTGCAACGACACGACACATACTGTCTGAAGATTCGCGCAAGGAAATTGGAGATGAAAAAATATAATTAAATCGAGAGTCAATCTTCCTCATTTTGGCAAACGAGAGCTCCTCGGGTATTTGTATCGGTTTACAGCGTGCCTGAAAGTGATATCCCACTTGGTCTTCCTTTCTTCTTGACGCGACGACCCTTTCACCCATTTTTTTTTCGTCGTCGTCGCCGCGTCCCCGTTTTATCTCGTTCACGCTCGTTAGATGCCGGAGAAGCATCTGTTACGCTGATGTTTTTTTTATCACTCCCGAGTTGGGAAGCCCGGGAGAGTGGGGGAAAGGGGGGAGGGGGGGAGGGAGAAAAATAATTAGCGGCTATTAATGAGAAACAGCGAATTGTTGGATCGAGCTGACGATGGACTTCCTGTGATGTTTTCGGGCTTTTAATCGGCTTAGCGTGTTAATGAATACTGAAACACGGTAAAAATAAAACGAGCTCGCCCGTATTTCGTTATTCGTGTTCATACATGATTGATACAGCATGTAAACTAGTCACCGTGTAATATAATTGAACAGGAGAGCCCTCAAAATCAGAGTCATTCGAAATGAACAGCCAATGCGGACAGATAAGCCTTCGATCGCTAATAAAAGATCCTTTGCTACCGGTGTGCGCGGCTACAATAAATACAATGTGGTCGAAAAAAATTTTCCACGCTTTCAAACTACGTGTAATACGCGCGTTTGAACGCGATAAGTAAAAAATGAGCGATAATTTGTAAATCGCTATTTCTGTTATTATATATGCTTTTTTCTTAGAAGCATTGTCAACGAGTATTTTGAATGTTTTTCATTTTGCAAATTGAAATTCACGTTTGTTATTGCTAGTGGATTTTAACGTATAACTAAAAATGTATGTCATCTAGTAAATCGAATAACTCATTTTTAATGCATAATTAAGCAAATTATAATTTTAGGTTTAAAACGTATATTTATAGGAGAATAATATATTTTTGGAACAAAAATTAAATAAACGAATCATAGTAATTGATTTTTACCAGTTTATTGAGGAGTGCGAATATCAAATAAAATTTCAATTGCATTATCGAACTGCAATCAGAATAATGGTACTAATAATTTTGTTAATAATTTTGCTGTTCTACATTATGTAATTAGCTATCGTTTAACGAAGTGTAGAGTTCGCGTTTGAATACTTCGCTGAACGTCATTTGAATAATGGGTCAAAATTATGTAATTCAAATGCCATTCGATTCGCGAGATATTTAAATGAGAACTTCAATCTCCGTAAAACGGTAGATTTTACATAACAGAGAGCAATTAAATTGTAATTATGCTTAGATTTTTCTTGATAATTCTACTTTTTCTTATTGACATCAAGAACATTTTTGTTGTGAAAATAAGTTCAATAAAATGAGTCATCGAATATAGTAGATTAGAAACACAAATTTTTTTTATACATAAACAGCAAGTAATGAGATCGTTTGTATCGTCAGTGAAGTTTCATCTTAAACTTCAGCTGCATTGTTTTAAACCATAAATAATGTGATAAAATATTTGCCAATATAAGTAATTGAATTAGCAAAAACTTGCTAAATAACTATTAATTCGATTTTTAAAAATACGAAGTACATAGCAATAAGCCACTTAAAATAGGGTTCAAAGTGCGGTCGCAATCGGTCGCGTTGGCCACGGCGTCCTTAACACCGATTTTTATTGCAAAAAAATGTTGTAGTCATATCGTAATTACGTTACTGCGCATTCAACCTCGGAGCAGCACCGCGCCGCCGAGCGCTATATCTCGGGTGTAATGAAACGATAATTATCAAACGAAAGTGAACACGTTTATAAAAGCCCGAAGCAGCAGCAGCGTAGAGCCGCGCCTTGAACCAGGAGCCCCGAGCGCTCGGCTCTCAATTCCTCATTTATATCAATAAAATAAAAGTCCATCGCGGCTCGTATACAAGCCAGAGTGTAGAGTCTAGCACCAGTGGTGCGCACACGCACACGGCTCGAAAAACAGGCCAGATGTCGCGTTATCGATTATATACGCGAAACGTGTGTAATACGTGGCAGTCAGCCTCGGCGTCGTCGTCGCCGTCGCCGTCGCCGTCGGTGGTGGTGGTGGGAGAAAAAGCTCTTTCCGCGCCGAAGGAGCTTTCTGTTTCGCTCCTGATGGAGAGCTTGAGAAGTAATCGAGCTGTCCACTTGGATTCCTTGACGAGGGTCTCGTTGCTACTGCTACACTATGCTATATACCGAGAGAGCCGAGAGTAAAATTCGTAAGTTGAAACTGAGGTACGGTTTCGAAAATGGATTTCCTCTCGCTCTTATTTTTTTTTTCTCGTTTTTTTTCGAAAACATTCTCCTCGACCCTCCAGCGCACCGGTGATCCGTCGTGAAAATATCCAAGCGAAACGCTACCTAGAGGAGACAGCCGAGAGAGCGGGAAAATCGTCCGTTGCCCAAATTTTCCAAACGTGTCATCCAATTAAGGTACGGCCGCGCAGTGTGCCCCCCGCCTCTCTCTCTCTCTCTCTCTCTCTCGGCGGCGCATCGAAAACTAACGCCGGAGCGAGGCACGTCTAATTGGACGGGGCTGCGCGCAGGGAGAGGTACGGGCGCGTTAATAATGTCTCTCGCCATGTGGCCCCCATTAGAGGAGCGCGCGACTCGGACCTCGGGCAATCTTAATGCCAAGCGCGCGGTTACCGCGAGCCCAGCGTGCTTCGGCTGCATAAACAACGTCGTCGAGTGTATGTGCAGCGCTCGATTCACGGTTCCGTGCCGCGACCGTTAGTCCCTCGATGCCGATCGCTGATAAATTCCCCGAGATATGGGGCGGGGGAGGCGGAGGAGCCTATACGGCGGCTGCGCGCGTATATAGTTTCCTCGGCTGCGCCGCGACTCACAACCCGTATAATGCGCTATATACTCGCAGCTCTTTGTGCGCGCGCGAGCTGCGCCTGCTGTATATACACGCGCCGCCGCGTGTTTTCCTTTTCTCCGATTATGCGCGCCGCGACTACCTCGCCGAGTGCTTTTCTGGCCTGGTTAGCTTTAACGATCCGCGCGCAGAGCATAAATTATTGAGCCGCGAGTATAAACATTGATTACGCCGCGTTTCTCTAAATTTGTCGAGGCTGAAATACCGGTAGTTCTCCCGCGCATCCTCCTTAATTCCGCTTGCATGTGGCCTTTCTTTTTCTCTCTTGACTTGGACTTTTTCTTCTGCTTCTCTCTGATTGGTCGTTCGTTTATATGCGCGCACGCGCGCGCGCATCCGGTACTTTCAAACGTTAGTGATAACGATTTTCATTTTCGTAGCAATATTCATGCGATTGTTATAGGTCATCAAAATGTAAGTTCCGTACTATAGGTAAACAATTTTGTAATTTATAAGTTTCTGAGATATTCATATGGGTAGGTTATTCTGTGATATTTGGATACGACGCGGAGAACAGCCTATGTATGCGCGAGTAACGCGCACGACTGAATTAACATAACGTGAATGTGATCAGCTTCAGGTTGATTCCATGTACTTCTCAAAAGACATTATAATCAATCTATATTCGTCCACTGATTGCTAGTTTATTTTCGTCTTCAATCTGCGGGTATTTGCGTACTCCTAACTTTGAAAACTATAACAAAAAATCCAGAAAGTATTTACGAGAATAAAAAAAAAACGCGCGGTTCGTTGATTTTTTTTCGTCTAAAAGAAAACCGCAGCAGCGAGTCGGGGTGAAAGGGAGAGAACTATGCTACTGCCGCTGTCTGTGCACTTTGTACACCCGCGGTATCTAGATAAATCTGCGCAATGGAGACGAGTGGCTCCCAAGGAATTTCATATATACACGGCTTGCCGACGCGCTCGAGACACAAGAGCTGGGCGCTTGTTCGGTACACGTCGAAGCAGTGCGCGCTGATTCAATCTTGGACCAAACGCAACAATTATATCTTTCCCGAGAGCGCGTTCCGATCGCTTTTCCGATATACGCAACGCTCGCGTTGTTACTCTGTTCGCTCGTCGATTTTTTTTCTCTCCGCGCGCTGCATTTTCATCATGAACCGCGCGCCAATCAGTTTTCATTTTTGGACATCGAGTGTAATAATGGCTCGAGTACACATATAACATCGAGAGACATACCCCGCTCATTCGAAAGCTACCGTTCTCGCGTGACTCACTCCTAGAGAAATAGTAGTTTTCCTGCAGTAAGCCCAACTCCCTCACGGCTGCGGGTGTACTGCTCGCATATACGCACTGTGTACTTAACTCGTGCGGGGTGTATAGTTCAAACTCCATCCGAAATTTTCAATCGGATCTCTCTCTCTCTCTCTCTCTCTCTCTTTCTCTCTCGAGCCGCCGTCCTCGAATCTCTCCGAACGAGAGTTGAGAGCTAAGCCCGCAAGAGCAACAGCTCACGCGAACGGGTATTTAAAATTAAATTTAATGCAAACTAGCACATGGCAGCGTGCCACGCGCAAGCGCGCGATATAAACACCGACCTGCTGCTGCTACTGCTGCCGCTGCAGCAGCGCCAGAGCCGAGCATCGGCAGTGAATTTTTATTTTTAACAAAAGCTCAACTGATTTTGTAAACCCGTCGCTGCGCGCGATGAAGCCTGTGTGCGCGAATGTGTTTTGAACCTTGAATATCTCTCGTTCTCTGTCGCTCGTTGTGATATACGCGGGCAGGGGCTTAAAAAGGGAATAGCATCGTGCATTACATTCCCTGATTGTGTGTGTGTGTGTGTGCAGTGTCGTCGAGAAAGGGAATAATTAATTATCGGAAGCGTGTAATTAGTCGATTATTTTGATAAACGAATGCGCGCGCGCGCGCCCTTTGTATAACGAGCCAATCACAAAATTTTCATCAAAGCGAAATTCGTTGAGCACATCGACACGCAAACGCGCAGATCATGTAAAATTACGGTCGGCGCGCAGATATATATATATAATATATGGGCGCGCGAGCGTTCCCGGCGTTCGATTGAAATGCATAATTTAGTTGGCCGCTTTGCTTTTCAATTTCGAAATATAATTCAAATTAATCGGTAGAGCCGCGCGACTATAGGTGCGTGCACGCGTATTAGATAAGATGTGTTTTGAAAATAAAAGGGTTTAACGCATGCGTTTAGGCGATGGCTCTAAAAGCCTCGCGAGCGCGCGCACAATGCAGCTTGTGCCAAGCTGCGCAGTTCTCTCTCGCGCTTAAAAGAGCGTAAATTAGACCTAATAATATCAGGCACGCTGCACATCTCGCGCGGCAGTAAAGCAGCTTCCCATGGACTATACTGCTCTCCGAGTATTGTATGTATATAGCGCACGGGGGCTTTTCATCCGCGCAGTGTGCCCTCGTAATTAGAGAGAGGGAGCGCACACTATATCACCTACAACGGACGTTTAGAGGAAAGTCTTCGCTCACTTTCGGCTCTTCGCTCCCCGCGTCTCTTCCTCTGCGAAAGCATTCCGAATTCGCCTCGGCTCCAGAATATATCGAAAGCGATGCTCGGCGACCAGCTCGTAAACCGATTTTCTCTCTCTCTCTCTCTCTCTCTCTCTCTCTCTCTCTCTCTCTCGACATCCTATATTTATAACGTGCATGTGCATAACGGAGCTGCAGCACAGTTTGTTTTATTACACACGCGACACACCGAAAGAAAATGGCTCGTCCGTAGCGAAAACGAGGCAGCGATAGATAAAGAGAGATATAGTCGTATTCAGTGCGCGCGCGCGCGCACACACACACATATACCCGCACACCACGGCTGCAGAGCTTTTATCGGTGAGCCTTGTCGAGCGAATCAGTATGTAGGCGCGCGACCAGATGCATTATATAGCCGAGAGTAGGAGGGCAGCTCGTTAAAGGGAATCCGCGACGTAAAGAATGACGGGGGGGGGGGGAGGGATAGAACGGAGCTCTCTCTCTCTCTCCCCGATGCTGTATCCCGCGCGCACCTAAAAATAGAAATCCATAGCGGCGCGCACACGGTAGCGACTTTGATGTCCCAAAGTGCTCGGAAGGGATATCGAGTGGCGCTACTGCTGCTGCTGCCGTTGCCGCTGCTGCTGATGCCGAGGCCCTCCGATAAAGGAGCGAAGAAAGCAAAGGCGGCAAGCCGCCTTTGTGCGGGGCTTGCCGATCGATCAAATCGACGAGGAATTTTTAGATGTATATACAAGGGACGAGAGCGAGCCGCCGCCGATTGCGCTCTGCGCGCACACAATTTTATTATCGTGGAAATGTTATTACCGGGGCTTTTTCCAGTTATTTGCTTTAAAAATTTATGTATCCCGATTATTAACGCGCGGCACGTGTGTTTGGGCACGTGTGCCTCGTGCGCGCGGGGAGGGACGGCTCTTTCTATTTCTCTCTCTCTCTCTCTCTCGCTCGCTCTTTCCGTCCAGTGTGCGCGGTGTCTTCATTTCCACGCATCGACTCGCGGGATTTTCGTAATTTGCGCAGTACAATACGCCCGATGCGCTCTATACAGACGCAGAGAGAAAGCAGACGCAGTCAAGTACCGTCTATATAGGATAATACCAGACGAGTCTGACGCATATGTCTATACAAGTGATATATATACGTATGGGTGTAATAGAGGTACAGCGAGTGAGAGATCGGCGATTGGGCTGCGCGCGGAGCGAGCTCTGTGTGGGTACACGTGCTGGGAGGCCCCCCCCCCCCCGCTCCCCCCACTGAAATAGGAGAACAACAACGCCATGTTAATTATGCGTTAACAGCCTCCAATTAGAGACCGCATCGAGCATGTCCGAGAGAAGAGCCGGGCTGTATACGTATATACGCGGCCAGCTTTCGTCGTGCTCGTCGTATAGTCGTAGTCGAGTCTCTCTCCCTCTATACTTACTCTCTCGTTTTCCGCGAGCACGAGTTCGAGAGACGGCGAGTCGACGACGACGACGCCGACGACGGCTATTATACTATACTACCACTGCTGTACCGAGTTCTTTGTCCGTTTGGTCGCATTACAATTTTAGGTCTGATTGAAACGCGAGTTTTTCCCTTTTTCCGAACTTCTCTCTCCTGTCGCGCGCGCATCCGAGACGGCAAGCATTATTCCAGCGGGCGAAGCTCGGATTGGAATATATTCCGGATTATTATGCGAGTAATTGAAATCGTAACGAGAGATCCTTCTCTGCTCTCGGTGTCGCGTCTCTGCAGTCGCGTACATATATTTTCGAGGCGTCGGAGGGGCGATCGCGATTTCGGGGGCGCCGCTGACATTGCAGGGCACGACGCACTGCACGCGTGCCTATGTACGAATCCATTGCGTGCTGGCCGCCGCGCACTCGTTGACCCAAAAAAGAAACGCGCATTACGAAAGCTCCTGCGGCCTTTCGGCCGCCGCGGTTATCTCGGTGCACATAATTCGCTCTCGAGCGCGTCAATGGGTTAATTATCATTGTAACCGGAGATCGCGCTTCGTCTGCAGCACGAGAGAAGCTGCAGCCGCAGCAGCAGCAAAGAGACATCATCTCGTCGGGGATCATCCGAGCGTACAATGTAGCCAGAAAGATGTAATCGTTCCGCTTCGCGCTGCCAACTTTCCATCATTCTTTTACGTGCAGAGAGTACGTGATGTTGTTGTTCCACGCGAGGCAAAAACACACAGCTCGATATTGTATTACGAGGCGTAAAAAGCGCTTGGCCTTTGCGTTCCACCTCCTCCTCCTCGCCGCTTTTCTTTTTATACAAAATTGTATTCTCCAAATGCTCGTGTTTTGCGCGAATGACCTTTTAAAAATAGCGAGAGAGAGAGAGCAGACCACGTGCGTGCGGACTCGTGCTTTTTAATACGGCGCCGTAAAAGCGCGGAGAACGACTTTCTTGCGCTAGCCCCGGAATCCAAGACAGCCGCTCTTTTTCTTCAATGTGCTTTTACCCGCGGATAATCCGAGTCGAGGATCATCCTCCTGCGCTCTAGACGGGGTATTAGTAAGTACTAAAAGTATCCACTTCTTCCTTCCGAGTGTACTCCTTCACAGCTCTATATACACAATGGTGCAACAGCAGCAACAGCAACAACAATACGCAGCTACTCTCTTTGCCAAATACGCTACTTTTTTTCATTCGTTCAGTTGTCGCGTAGTTGCGTGCACACAGAAAGAGAGAGAGAGAGAGAGAGAGAGAGAGACTATTTTTATTCAGATAAGCTCGCGCTCTCGGAAGATCGAAGCGCGCGCGAGTGACGCCCGGAGTGAGAGAGAGAGAGACGAGATGAAAATGGAGCATCGTATCGCCGGGGCGAATTTCGCGACTCGGCGCGCCGTGTTTCGATCTAATAACTGTCGGCTCGCTCCGTCGCGTCAATCCATAACGCGGCGCGCGAAAGCCGAGCGCTGCGAGAAGTTGCGATGCGGCCCGCGGAAATCGTAAAATAAATGTCGAGGCGTCGAAGAAACAGCCGCGCTTCGACATCGGGTGCTAAATTTAATCGATGCACACGGAGATGGATCGGGTAAAACGCCGTGAATTTCGAGGCTATCGCATGCGACAATGTGCTATTTTGTATACGCGTGTATATTATATATGTAACATAGATTCTCTCTCTCGCGTGCGCGCACGCGCAGAAGAAGGAAGCAGAACATTAACGGACAAATTGACTTATATAAAATATGAGCGGGCGGCAAGCGATAAAAGCCCGCGAGTCCTGCGCAATTACGTTATTATATTATTGTCGGCAAACCAGTTTGCGCGCGACTTGATGTGTCATTCGCTCGTAAAGCGCGCTTATATGCATATGTATACAGCAGGTATGTAGTGGCGCAGCGCGGATAGCACTGCACACCTACATTTTAATTAAAACGTCATATTCCCTCTCGCTCGCTCTCTCGCTGCAGTGTAGAGAGCACTTGACCTTAAAAGGACATAAATATCCAAGCGCGGCATGGGTTAGCTGCGTGTTGCTAACGGGCCGCGCGCGCTCTCTCAAAGAGCACAGAACAAAGCTTCTCTCTCTCTCTCTCTCTCTCTCTAATCGCGAAATCTCGTGACTCCGGTCAATGTTCGCGCGAGGGCGTTTTCGCCTGTAGCCATTACAGTTTTCGGGCTTTCGCGACGACGGATAAATAGGATGCACGAAAGCCGCGGCGGCGGCAGCGGCGGGATGAGAGATATATATTATATACGCGTATAGCCGGCCGCCCCCAACGCGTGCGCGCGCGCGCGCGAAAAGGATATTTCGGAAATTCAAAGGCTGATATGGTGTGCCTACTATGGCATCGTTCGAAACTTGCCGGGCCGTTGTTCCTCCTATTAATGGATTTCGATCGGGAGAGAGCGAGAGGGAGACGGAGAGAATCGAGATTCGAGAGTGATAAAGCCTGATTAACCCACGCTCGATTAACCGCGATACGACCCGATCGTTCGTGCGTATATTACGTGGTAAAAATAAATTCACCGCGCGCGCGCGAGAAGCCTTTGCTTTCCATTTGGCCAAGGACGGCGAGTTTCTCGCTCGAGAAAATATAAGGAAACAGCGCTCTCGGGGATTACGCCGATTTCTGAGAGCATTATCGCAACGATTTCCAAGATCCGACTCTTTGTCGCATAATGAGAGAGAGAGAGAGAGAGAGAGAGCGCACGCGGGAGCGAACGGTTTATGAAAGTTTATTTATTGCGCGGGCCGGATGCCGTCTAAAATCCGTTCCGAGTTATAATTTTGGAAAGCAGTCTACGGCGCTTGGATCAATCTCGCGTCGCGCGGACAAACAAACGCAGTCTCCCGGGAATATTTATGGGAGAATAGGTATATAATATACGCGCGCAAATGCATCCTTGCTCCAATGACGCTATATGGATCTCGAAAGATATCTAACTCTTCGGCGCGATTTCAATAGCCTTCTACTTATAAGTAAGAGTAAAAACTTTCTTCCTCTCCGTTCTCGGGTCGAAGAAAAGTGCGCCAACTATATACCAACGCGCCAGAGCGCAGAACTCTAATCCGTTGTACATAAAAAGAGGAGAAGAGAAAGAGAGAGAGAGACGTTATCCGGCGCGATATAAGAGCGCGCGCGCTCGCTCGCGGCAATTAATTTTAATTGTCGACAAATGTTGCTCGAAGCTCGCGCTCGCCTCTTCACTTCGCGCCCGAGAGCGCTTTGAAGCCGAACGGGATGTTGATAAATGATCGACAAAGAGTCGAGCCGCAGTAGTATATAACGATTGATAGCCGCGGTGCGTTGCGCCGTGCCGCCGCTGCTGCCCGGCTGCTGCAGTGAAGAAAGAAAGAGGGAAAAGAAGGAGAGAGATAAGGAATAAGGTGGAAAAAGAAGACGGGGGGACGGGGGGGGGGCGGGTTAAAGTAAGCGAAACAGAGAGAGAGAGAGAGAGCGCGGCGCTGCACGCCGATCGTGGAATCGTGAGCGTGCACACAGCAGCACAGCGGGTGCAGCAGCGGATGTGTATTTGTGCGCGAACTGCCAAGGGGTCGGGAGAAATCCAGGGAGTATGTGTGCGCGCGCGTGTGTGTGCAAAATAAATTAAGGTACGCCACGATTTTTCAGAGGGACTATAACACATTCGATTCGATACTTTTTACCTCTCGCGCAGACGCGCGCGAGCGCGCCGACCTTGGGGAGAACCCGATTTATCGAATCATTGTTTTTATCGAAATATTCATTCGCCACGGCTAATTATCCATACTATGTGCGCGCGAGACAATCGCAGGAAGTGCACTGACGTTCGTATAGATACTCTATAGACATGTGTATAATGCAGAGAGAGAGAGAGAGAGGGACAGAGCGCAGATCATCGCGCATATACCACACGTAAAGGCCGCTGTGTGTCGGTACACTTCTATATATCCGTTTGGTAAACAAACGCGCGGGCGAAAGGAGAATGCGCGAAGATAAACGCTCTCGCTCTCTCTCTCTCTCTTGCGAGCGGGCGCGCGCGCGCGGAGGGGAATAAAAGCGAGCGAGGAATAACAAAAATAAACAAGCCCGGAGAGATAGAGAGAAAGAGCTGAGCGCAGAATGCGAATACGTGCCTCGGACCGAACGAGATTCTCATTCAAGGTCGTCGTCGTCGTCGACGAGAGGGAAAGTATAAAGTTTGTCTGCTGGCACGAGAGGAGGAGGAGGAGGAGGAGGCAGGAGGGAGGAGGAGGTGGCGCGCGCGGAGAGGAGAAAAGGGAGCCACGAAACGTCCGGGCGGAGGGCTAAGGACTATCCGCACTGGCGCAAAGACGCGACTGCGTGGGAACGAGGAAAAGGAAAAAAACAGGGGGAGAGGGGAGGGAAATAGCTGAGAGAGCATATGCCAGGCTTCTATCGATTCCTCGAAATAGCCAACTTTCCGCAAAATTGGGCTATATGCGACTCGATCTGGATCGCGCGCCCGCGGCCGCGCGCATCCGAGGAGAGAAAAAGTGACGCGTATATACAACGCACTTACTCGGAAAGCCTTGATAAATCTGCGAAAATCCTCGATAAACACACTGGCGAATTGTTGTTGTGTCAACAGTGTGTGTGGTGTATGTGTGTGTGTGCGTACAATACACACATCGGGCCGCGCGTATCTCTCTCTCTCTCGGGGCGAGTGTGATAAACCGTTGACTTTGTGTTTTTTAAGAACGTTATTCTTCGGCGTATTAGTGCGGCTCGCACTCGCCGAGAGGTTAATGCAATAGCCGAAGCCGGCGACGATAAAAATTCGACGTACAGCGGATGAAATGTTTTCCCCCTTGGGAAGAGAGAGAGATGTAAGAAGCAACCGGGCTGTAAACATTATAAAAATACTTGCGCAGTCACGCGCTCAAATAAAATTCTCTTCCACTCGGCTATTAACTCGGATAAAAACGCAAAAACGAGAGGGACGCGGCTGCACTCCAGACGAGCGAGAGCGAGAGAGCAAAGAGAAGAGAGAGCGAAGTATATCGCAGAGCACGTATGTCCCATTCTACCAATATCATGCCAGTTGTCCTCTTGTCTCTTCTTTTCGCTCTTGCGGCCCGCCGTACCGCAATGTCTGGCCATCGTGAAATCGCCCGACCTTACTCAATTCTACTCGTTTTGGGATCTTTTCGTCTCTCTCTCCCTCGCAGCTCTTCATCTCTCTTTCCCCCCCCCCCCTCCTTCCCTCTCTATCTCTATCTCTCTTTCTGGAAGAATAATCCTCGGCGATACGTCTCAAAATTTTCGGGCAAATGGATTCGCCTCTCGCTGCGCGCATGAAATATTTCACTGCGCGTGGCATATTTCGTCTAACGCGCCTCGTGTATATATCGCTCTGGCGTTTATGCTGATGCGACCTTAATAGTTTGGCGAAGCGACAACGGACTAATCTCAATCTAGCCGGACAGTATATTGTCCGTTATATGTGATTTTCCTCGTTCATATTCGAATAGCGACGAGCGCGAGCCATTGAAAATTCCGCGGGACGCCGCCGTAACGCGTCTCGATATTACGTATACACACGCGAGTGTGTAACAACTGCATTCTATAGTAAGTAGTAAGTCAAATATGCATTGCGTTATATATACACGGTAGGCGCGCATGTATATATATATATACTGGCCGCGGGAGCGAAGAAATTATTGCGAAATACTGATAAGACAAGCATCGCATTTGCAATTCAGATGCGCGGCCCGGCTTCGATAAGATTTTCATGCGAATATTATTATGCGATTCCGCCGTCTGTCCGTCTTGTCTCTTATCGCGAAGGTATTGAAATGGACCGAGAGGGGGCGGGGAGCGAGAGAGACAGTCACAGAGCGAAGCAATGAAAATAATAGAGAATTTAATAAGGAGTAGTCCGGAGGTACACCGACCACGGAGTTGAGACGAGAGCGGGGTATATTTAAATATTTCCTTATGATTATCGGATTTTCGTTCCATCTCTCTCGCTCGCCGAGAGAGAATTCAATTACGTAAAACGATTATTCCTCGAGACAAGTTCGCCGCCGCCGTCGTCGCTCGGCGTCTCTTACACAATGGGATGCACTCGAGAGAGAGAGAGAGAGAGAGAGAGAGAGAGAGAGAGAGAGAGAGAGAGAGAGGCAGACAGACAGAGAGAGAGAGGATAAAAACGAAGCATGAAAGATCCGAATCTCTTTTTGCTCTCCGTGCGCCGACGACGAGACGACGGCGACGCGAAAGAGCCTCGCGCGAATTAAAATAATTTTCTGCGTCCAGGAATTCTTTTCGAGGTTTCCTCGCTCCGAAGCCCTCGGCCCGTCGCATAAACAAGCGTCCGCCCGGCCGCCTCTTTGCGAAATCAAAAGACTCGCCTCGCGATGGCACACGATTTGCGCGACAAGCATGTATGTGTGTGCGCGCGCCTATAACTCATCCGATATCCCATCAACGCCGCCGCGAATAGACGAACGCATATGTGCGCGCGGCAGACGAAGCGTTACGCGCAGCTACGTCCCTCCCTCTCTCTCTCTCTCTCTCTCGGCGAGTGCTGCGCAAACTTTATCTCGTTTCCTCCGTGAAAAAGGCTCTCTCAAAGAGAGCGGCGGCCGCGCCTGCCGCAGGAAATGAACAATCACGAAAAACAGGACGCGCCCGCGCGCGCGTTCTCGCTCTCGTCGCTGGAAAAAAAAGAACGGAGAGGAGGTGAGGCAAAATAACGAGCGTCGAAAAAAGAGGAGGAGAGAAAGAGAGAGACTCGGCCGTTTACTCGCGTCGCGACGTCTCTGCTCTCTTTTTTACGTCTTCGCTTTGCCTGTTGGACGAAGGACGTTCGCTTCTCCGCGCGCCCGTAGGAGAGCTCGTGACTTCTGATGGGAGACGACGACTCCGGCCGGCTCTCGCGTAGCGGAGATTCTGTTATAATTGCAATCTGTGTCACGCGTTATGTGTATTCTAAAAAAAGAGAGATGGCTATACACGCAGTCGTTCGTATGAGCAGTCTCGATTTGGCTGCTGGCTTGACCAATCGGATCCGGTCTCCCATGGTGTCGGGTATCTTTTTTTGCCTGCAGCATAGTTTTAGAAGTTTTAAAGACACGGCCAGCGCGAGAATCTAAAAATATCGATTAGACGATTTGTCGTTCTTAAACTTTGCGTTACGGAGAAGCAATAAAGTTATAATTGCAATTGCACAGCGCCGTCTAGTTTGACGCACACAACCTTTCCAAAGCACACTTACGGAACGTAAGTTACGCGTTTTCAGTGGAAAAAAAAAATCGAATAGTCGCAGTGCATTATTCAGTAGTTTAGTCTTGGAGTTTTCGAAGAGAGGTTTTAATGCAAAATAAAAATTGAGAGTCAAAAATGAAAATAAAGACCCCGGAATTCGCTAGAATGTTACGAATTTTGCAGGACGCAAATTTTCAAGCTTACGCTGTTGAATTTTCCTCTGACGCTCAAAAAAAAAAAAAAAGAAAAAGTATAGTAAAGAAGAAAAAGAAAAAAATCAAACGTGCAAACAACGGAGGTCATCGCTTCGCTACACATGTCATAACGAAAAAAATTTCCGGTGTTTCATAACTGTGACGTTGGCCAATATCCTATTGCAAAAAGCCAACGTCTCTATTTCGCGAGCAGCTGCTGCCAAATCGTCGACCATAAATGATAAAAGCGAATAATCTCCCGCAGCTACATCCTAATAAGAAAATAAACACACGTACATACATAGAGCGAGAGCGCGAGAGAGAGAGAGGGAACGAGTGAAAGAAACAAGCCCGTCTTGCGCTTAACAACCATCGCGCTTGCACACGTCGTCCTACGTGTGCCCATCAGCGGCTCGAAGAGAGAAAGAGAGAGAGAGAGAGAGACCGGCTCCTCGTCTCCTTATAGACAAAAGCGCGCAAAGTATCTCCTTTGTCTCTCGCTCTGCCATTTTCCCCTCCCCCGACCCACACCCCCACCTCCTCTACCGCGACACGACACGACGCTGTGCCGCTGCTGCTGCCGCTGCTGCTGCTGCTGCTGCTGCAACCTCGGCGGGGCCGTCGACCTCGCGGATAAAATGTGCCGCGAGGTCAATGATTACGCTGCTTCTCTCTCTCTCTCTCCCTCTCCCCCGTTTCAATCTTCCACGTAATTCGTCTATACGTGCCTTTATTTGCGCGCGCGCCGAGCGAGCGAGAGAGAAAGAGAGAGAGAGAGAGAGAGAGAGAGAGAGAGGAGATCTCTCGTGTGTTTCCTATAATACGCGCGCTGCATTCTGTTATAAATCAAAGCTGCATTTTATCGCGAGGCTTTATCTCTCCCGCTACTCGTGCCCTTTCGCGCATACGTATACACGATTCGCTAGGCGTGGTTCACTGATGCCGCTCTTTCTCTCTCCTTGGTGCGTCTTAAATTTCTTCTGGATTTGCTTTGCGTCGTCGCTCATTTCTCTCTCTCTCTCTCTCTCTCTCTCTCTCTCTCCCTCGATCTCCGATGCAGCGCTTGAATCGCACGGCCGTGTTTGATGATTTGCGAGAGAGAGAGAGAGGAATCTTTTCTCTCGCCGGGGAGATTTACGAGTGTGCTCGCCTTTTCAGCTCCGACTCGTGATTACGTGCTCGCGATCCCTTTCCACCCCCCCCCCTCCCGTCAGCACTCCCTCGTTAACATGCAAAAATTACGAGATATTCAAACTCGATTGCCGTATCGCGCTCCTATACACACTTGGGCTAAATGAATTCTCACGAGACTCGCGCGCACTCGGCGTAAGCTGTTAGCAGCGCAGGCGGCGGCGGGATCGAGGCATTCTTTTCACTGCCGAACTTTCTCGCCAAACGCCGGCTAATGCGATCCGCTAATAGTTTTCAGCCTCGAGTAGCTCTCCGCCGTCTATACACGCTATATATACGGGTTACACAAGCTACGCGATGAGATAAGTTTTACTCGCAGCTCTCACCGGAGAGAGAGAGAGAGAGAGAGAGAGAGAGAGAGAGAGAGAGAGAGAGAGAGAGAGAGATAGAGATAGCACTCTGGAGAATTTGTAAAGTGCCGTTATCGAAAACTTCGGCTCTGGCTAAGTGTCGCTGGCTTGTTGCAAAGCGTCTTGATGCCGCTGCTGCTGCACGGCTTGGGCTCTGCGGTGCTGTCGATACCCCCTCTGTCAACCTTTGACAGATGCAAATCGAGATTGATAAGGCCTTGTGCAGCTTCGATATAGGGAGAATTTATGTACTGGCCTTGGAGGTACTGCACTGAGGTAGTCAACAGGTAGATAACATGCGCAGATTTTTCGAAAGTTCAAATGGAAAACGTATATGCATTAACCCCTGTTATACACTCGAAAGGTCGAAATTTTATTTCTTAAGTATTTTAGAATCAGTAATTTAACGCGTAATTCTACTTGCAATTTTGAAAAATTCGCACGTTAATTAACCGCACAGGAAATGCTTAATTTTCCATCTTGAGAACTTAATTTCTTTGCATGCCGCGCAAAACGCTTTTGAGAATTTTTCATCGAGTCGAAAAGAGAAAGAAAGAAAGAAAAAAAGAAAGAAGTCAAGCCCAGAATACAATGGACAAAAGGTCTCCTCTCACCTCCTAAAAACTGAAATAATGACGCGAGATCCTTCAGAGCGCGAGTCCTCTATATTACATGTATACATATACACGGAAAAAAAAATTCGTCGAGAGTTACTAATCCGTTAAAATTCTCGCCTCGCATTGAATTCCCTCACCTTCTCCGGGCGTCTAAATTTTAATTACACCTGGTATACAGTATAGTCCCTGGTAACAAAGTTGCTTTCCTGCTCCTAAATTCACCTTGCCTCTCACGTATTATACACAGCACTTCTGCTTTGCGCATAATATACGTGTACTGCTCGCCTCGAAAAGATATAGTCTCGCGCGCGACAAACAAAAAGAGTCGTGCCGTGTGAGAGGCAGAAACGTACTGAAGAAGCCGTGACGAGTGTAAAGACCCGGCGAGAAACCTACGTGTCCCTCGCTTTGTCAGCGTTTGATCTCTTAAGGTGCGCGCGCGATATACTTATATACCGGCCTACGATAATTGCGCACAGCCGATGTGAAAATACGCTCCCCGCAGTGTTCTGCACAGATCCAATGCGTCACGCCGTGTGATATAATTGTCAGTTTTTCCCTTTGGTCGAACGAATAAATTACATAACAACAATGCCATTTGTGCATAGATTCGATGCCTAGCATTGTGTTATACGCAGACTGCTGGATATTGATTAATTAACCGCTGCATCACGCGATGCGAGCGCGCGCAACACACACATATATATATTATATATATATTCTGTTATAAATGAGTGATGCTCTTGCATCGACGGCGCTGCACCGACTATATCTCGTCCAGAGAGCGAGCGATAATTAATTTAAACATATATACATATGTCTATATGTAGGCATACATGCTTTTATATATATATATTATATACGCATTATCTTTCATATCATACGACCGCGTGCTTAATGCTGCAGTTCTTCTTCTTCTAACTCGAGTATTTATATAACACAGCCGCGCCTCGACCGCGAGATCGCATCGCAGATGCAGCCTTTTTTTTGTAATCAACTGCAGACGCTTTTGTTAAGCGCTAACGTTTGCGGTCGATAGAGAAGATCACCTTTCACGCTTTAACGCAAACTTGTGTATCGACTGCTGCGTCGCGTGCTTCTATTAATAATGATACGCGAAGCGGTTAATCGATAGATCGACTCGTCCTGATTATTGTCTTGTTCTTTTGTTTGTCGAATACGAGAGCGCGTATAAGTTGTTGGCTTATTGTGTACTTGTATCAATTATCAAGTAGAGAAACGATGCTGTGTGCCGTGGGGGAGAATGAAAGAGCAGCGATTTTTGCAGTTTACACACTGAGATAAGTTAACCCGACCTATATTAAATCTTTTTAGTTATTTAATTAATAAGCGCGATCCTAATATATCATGTTCGTGGTGATTAAATTTAAAAACGCGATAAAGTCATCGCACTTTGTTCTTATTATTATTATTATTATTAGTATTATTATTATTATTATATCGATCTGCGTACGCATGAGTTTAAAAGTAAAGCTGACTTTCTTTTCGCTACTAATTTTCTTCCTTCCATATAGTCACTGGTATGTACTCTCGGGTACTATACGTAACTATAGAAAAGTCACGGGTGTCTTTAGCCTATCGTTAACCATCGATGGAAAAAGCTTTTTTTTCAATATTTTATACAAACATTATTGCAAGGCACCATCGAACTTGTCGGTATGGTGTTCATTGGCTAAACCGCAACTATGATAATATATGCATAATGCGTATCTATATATGGTATACACAGCCGTATGTAGCTTTAATTGACTATTATATTGAATTTGCGTTTGTTCAACCAAATCCCAGAATAATGGGAGAAAAAAATGTTTCATCAGAAGCTCCTTTCCGACTAGTTCTCATGTAGTCATTTCCAGGTCATTGCAGATATTCGAATGAGGTTTGAAGTTCAAGAAATTGGAGCATCGAAACAGGTGGAAAACGCTACACTAAACTACAGGGTAAATTTCGACTCGTTGATTCTATTTTCGGCTCGGCCTGCAATTTACCTGCTATTTCCACTGCCAAGGTAACTCCGCTGCCCGGGAGAGAGAAAGAGAGAGATAGAGAGAGAATCGCGGATAATTAGACCGATTTTTGAAGAAGCAAAGATAGGAGTACAACAGCCATTCATTATCAGCTTGAAGGTCGAAGCTTGAATTCATCGATAAGCGATCATCATATCTCGCGTCAATTAGTTCTGCCAGTCTGTTCTCGAGTAAAAGTCAATATAACTTCGTTACAGGCACACACAAACACACACACACACACTCCGCGAATAAGCTGGTCCTGCGTTCGCCTGGAATAACGGCGGCAAAAATAATGTGTTTTCCTTTAAAAGAAATTAAGAGAATCTACGCTGTCGAGTCAAGCCTTTATTCACGGCTTATAATGGCTAAGCCATAATAGAGAGAGAGAGAGAGAGATAGATAGATAGATAGATAGAGAGAGAGAGGAGATTCCCCAATAATAGGCTCGCCGACATTACGAAATCGCTCGTAACTTTTATACGTAAACATTTTGAGATGGATCGATAGATGGAGCAGTATTTATTCAGTGACTAAGGACTCGGCTCGAGGTCATAGCGTAGTCAAAATCAACACATTAGCTTACAATACATTTCGACCCGTACCTCAGGACAGCGAGATCTGAGGTACGGTCACAAAAAGTTTTTCGGAAGTAAGCAAATCAAATTTATAATCAGTGTATTCGATGTTGTGATTTGAATAATAAGATACGACTAAACCGAGAAAAAAGAAGACATTAGAGAGAGAGAGGAGGGAGGGCGAAGTTGGGATAGGAGGACTTAGGAGTAAGACAGCCGAGGTTAATGGCTTTAGCGAAGGTAGCCGCACTTTACTATGTGTATACCGCCACGTCAAAAGTTATAGCCTATACGCTCTCTATTTTCATCCTTTTCGATTGATCCGTCTAGTACACTCGTAACAGTACGTCTCTCTCTTTCTGTACGCATTTTTTTAGATTCGTGCAAACGCACAGTGACAAATAAACGCACTCAATCCAATCGAATGTAATCTGTTTAGCGCCGGAGTCGCGAAGCTGCGCGCGCAGCGGGGGCCTCGCAGCTCCGCGACTCCGCTTTTTCTCACGGTAATGAAAGTTTTAAACTTGTATAGGAGAGCATTCGCCGAAATCAGTGGACTCCCGTGCGCGTGGCAAGCGGCCCGGAAAGCAGTAGCGCAAGCTGAATTATGCAGGCGCAGCTACACACATCGATACGCACATATAGTCGGCTCGTCGTCGCGCTACTCTAAAATCGCCTTATTAACGTACCCTAGAAGCGGCTGCGGATGCTGCAAGCGCGCGCGCGCGCGGAGAGAGCATGCATATTTAAAGGAGAGAAAACCCTCTTCTCTCGACGATCGTTCCGAGGACACACGCGCGAGTTCTCCGCCGCATGTACGAATGTAGCGAGTTTTCCCTCCGCGCTCGCGCGCGCGCGCGCGCTCGGAACTTTGGTATTGTTTATTCATCGACACTTAACCGCGAGCGACTCTCTCTCTCTCTCTCCACTTTGAAGCCTGCAGCTCGCTTTATGCGCTCTGCCATTGTAGAGTGTACAGCAGTCTCGAGGATGAATGAATGGATGCGCGCGCGCTGGGCTTATTCATTTCGGATTTTAGTGAGAGGCCGTATAACTCGGCTTTATTTTATTATTTCGGCTTGTTGTTGCTGCTGCTGCTGCCGCGGCTGCAGCTGGTTTTTTTCCCCTCTTTTTAACGGGAGAGCCTGGCAGATTGTTTTAATAAGCCGAGTTTTGAGGAGTGCGCGTCGTTTGCTGCGCTTTGCATAAAATCCTGGCGTTGGCGCGCGTTATACGGCCTGAAAGCAGATACTTACGCCCCATCTACATCGAGACATTATCGTAACGCAATATTATCCTGGCTTTAAGTAGAGGCGTTTCCTCCATTTATACGCCAACTTTGCTCGGCTTAATGCTCGCCCGATAAAGATAGTGTGAAAATGATAATATCTCTCCTTCGTACTTTTACATCTTCAAATATAAATGCGTATTTATAATGTAGACCTGTCACCTATCAGCATCTACGATTTTTCGAGCGTATACACGAGCTTTATTATTTATTTTTCCTTCGTGGCAAATACTCTGCTGCAGCTGTACGTACAGTAAAGATAAAGCAAAGGCAAAAGTCGCAAGCGCATCATTATAATTTACATGCAATCATATAACCGAGGTATTTTGCCATTGGAGGTCGCAGTGAATACACGATTCATTAGTCCCATTATTCTCGTGTCTTCCACTCGACTGGCAGTTCGCGATTCATATTCCACAAAACTCCTGGCTTCGACCCCCGCCTCTATTTCCTCGTTATCGGGATATCCTTCCCGCCATCGACCTTCCAGCCCACGAGGAGAAAATATAACGAGACGAGTTATTAAAGCGTATCCGCATCGATACTTTCTCTCTCTCTCTCTCTCTCTCTCTCTCTCTCTCTCTCTTTCTCTCCTCTTCTCTCTATTCGTATAGATTAAAATAAATTCACCGACAGTGATCTCGAGGGAACTTTTTCGAACAATGAGACGCACGTGATTGTTATTGACAAAATACACGCATAGACGGCTGCGCCATCAGCGCCCGCGTCAATTGCAGCAAAGCATAATGCGATTGTAGAAAGGCGAATACGCGAAAATCTCGGTCGTAAAACTGGATAAGGCGTTATATATGCGCGCACGGGGTTTATAAAGGCATAAAACGTTCATGATACACAACTCAATTTTAGGTGTAATAGAATCCGTACGCATAATATACGAAACAATATTACTATTTAAAAGTTTGCGCGAACGAGGCAATCTCTCTCTCTCTCTCTCTCTCTCTCTCTCCTCTCTCCCTCTCTTTTTCTCCCGCATCGTAAACAATAAAGTCTCAGCAACAACGTATTTCGCCCCAATCTCCAGCGAATAGCTCGAAAAAGCTTCGATCAGATATGCAAAGTAGCAGCTCTCCAAAAAGCTGGCGTCTAGTCTCGTCCTCCCAAACAACATCCCCTATACATACGTATATATATACCCCAACCCCTCCTTTTCGCATAGCTCCGGAGAGAGAGAGAGAGAGAGAGAGAGAGAGAGAGAGAGAGAGAGAGAGAGAGAGAGAGGGTATCGAGGCAGCTTAGACCCGACTATATATAGCCTAAAGAGGAGGAAGCGAGAGAGCGAGAGAGTCGCGCACAACTCGGGTGCAGTATAAGCAAAAGAGTTTAACGCGGTTATCGCGTAGCCGCTAATTCCTCAGCTGTGTTCTTATCGCCTTGGCGCCGGGCTGGCTCTCTGTCTCTCTCCTCTCTCTCTCTCTCTCTCACACACACACACACACATACTCAGACACAGCAGGACGCGGATGTAGACGCGTGCACCTCTCGGCGCACACAGAGGAGAGAGTTAGAGAGAGAGAGAAGGAGGCTCGTTTTGGTGTCGGCGGCGGATCGACGGAAGGAGGGAGAGAAAGAGAGAAGAACTGCTACGCGAGAGAGGGCTGTGAACTTCGCAGAGCCCGACAGAGTGTGGGAGGACGTGTAATCGATACACCGGCTGGCGCTTTCGCCGAGCTATCCTACAGCAGCTATATACGCCGAGAGAGAGAGAGAGAGAGAGTCTATATCTCTGTGGGGCTGCTACTGGGATGCCGTTCTCGTATTATGCGCCGAGGAATACGTGACGTGGACGTTGACGAAGATGACTAAGGTAATACGTTGCGTCGTGCACTTCCGTTTATTATCTGCCTTTGCCGGTGCTGCTGCTGCTGGCTCGTTTCGTACGCCTATCCCGACTGGGAAATCCTTTATGCTAATAGCGCGCGAGAGAGTGAGAGAGAGAGAGAGAGAGAGAGAGCAAGAACAGGGGTTGAGAGAGATCGTCGTCCTGAATTTTGGCTGCTGCTTCTGTTTGTTGCTCGGATTAGGATTTCAAAGGAGTCCCTCTATACTCGCGGTGGTGCCAAGACGAAAGTTAGCGCTTGCGAATTCAGCGAAATTTTCCGACGACGGGAGACGAGCTCACCACACACCAGTCTCGCTTAGCGAGCCGAGAGAGAAAACACTTTTTTCCCCTCTCTCTCTCTCTCTCTCTCTCAACTCCTCTTTCGCCTCTAACAGCGAAGCTTTCCGCTCCATCTTTTTCTATGCAAGTCCCTATAAGCCAAGCTCTGACACCTTACGCGCGCGCCCCCACACACATGCACACGTCGAAGGCAGAGCCCGCCGCCGCTGCTGCTTGCGAAAAGTGAATCTGAGGGATTTTCCACTCACGCCTGAGACGACGACGACGACGACGACGACGACGACGTCGAGACGAGAGACTTTTACTCGAAGGATAGTTGGGGAGAGCGAGAGAGAACCCGAGGTGATTCTATTTAAATTACGCGGAAAACTGCTCTCGCAAGGTGTTTACGGAAGTTTTGGCTTTCGTCGCTGAGCGCGAGATTAGTTTTTCCTTTTTTTCCCTCTCTCTCTCTCTCTCTCTCTCTCTCTCTTTCTCTCTCTCCACGTCGGGAGCGAGCAGAGAGGTTAGGCGTGGGACTAGAGGGCGGCTCACGAAATGAGAGTTTAATTGGCTATGAAGCGGCGCTCTAAGCTTTTTTTCTTTCTCCATTGCGTCGACGCAAGTTTTTCATCAGTTTGAGAGAGAGAGAGAGAGAGAGAGAGAGAGAGAGAGATGGGAGGGGGGAGAGCAGCAGGTGTTGCACTTTTCAATCTTCGGGAATTAATAATTCTCGGAATCCGCGAAACAAAGAGCCGTGAAATATAGGGGAATAACGACGACGTCAGCCGTTACGCAATGCAATATTAAGCTTGGAAAAAGCCGAGGCGGGAGAGCGCTGCACGTCGTTCGTTTATTACGCTCCGCACAACTTTTTACGGCTCATTTTTTTCAATTTCAAAAACTACTTTCAAAGTCCTCGCCTCGCTCGTCTCTCTTTCTCTCTCTTTTCTCTGTATCAAATCAAAAAAGTAAAAAGATACTGCCTCGATCCTCTCGCTTTGCTCGTATCCGTGCCGGCAGCTCTCTTTTTTCACTCCCTCTCTCTTGCTCTCTCTCTCCTTCTCCGCATGAATATGTAAAAAAAGAATACGCGTAACGTCAGCGTCGTATTCGTATGACTTCACCGCTGTCTTCGCTTATATACGCGCCCTGGCAGAATACTCGGAAGAATAGGGCCAGAAGAGGTTGCGGGGGGGGGGGGCAGGGAGAAACAAGTATGGGAGTTAGGAAGAAGATCGAACTCCGATACACAGAATATACGACGCCGAGACGGGAGAAAGAGAGAGAGAGAGCGAAAGAAAGGTATTGATGTCTTTTGTTTTTTTTCCTCCGAGCTGCAGGCTATTCGGCCCCTTATCGTCCTCTAATGTGACAGATAACCGCTGGTCGCTGTGTATTTTTACGTAGGGAAAGAATTAAGGGCTCGCGGAAAATTAATCTCGCGTTTGCATTAAGGGCGATAAATTATCGTTTGCGTCCTGCAGCATAAAACGGCTCTTTCACTCTGCATATATATAGAGGGCGAAGATTAAATAGAAAGTTAAATGTTGTTTTGTGTATTAAAGGGCCATCTTCGCTGTAAATCTCTTTTATGAAGCAATTAGTTTCGTCGGAATCATAGCGCAAGTGCGCCCGCGTGCGTTTCATAAAGGCCTGGCCGAGAGAGCGAGAGAGCGAGAGAGAGAGCTTTAATGGCTCGACATATTGGGACTATAAAACACGACTTTGTCAAACCTGTTTATATTTATATGTAATATGGCGTGGCTTTACGCACACAATCTAGATGCGTATATTTGACCCGGCCGTATTCGGGGCCGATAATAAATTCGCGGGCACCGACTTCATTTTTCTCGCGCAAACAACCCCCTCGTTCCCTTTTTCATCACTGTAAACACAGCGTTCGCCCAGCAGCAGCAGCAGCAGCAGCAGCAGCAGCGGCAGCAGCGGCAGCACAGCACAGCGAGTGCTTCATATTTTCCTTCTCGTACATATCCGAGAAATGCCATACGCGCAGAGTACACACACGCGCTGCATGCACAGACAGACAGACAGACAGACAGACAGAGCGCGCGCGTATCCATTTTCCAAAATATTTTTCCAAAGAAAAATATTCGACGAAAAATACCTTTGTCATATATCTCGGGAGCGTTCGAAAAACAGGGGTATAGCGGCAGAACAGCGACTATACGGGATCCACATTTACATTCGCGAAATAAAGCGCATCCGGGAACACGGGACATCGGTGGCAGACGGTCCCATGATAATAAATAGACGCAACGCAAGCTCCTAAGCGTATCGCGTCATCCTCTCTCTCTCCCGCCGCATCCCCGCACCCCGCTTTTTCTGTACAGCA
Organism: Philotrypesis tridentata; assembly: GCA_018906965.1. Taxonomy (NCBI): domain Eukaryota; kingdom Metazoa; phylum Arthropoda; class Insecta; order Hymenoptera; family Pteromalidae; genus Philotrypesis; species Philotrypesis tridentata. The sequence goes on from JACCIB010000001.1 coordinate 13,620,456, forward strand.
TCCTCTCGCTTCCCGCGGGATGCATATACGTGGCCCATCTTCTTATTCGCCGACGAAAGAGATAAAAGCAGCGAGGGAAAAATGTCAGACGTCGATGGCTTCTGCCGCCGCCGCCGCCGCCGCCTCCGCGCGCTACGTCCCAGATGACAAATTCGCGCGGCGACAACGAGTCGTCCCGAATACTATATCTTGGACTGTAATTTGTTTCATCCTCGGCTATAGCGCGTCCATGTATACCGGATATATCGTCGTTCTCGGCTATTATTCTCTTGCCGAGGGTTGTCGTTGCCTCGTTTGCTCTCTGCGCGCGCGCGCGCGCAACTTGCATTTCTCTTATGCGCCACGTACGTACGTACATACATATGCGCGGGGCTCATTTCTTTTCTCCTATGCATATATAGAGATCGCGCGCGGCGTCGGCGTCGCTCCAACCGCAATTTTTCTAGCTCTTGATGAGAATCGGAATACACGCGGGAGAGGAGCTGCGCGCGCTCGGCAGCCTTTTGTACGTATGTAAGAAATGCGCACTCGGGACGACGATATACCCTTGCCGCGCGCGCAGTGAGATCTACGGGGTTTATAAGGGGACAGATGTACGCGCGCAGCCTTGCGAGATGTACACGCCTCGAATGGCCCGAGAAATGATAAATTGAATTTTGTATATACCTTTTTTCTTCGATTTCGTTTCATGTGCGAATCGTGGGCTGTACACACGCTGTATACAGAGCTTTCGACTGAAATTTTCATCGCGTTTGAATTATCCGCAACTAAAGTGTACCGGGTGTATACACTGCGCGCAAGCGAATGAAATTCGAAATTTCAAAATGTGTTTTGAGTGCAGCGCGTTTCAATTTGGCCGAGTAAATAAAGCAGACGGAAAATTTTCTCATCCTTTCGTTTCTCTCCCTGATATATGTAACCTATATAGCTGGCGGTGCGTGCGCGCGCGATATCGCTTATTCATTATGGCTAATGGAATTCCCTTCCGGCTTGGATCGATTTGCAGAAACTTGGTCTCGGAGCATTTATTTTTAAATGCCAGAACGACCGGTCAAAGGAAATTGGTCGGTTTGATCTACAGTTTCTCGTCTCTTCCGCGTTTATATATATAGTGTTCGCTAAAATATGCATGCTGCGTTTATATGAAAATTAACTTATTTAGCGAATGATTGCGGAAAGCCAAAGGTCTGCGCAGACGCGCGATGCCCGGGGACTTAATCACGCATCGTCCGCAGAAAGATAGACGCAGCGAAGAAGAAGAAGAAGAAGAAGGAGAAGAGGAGGAGGAGTCTAGGAGATGAAAAACACAGCGCCGCGTGCCCTCCCCCGATTTCCTCATTCTTTTTCCCCCCTTGATTCCTCCTCGACGTCGTCTCCTTTCGCAGCTTATTTTTCGCGGTCGGCTTGATCGGTCGCGATTACGTTGCTGCTGCTATACTGCTGCTGGCTTCGCAGAGGCTACGGCTGAGAAAATCCCGGGACTCGTTAGGGAAAGGGGGGAATCCCCGAAGTGCACCTCGGCACTGCTATACGCCGTATCTCAAATCCTCGCGAGAGTCTGCGGGCTTTTTCTCTCGCTCTCTTCTCCCGCCGCCGCCGCCGCCGCCGCCGCCTCCCTTCGTCTCGCTGAGCGCGAAGCAACTTTCGCGGAATTAGGATTCGATGGATCGAGCGAGCTATACATACCGATTTAGAATACGATGAGACCTTCCGGCTGAGGTACTCGGCGCGAAATTCAGTTTTCTGCGGAATAGGAAAGAGTTGAAAGAACGGCGAAAGCTTCTCCTGGCTTAATTCATCGCCTCGCGTCCATGCGTCTTATCGCTCAGCCGTAGTATCCAATCCCACAGCAGTAGCGCAGCCGCCTTTGTTTCTTTTCCTCGACCTTCTACTCGATCCTCTTTTCTATACTCCTCTTCTTCTTCTCTCTCTCTACAGCATCGGCAATTTCTTCGGCAGATCCATCTCCCGGGCCAAATCACGAGAGCACAGCTCGCGTTGTAAAGCTGGATAAGAGAGAGAACCGGAGGGCTTGGCTCTTTTGTCTTCTTCCATTCGTGGTTTTATGCGGAGCTTGCCGTTCGATTGGTACAATGGGGAATTGTTTATTTACGCGGCGATTATTCGGCTTTTCGGTATACGCGGAGGGAATCCGACGCCTTTCCAAGGCGGGTTCGCGCAGTGGCATCGACTGATAAGATTGCGAGCGCTGATCTTAACCTCGTTCCAGTTGATTACATCGTTTAAGGCGACGTCTGTTTTCACGAGTTGGTTGTACCGCGCCGTGCGCGTCGCAGCGAGTGTCGCTTATTCAGACGAGCGCAGAGCGAGAGAGAGCGAGAGAGAGAGAGAGAGAGAGAGAGACGCAAAGAGAGTTTGCGCTGTACAAACGCTTGCAGGATTTTTAGACCTTGAAGTAACAGAACTTGTGTATTATCTCTCTTCTCTCTCTCTCTCTCTCTCTCTCTCTCTCTCTCTCTCTCTCTCTCTCTCTCTCTCTCTCTCTCAGACGATTATCAAAGCTAAACCAATTTCTCGCAGAATCCCATAAACATAATAGTCTCGTAAACAAGAGTGGTCTTCCTAGTTCGGATAATTGCAGCGACCGCTACACCAGCTGTTTCCAAACTGCGCCGCCGCCGCCGCCGCCGTCGCCGTCGTCGTGGTCGTGGTCGTCGTTCACGCGCACACTCTCCTCTTCGCTGCTGCTGCTGCTGCTGCCGGTGCTGCTGCTGCTCACGATCATCGCGCGCTTTTACGGCCGACGCGCAAATTGCAGCCATAGCCACATTCCTCGAAGCCGGCTTTTTAACCCACATAGAAGCGAGCTTCGGTTCCGCCGAAGTCGAAGATAAAGATTTACGACTCTTTAATTGCGCTGCTCTTGCTGCTGCTGCTGCTGCTGCTGCTGCTGCGGCTGCGGCTGCTCCTGCTTTCTCTTTCGCTCGATGCGACTATAGGAGCGAGCCCAAAGAGGGGAAGTCCGCGGGGAGCGAACGACGTCGTTTGGAAAATTTTTCGAATCACGCAAGGAGGTGAAGGCGAGGCCTGGTTTCCTTCTTCCTATTTTACTCTTTTATGCGCGCTGCGGCTCTCTCTGAGTGTGTGTGTGTGTGTGCGCACCGCTTTTTTCCGTCCTTCTTCCAGCCGTGAAGCTGCTCCAATCTATGCACGAGTGCGAGTGTGCATTACGGGAAAGCATTTCTCCTGGCCGCCTGTGCAGCCGCTTCTTGTAAAACAAGGCTGCTATACTGCTTGCTGCTGCTGCTGCTGCTGTTGCTCTACACTCCTAACGAAATTCTCGCCGAGAGATACGCGCCGTGTCTGTCCTCGCTAAGTTTGCGCGCGGCGGCGCCGAGCGATTCAATAAACTCGAGAGCCCATTCGATCGGGACGATGAAAATTTTACCAGCTCGTATATTTCCAAAATGAGAATTTCCCAAAGCTTGCCCCGGAAAGCCGATGATTCGAGCGAAGGAATCGAATCGCCACTCGATGGCGAACTATCTATTTGCCCAGGACGGGGGGGGGGGGAGCTCGATTGCAGGAGCTAAACGACCAATAAGAGAACACGCAACTCAACCTCGAGAATTCTTCTCTTTACGATACCTTAAAACAAAGTTTATCGGGGGAATTCTGGACTCCGTTGTGAGGCCCTTCGAATTTACATATAACCGAAAGCGCGAAGAATCTTCCTCTTATTCATTTTCTTCGTTTTTTTGCCTTCTTTTTCATCACTTCTCTATCTCTCTCTCTCTCTTTTTCTCTCTCCCTCGCAGCCGATAAAGTTTATTAAAAATTTATACCGATCGTAAATTTTTACGCTTCACGAGCAAATCGCGCACCTGTCGTCGCTCGCGCTCTTCGGCAATACCGCTGAATTGCCGAGTGTGACAACGAGGCAAGGAGGAAAAAAAAATGCGACAACCGCAAACGAGTCAGGGGTCAACTATTGCCGTTACCGAGCCACGCGCTTTTTTCCGATCCTTCGCAGATAGAACTCGGAGAGCTGCTTCCCGCCGTATAAACGTACACCTATATACACATACCCGATTCGCGATCTGTACCTTCCCTGTATACGCTTATCTCTTCCGCTTTCTCTTTGACCGTGTGTGTCAGTTTGTACGCCATTTTTTCCGTCGATCGCCAATTTCTCTCTCTGTCTCTCGCAGCCATGTGTTTTTTACGGGAGAGTCGAAAAAAAAAAAAATGAAGAATTTATCGTGTACTAAAGCACAGCTTGGAGCCCCTTTTAGAAAGATCCTCAAAAAAGAGAGAGGCGGAGAATTTTATGTTCAACAAATCTACCGACTCTCTCGCTCCAGGACTTTCTGCCCTACAAAAAGAGGTAAAACACACAGGAGTAGCGCGCAAGTCCAGCTGAGCGTAGTCGTCTCTCTCTCTCTCTCTCTCTCTCTCTCCCTCTCTCTCGTGCGCGCAAACCTGTTGGGAATCTCCTCGGGCGCAAAAACAGAGTGTGCGCAGCTCCTTCAACCTCGAAATCTCACGAGCGAGAAAATCGTGACACGCGAAGAGGTAGCAGCAGCAGCAGCGGGACACACGTGCACTGGCAGTTTGCCATTTCAGTGTTATGTAGCTGGTGAAGAGCCTGCGTTGCGCTGCTCCCTGCAAGCTCGAGCTTTTTTACAGGGCTGCTTTCTTTTATTGCGCTGCGCTGACATCCGAGTTTTTGATTTCAGATGCATTTCTCCCCGCAGATCTATTTGTACACGCCGTACGCTCGAAAAAATATTTTTGGTTTGTTCTCGGGCTCCATGTACCTTTAGCTCGTCGTCCGCGACCGTTATAGTCCAATGCGCTTTTCCAGTTCTTCTTTTTTTTTTTTTTTGCTTTCTCGTTACCGATGAGCAACGCGACGACTGACGACCTTTTGACGCTGCTCGATCGATTTGGAAAGGATGCCGAGGCCAAGGTCGCGCGCGACACGCGCCTCGCCGTTCCCGCGCGGACTTTCGGGTTATCGACTTTTTTTCCTTCGATGGATATTGGTTACTGGAAACTAGTCGCTGGGGAGGGATTTTACGAGTTTAACAATGGGTCAATGTTTCAGCCTAACGATGCATAATTTATTTTTCCCTCCTGCAATGAGGACGACGCTGCAATTCGCTGCTTCGTCGAATCGATAACAATTAGCGAAGGAGAGAGTTGTTAAGCCGGCGAGTCTTTGGAAATGGCGCACTTCACTTGCTTTTCAGCGAAGGTGATCCAACGCTTCTCGCGCTAATTTGAATTTTCGCATAGTCGAAAGCACGCGGCTCGACTGCATATTTTTAGCTCGCAGCGTCGACATAATCGTACGGATCAGTGAAAGAAGCGATACCAAAGAAGAATGCGAGAATTATCGCCGATTTTTACACGTACCTTCAGACAGATGCATGACTCGGATGTTACGAACTCTCGTTGCAAGAGATATATAACTGATTGCTCTTTGCCAACGTATCGTGTAGCGTCGCATTTCGTACTGCAGGGGGTTGACACGATGATACTCTTACGTTGGATATCGTGCAGCGCTATTAACCGATACAGTTACCCCGGCGATTATGGATCAGCTGCGAGAGAAAGGGTATAGTGAATCGCAGTTGCACTTATATAGCTTGTAACTGATCTTTGATTAAGAAAGCCGGGATGAAGTGCGCCAGTTGAGTGAGCGAGCTTCCCCAGTTGGATCAATATATAGCGTTGGACTTGATTTCAATTTAGAATACATCCGACAAATCGCTTCATTCTCCGTAGAATTCAGCCTCTCCTCTCTTTCTCCGTTCCCTTCCATTTTACGTATCATCCGCACAATTTTGCCCCATAATCCCTCGCGCGAATGCACTTTGGAATTCGCTCGACGCGCTGCATTTGTGCAGCGCTCGAACCGCGCTCTAATATACGGCAGAGGCCAATCAATATCGAAATAACTTGGTTATTATTCAAATCGGCTGAACTCTTGAGCGACATAATAATTTTCCATTCAAATGGCGATATTGCCTTTCGATGCGCCGCGGCGGCGGCGTAGGCGGCAACGGCCGAGTCCCTTTCCCCGAAAACCGCAAGCCTACAATACTTTCACCGGCGCAGGCAAATATAGAATAAAATCGCTCTAAATCTGCCGGAAAAAAGAGCGGCCCGTCATTAACATCTACTCGCGAATAAATTCAGCAGGAAAATACGCCCTGAAAATTCTCCCAATCCTCTTGCACCCTCGCTCTCCCACTTATCTTTCCTCTCTCTCTCTCTCTCTCTCCCTCTCTTTCTCTCGCGCGGTAAGCGGCTTCGGCCGGGGAATCCTCGGCGGTTTACGTTTTCCGTTGGAATTCCGTGTCATTTTAACCGCGGCTCTCTCTCTTTCTTTCAAAACTAATGCGGCCCCCATCGCCGCGCAGCAAGTCGTAAAATCCCCGAGTTCTTGTCGCGGATGGCTCGCCTGTGTGCGCGCGCGCGTGTGCTTGTGAGTCGCCGCCGCCGCCGCCGCCGCCGCCGCGCGCTCTCCATACCTACTTTCGCTATAAAACTTTCATCGCGGCGCGTCGCTGCTTTTAAAGCCCCGTCCGAAAAAGCTCGTCAGGACGCCTCTTTTCTTTCGCTCGCGGAGGCGATGCGTGTGGCGCGTCGAAAGGGAAATTCCGCCGCGCGTGTGTTTGTGGTGTTTGCCTGAGCTTTTTTCCCCCGAAAACTTTTCTCGGACTGCAGTACGAGTGCTTGTCCGCGGAAAGCCGGGCAGCGTCCGGTATCTGTTGCCTTGGGATTGCAAAACCTTTGCCCGAGACGAATTTTCCGTCGGACGAGCAGGCAAATTAACTGAGTTTAGAAGGCATCGCGATGATCTACAGTTTTGATCAAGCATTATTCATAACTGCGAGCCAAGTGGGAGCGACGACTGCGAATATTTCTTCAAACCCCCAGCGATTTCAACTCGTGCGCTTGGGGTAAAGTCGTCGCTGTGTGTATACTATATTTGTTTTCTTTGCGTGCGGGCGCGAAATTAAAGTGAGAAAAGTGTGGCGCAGTGTAGTTGAAGATTGCTTAACTGCGCCGAGGCTGAATTTTCAAGTTTAATTAAATTCCCAACTTTTGTTTCACATTTTACAAATCGGCATACACTGGTAAGCAAAGTCGCGGACAAGCTTCCAACTGAATAACTAATCAACGCAAAATTACATTGGACTTTTATGATCGATAAATAAAATTAAGCATGTAAAATTATTCAACGATATCCGTGTAACATTAAATTCCTTTCATGTTACACGCCTCAGCTGCTGCACTGAACCGAACACCGCAGCCCATTTCCATCTCATATTTTATGTATCGCCGCGTGTTTCATTGGTCAAAAAAAGTAAACGAAGCGCTCGACGAATCAAACAATTTCCCCGGTAAAAAAACGCTGTCACGACTCGTTGCTTTTATCCCTTGAAAACAGCTGAATAAACGACAAAAATGAGAGAAGCACTATACGAATTCTCGACGCGCGCTTCGTAATCGACATTGGCCCAAACGCGAGCTTTTGCACAGCCAACAACGCAGAAAGCGATTTGAAATTTCCCAAGACTGCAGCGCCCTAGTCCGCAGCGATATATTTTCCAGACACACAGCTGCGCGATTTCCAAACTCTCCCTAATCTCCAGCCATATCCACCTCTGCAAAACGAAGAGAAGCGCATAGACCACAATAAGAAGGAGATAAGATAACCCTCGAAGCTGAAGAAGAGTAGGAGGAGGAGGAGGAGGAGGAGGACTACTGCGACGCGGCAAAGGCTGCAGCAGCAGCAACAGCGGCGGCAGCAGCAGCATCGCTCGTATTTATAGATCTCCCGCCTCCGGGCGATACTGGGGCGCCTTCGCACTGCGAGCAACGCCCGTACATACCATTGATTCGCGCTCAAGGTCTGCGCGCCGGCGACGAGCCGATATATGTAGGCCGCTCAAGTGGGAGGTAGAGAAAGAGAGACAGAGAGCGTTCAATCAACGCGTATAGGGTGCAACGAGCCTCTGCAACTGATGCCAGAGGAGAGAGACAGAGAGACAGAGAGAGAGAGAGAAACGCAGAGGAGATCAATGGGGCCTTTGTGCTGCTGCTGCTGCTGGATTTTTCCTGTTGGAATTTCAAATAGATATCTGCTGAATTTAGCGATTATTACTTTTATTTAGTACAAACCCGTCGAGCAATAATCCCAGTGAATCAGAGCGCGATACACGACAATGGCAAAAACAAAAAAAAAAACAAACAACTGATAACACAGTTTGAAAATTTTTCTCGTTTAACACGATTCTCTTCTTATTTTCTGTTTCAGGTAAGTCCGCTTGTACACACTGCGGGGCTTGTAACCGAGTCACACAGAGCCTCTCCCATATTACACAAGTATATATATCGGTAAGTTTCTGCAGAGCAAGAGAAAGCTCGTCGTCCTCTCCTCGAGAAACCCAAGCGGATTTCCTTAGCCTCGAGCTCCGCTCCTCTCTCCTCTCGGCGTCTCGTCCGTCACAGTCCGGCTGTCGAAAATAAAGGGGGACCAGAGCCCCTCGCGAGAGTGCAGAAGCGCTGAAAATGCAAAAAAAGAGCCCGGGGTTATCGAGTTAAACGAGCTGGAGCACTTTTACGGTCGCGTCGCCAAAAAGCCGCTGCTATACTGCCACCGACGCGATCCGCGCGTGTATACGACACGCTCGCACGTATATGTATATATACGTGTATAAATATATATAGGCGCAGAGTATGGAAAAGAAGCAAAAGAAGAAGAAGAAGCGGTAGCGGCAGTCGATCTCTCGGGGTTATCGAGTTAAATGAGCCGAATTCGATAGTCTCTTCTGTCTACCTTTACGGTCTATTTCTCGGCACTATACCCGAAAAATAAAAGATTCAAGTCGGAGAGGGTTGCTATTTGCGTGTGCGCGACCTCCGGAAGATTTCCGAGATTTCGGATTCTCCGATAAATTTTCGAGGGTAATCCTTTACATCTCGCGCGCTTGATTTTGAGAGAAGAGAGAGAGAGAGAGAGAGACGAAGAGAAAACATTGTGGAATCGAATTTTAATTAAAATGCACGGCAGCTTTGCGCAACCGAGGTCGCATTGTCTGAGTTTGGTTATATATAAATTATTCTTTATCTGCGATAAGGCGCGCTCCGCTACGAAAATTGTTTTTACGTTCGCACGTCAGCCGATCGAATGATAACGGGCAGATTTTGCATTTTTCAAGGTTATCGCGGTAGCGATAAGCCAAATTATTCGGCTCTTGAGAAATACTCGTTATATATAATTCTGCTGGAATAAAGTGTCTATTTTCAATGATCGGCGACAGGCAAGAACTTGCAATTCAAATTAGATAAAGTTATTTACGACGAGCCCGAGAATGAGTTTGTCAATGTTAAATCAACGTATTACGATTTAAAGATTTGAACCGAATTATCAATTAGTACGGCGTAGAACAATATTTAAAACATTTTTATTAGTTATAAATTGGTGCTTTTCACAGTCTGCGAATATCCAGCGGATATAATTCCAATTTTTATAGAGTAATAGTAGATCGCGTGCAGCTAAGTCGTATTGTTCCTCCAACTATCTTGAACAATTCAAAATTAAAAACTATGGATAGGAATAGAAAAATAGGAAACGTCCATACTCTGACAATTAAAAATTAAAAAATCCGGCACAGCAGGTGCTGCGTTACCGGCATACTTTTGCATAATTCTTGCTCCTTGCTCTTTCAAAGCGTATATAGCGCCTTTTTTTCCCTCCGGCTGCAAATTAATCGAGAAAAATCGGCCTTCCGTCTTACGTAATGATCAATTTCTCGTTGGAAATAGCACGCATCCGTTTTTTATTTATTTATTGGCGAAACACAGCTAACTGCATTGGCGATATTAATCCAAATGCCGATAAAACAAGGATCGCGCCGATCGCTTCAGCCCTCTCCGATGAAGAATCCGCCTCGGGCTGCGCGAAATTCGCTCACGTATTTAACGGTCTGTTGGATTTCCAGTAGCAGCGGCCGCAGTAGCAGCGGCAGCGGCAGCAACGGCAGCAGAGGTGAAATACGATTGGCCTTTCTCTCTCTCCCTCTCTCGCTTCTGCTTCTTCTTCTTTTCGCCAGGCAAAAATTGACTTGTCGATACTCGTCGTGCGGAAGCCGCCGCAAAGTGGATTCGTGACACTTTCGAGGGTTTACTCGACGGTGTGCGAGACACGCGCACACATATACAGGCAGCGTATATCTAACCCTCTGTCTGTTTCTATTTCCGAGATAGAGTAGGTAGGAAGAAGTATTGGGCGCTGGATTAGGAGCTTCGTGCAGAAAGATCGGGGGCTCGATTTGAATCCGTATAGATGCGTTGTTTATCGAGTGTTCGCTCGCGGCCTCGCTTATTCGCGCCAGTATTACAGGCGCACACGCAGGTGAGATAAAGCCGCAGCCGTGTGTATTTATATATACCGGTATATATATACAGACTCGGAGCTAAGCGCGTCGTCGAGTGTGTATATATATATGTACGCGAAACGAGAGAATCAAAGGCCGGGGCATATATATCTGCCGCCGCTGCTGGAGGAGGAAAATGCGTCCGGGGAGATTTTCCAGCGATATTCGCTCCCTTTTTCCGCGCGCGGCGGTAACACTGGCATCTGGCGCTGCCATCGTCATACGTCGCATTTCGCCCCCTCGCGCCGCTGCACCGACGATTGCCTTAACGAAACGAGGGTTGCCACTCTCGGAAAGCTACTGAGGGGGAATTTTCCACGGCGAGAAATGCTCTGCTGCCGCTGCGACGAACATTGAAATTTTTGAAACGACAAGCAGTCGACTGAACGACACTGCGCGTCGTTCGTTAAAAGTTACTGCTTTTCCAAAGCCGGTTAATTTACCCGAGATCTAATCTATATTTATGAGAGGAGCGCGCGGCAGCGTCCTCTTTAATTCTTCTGGGAAATACTCAATCAAAATGTATATGAAGAGGCGAGAGTCGATATTCTATTTCTCTCTCTTTCTCACTGGCTCTCTCCCTTATTTTGTGCGCAGCGAAGAAGGCGCATACGTATATATACGGATTCCGTACGTAGCTTTTTATTTGAAATTTAGTAAAAGAAGAACCGATGTATTTTTCTGGGAAATTTAGATAGCGCGCTGACGACATTCCGTCCCCCCGCCCCCGCCTCTATCTCCCTCTTGCCGTCGAGGGTGGGGTGGTTGAGCCAAAAGTGTGTAAAAGCGTCGCCTTTGAAGCCGAGACTTTCGGGATTCCGAAATAATTCCGGGGCTCGATCGTAGATTCAGCGGAGGCTTATGTAGATGCGCCGCAGACTTGTGGAAATTTCGAATTTTCTGCGGAGTCACGTACACGTGTATAAATCGAGGTGAAAACACGTTTACCTCTCAATGCGAGTCGTTCCGATTCAAAGCCAGCCAGTCGCGAAAACATCGAGACGCGCGCACGTGAAACCGAAATCTTCTCCCTCTGCGCGTATACCCCCCCCCCCCACACACACACACACCACCTGAATATCGCATCTGAAATTTCAAGCCCGCAGACGGTATAATTGCGAGCTGCGGTCGCTCCCGATTATTCCGCTTCGAACGCGCGAACGTTCATTTAAAAGAGTCTCTCTCTCTCGCCGTGCGTGCACGTATTTCTTGCGTCGTCGTAGTCGACGCCGCTCTGTTTTTTTGTTTTTTTTTTTTCATTCTCCACGGTTTATGAGATTTCACATTCACGAGAGATATACGATTATTCCAAAGCTTTTCTTCTGCCGCGTCATTGTTGCTCGCGCGCGCCGCGCGAAAAGCCGGAGTGAATGCGCCGGGCGAGTCGTCGAGAGAGCGAGATAGACGAGAGATAAAATTGCCTCGCGGTGCGTGTTTTTTGTTTAATTAAATGCGGGATGTATAGACGCGGGAGAAAGAGAGAGAGAGAGAGAGAGAGAGAAGGGGTTAATTTTTGCGGGTTCTTTTGAAAATTAAATTTTATTTTCCTCTCGGCGTATATAAGCGCGAGGGAGGACAAACGATTCCCGCTGCAGTCATTAAACTCTTTGTTCTCCAGGCAGTTTTTGTTCGGAGAGGCTCTCGCGGCTTTTACCAAGTCGGGGGGCGGAGTGACGCTCTTTTCGTGATTTACAAGCAGCGCAGACAAATTCGAATTTTCGCTCTTTTATATAGTGCTGCACGCGAGACGTCGAGCGATTTCGGGGGAAAAAAACCAAGTCGGAGCGTTGTGACTTGGAGCAGAGCATCCTCGCGAGGAAGATGTATTACGTGTGTGTATGTGTGTGTGTGTGTGTATACGCGATCCTCCCCCATAGCCCGGGGTCGAGTCTGCTTTTTCGCAATTCCTCGTCGTCGCATCGCTCGATTGGCCCAACAAGACGGAGAGTCCGCAGACCGATGGACACACCTCGAGAGCCACTTGGATGTGTCTCCTTGGCTTTTATTTTTCGCTTCATCAGGATTTCGCTGCAGATGTGTGTGTGTGTGTGTGTGTGTGTGTGTGTGTGTGTGTGTCTGTGTGTACGTAGAGACGGAGGAGGCGAGTGTAGTGCATAGCTTCTCGATTTCTGTCAGCTCCACGCGTTCGGCTCTCGCGCCGCATTCACGGAGTCGAGTGTTGAGGATCCGTTTATTTCTCTCTCGCTCTTTCTCGGAGCTTTTCTCCATTTGCCTTCGCGCTCGCGCGCACTCTTGTATTTGTTTCTTCTCCTCTCTCGCGCGCGTCCACTTGAGCTTTTTCCTCGGGACTTCTGGTAACGACAATCAACGACAGCAGCGACGCCTCGGGCTGCCAACTTTCTCGTGGGTTCTTCTTCTCTCTTTCTCCCTCTCTCTCTCTCTCTCTCTCCCTCTCGCTCCTTCTTCCTCTCCCCGGCACTGTCAGTTTTTTTTCCTCCATCGTATAAGCGGTCGGACGCCGGGCTACTTTCTTATGCTTCTTTCCGCCGGCGCTTCATCTATATACCTATATACGTACACGTATATGCTGAATCAATCTCCTTCGGGGATCCACTTTAAATTGCCTTCGGACTCTCTTTTCTCTCAATGCTGCTGCTGCTGCCGCTGCTGCTGGCTCTAGTAGATAGTAGTAGTAGTAGGAGTACTGTTAGTACAGTATAGTCACTCGAGAGGGAATTCGTAGGGATTTTGTTTCCCGAGATGGATATTTTTAGTGCCCTCGAGGTGGTCGATATTACGTAGCACTAGCTGGCTTTCTCATATTTCTGGACTTGCGATTGCGACCGGGAGAGGGAGAGACTGTGGGGGGGGGGGGGGAGGAAGAAGAGGAAACTGCCCTTTTTTCGAGGGCTTTGCGCCGCGATCGCCATGGAATTGGAATCGGAATCCGAGAGGTGTAATTCGATTTTGAATCGCTGGGGATGGCAATATTCGCGTTGCGCAAAAAAATTTATGAAATCGGCGCGCGGCAGTTGGTCGCCGCACGCTCGGCTCGTCTCCGTCTGCGTCTGTTAATTTGGCCAAATTAACGTTTGCCTTCGCGAATTACGTGGAAAATTGTGTTGCGAACATAATGCTCGTGTCTCGCTTGTATACTAACTTATTCTCATAGCTCAGCGCAAAAGATCTGCTTGCATCAGCAGCCATGAGAAAGTCGTGGTGTGTAGCACAAGGCACGAAACAAGGCGGGAGCTTCATCATCCCGGCGAAACTTCCGCAACAATAAGGTCTCATTCTTCAGGGAGTCGAAAAAGAAACCGCGAAGTACCAGACTCTATACGCGCTCGCCCGAAGTTTGCAGTCTGTATAGTAGCAGTAGTTTTAGCAGTTGCAACAGTAACAGTAACAGTAGTAGTAGTAGTAGTAGTCGTAGTAGTCGTAGTATAGTAGTCTGGAGCCGTTTATTTGGATAAAATCAGAGGTGGCTGGGGCGAGGGAAGGTAATTTCGGCCGGCGAGATTTGCATAATGAACGGAGCCTTTGGCTGGAAACACGGCGAATTATACCCATAGCGCCGGGCGGAGGAGTCTCTCGCGCGCGCATGCCTGAGTTATGTTCGATTAAAGTAGTCTCCCGTGCCGTTGTGTACTAAATACCGTGGGAGTGTACACTTTGGTTTATCCTTTATCCGCAACGCGACGACAACGACGGCAGAAGCTTAGCCGCGCCGCGCCGAAAGAGAAATAGAGAGATGGGGAGAACGCCGGCATACAATGCTCCCGTTTATACACACACACACACACACACAGAATCGTGGCTGATCGTTGTGGCAAACGGCAATTTTGCCCTACGACGCCCCATTTTCGACAAATCTCCAATAAACACATTCTCGACGCGGATTACTCGACTGCAGCTCGACAGCGCTGAAAACTCGAAAAACTCAAGACATTTCATTCGAGCGCTGTTCTCGCCGCGTCGGGGGTGTCAAAGGAGAGAACGAGCTAAAGCTCTCCAGCGCGCAGGGCGTTAAAGTTGACTAATGCCGGGGCGTTGCGGGTCTTCTATCGTCTATCGCTATCGATTCTACGGGTGCTCCAAATTATGTTTGCTTAATTGAGATTTGTCCGACGTCTATATAGCGTATATATAAGCTGCAGCTCCCACGTTTCCTCGCCGCGTAGAGAACTCTGATTGCCCGCATTCCTTCAACTGGAGCGTAAGCAACGCCCTTTAGATTGCGCTGCGTTTTCTCCGATACACGCGATTACGGATTTTCTTTTTGTCACGGTCCACGTGGGTTATTTGCTTTGCACACAGACGAAACTTTGTTGATTCTTTCGTCAGGTGCAGTATTGGCGCGAAATCTCAAATCTGGAAGATTGAGCTTACTTACGAGTTTACTGGGCGAAAGAGGATTTGTTTTTCTTTATTTCTTCAAAACAGCACGATAATCTCGAATGAAAGTTGAGCGCGATCTCATCTTGACACTGTTCCTCTCTCGCAGTGGTACAAAAGTGAAGTGACTGTCAGGAAATCCAGCCGAAACTAAGAACGCGCAGGATCCCGAGTCCGATAAACAATGGGACCCGAGGATCGAATAATTATTTTAAAATAAGCAGGAAAGCAAAGGCAAACTCGGGTAAACTTCGTTTTCCCAGCAGCAGCAGCAGCAGCAGCAGCAGCAGTAGTAGTAGTAGTAGTAGTAGTAGTAGTAGTAGTAGTAGTAGAGAGAGAGGGGGGGGGGAGAAAGCAGCTCTGAGCCATCTAATATAGATTTCAAAGCGCTTGAACTTCGGCTCGTAAAACTCGCCTCGTAAACCGATAAGAAACTTGGCGATTCAGGCGCGCTCGAGCGAACAGCAGCGGCGGCATAGCTACAGCAGCCAACGGTCATCGGATTAAAATTGGAATACCACCGACGAAACTCTTAGCTATACTAGAACGGAGCGCGGCCGGCGTTTATGCATCTAATAATATACAGAGGGCTGCACCTGCTACGACTGACGCACGTGCGCCGGCTATACAGTCCGTCAAGACCAAGCTCTCTCTCTCTCTCTCTCTCTCTCTCGCAAAGAGGAAGCGATGGAGCATAATATGGCTTTTATTGTTTGCTCGAGTAATATCGTCGCTGCGAGCTGCTATTGTTATTGCTGCCACTGCTCCTTTTCTCTTATCTCGCGTCCTTGTACGCCTATGCGTACACGCTTTCGGCTGGAACGCGGCGTGAATGTTCACGTTTGCGTGCGTTAATTAAATTTTTTGCACTTTACACGTCGACGAGTGCTCGCGTCCCAATATTTTAGTTGTCCCACGGATCAAACGTCGTGTTATAGTTTCGAATTCGCTTCGATATTACAATCGATATTGGTAAACTGAGAAAATTAATTAGCGGTTACGAGGAAAATGCGCGACCATGCGAAATCAACCATGTGAAAGTATATTTCGCATGGATTCGCGTGGAAAACAAAAATGATTTACGAAATGAGCATTTGATTGAGCTTATACTTATACGATACGCGCGTTTGCGAACAATCGAGTGCGCTTTCCATTGAACTTCTTTGGCTGCAAATCTAGATAATTGTAATTGGCCGATATTATTGCTGTGCAGTTGCTATCCGCTCGAATTTCAACTCGTCGATCCAATTAGCGGGCGTATAAAATCAACAGCCGCAATAATAAGGGGATGAAAAAGCACCTTCTCTTCGCAGAGCTATATATATACACCCAAGCGAGGCGTGTGCGCGCGCGCGTGCGCACGAATATACTTGAGCGCGCGTATCGAGCAATTATTCGAGCCGCAGCGTCGTATAAGCTGCAGCAGTTATCGGCAGCACTAGATACGCGAGCCTCCTACGCATCCTCAGCCCCTCCACGTATATATATCGATCCCGTACTACTCGCGAAGGGTTGCGAGGCCGCGTCTCCTCGTACAGGGCCTCCTCACGTGCAATTAGGGGGACATTAGAGACGCGCGTCGCTTTGACATTTGCGAATATCAATCAGTTCGGCTTATACATAATTAAGCGCAGAAAAGCAATACTCCGCGAAATTCTCAGCCGAGCTCTCTGCGACTGCATTCACCTCGCGATCACGGCCTGGCTCTCATCCGCTGATGCTAATTACGCAATGCGCGTAAGTAAGCTGCTTTCGGCCGGCTATTTCTGCGTGCACGTATGCGATATAAGGGAGAAAGTTAATTGGTGTTAGAGCTGGAGTCACGTTGCGTTGAGAGAATCGAGGCCGCCGACGCCGCCGCGTGAGCCGCTATACCGAGGAGCGCAGCGTTTCAGCTGGCTGTGCTGCGGCGCTTATTCGATTGAGGTTTGCCCGGTAGTAATGAGACGCGCGTTGATTGATTTGAGGGGGGGAGAGGCGCGCTGAGAGAATAAACGCTTTCGCGTATGTGTGTGTGTGTGTGTATATATATAATACGTGATGCATAGTTGGAGTGTCGGCGCTGCTGCTGCTGTTGCTGCTACTGCTTTCATTTAAAGCTTATACGAGTTGCGTATTACCTTAATTGACTTGGAGATTCAGTAGAGCTTTTGCCGGAAGTATCTATATGTATAGGTAACGGTTGATTTTAATTATTTGCTGCTGCTGCTATGCTCTTGTTGCTATATAGAGCTTTCATCCTTTATGCAGCAAGCATTCGTCGTCCCTGCTACAGCGGCTTAACCTATTCTCGCGTCTTTTGTCCCTTCGTTCCTTTTTCCTTAATTGCCCCTGACGTTATCGTCTAGGCTGCTCTTCTTCCGACGAAATAAAAACGTAAAAAAGGATGAAATTACAGAGAAAACTGGAGAGGGAGAGAGAGGACGCGCGGTGAAGTTGACGAAAGAAAAAGTCGAAATGAATTTAATTCACTGAACGGAATTACCGAATCCAAAGGTCGGGAAATTTCTGAATAAAAGAAAAGGTGCGAACGGAGAGTCATCGTAGATCTAAGGGACGAAGAAATAATACGGGAAAATTTTAAGATTCGATTTAATGAAAAATAAATTAGAGCGATAAGTTTACGTACCTTTGGTTGGGACGCAAACAGCTCCCTTCAAGAAATATTTTTCAACTGTAAAAAAATAGAGAGAAAGGAAATAGTGAAAATCGATCAAATTCGTATTATATTTTGCCTATATATGTACGAATAATTTGTTCGAGGGACTACTCGAATTATTACATTACGGTAACGAGCTGAACCGCGTGTTGCGAAATTACCATCATTTGTCCTCGACTGCGAGAAGGAAATTGATCGAGGAATCGGGTGAACAATAAATTTCGAACCTTCGCTCTTTTCCTTTTGCTCACTTTTTACCCGGTGTACACGTGCAGCAGTGTCTACAGATATATAACCCTCCTGTGTCGAGACGTAATTTTTAATTTGGACCTTGACTCGGGGGCAAAAGTCATATTTTTTTCGCGGGGCCGAGATTGATCGTGTCGAAGGTATATGCGCAGTACAAGCGCGGTTAATTGGCTCATTTGGTCCGGGTAATGAGAGACGTTGCAATTTCAGTCTCGATGGAATACACCAGCTCTCTGCGCGCTATGCCTTTTACATCCTTTCGACGGCTTGAATTTTGCTAAACTTTCGGCCGATAAAACTTTACTTTGCGCTCGAAAATTTTCCAATAACTACGCGCTCGGGAAGCCAAACAAATTCCAGTATAACAATAACAGCGTGTATTGTGTGTGTGTGTACATACGGCGCGGCAGACGAAAAAAGGTCGATGGAACAAAAAAAGGAAAAAAAAAACAAATAATCCCAGAGTGAAACTCCCCGTCAACAATTAACTAGATTCGTTCGTAACTTCGCCGTCGTCGGTTCGTAACTCAATTACAAACAAGCCCGATTAGTGCTTCGCCAAGTTCAGGACTGCAATTGACGCCTGAAACATCTTAAAGCTCGTTCGCGCTCGACGAGAGAGAGAGAGAGAGAGAGAGAGAGAGAGAGAGAGAGAGAGAGAGCCGTTCGGCAGGTGTCAGCGGGACAAGAGGGAGAGAGAGAGAGGGATCCTTTGAGGTAAACTTGCGGGGATTGTCAAGTTCTAGGAATAATTTGCAACAGGAAGTTGCAGTAATCGTGGAGAGCGATAGCTCTGATGACATGCGTTATAAGCTGCAAAATTGTTAATAACACACGCAATGAAGGACCGGCAACGTTGATTAAAACGTTCTCGCATATGCACGATGAAAAAAAGAACTCACGGCCATAATTTCCCCTCACTGTTCTCGATAACAGCCTTTTTAGGTACTTTGAGCTCGCGCAAAATTCATTGCCGAATCGATATTCGTTTTTCCGCGTGAAAAAAAGAACTAGACCATCACTCTCGAGTTAAGGGGGAGGGCGGGAAAAAAAGTTTGGAAAACAATATGAAATTTCGAAATAGCGAGCGATTTTTCGCAGAAATTTACTGCGACTGCCGGTCGACTCTGGCTCACTTTTTTTTTATTAATGCTCGTACTGTACAGGGCTTCATCCGGATAAAAGTGGAGGGAGAGATAGAGAGAGAGGGAGAGAGAGCGAACGCGTCGACGCAAAACAAGCGTCTGTCCGTAGAAAAATACTATGATCGAAAAAGCGCAAGAGAGCTGGCCTCTTTTTTATTTATTAATCCGCAGAATAACAAGCTGATAAACTTCGCCGCATACAGAAAACCAGTGGATTTTGCTTATTGGCTCGGAAGGGACAGTTGTAATTATTTTGGATTTTTGCGCCGCGGCAAACTTTTTATTTACTGTTGAATGGTACGTGCGCCGAAGACGCTGCATAGGCTTAAGAATAGCTAATAAAGTTTTGCGAATTTTTATGACAGTAGTTATTTAGGTAAAGGCCCTGTAGCTAGTTTGGGGAAAACCCAGCAGCTGCACGGGCGAGATTTTATAATAGAGCTAAGCTGCGTGCGCCAGGGAGACACGACCTTATCATAAATGTTTATGAGCGAATGCAGAGTCCCACACCGACGGCGAGGCTCTCTAGACAAAAAGGGCCCCGTTCGGCATTGAGCCCTCATTCTTCGTGAGGACATCGTGTCGAGCAGTAGCTCCAAAAGTCCGTGACCGATGTCCCTGTATATTGTAGTATCACCTTTTTAAATGTTATATTTCTGTGTGTGTGTGTGTATTAATAAATAAGTCCTTTTGAATTATACACATACGAGTCAGTAACTTTTTCCCCTGCTCGCGCCCTCGTCCCAAACCTGACATTTGGCGACCGTGACAGGACGGGGGTTACAGTAGAGAGAAATACGTGTTTGTGCGAAAATGGAGGCTTTGAAGAAGAAAAAAGGTGCGCTTCGTACGGGAGTGACTAAAGCAGTGAACGCCTTCAACACACAACTAAATACTGATGACAGTGCGATCGCAGAATTAACAGTGAGTTTTGGTGTACTACAAGCAAAATATGCTCTATTAGAGAAAATCGCAGAAGAACTCATCGACGCCATGATGAACAGTAACGCTCCAGAGGCAGCAATCGTAAAAGAGTCCGACGATGATGAAGAATACCACCGGAAATATCTCATGGCAAAGTATAAATTCGATAGCCTCATCGCGTTGAGAAATCAAGCAGTGGATCGGAATGCTGCGCCTAGCAGAGCGAGCAGTGTACCGGCTAATGAAACGCGAAAGACGTATAACTTGCCAACGATAGACTTTTTTAAATTCAGTGGTAATGTGAGAGACTGGTTAGAATTTTGGAGTCGTTTTAAGAAGATCGATGAAGATCCGGCGATTTCTAACGAAGACAAATTTCAATACTTGATCCAAGCGATGGTGCCGGATTCTCGAGCAGAAGTCTTAGTGAAGAGTTATCCGCCTACAGGAGGTAACTACAGTAAAGCGATCGAAGCCTTGAAAAAACGTTTTGGACGAAGCGGCCTACAAATCGAAGTGTATGTGCGCGAGTTATTGCAGTTAGTCTTGCAGAACGCAACGTCCTCTAAGGCTATACCATTGGCTTTATTGTATGATAAGATCGAGTCACACTTAAGAGCGCTCGAAACTCTCGGTATGACGTCGGACAAATATGCCGCTCTATTGTTTCCGTTAGTTGAATCATCGCTACCAGAGGAACTCCTACGTACCTGGCAGCGCCTAAACATCGTCGACGAAGATAACGCAAGGGCAAGTACATCGACGGATGCAGAGACGGACGAGTTCAAAACGCGCCTGAAAAAACTTATCAGGTTCCTCGAGCGTGAAGTAGAAGGCGAAGTCAAGATCACTATGGCGAAGAATGGCTTCGGGATTAAAGAGCATAATGACACAGATCGAGCCAAAACATCGAAGACACCTAGTGCGAAGAAAGACGTTCCGACCGCGAGCAGTTTGTTGTCAAAAAATGAAGAAATTACGTGTGTTTTTTGCACTAAGGAACATGAAAGCGCGAAGTGTACAAAAGCTAAGGATATGCTTTACGCGGAGAAGAAAGAGTTGGCTACGAAACGTAGAGCCTGCTTTAAGTGTCTTAGAGTTGGTCACATTAGTGCTAAATGTCGCGTAAATGTAAAGTGCGGGAAGTGCTCACGACGCCACGTCGAAATCATGTGTTTCAAAGACGAAAAAGAAAAAAACAGTGATTCGGCCGAGAAAACGGTTACCACAGTGTGTGTACAACCCGCGCTCGACTTGGCCACTTCGTCGCGTACACCTACCACTTTTATGCAAACATTGAAGATCAAGCTTCGCGGAGATTCGTCGGAGATAACGGTACGCGCATTGATTGATAGCGGCTCGCAAAATTCATATGTTTTGCGAGACGTTGTGGACCGTCTGGGATATCAGCCAGTCGGTTATCAAGACATGGTGCATTTATTATTTGGTGGCAACAAGTCTCGCGTTACGTCGCACGGAAAATACTTGATACAGGCAGGTGATATAAGCGGATCGTTTTGGTGCGATCTTCAAGTGCTGGATCAAGCTACCATTTGTACAAATGTGCCATCTGTGTCTCCCGGAACGTGGATCGAAGAGCTCGCGAGTGAACGAATAAAGCTGTCCGATGTTAGCAGCAACGAAAAAGCGGTGTCAGTGCTTATTGGAGCAGATATAGCCGGTCAGCTGCTTACCGGGAAGATACACAATTTAAAAAGCGGCTTAACAGCAGTTGAAACACGTCTAGGATGGACGCTTATGGGCAAGGTCCCGGTCATAAATGAAGAGGACACTAGTTTAGCAGTGTCGGCCATCACAATGTTTGTGCGCGAGGCTGAAATCGCCGATTTATGGTCGCTCGACAGCATCGGGATTAGAGATCCCATCGAGAGCCGCCTCAAAGAAGAGCATCAGCAAGTAGTAATGAAGGCGCTTATAGACAACGTGGCCGTAAATGCAGAAGGACGGTACGAGGTTAAATTGCCGTGGCTTGAAAACCATCCAGCCCTCTGCGATAATAAAGAAATGGCAATAAAGCGATTACAGCTTGCAAAGGACAAATTGAGGGCGGAGCAGCTATATGAAGACTACGATGCAGTATTTGAAGGATGGCTAGCCGAGGGTGTAATAGAACGCGTGCCGCTTGAAGAAGAGAAGCATTGGGGGCGATACCTGCCTCATCGTCCCGTGCTGAAACAAGACAGCACGACGGCTATTCGTCCGGTGTTCGACGCATCAGCCAAGACAAAAGGATCCCCATCGATCAACGAGTGCGTCGAGAAAGGCCCGAATCTCATCGAGCTCGTCACAACGTGCCTACAACACTTTCGCGAAGGTAATATTGGTGTAGTTGCGGACATTAAGAAAGCGTTCTTACAAATAAGTGTGCATGAGAGCGAAAGAGATTTCTTGCGTTTTTTATGGTTTGATAAGGACGGGCGCATTATTATTTTTCGACACTGCCGAGTTGTATTTGGAGTTTCATGCAGCCCTTTTGTTTTAAGCGCAGTTCTAAATCTACACATAGAAAACGCAATAGAATCATGTGAAAATGTGCAGAGCGATAAAACGTTACGAGAAAACCTTATGCGGCTTAGAAAAAGTTTCTATGTAGATAATTGTATAACGAGCGTAAATGATATAGAGCAATTAGATACTTTTATACGTGACGCGAAAGCAGTAATGTCAACAGCGAGTTTTGATTTGCGAGGGTGGGAGCACACTCACGACGGTTCTGACAAAACTTTGAGTAATGTTTTGGGGATTACATGGGATAAACAAAATGATACGCTGTCGCTAAAAGTATCTTTCGAGGAGCCAATTGAGCAAGAGAAAATTACGAAAAAACGAATTCTATCTGTGACGCACCGTATATTCGATCCTTTAGGTTTCGCAGCTCCGGTATCGGTAATTCCAAGAACATTATTGCAAGAAATATGTAAGGCTCGGAAATTATCGTGGGACGATGAAGTCGACGACGACATAAAAGTCAAATTCGTAAAATGGGCCAAAGAGTTGAAAGACTTGCATGACATCAAAATACCGCGAAAATTATTTGGCGATATCGATAATAGCGCGAATGTTACTTTACACACATTTTGCGATGCTAGTAAAGTTGCGTACGCGGCAGTGATCTTTTTAAGAGTAGAAACGGCGGAGAATGTAGAGCTAAGATTTGTGCAAGCCAAAACACGCGTCGCGCCAATAAAGCCGATGAATTCTGATGCGCGCGCGAGCATTCCACGCTTAGAACTTTTAGCAGCAACGATAGGGACTAGGCTAACAGCCTCCGTTTTGGAAACATACAAGCATCGGGAGATTAAAACCTACTATTGGAGCGACTCATCTACCGTACTCACGTGGATACGTAAAGAAAATAATTGGAGTACGTTCGTATGGAATCGCGTGAAAGAAATCGGAAATTTATCATTGCCTGAACAGTGGCGACACGTCCCTGGTCATAAAAATCCTGCGGATTTACCTTCGCGAGGATGTACCGTCAAGCAATTGATAAATTCCCGATGGTGGGAGGGACCCGACTGGTTGAAATTGAAATCGGAAAACTGGCCAGCAGATATTATCGTTGGTGAAGATGAAGAAGCTAATAAAGAGCTTAAAAAGAGCGCGAAAATTCACAATGTTTGCAACTTAATTGCTTGTGAAAAAGAGCCGTGGCTTTCAAACTTTTCAAATTACGGGAAAACTAAAAGAGTACTAGCATGGGTTAATAGATTCTGCAACAACGCGAAAATTCCTGTTAAAAATCAAGGAAAAAATCAAAAACTAAGTGCTACAGCTCCGTTAAAACGTCTGAAAGGAGAACTATTATATTCTGAAATCCGAAAAGCAGAGACATTATTGTTAAAAACTGCACAAAGCGAATTTGACGGTACGAGCGATAACAGAATTAAACATTTACAACCGTTTAAAGATAGCAATGGGATAATTCGTTTAAAGTCAAAGATTACCGAAAGAAACGATACGTATGATTTCCTTTGTCCAGTTATATTACCTTGCAATAATGATCTAGTAACTTCAATAATTAGAGACAAACATATTGATATGAAGCATGCCGGATCACAAATTTTGCTGAATGCCTTGAGAGAGAACTTTTGGATAATCAAAGGTAGGAAAACAGTAAGAGCGGTCATAAATAAGTGCACCGATTGTCGTCGGCATGACGCCGCACCCCTCGATACCCAGCCAGCACCATTACCGTTGAATCGGGTGCGAGATGCGGCAGTCTTCGAGGTAGTCGGTGTCGATTTTGCTGGGCCTCTCTATCTCAAGGGCGGTCAGAAAGCGTGGGTGTGCATCTTTACCTGCGCAGTGTTTCGAGCAGTAAATTTAGAGCTTGTCACGTCATTATCAACTGCGACTTTTATAATGGCGCTCCAACGTCATATCGCACGCTACGGACGACCGAGCGTTGTTTATAGCGATAATGGCACCAATTTTGTTGGTCTTAACAACTTGTTAAAGAAACTGAATTTTGAAAAAATAGCTAGTATAGTTGCAATGCATCGAATTGAATGGAAGTTCAACCCTCCGACTGCGGCATGGTGGGGCGGGTTCTGGGAGCGGCTTATAGGTGTATTGAAGAGACTATTGCGCAGAACATTAAAGAAATCTTGTCTTTGTTACGAAGAGATGTCAACGGTATTAACTGATTGCCAAGCCGTCATCAATGCGAGACCATTGACTTTCATGTCAGATCACGCGCAAGAGATGGTACCGTTGACGCCTTCGATGTTTATACAAGATGTTAAGGAAATTGGTGTGCTTGATTTAGATCATATAGAAATAAGTAATCTCGAGAAACGATATGCGTATCGGCAGAAAATAAAACGCGCCTTGCGATCTCGTTTCCGAACCGAATATCTCGGGTCATTAATGTTCCACAAGAAGCGAGTTGATAAGAATAGTGACATAAATGTTAATGATATTGTACTTGTACACAACGAGAACGCTAAACGCGTCGACTGGCCTCTTGCGAGAGTAACCGAATTAATTGTCGGAAAGGATGGTTGCGTCCGAACTGTACGTTTACGCACGACCAACGGCGAAATATTGAGACCGATTCAGCGCTTAATTCCGTTAGAGTGTCAAACTGGCTCTCCGCAAGAGAATGATCTTATTTTGAACAATTGTAAAACAACTGAATTAAAAGCGAATTGTAACAAACAATGCAAGACCGGCGAGGAACTGCATGTAGTGACTCGCAGTGGTAGAAAGGTCACGCAGCCTGATCGCTTAAATTATCATTAAGTTTAACATGTAAGTTATTTTCATTATGTATCGTTTAAAGAAAAAAAATTGATTAATGTATTGTAATGTAGAGAAAGTATATTATAATAGTTAAATTGTGAGTGGATCGAGATGTTCTACACCATCTCGATGGTGGGAGAATGTTGAATGGTACGTGCGCCGAAGACGCTGCATAGGCTTAAGAATAGCTAATAAAGTTTTGCGAATTTTTATGACAGTAGTTATTTAGGTAAAGGCCCTGTAGCTAGTTTGGGGAAAACCCAGCAGCTGCACGGGCGAGATTTTATAATAGAGCTAAGCTGCGTGCGCCAGGGAGACACGACCTTATCATAAATGTTTATGAGCGAATGCAGAGTCCCACACCGACGGCGAGGCTCTCTAGACAAAAAGGGCCCCGTTCGGCATTGAGCCCTCATTCTTCGTGAGGACATCGTGTCGAGCAGTAGCTCCAAAAGTCCGTGACCGATGTCCCTGTATATTGTAGTATCACCTTTTTAAATGTTATATTTCTGTGTGTGTGTGTGTGTATTAATAAATAAGTCCTTTTGAATTATACACATACGAGTCAGTAACTTTTTCCCCTGCTCGCGCCCTCGTCCCAAACCTGACATTTACTCTTGTATCGCGCTGCTCAAACAATATCCAGAGACTCCCCCCCCCCTCTCCCCCATCGCTCGGACAAACAGAACGAGAGCGTATATATACACATGAGCCTGGAGTTCGTCGACCCAGCTGCCAGTGGAACCGCTAAAGCCCGATGCGAAAGCTCAACTATATATTCCACGTGCGTTTCATTGGTTTCTCATTATACACGCGCCGAATGAAATTAGAACTTGCCATCGGTAGAGGCTCGACAGCGGTTCGACTGTGCAATTCCTAGTTTTCATCGGTTCGCGCACTTTGCCCGTTATGTACCACACGCGCCTCTTGTGCAACCTGTAATTCCCACTGTAAGCCCCAGCTTTGTACGCGCGTATACTTGTTATATGTATACCATTTGGCGAATTCTCTCGCGGAGCTGAAGCCCCAAATGAAATTTCCAAATAGCTCGCGCGCATTAATAATATAGCCGTCGTATATCTATGTATACGTATTCAAGCGTGCAAAGGAACCGCGCGCTCGGAAGAAAAAAATCTTCGGTCACGTGAATTTCCCGCGAGATCTCCTCGTTCGGTTTCCAGGTGTCAAATTTCAAAAAATAAATGCACTTTTCTTTGGTCTAGAATCCGCAAAAAAAATTTTTTAAGCTAGAGCTTTCAGACCAATGGGACTTTCTTCTGTAAGCCAAAAGGTGATGAAAAATGCTGAGGAACATGCGAAATATAGAATATGAAAATTTAACATGGGGAGGCATATGGAGGAAAGAGAAAAAATTGGCTATTCGGATTTTTATTATTTTTTGTCTTTTAAATGGGCATAACTTTTGATCAGAGCATCGAAACTTAGCATATTTTTTTTAAATTAAAGCTCTTTTGTAATAATTTATTATAGTGTTATTCGAAATTTTATTGGTGCCTCGGGAACATTCGTATTTGTCATTACTCCAGTGTTTTTACGCATTAATTTTCTGTAAAAAAAGCGTAAAATGGCTCAAAAATATGGTTACTAGTAATTTTTCCCATGTTCCTCTGCACTTTTGACTATCTTTCGGCTTACAGAAAAAAATTTTTCGATTACTAGACCAAAGAAAAGTGCATTTTTTATTGAAATTTGACATATTATACGCACGCTCGGTATATACGTGCATGTCCACCAATTTTCGGGAACAACTCTCCCCAAAAATTGCATAATTTTTTTTTTTGAAGGCACACCTTTACCAGGCCTATTTTTTCTCATTCCTGAGGTCATTCTGAAAGAGAAAAAACTCTCGTGCATGACCGATCGTAGGGTATATTTTTTCCGGAGCAAAAACGACTCGAAAAAATGAGAAATAATCAACAAAAAATGAATTCATAGATTTTTTTCTCGAAAACTATCGGACTTTTATAAAAATTTCATTACAACAAAAATATCTTAAAATTCATCATAGAATGCTCTGAATTTTTTTCAGATTGATCCAATACAATTTTTGATTTTTCAAAAATCCAAAAAAATCGAAAAATGTTTTGGACAAATATGAAAAAATTCTAGAGCATTCTTTAATCAATTATTAAGAAATTTTTATAAAAGTCCATAGTTTACAAAAAAAAATTAATCTATGAATTCTTATTTTTTAATTATTTCTTGTTTTTTGAGTCGATTTTGCTTCGGAAAAAAGTATACCCTTCGATTGGACGTGCACGCCAATTTTTTCTCATTTACAATGACCTAAGGAACGAGACAAAGTAGGTCTAGTAGGCGTGCCACAAAAAAAAAAAAAAAA
The DNA here is from genome assembly GCA_018906965.1 of Philotrypesis tridentata. Classification (NCBI taxonomy): domain Eukaryota; kingdom Metazoa; phylum Arthropoda; class Insecta; order Hymenoptera; family Pteromalidae; genus Philotrypesis; species Philotrypesis tridentata. The sequence goes on from JACCIB010000001.1 coordinate 13,647,837, forward strand.
TTTGCAATTTTTGGGGAGGGTTGTTTCCAAAAATTGATGGATATGCACATATGTATATGCATAAGTCGGAGGTATAGGCGTCCGTCACAATTAAAAGTTCTCTCTATTTCTCTCTCTCTCTCCTCTCTTTTTGCCCGCTGCCGTCGTCTCTCTTCATTTCCAGTCGGTGGACTTTTCTTTTTGTTCGCGTCGCATCCGACATGAAAAGCGTCACCTGCACATCGGCGGCTCCTCGATTTATGGCGTATTTACCATAAATTACTCGACTCTCTCTCTCTCTCTGCAGTGGCGCGCACATTGCCGTTCCGAGAGAAACAGAGAGAGAGAGAAAGAGAGAGACGGACACCGTCACCGCGTTTTTTTATGGATCGTAAATGTTCGAACAACACCATAAGCACCGTCCCTTCTCCCCCGGCTGCCCCCTCCACTATCGCTCGCGCGCGCTGTTTCCGGCATTCGCACATGCGAACTACTACGCGTATATATATAAAGGAGGCGCGGAGCTGCGCTTGTAAAACTGCGCGATACGCGGCGCGGCACGTGCGCGCGCGGACATATGGGAAAAATTTTTCTTGCGCTCTACGTCTGTCTATATAACCGTAGGTGTATCTAGGTACGTATGCGTGTACGCGCGCGTCTGTCGTTGCACGCAAGAATGTCTCGCGCACATGTCTTCGAGTTCGTTTGTATATACGTTTCGACTCGCGCGCCCGCTTTTTTATGTGCGCGTATATAGCGCCGAGTTTATTCACCTACGGTATGCAATATGCATACTCGCGATACAAATACGCCTCGCGTCGTGAAAGCCTGCGGCGCGCGGACGGCGCGGGGGCATCGAGCTTATACGCATATTGGTTCGATGCCGCCGCCGCCGCCGCCGCCGCCGCCGCTGGAATCGCACTTATAAATATGTATAGTCGCGCGCGCGCTAAATCGCGAGGGCCACGGCTGTTCCTAATGGAGGATTATTGCGGTGCACGATCTCTCTCTCTCACTGAGCGACAGCGCGCCGGCTCACGCTGTACGCAATAAGCCCACCAACGCCGCGTTTATTAAGGAAAACGTTTTATATATATGCATGCATGCATGCGCGCGCGCGCGTGTGTATATATATAAACATTATATACACACACACACACACACACACACACACACACACATATACATACACACCCATACTATATATAGGTGTATACGCGAACGCGTATATTCTATATTGGCGAAGGGAGAGGGGGGGAGAGGGTTTTGGCGAGCCAGCTGCAGGAGGGCGCTACTGTTTGCTCTCGCGAAATATTAACTGGACACGTTTACGATCGGAGTCGGTCGCACATACGTACATATATATATACACATGTATATTTACGTATACGTATATTGCCCGTCACGTTTGAATTTCGAGACTTTGTGCACGTGCACATCTCATCGAGTATTCCGAGAGTGCATCTTTTCTTCCGCGGGAGAGCTCTTCTCGCTGTATACACTCGCTGCAAGTGTATAAGAGGCAAGAGCCGAAAAATGTGGAAAAATTTTTCGAAAAGATTGAGCCTGAATTTTTCAGGTTACAGCGCGCGCGACACAGGCGAGACAGCAGAGCGAGAGAGAGAGAGAGAGAGAGAGAGAGATCCTATCTCATCCCTTGAAAGTACACGAGAGATATTTTCATTGTTCCCTTATGACGAACGGACGGCGTGTGTTTGCAGAGACTACCGCGATGGCGGCGGGAGCACAGGGCGCGCGCGCGCGCCTGCCGTAGAAGGGTGCTGATTCTCTTTGGTTTATACAGGCTCTGCTCTTTCTCTCTCTCTCTCTCTCTCTCCTCGCTCTTCTTTTGCGCCGGCGGAGCCGTTGGACGCCTGATCTATATTTCATTCCTCGTCGCTTTTCGCGGCGACTGCTGCTGCGCCTCTTAAAATCGAGCCTGTGTTTGAGGATCGTAACTTCGTTACGGGGGGGTATGGACGTCGTCGTCGGGCGCGTCCTGTGTCTATACAGTTCGTTTTCGAAGTATTTGCTCTTATCTGGATCTTCGACGGGTTTGTATGTGTGTGTGTGTGTGTGTGAGGGAAAGAGAGGGGAAATTATAGTCATTCGCGTAGGCGAACGTCAGTTTGATAAACGAATGCTTTTTTCTCTCCTGTAGCTGCTGCAGCACACCGACACGCCGTGTGCTGCGCGGCGGGCATGGCCTAGCTCTCCTATTCTTTCTCGTTCCTCGTTTTCGCCTGTTCAATCATTCATCATTTCGTCATCCCCACCTCTGCGGGGCTTCGCTTCGAACTGCGCGCTGGAATTCTTATCGCTCGCTGTCCATCGTCCACTTTTTCAAATTTTCGCGCTTTATCTTTTCCGCTCTCCCGCCGCCGCCGCCACCGCCGCTTTTGAGAGCGTGACGCCGACTCTTTTTATCTGAGGGGGTTAGGTATATTACCGGCGGGCGCGCGCTCGTGTTCGCTTGGCATTTTTCACATCTATTCGTCTCTTTCAGATCCGAACGGCGCAAGCGGAAGAGAGCGCATTTTTATGGAGAATTTTTCCAATGGCCGTCTATACTCGCCAGACAGTCGGGCGGGAGATAATTCGTGGATTTCGTTCAGGTAAATTAGTTAATGCATAAATTTGCATCCGGCCCGAGCGGCTTTTGCAAACGAGCGTGTCATCAGGGAAAGCTCGAGGATCGTTCCTTAACAGCTGGGGAGAGAGGCCTGCGAGAGAATGAAATTATAATTAATCGCGCTTTAAATACTCGCGCGTGGCTCTCTCTCTCCCTCTCTCTCTCTCTCTCTCTCTCTCGCTCTCTGTCTCTGAAAAGCTTCTGCTTGGAAAGTCCCTTAGTCCTCTCTCGCGCATAATGAGCGTCGACTGCTCGGGCGGAAAAAAAGTCGCATTTAATTATTTCGGGAGCGCGCACGCGATATTAGGGAAAACGTTTTCCCTGCGCTCTCTCGGCTTATAATACCTGCGGATATTTCTCGAAAAATGCGCGGCAAAAGCCAGCGTAATTCGAAAGCGTCAGCGCTTGCAAAACATACCGGGCGTGTGTGCGTGCAGTATGTATTCCGGAGAAAGCGCAGTAATAAAATATTTATCCCACACCGACGAGGAAAGTACCGGCTCTCTCGGTATGGCCGCTACATCGTTTTCCGCTGCGAGTGCGCTTGAAGGAAAAATTCCAGCTGAATTTTCATTCGTTTTTTTTTTTTTGCTTTTCTTTTCGCCCGGTAATTCGCGCAGGATTTAATTTTTCAGCTTGTGTTTTTGTGCGCGCACTCCCTGCATACCAAATGTTTCATTTAGCCCTTTGAGACGATGCGTTTTGCCAATACTTATTACGATATTCCACACACGGCCAAGTCAAAACTTACACCATTTTCTATGGCGAGAAAAGCTTCATTACTCTAAATAGAAAATTTTTTAATCAGCACTCCTAAGAATGAAATTAACAAATAAAGCTCGGATGTATTTTCTATTTGGTGAAACATTAAATTCGAGATTAAAATGGAAATAATATGCGTAATATTTCGAAAGTATAATCAATATACAACCAATTACTACAAATCGAAACCTCTCTTTTTTGTGTTTCAGGTGAGTGTGCAATGCGTATTGAGAAAGTCGTGGAGAGGCAGAAAGGACGTGAGTAAAATTTTCGAAAATAAAACGTGGGGCCATTGACATTGAGTATTCAAAGCTGCTTAACGGAAAGCATCCGACGCCGCGAGAAAAGCTTCGCATCGATCAATCCCCGATTCTTCCGGCTGCTCGCTCTCGGAATTTATTTCCCGATAGCCTCGTTATGTACGCTTGCGAGCGACCTTAGCCCCTTCTAAACCTATTTCCTCTCTGGCACCCCTTTTCCGAGTTGTCCGCGCGATTGAAATGAGAGAAGGGCTGCGCGCGCGCGAGGAAATATTCCCTTTCTCTCTCGCTCTCTCGAGCGATCGAAGGAAGTGTCACGGGAGCGAGGTGACGGATGATGGAAATGTTTTTCCCTTCGTACGTAGGGGCGAGGGGGAGGGAAGAGGGACTGAAGGCTCCATCTTGACCTCGGGAGTCGAAGCTATCGCCACATCTTATCGGGAGTGCGATCGCTGACGAGGCTAATATTTTGAATACGCGCTAATGGGCTTGAGTGAATATACTGCTTTAATGTGTTTTTTTTTCAAATTGTTTGCTTTTCTTTGCGGGAGCCGGTAAAAGTTTTGCTTATGAAATTACAAGTGATACATCGGAGATCGAGTATTGTGTGATTAATTTGTTTGACTTCTTGATCTTGCTTAGTGAAAGTCAATAATTGAGAGTCATGAATTAGAGTGTCAGAATAAACAAGCTATTTATTATTTTTCTTAAAATATTATACGAAAAATTATATTTTATAATCCACTCGCTGTGCAGACTATTACTATATTTCATTTTTGATGCTTATACTTTATTGGAATTAATTTTGCAGTTTGCAATAAAACTATTGAGAAATCAATTCGAAAACAATTTTAAAAGCATACGAAGCTAAATATAATTGTTTTTGTAAAATTTTCATGATTCTAATGAAAATATTGAATATATCGTCTCTCAGGCAATAATGATGCTCAATTAAGCCCTACAAAATATCCGATCATCGTTTCTAAAATCGACGATCGAATACGAAATCGCGTGCCCGTAGTAATCGATCAAAATCGTCTCAATGCAGTACCGAGTATCAAAATCAAATCGTCCCGCACTTTTCATCTACATTGCTCGTACCCTTTTCTCCCTCTTTTTCCCTCGTTCCTCGCGTTTGCAGGGCGAGTTTGCTCTGATGCAGAAGCGCATATCGACGCAACAGCAGTAACAGCAGCAGCAGCAGCAGCCGCTAACTTTGGACGCGAATTCTCTGGTGGCAGGGATTTGTAGCCCGACTTCGAGGTTGGAACGCGAGCGCCGACGAGTAGATGCAGTTGTTTTCTAAGTTTCTCTGCCGCGAACGTGGGCACGAGGCCTGCGTTGTTACGAAATTATTCAGGCGCGCGAGCTTAATCGGAATCCGAATAATCCCGACTCGTTTGTTTAACACGTGCGTCGAACGCGCTTTGTTTTAGAATCACAAAAGTCGGGCCATTAATGGAATTGAGAGTTGCAAGTTGAGTGACGCACTCGCGGTTAAGTCGTGAATTTCGCATGTTATATACATCGTGCGAGTGTGTGTCTCTCTCTGTGTGTGTGTGTATGTCGCACTCCTCGGGCACACGTCCGTGCGCATTTGCTCGCTTCCCCGCGATTGTTCTCCACTGCGGAGTTAGCGTGAGAAAAGATCAGTTTTTTCTTTTTTTTTCCAAAGCAATCTTTAAGCCGTCAGTCAAGATTACCGCGAGTGGTAATGTATACACGCGCTCATTACCGCGCTGTTTACTCTCGTAAATTATAATTAAGTCAAGCAAAAGCTCCGAAAATTTTCCAAAGCATTTTCTCTCTCTCTCTCTCTCTATCTCTCTCTCGCCGCACGCGCGCGCACGCCTATCGCAAAGCCATGTTTTACGCGAAGAAGGCTGCATTACGAATTCAGCGCTGCGAAAGAGCAGAAATTGCATCGGACGCACGCGCGTCGAATTAGAAGAGAGAATGAGAAAGAGCGTACGCCGTTAATCCTTCGCGGGAGGATTTTATTAATTTTTTGCCCGAGCACGTGCTTTGTCTCGAGTGCGCCGTCTGAATGGACTGTTTAAGGATGTTCTCTTGCAAATGACAATTCCTTGAATATTAATAAAATTTGGCTTAGAGTTAGATTTTAGTATACTTGATACATGGTTGAAATTTCAGCCCCGTTTATCGTGCTAATTTTTGAGTATTAAGACCGTAAAATATGACTTTTTAACCCAGGCTACATAGGCTGCGACTGCACTTGAGGTACAATATTTTGAGCTCTGATTTAGAAATCCAACCACTCTTGTGGAAATTAAGTATGTAAATACAGTAGACTGTAACGATTAAGGTGAACTATTTTTTATCAGGGCAATCCATATTATTTTTCAAGATAATGAGACCTAAAGTTCGCAGCAATAGTCAATTTTGATGCGCGCGTAGCAGAGAGTGAGGGGAAAGCATTAGTACTACTAAGGAGTGGAGGAAGTTTTCCTGACGGGGGAGTATACTATACAGAGGGAGAGCGAGAGAGAGACGCACCCCCACTACTCGTAGGCCCAGAGAGGAGAAGTACGGAAAACTGTGCAGAAGCCTAAATTTTGTCTCTGCGCATTTCGGGTGCTCAACTTAGCCCTCTCGGAAAGAGAGAAACTAAGCGTAGGAAGGAGGAGACTTTTAGCGCCGCTAGTTGGGCTCCACTGAACAAGAGAACATCCTTAAAGCAGCTATCCCGATTTTTTTCTTCTTTTTTTTCCCGGAGCCGAACAAGACATGGTTCGTGTTGTTCGTTCGTCCACTGGAATCGGAAAATTAACGAGTTGAGCTTGCGCGCGCGCGGATGATTTTAAAAATCGCAGTAGTACCAGGCGTGTTTGGTTAGGCGCGAGGCGTCCCACACTTTTTTCAACTGCGACGCAGTAAAATCTCTGTTGCGCCGTTTCACGAGCTTTACGGTGCGCGGAGGCAGTTTTATTTGTCCCCACGCTATATAGCACGGAGACCGATGCTTAATTAATAACGCGTTATCGTATTTAGAGCTTTGTCGTTTCGTACGCGCGGGCAGCGGCGGTACTGCAGCTCTCTCGGAACGAAAAATCCCCGAGATCCTAGCGCTCGAAACATTGAAGCGGTATAATTCGATCGAGGACTCGTGTCGTGCCGCTCATTTCGTGTCAGCGATTAAAGCGAAAAACGTAGTTCTTCGTTTCGTTCCAGCAGACGGTTTTATCACTGACCTTGCAAACTACGCTACGTATATATATACGTATTGCCAAGTCAGCTGAACTTTATCGAATCGCCGGCGCATTGGCTAACTTCTGAGTAAGAAATTTTTGACCGCGCTCTCTCTCTCTCTTTCTCTCTCGCTGTTACCCGCGCGGAATCAGACAATGGCCCGGCTGTTCGGATTGCCGATATGCTTATAACGATACGATGCGCCGCGCAAAGGCAGCCTAGCGCGACTAATCACACACTTTCGGTCGAAGCGTGCAATCGAGCAGACGAATTTGGAGAGCGGTATATACGAGCTGCGAGGAGACGCGCAGAGAACGCAGCCTCGAAATTACGCCGGCGACCATTACGTTGTATGCGTATCGCGCGTCTCTTGTTGCCAGCAGATACCACTCGCACAACAAACCGCACGCGCATTGTTCAATCGATATCATAATCCGGGGGAGAGAAAAAAAATTGCATAAAATTCTGTAAAACACGCGTACGTGCAGCCCGCTGCGAACTTTTCGCGCCGCTGCGCGTACAATACGAGCGAGCGAGCCTCCGAAAATTCTTACCGACAACTCGCGCGTGTCGTTCCTTTGTGTGCGTGCACGTGGAGGGGACGAAGCTCGCGCGTCTATAACGCGCCATAGACTATCGTACACCTCTTTCTCTTTGCATAATACCTCGTCGCTGCGCGTAGTGTGCGCTCCGTACTCGAGCATTACCTCATTTCCATCATAATATGCCGGGGCGAGAGCCGGGGAAAAAGAGCTCTCGCGGCCAGTGGAGCGCGTTTTCGCATGGTAGACGCGTATATACACGTCTAGCCATACGTTGTACATACACGCCATGTGTATGGACATGACAGGAGCCACTGCTGTCGGATGTACGTGTACGCTTTGCTGGCGCGCTGCTGCTGCTGCTGCTGCTGCTGCGCTACACCGAAGTGAGAAGGTCGGCGATGTTGCAGGCGTGTAGCTTCGGGTTTTGGCGCTGGCGCAGCTGATGTTCAGGCCGCGCGCGCACCGCGTGTGTCTTTTCCTTCGCGCGGACGTGCGAGAGTGCAGCAGCTCTCTATATACCTATATGTATACTTACCAGCGAAAACTATAGCGTTGTATTCTGCTTTTCTGTCTTTTCTTTGTACTTTACGATGGCAGACTTGTCTGGGTTTTCGATCCCGGCGATCTCTCTCGTGCTCTTTGGCTGTTGTTGCTGCTGCCGCCACTGCAGTTCTTTTGTTTGTTTTGTAGGATACTATGTATGGTTCATCGATACACGATAAAGTATCGCTCCTGTAAATATTGAGAACGCGTGTATAATAATTGATAACAAATTTTTACTTTTTATCAACGCAATTTTCTACTGTTATCGATGTTTCTTTCACAGAATCGCTTGAGGAAAATCAATCGTAAACCATCTTCATAATTAATTGTTTAGCTGGATCGTAAAGAAACTGTCGTATCAACGAGCACCTTCATACCTTTATATAGCTAACCGAATGAAAAGTTTTGAAGTATGTACATCGATAGTAGATCTTTGAAAAACTTGAACGAGTTCTCTTGAGGCTTGAGATATGGCACTTGAAAAAGCGGCACAAATGTCAATGACGGTACAATCAAACGTTTGTACAATGAGCCTTATTGTAAACGGCTGCGCGCGGAGTAGTTTTCTCTACAATATCATAATTCGTACGTGCTGCAAACGTTTACCACTGGCTCTTCCAAATTCACTGAAATTACAGGGTAGAAAGCTCGTCCGCAGTTAATAACGGAGCTTACGTCCTCCGTAGCGCACATTTATCAGAGGAAACGCAGTTGAGGTCTTGAACCGAGCGAAAAGAGTCCCTCTGTATTGCAGTTGACAAAGGAGGAGACGCGCGCGTATGCCGTGCTCGCCTCCTTCGATCGTCGTCCCGCAAGTCCCGACGTATATATAGGCTGTAGTGGGTATAGCAATCGCTCGGAACCTGTCGTCTTTCTCTATAGCTCGACATTATTGCGTCGAGCGAAGCCTGCATTTTTCAGGACGACATTAGAGACTCGCTCTCTCTCTCTCTCTTTCTCTCTGTCCCTCTCACACACATATATACACCCCCACTGGAAAGAGAGCGAGTCTTTTACTTTTGCGCCGCCGCGAACTTCCGGTCGTCCTCGGGTGTTTGTCCTATCGGCTGATCCCCCGGCGACGGCTTTGTTTCTGATGTCACCCCTCGCCTTTCGTGCTCGGCAGTCCTTCCTTTTCTCTCTCTCCCTCTCTCCCGCGTCGTGGTCTTTAGCGACACGCGCGTCGAGAGCGAGTGAGAGAAGTGCGGCGCGAATTTAAGTTACGCGCTGTCATTAGGGAGGGCCGTCAATTGAAGTCAATTTTGCGGTCGCCGGTATTACAGAGCTCTCGTGCAGCCTGGCACGGTGAGGGGACGACTTTCGTTTTTACTTTCGATGGTGCAAGCACATGCCTCGCGCCGTATACGCGTACATACACGTATATCGTGTAGAATATACGCGTTTTCTCTGTCTCTCTCGAAAAGAATTGCGCAACCTTTCGATAGACGCGGTGCGCTGCGCGCCATCAATCCTAGAGAAAGGTAGAGAGAGAGGGAGAATGCGCAAGCGTCGACGGGCATTACCGAGAACGTGAATCAGAGGAACTGATCGAGAGAGCGTCAAATTAAATTTCAGTCATAGGCGGACAATCGCATGGCAACGGTGCACGGGTGGGAGCAGGCGGTGCCGGCGCGCAGGCATAATTGCCAAGGATCATTGTTGAAAGTCTCGATATCGCGTTTCCAGGCGCGTCAACCGCGCGATCGATAGCTCCCGCGCACAGTTGTAGCGCCGTTATTTTGATCACAATGAAGCCAGCTGTCGCTCGTCAAACTTCTCTCTCCGCACGTGTACGCACACATGTATCCGTGTGTACAGGAGAAGTTCCGAGTTATTGGAGCATTGGCGTGTGACTGCCGCGAGCTTCTGGGATTTCGATTCGCGCGCGGCATTGTGCTAATGTATACGTATCTCTCCGGCTGCACGGATGATTGGTCTTTCATGAGTGCGCGGCAGCTGGAATTCCAAACTGATGGGATTCGCGTCGAGCACTGAGAGGGAGGGAAAAAGAGAAAGCGCGCGCGTGTGTATGCGTGGAGAGTTAGACGGGAATTCGGGATGATCGTTAAACGAAATAGGAGCGACACGCTGAAACGGGAAGATGGAGTTTAACGGAGCGGCGTTCGGAGGCAGCGCAGTCAGCGACGAGAGGTGAGACATCGCGATTTACCCTTGAGTGCGTTTACCTGTACGGCTGGCGTTCGCGTAATGCGGACGACGACGACTATACGACGTCATCTCTCCCTCTCTCTCTCTCTCTCTCGCGCGCGCGCGCATTTATCTCAAATTAAAGCGGAGTGGCGCGTTTCATGAATAATGTAAATGTCTCTTTCGCACGCTCTCTCCCTCTCTCTCTCTCTTACTGACTCTCGGCGTATATACGCCAGCTTTTCTTGCTCTTCGTTTTCGCTTGGCGTGTCTCGCAAATTTTTTGCTCCGGCACGCGCCCCTCGATCCTTCATTTTCCTTTCCTCGCGCTTTATTTTCCCCGGTTTTTCCGCTGCGGCCCCTCACTTTACTTTGACGATCATATACACTCGTCGATGGGATTTTTCGTCGGGAATCAAGCGTCTAGTACAGCGTTTGAACCAGCAAGTCTGTGTACGCGCAGACGTCTTGCGCGCGGTAAAAGAGAAATCCAAAAAAGGTCGCGTATACACGCAGACGAGTATGTCTACATCGTAATCCGTTGCCGCCGCAGCGCACGCAGCCCGAGAGCCGAGAGACACGGCAATTGTCCGTTCGTCGCAAATGTCTGCTGCTTTAGCCGAGTGAGAGACCGTTTCCCCAGCAGCAGCAGCAGCCGTGTGTGTATGTGCCTTCGTAGTTTCATCCGTCTGTCTCTCTCTCTCCCGACCTTGCGCCCGTCACTCCTCCTCAGTTTCCCCTCGGCACACGCGCCTTGCCAACGGCGTCACGTGCACTACACTCTCTGGAAATTTTATCGTGCACGCGGAATACGTTTCGTTTTCGACATTTATTTTTCGTTTTGTTTTTTCGTTTCCTTTTTTTGGGGGGGGGGGGGGGAGTACCGTTGCGAGCATGGCATTAAGAGAATTTTTGATACGTGCTTATTTCTTTAATTATTTAACGCGCGCGGTAAGCAGATAGCTCGTTAAAAAGTAAGGGAAAATACGTAGGGGAAGTGCGAATAATAATCTACAATTTAGTTTAGCTGTAGTGTAGCGCAACTAAAATTACAGTTATGTATAATTCAAAAAAGACAACTTTTTTATTCACACAGTATAATAACGTATTAAGGCAGACTTCACATAAATAGGTGAATAATTCGCTTCATAGGATTTTTTCATCTCGAGCAATGCATAACGCGATTTTATCAAATAGCATTTGACAATATTTTTCATTGAAGTAGTCGCATTTACCATTAAAGAGCTCTATACTTCACTCTATCAGATGGCTCGATTTTGCCGAGAATGGAAAACGGATTTGTCATATGAAAAAGCGCAAGATTCTTAAATATCGCATCGCACAATCCGCGAGCCTCTTTCGACAAGCGCAAACTCCTTCTGAAATAAACCGACATTTCCAGCTCTCAAGTTTCTTATCCACGCGTGCGAGCTTGTAATGCGTTTTCATCCCTCGCTCTGACTGTGGCGGTCCCATTTCCCTATAGCTCCCTCTTTCATGTGCTGCTACTGCCGCCGCTGCCGCTGCAGAACTTTGTGCACTAGTACTCGCCTTAACTTATGCGGCGAAACGAAATTCAAAGTTTGCACGATCGTGCACCTGCATCTTGGATCAACATGGGACTTTGTGTGTGTGTGTGTGTGTGTGTGTGTTCACGTGTGCAAAAACTCGTGGAAATGAAAGCACGGACCTTGGAAGACGTAAATGTCGTCGTTTCGAGGCAGTGGCGCATACGAAATCATTATTGCTCTTGTTGTTTGGTGGGAGTGTGGAATGTCGCCGCTGCCGCTACGCATACGGGCCTGATCTTTGTTTGCTTGCGGAATTGACCTGTGCACTTTGGTGTAGGGAGAGAGCGAAATTGCGAGCGTTATTATTATTATTGCTGTGCTCTTATTAAAAAAGATAGGGAGGTGGACGGGGAGAGGGAGAGGGAAGGAGAGGTGCGGAGGAAAAGGTTAATTGAATAAAGTTGGTAAAAACTCGTGTAGCGTTTCGCGGTATCGAGGCTGAAATTTATTTCCAATAACCGCTCGTTCGCCTCTCGCGCAAAGAAAACCCTACAAAGTTAAAGCGTGTTTTTCTCCGGGCGCGCTCACGCGAGAGAGGGAAGTTTAGTTGCCGAGAGAGAAGCTTTTGCTTTCCACGACGCGTCTTTCCTACTTCCGCGAAGATTCCGGGAGAACTTTGAGTTTTCGAGGAAGGAAGATAGCGATGAAGAAATCTCGGTAATTACAGAACTCATTACAAAGCCCGGAAAGCCAAAAGATTCGCCCCGACAAGGAATCAATGTGCGGCAGCTTTATGTATACGCGCGCAATTATTATAGCGCTGCTGCAGTAGCCTCTTGCGCCTCCTTCTCGTTTTTCTTTTTTTTTCAATAGCCGAGAACTAGACAGGAGAGTAATTAAACAAAACTCGGGCGCGTGTAAGCTTTGAAATCGCCCCGTGAAAGAGAGAGAAAGAGACGGACTCGGTAACGAGTGGAACGTAATTAAAAGACCGGCAAAGCTCCGCGCGAGGAGGGGATCGATCGAGGAAGTAATTACCGCGACGAGCTGGCCAATGTAAAAGTCAATTAATACCCAGGTAAAGAAATTTCACCTGCCGTGTGCGCGCAGGGGCGCGAAAGCAGAAGGATATTTGCATCTAGTTTTTATGCCGTACGCACCACTCGGCACAATCTCGTCATCGTCCTTATCATCCCGCGGGAAAGTTTGCCAGTAGCTCGGAAGACGAATCGGGGATAAATTGTCGACTTATTTGGCAGCTTACCACCGCGGTCGTTAAAGCCCGAGATTCGCCTCTCTTTTCCTCCTGCCTTTTTCGCCCGCGGCCCCTCCGAATTTCCATTCGCGTTCTATTAAATATCATACAGGACGCGCATAAAGCTCGCGCGCAGTAAATTGCCAACCGAGAGAGACGACGCGCACTGCACGCTGGCGATCAGAATGATGTCCCGTGAAACATCGAATCCACGTCGCATTAAGCAATCAATTTCCCCTCCCTCTTTCAACTGGAGAATAGGGGGTGGGGGGGGTCGCACGAGATGGACAGAGAGCTTTATTGCTCTCTGATATCTCACCCTCGACGGCTGCTGCTGCTGCTGCCACTGCTGTTGGAGGCGCTTTATAAGGGATGACGTAGAAACCGATTGGCTGCCGCTCGATTTTCTCTTTCTCGAGAACGGCGAAAGAGTGCAAGCGCGAGAGAGAGAGAAAGAGAGAGAGAGAGAGAGCGAGTCGATCGTATTCCCGAGATTGTTGCTGCCGCCGCGCGTTGAAAAATCGAAGCCGGCTCTCGCGAAGCACCTCGTAAAGCGATGAGACGGCCGTTCGCCTCCTCGTTTTCTCTCCTCGCGATACTGCTTGCTTGCGCCGTTTTCATTTTCATGCCACTCGATTCTTTTTTGCTTTTCGCTTTCTCTTTATCGTCGGATTTTTCGCTTTTGGAATTCGAAACGAGGCGGCGGACGAGCGCGCGCACTCGAGCTTGTTTTCAGGATCTGGCGCCCCGCGTTTCGTTTTGCAAATTTTCACTGCGGGCTGTGCTCCGCTGCGCATACATATACGAGTAATTCCACGGGATACCGGAAACTTCTGGGAGGCTGGAATTTTCGCGAAGGCACACTTACCAGACCTGTTTTTTCTGGTTTCTGCCCGTGCGAGTTACTTGATTATGGGTTGCCAGCTTTCCGATCAAAAAAATGCAAAAATGTTGATACATTTTCTTTTGCCTTTTTACTGTCGAACGTATTATTTGTGTATTGTGAAACCTGTGGAATACACAATACACACTGTACTACAATATATAATGTGTGTGTTTGTGTGTTGGCGCTGTATATAGAGAAAAATGCAGCTCAAAAGCTTTAAATTGGGCCTAAAATTTTTGAAATCGGATGCACTGGTCACACGTTTGAATACGGCTAATTATTTATAGAGCTATTAAACTTAAAAATCCAATCGCTGGCTCAAAATTTATGAGAATTTGAAAAAAGTAGTTTGGTTTGATTTTGACGAAATAGCTCGATTTGTTCAAAAACCAGACGATTCCCCTTGCTTCAAATCGCTTGTTATTGTCGATCCAGTGCTTCGATTTTAACATTTAATAGCTCAAATTAAAGCTCTTTCCCTCTACTTTTAAAAGCAAATGTATCAATCAACATTTTTGCATTTTTTCGATCGGAAAGCCAGGTGGCAACCGATGATCAAGTAACTCGCACGGTTTCTTAGTCAGAGCGATCCCAGAAACCAGAAAAAAAGGTCTGGTAAGTGTGCCTTCGCGGAAATTCTTCCGACTTCCAGCCCCCCAGAAGTTTCCGGTATCTCGTGGAATTACTCATACAGCCACGAGACTCGACGACGGATATCCAGTGAATATTGCAGTGGATATGTACGCTTTTGGAGAGCGATTAAAGGACAATGCGATACCGTCTCAGCCGACCAGAGTTATAACCGTTAACGAATTCTGCTACTGTAGCCGAGAAACAGTGAGACTCTCGCTATCTTTGTCTATTAAAAGAGCGAAACAGCGAATCCATTTTCCCTTTGAGCCCTACATCCCGCGCTAAAAGTGCAAATTTCGCTTGGAATTGATTTTTTTCCCTTCGTTACAATACGATCAATATTTACGATGCGGCGCAGCCCAGTGGATGCTGGTCTAGTCCCTCGTGGCCGCCGCTATTTTTGTTAATGGGAATTTGCTTATGTAAACAGATACGCTATTTCTCTCTCTCTCTCTCTCTCTCTCTCTCTCTCTCTCTCTCTCTCTCTCGGCACACTGCGAGAGCGACGCAGATAAATCGATTATTCGACGCTGACGCTGCAGCTTTTTTATTTATTGTCGGCCGGCCCGTGTGCTTTTTCATCCCTTTTCCCGTGAGGTGGCCGCGTGCGTTGTTTTAAAATTTCAGTTGGTATACTATACTGTATGCGTACGTACGTTTGTAAATATTTATTATTGTTGATTATTTATGAGAAGCGAAACACGCCCTTTGGAACTTCATTGCGGTTCATTGGGGGGGGGGGGGGGAACGAATATATGCATGCATTGGTAAACTTTGAACTCTGAAAATCCTAGCCTTTTCTCATTGAAATGTTGCGCGCCGCGTTGCGGCTGCTCATCGGTCTCCGCTGCAAATCCGCGAAAAAGCGTACAACGCGACTTCAAAGTCTTGAGAACAAAATTTATAAATTTAAATACTGCGCTAGCCTTACTGTACGCGGAGACTGGGAAAAATTCAGCACTCTCTGAAATGTCAAAGGATTGCGACGAGGTATAAATTCAAAACGCGACGAGGATCGACGCATTCGACTGAGAGAGTGAGCCGAGAGAGAGAGAGAGAGAGAGAGAGAGAGGGGGGGGGGGAATAGCGCAAGATGCTGGAGCTTTTAAACGCTGCGAATTTTCCTCTCGATAAATTCTTAAAAGCCGATGCCGTTGTTGCTCAAAAAGAGTCCAGATATTCCGGGATTTTAGGAAGAAACCAAAGCGAGGCTACCAACAGTTGCTCTCGTATATACCTGTAGCGCAGATAATAAGAGTAAATTTTCTCTCTTTCTCTCTATCTCTCTAACCTACTTTTGGATATATTAAATAGTTTAGATCTGCACGGTTTATCGAATCGCCACACACACGTATGCGACGAGTGCCCTATTATGAAACAGCACAGTGCATATAAGGCGTATACACCAGAAAAAATTCATTTTACTCCTTGTTAAGAAAAGCAGGGCTTTGCAAACCGCTTGCCCTTATCGCGAGGCGAAGCGCGCGCGTCAGTCCGACGAAATTTTTCTCTCCATTTCCGGAAAAGAGAAAACGTCTCCGGAATACGGCTGCGGAAAATCCAAACTTTATTTCCAACGTGCATTTCCAAAAGCCCGGCTCTCTCTCCCTCTCTCTTACACTGAGAGACCAGTAGCGGTGAGTCTAAAAGCAAACGCACCGGTGGCTCACACGTATAGCGTGTTTCTCCGTTTCCAATGCTCGCACGTGCGTGTGTATACCGACGACGACCCTTTCCGGCGATGAAATTTTCTTAAAAAATGAATGCGCACGATACAGACGGAAAGACAGACAGACCGAGAGGCAGAATGAGAGTGAGTGAGAGAGAGAGAGAGAGAAAGACAACACACACGTGTGCCTTGCTATAGCTCTCGCGCTCCGTTTCCGCATTCCGCGAGTCGCGCCATTTACATTCGATCGGCGGCGGCGGCGGCGGCGCCTACGCGAGAGTGTGCATATTTCTCGCTGCGCATATTTTCCGATTCGCTTGGCTTCCACTTGCGAATTTCGTTATGGAGATACAGAGGACGGGCGCGGAGGGGAGAGGGTTCCGCGGAGATATAGATATGGGTGTATGCACACGCGCACGCGTATCTATATATATCGCTCGTATATATTGTTTCGGTTCTCTGCACCTTGTCTGCGCGCAAGCGAGCTTACATATATATATATATATTTGAATTTTGGAAAAACACTTTCTTGATCGTCGGTTCGCCGCGTGCGGCGCTGCTGTTCTGCAGTTGAATCCTCGCGCGCGAGCATCATTCGCTGATGTACACATATATATACCTATGCAGCCTGCGTCTGGTGCGCGCGACGGCATAATGTAACGAGACGCGGTTTAAACGGAGACGCACAGAGAGCAGTAGTAGCGGAATCCGTCCCCGGGGCGTGATTTCGACGTGAATTGTGTGTAAAGGTGACTGCTGCCATCAGCGTGTGTGTGCGCACGCGCTTGTGTGCCGGGGGAAGAGAGCCAGAGAGAGAGAGAGAGAGAGAGAGAGAGAGAGAGAGAGAGAGAAGGCGAGGGGGAGAGGGAAGGAGAAAACGAGAGGCAGTAACCCGAATGCGCTCTCGGTTATTTATGCATTTATACGTTTGCCACC
The DNA here is from genome assembly GCA_018906965.1 of Philotrypesis tridentata. NCBI lineage: Eukaryota > Metazoa > Arthropoda > Insecta > Hymenoptera > Pteromalidae > Philotrypesis > Philotrypesis tridentata. Next base: position 13,664,806 of record JACCIB010000001.1, read on the forward strand.
ACCATTGCAGTAGTGGCGCATAGATTCGACGCGACGCACACGCGGCTATGCTTCTGTTAAACGAGAAGAACAAGAGAGAGAGAGAGAGAGAGAGAGAGAGAGAAAGAGGAGAGTGAAAAGGAGAGATAAAAAGCCCCGCTGTGCCCGCGCGATACGACGATGGCATCGTATCGTATGTTTATCCCTTCTAAGATCGTAGCTGCAGCGCTCGCTTCTCTCTTTTTGTCTTCTTCTCTCTACCTCTCTCCCTACCTCTCTCTCTCTCTCTCTCTCTCTCTCTCTCTCTCTCTCTCTCTCTCTCTCTCTCTCTCTTTCTTTAAAGGGAGCCTGTTTGTATAAATATTCGACGGCGCTGCGAAAAGACTCCGGAGAGAAATCTACGTGCGCGCGAACAAGGATGGAGATAGAAGGAGAGAGAGAGAGAGAGAGAACAAACAGTGTAGAGGACGAGGAGACAAGGGAGTGGATTGATGAAGCCTGCGAGGGGGAGGAAAGAGATGGCTCTGAAATAAGGGAGTGTGTGTGTGTGTGTGTTTTTCTCCTGCTCCTTCCTTCGTTGTTGTTTCGAGCTGACGTAAGGAAAATTTAGTTGCGCTTGCTCTCTTATATACCGCGACAAGCGGAATATATGTATGAGGAAGGAGAGTTGCTTTGAATAATTCTTGTTTGTTTGCCCTCTGATGTGCCGAAGCTCTCCGGAAGTATGGATTCGGTATACTGATGAGCCAGTCTGCGATTTAAACCTCATATCGACTGTCCTCCCCAGATACGTATATACGCAATACCTTCTCTATTAATAAAATCCCGACGCGCTTTTTCTGTTTCAGGTGAGTAAGAGCAGCAGGTTCTCGCGCGTATACTTCGAGACCTGACATTTACAGTGTAAGTTTTTCAAACTTTCGCCGTACAAGAGCATCTCCCTCGCGCTCTCGCGATCTATCAGCCGATATACGGGCGACAAAGCCGATAAAAATCCTATTAATTTCGCTCGGCGCGTACGCGTGCAGATGTATACGCATCATGTATATATCTGTACGGTAAAGAAATTAAATACAGATTCTCAACTCATAACAAACTACAGAGAGAAATAACTTGTCGCGGAGAGCTGAGCGCGGAGAAAATGGAACGGAGGGGATAAGGAGGAAAGAGTATAGCCTCGTCGTGCAGCTGAGAGAGATAGAGAGAGAGAGAAAAAAAAAGAGACTGGTCGTTCCGGAAAAGTCTTCTAAGTCGATAATAATTTTCAACGTCCGAGGAGGAGAGGGGCGGGGAGGGGAGAACAGGAGAACGAATACGCGTGATATATTCGAAGCACGAACTCGCCGATATACACGTATACAGCAGCAGCAGCAGCAGCAGCGCTCGCGCGCTCGGCGGTCTTTGCACTTTTTCAAAGTTGCATCTTTCCGAGGCTGCTCCTCCTAATGGAGTAGAAGAGCTTCGGACGGGGGGAAAATGGAGAGGTGAGTCGCTCGGGGTACGTGGAGTTGGGAGGAGCAGAATGAAACGAGAGAAAGCGAAGAGACGCGCGCCATCGGAGATGAAAGGAGCTTCGGGAATATAAGAGGGTATATCCCATTAGATAGAGAGCATCATCTGTCATAATTTCATTTGCGCTTCATTGTTTGATGTATAGGTACGGCGATCAGTAATTCCAATGATGCATGATCCCTCCTCTGATTTCGCCTTCTATATTTCTATAGTCGCAAGCTCTCGCCACTTCGTCGGATTATTCATTAATCAAACGCGACGGAAATCGTACCGCGTGTGCAACAATTGTATGTATAGCGCGCATCAGAAAAATACGATATCATAGCGTAGATCGAAAAATCGACCGAAATCGACTCCGAGTCCAATTACCTGGGGCATTGGATATAGCTGGCGTCTCGGCTTTTGAGATGGGACGGGAGAGGAAAAAAAAGAGTCGCGTCGTCGTCGTTTACGGAGCGATACCTCGCAGAGCCGCGATTCCCCCATCGCGCACGAACTTTTAATAAACGAGCTCTTTCGTATACCGGCCGAAAAAGCAGGCGCTCTCTCTCTCTCTCTCTCTCTCTCTCTCTCTCTCCCGCCTTAAGCTCCGGGCAACAGCAGCTCTCTCCGATTACTGACCAAGCAAAGAGCTGAATTTACGACGAGTACGCGCTTGACGCTGTAAAGTCTTCTTTGCTTTCTCTCTCTCGCTCGCTCGCTTCTTGAACGATCTTTTAGCTCTCAGTCTTACGCCGAGCTCTCGCTTTATGTGGGGATGTAATAGCAAAAGCTGCCGTGGCGCGGAGCTTCTCTCGCGCTAAAAGAGCCCCGTGCAAATGGAAGCTCCGCTATAGCGAGGGAGATTTCGAGGAAAGGATAAATATATGTCCGCACGTAGACTCTATATATACGTAGAGGGACTCCACGGCTCTCTGGGAGGAAAAGCAGGAGTCTGGCCTGCACCCCGCCTCAATTTTCTAATCTATCCCGTACTACAGCTCGAGCTGCGATGGAGTAGCCGTTGTCGACCGCGCGGCCTGCCGACGCAAGACGCACTCTCCCGCAGAAAAAGAATCGGAGACCCGAGTGCGGAGAGCGAGAGAGTCGTTAGGAAATTCTTCGAGCTCTCGGGGAAAAAGTCCTTCGCACTCGCGCACACTCTCTCGCGTGCAGTTTTTCCTATGTACCTCCGGCTTCCTTCCGAGAGTCCTCTTTTCCGACGCTATATTCGTTCGAATCTTTCTCCCTCTCTCTCGCTCGCTCGCTCGAGTTGGAAAATATCGAGCGCGCCCGCGGAATAATGGAAATTCAACGTCGAAGTATAAATTCATTTGTGTGTATACGGAACACACGCGCGCGCGCGCGCGGAGAAACAGAGGCACTTAATTTCACGTGCAACAACACCTCCACGACAGAAGATTTATACGCGCAGCGAGGGGGAGGGTCTCTCTCTCCCTCTCGCGTGCAGTGCACATGTATATATATACGCGCGCGCGCGCGCGCGGTAGAATGCAGCGAGCGAAATCTGACTTGGAAATTAGTTTTAATAAAATCTTAGCGGAATCCGCGAAACTCCACTCAATCCGCGTATAAGAATGAAGCGCTGCATAATACAAGTGTAAAGGCAGCAAGAAGCAAGCCGTAGCAGCAAGACGTATCCGAATGGGAAGGCTGCGCGGGAGGCGAGGGTGGCCGGGAGGAGCGGGGAGGGCGAAAGCCGCGCCGACGAGCCGCGCGCCCGGATGAAAATACGTGCAAGCATTGTTTAACCGTTAATTTATTCATCGCGGCGAAGGCTCGAGGCGCCAAGTCTCGCGGCGAGGCGAAGCGCTTAATCTTCATAAAATCTTCATAAAATCATATGCCCTCTGCAAGTTCACCGCGGCTCTCTCCCGCGTCTATTCTCCCGCTTTCTTCTCCGCCGCGCTGCTGCTTCTTCTTCTTCTTCTTCTGCTTCTGCTTCTTCTTCGCGGCGTTTTTCCCGTCCCATTCTCGCCGTGTCCCGTGTGCTTTTGTGTCACCCTATCTCTCTCTCTCTCTCTCGCTCGCCTTTGAAAAGTCTCCTCTTGAAATCTTTTAGCTTCTCGCGCGCTGCTCGCGAGAGAGCGTTGTACCCGGAGCCGCTGGCCTCCTTACACACTCGCCGCGCGTCGATGTTTTATATCCCCCTTAGTCGTAGTAAAATTTTACGAAGTCAATTTGAGCGAGCTCTCGCGCGCTATATTTCAACTTGTTTCTTTTTTCGCGCGCTCGCTCGCGAGTGCACGAGACTTTTTCCTTAATGGCGCTTTCAGTTCATTAGAAAAGTGGATTTAACGCCCGCCCGCGACTACGCGATGGCCTCAAGTTTTTTAATAACCAACTCGAAAGTTAAATTTAATAATCGTCGCTGCGCGCGCGCGCGCGCATATTATTGACAAAAGTGTAAGTTTAACGAACAATTTTTTCTTTCGCAAAAATTTTTAGCGCGAACGCCAGCTGCGCGCGCTTCCCTTTGTAGAAGATAGACGGAACATTTTCATACTTTGTGCGCAGCCGAGCGAGGTAGCTGAAGAATTAATTAAAAAATTACGTTCCTGCGTCAAAACCGAAATAACCTGATCTAATTACATAGTGTCTGGTTGTGCGCGAGTGTTCTACTCCCCTCGAACTTTTTTCCGCCGCTCGATTTCTTATTCATCATCTTTTTCCCCAGCCTTATGACTCCGTCACTCCTCACTACTGCTGCTGCTGCTGCTCGGGCTCTCCTTAGCGATGCGAGTCGCGATGACGGCAGTAGCGGCGGCACGCGTGCTTAATGCGCTGTCCGAAGTCGAGTGTGCACTTGGAATTAATTTTCTGAACCCCTTATTTTTCGATTGGACCAGTCGAGAGCAGCAGCAGCAACGGCAGTCACGCAGCCGCATGAAAATGCATGGACAGCTGCCTCGAGAGTGAGTTTCCACCGCCGCGTGCCACTGCATTTGGCCCCCCCCCCTCCCCCCATCGATTTTTCACAACTCGCCCTCTCTCTCTCTCTCTCTCATTTTTTTCCTGTACCGCTAGCGTCTCTCGGCGAGCTTATCGCTCGCTAAATTAATTCAGCCATCCTCGGACGTGACAAGATTTTCTCGTCCGCCTCTCTCCTTCGCCTTCGACTTTTGCCATTGCGAGAGAAGCTGTTTCGTATATAAGCGCTCGCGCGACGTTGCGCTTTTATCAGCTGTTCAAAAGTCGAGCTCAAATTGTTTCGATCGAAGAATACAAGTCGCATCTGCTATCGCTGTTGGTGTAAGTATACATATCGACGCAAACAGATCGCAGAGTCGGATAAGTGTACAACGGACAACAGGAGCGCGAATGTACATTGTGGCTTATTACTTCGAAGGCAAAAGAGCACGCAGACGCGCACACCTGAAATCCGAGAGTCGACGAATGCTGGCTCAGCCGCGCCGATGAAGTGGTTCTACGATGTTCCACCTCGTCGCAGCAACAACAAATATCCGCGGCGATTGGGAGAAAAACAATAACGAGCATCCATAAACATGCCATCGATCCCCCCGGCGTCATAAAGAAAACGTTCTCGGCGCACAATGCATCCTATACACGTATATATATATATGTATATATATACATCATACACAGCGTAGACAAGATAGGTATAATAACCGAGGCGTATATCTATACGCGCGCGTGTACTCTGCTCTTTCGTCATTATACGTGCATTATCCAGCAGCCCTCTCTCCGAGAGCAATACTCGTTTGCGCCTGAGTGCGCGCGTCTCTTTTTCTTTTACTCGTCTCTCTCTCCGCGCCTCTCTCCCTCTCTCCCGAGGTTAGATCTCGAGATGCCGGTGCAGCAGTCTCTCACGTGCGCGCACTGCGGCGCTTCTATACACATCGCCCGATGCAGTAGCGTAGGCGTTGATTATTCGAAGGGGTACACGCTTTTTCTCTTTCTCTCTCTCTCTCTCTCTCTCTCTCTTTCATATTTGTCTGCGGTGTATAAGAGCTCGGCTGTGTGTTATAGCGAGCCACGTTTAACCGCGCACCCGGCGATGCCTCGCGCGCTACACACTCTCCCTCGTCGGTACAAAGCGCCGAGTTCCGGCGAGATGATCAGAGATTTTCGAAATCGCTCGTAAAAGTCGTCCTGGCTCTTGACCTCGCTATCTCCGGCTCTCGTTTTGTCGGTCGTTCTTGTCGAATGTGTAAATATGCGCGCCGCAGCGCGGCGAGAGAGCACAACGCGCAAAGTATATAGTGGCGGCCGAGGGGGCGGGGGGACGGAGGGGGGGGGGGCTAACATTACCGAGACAGCGTGTAAGTGCAAGCAGCAGCGCGCGCTAAGTACGGCCGGGGAGTTATATACGGAGGGAAAAGGGGGCATAGAGATAAGGATTAGATATGCAGGTGCGAGCAAGCCGGCAAAAAGTGCCGAACAACAATGCGAGCCGCGGCGAGGGAGATAGGAAGGTTGTTGGGTAAATTCGCACGAGCTTATCGACGGATCGTTTGCCGCGGCTGCTCTTTCTTTTCTCGCCGGAGTTTAAGCGCGTCAAATTTGTTTATTTTGCGTCTGACCTGCGGTTACGCTTCATTGAATCTTCGCGTAGGAATCTCTCGCCGAGGGTCGTTATATATCCACTTCTTTTTTCCCCGCAATTATTTCGCTGGAATTACAGCGTGCGAATCGTCTGTTCGGACTCTCTTTTGCTCAACGCTCGTGTGCGCGTGGATTTTGGATTAAAAATCTTTCTCGGCAGAAACTTGCGCGAGGATGCTCGTTGGATTTGCCAAACAACGTCGGTAAAAGAGACCTTCCCGCTCGTCTCGTCAATTCGGAGGCAGTCTCATTAACGGATGAAACGAGCGCGTGCGCGCACATATCTGAACGCAGCTCGGCCTTGACTCGCGCCCGTCCGAAATTCGAGCTCGGATGAAAATTCCTTAATCTTCATTTCGGTACAGAAAATCTCATAGTCGTAATTGAGTTGTGAATTTTTCAAACTCCTCGACTATGGAGCGCCGCGCTCCTCGTCGTCGTACGTCGCAGTATACGGGCGACTCGCTCGTTAAAGTAGGAAATGACTTTTCAGTTAATTTCCCTCCCCTCGGCCGCTCGCCTCTATCTCCGTGATTGAATTGCCTATTAACAATGCTCGTGGAAAGCTCCCATCTCGCGCGCTCTTTTTCGCCCGAAATAAGACGACGATCGTCACAGAAACGTATGCAGACGCGCGTACGTGTAGCGCGCTACCTCACTCTCTCGGTACGTAAGCCTTGATACTCGATTTGCCCAATTTACGAGGCATTATCGCCGGCGTCTCTCTTTCTCTCTTTCTCTCGTGCTCTCGGGAAATTGCAACGCGCGCGAGCGCCCCAGACGAGGTCGGCTGTACTCCCCCCCCCCCCGTCTCTCTCTCTCGAGTCTGTGTATAGGGTAACGTTTTGTAATCGGCCCAGCGAAGATGAAGCGAGCTCGCGCGAGACGAGGAGCTGGAATATATATACCTACGGAGAGACGAGTAATGAGCAAAGTCGACCTATCTCTCTCGGTCTCTGTCGAGCTCTTGAGTAAGAAGCCGAGTACGCGAGAGCGAGAGTAGCTCGGATATGGAGGTGCTTCCGAGGGAGTATAGAGAGAAAGAGAGGGAGACGCGTTGCTGCGAGGAGCAGCGCGCAGCGGAGAGCGAGAGAGAGAGAGGGAGACGTATATATACGGGAGATGGGATGAAGATGGAACGAAATGACGACACGAATGAAATACGTGTCGGTGGAGCTGCCGAGGCAGTGGAGTAGTATAGGCAAGGATGTATTTATCTTGCGCGTGTGTCCGAGCTTTCGGGCTGTGCGTGTGTACATCTCGATGAGATGCGAGAGAATGGGAGAGAAACGGATAGGCCGTATGCTCTTTGTTCTCCTCCTTTTTCTTGGGCATATAATACACTACGTACAGTCGAGGTCGTTGAAAATTTTCGAACGAACCTGTTTTCGTACACTTGATTTACGCGCGTCGTCTGTATTATCGGTGAAAAAATTTTTCAAACAATAACCGCGTGGGGAATGCGACGAGGGACTGCAGATTTTACGAAGCATCACCAACTTTGTACGTATATACATATATGCGCACACCTTCCTTGGACGAATAATAAAACGAGCAGCGCGCATACAGAAGGGAGAATGAGAGAGAGAGAGAGAGAGAGAGAGGCGCAGCGTAACCATCTGCTCTCTATCTCTTTCTACAGTTTGTTGAACTCAAGAGTCGATCCCCGGCGCGCAACGACACTTTTGCCCAGCGCGATAAAATCGTGCGTTTATCATGGCGTCGTTCATGACTTATTCAATGCAGGACGCCGCGGGGCATAAATGCGCTTGCAACCCAGCCGAGAGCTCTGCTATTTGTACATGCGCGCTAGCGATATATATATATATATATATATATATACGGTGTATACACGCACGCGCGCGTGTGTGTGTGTGAAATCTTGGCCGAAAGCAGCGACTCGCGTGATGAGAATGGGAGTACACAGTGCGAGCACATAGCGCTGCGGCGAACGATTATATTTCGTGGGGGCGTAAAGGTACGTATAACAGGGTGCCGACGCTTCGTCAGCCCGCAGTGTAGCTCGCGGCGCTTTCAATTTTTCCTTTGTTTGTTTATTTATTTATTTCGCTATTTTTTTTCGGTCGATCATTCGCGATCGCCGTGGTTTAATTAGACGAAGTACGTAGGTGGAGACGCGCGCGCGCGCGAGAGAGAGAGAGAGCCGAGTAAACAGAAATCCAATCAGGGGAGGAACGGCGCCAGCGATAAATAAAGCAATAAAAATAATCCAGAGCGCGCGTTTCAGTAGCTATATACACAGAGAGCGCCGCGGCTGCTGCCGCGCGACGTTATTTCCGATAGTTTGTCACACTCGGCCATTAATAAAGCGAGCTCCTCTCTCTCTCTCTCTCTCTCTCTCTCAACTTCAATCGTCATTGGCCGTTGCGCAGTATAACCTCCAGTGATCCCGTATAAATTTTTCTCTCTCTCTCTCCCAGCACAAATGAGCGGACACGCGGTTCCATTAAAATTTGTCATCCAATTTGCAGGAATCACACGGTTGTTATTCAGTGGCAATTAATTTGCGGATAGCGGAAGACGCCGGCTCCCGACTTCTAAGTTAAAGACCACTGACTTTAACGACTTGGCTGTCCCTCTCCTCGTCTCTCTCTCTCTCTCGCTCTCTCGGCCCTTTGCGAAAGACAGCCGTAAACTAATCGTAAAACCGAAGTAAGTGATTGCTGCCGCCGTCGCCGCCGCCGCAACTACCGGGCTTGTTCCGTCTTCCCTTTCACTCGGTTTTTCGGCGAGGATGTGAGGGGGAGGAGAGAGAGAGAAAGAGAGAGAGAGAAAGCGCCCGTACCGTGCAATCCTAGAGCGCGCATGTACACTGAATTCGAGCGAAGAGCAGGGACACGCGCGCAGCGTTCAAACGACGATGTTGCCGCGCGGACGAGGACGCGGAACGAACGGATGTTCGCCGCTACACTGCGACAAAGGATTTCGCCGCGGATTATTTTCTTTCGCTCGGCAAATCAAACGCTGCTCTCGGCATCGTCGCGACAGAGCAAATCAGCGTCCAAGCGCAAAGCGAGCCGTGGCACAGAAAAAGCAGCGCGCGATATGTCGAGGAAAGAAGACGAAAATTCGCTGTGAAATGTAGCTCGAGTGAAAAAGGCGATACACGACGAGACGGGAGAGACTCTCTCTCTCTCTCTCTCGCGAGCGCATGACGCATCGATTCGCCCGAATTTCCCTGGCTCTATCCTCTGCAAATCGCGCACTGCTTTACTCATGCGCGGTGTTCTCTCGCTCGGCAAAGCCGGACAGAGGTGAGGGAAAATGCGCATGTAACGCAGGCGTGTATATAGACGCGGGTCAGGGGACTTTACACTCATCTGTGTGTCTCGCGATCGATTCGATTGCCCGGAGACATTGACGATTGCGGCTAATGAGTTGGAAGATACGCCACAGAGCCCCCGTATGTATATGCGCATATCCAGATGATACGTGCGGCCTTATTATATTTCTCGCGCGCGCGAATTTCCTGTTGCTCGATCGGATTTATTTTCCTGATGCGCGCAATTCGAAGATCGCCGCGCGAGAGCGAAATGCATAATTCGAAGCTGCAACAGCGGAATTTAATGCGATCAGAGGAAAATGAGTTTCCAGCTGTGAGCCAAAGCTGCTGGCGTGCATTCTCGCGAAAAACGAGGCGGCGGGGAATCCCCCCCCCCCCCCGTCTCCCATTGCAGCGCGCGGAGGCGAGAGAGGCGTTAATCGCGATTTTTGCCTCGAATTTCATGCGGATCGGCGCTTCGCTGATAATTGACGTACATACAATTTCGATGCGAAAAATCGGATTGAGCGCGCCCACTATATTCGCCACAATAGACCGCGCGCTTTTAGCGAATCGTTCGACATCGTTTGTACATAAATGCGATGGATTTTCTAATTTTATAAGCACCGTAATTTTCCGAGCTGCGCGCATTACTTTTCTTGCGAGCAAACTGTTTTAGCATTGAATGAAGAATGGACATTTTCTGGAAATTGGCTGTCATTTTCAATGTGTCTAGAACCTGTATGGTTTATATTGCTCTTGACAGATGCGCATACGTGCGCGATATGGGTCAATCGCATAACGTCTATTTTGGCATCCCAACAGCCGGTTATATGACTTTTTTATAGGGAGCTCGCGAGTTTCGCAAAACTGAAAATTATTGAACGAGATATACGTGTCATAAATGCGCGTGTGCCAAGCTGATGTTGACGCTGAAATAAATTGCTGAGAAGAAAAAATATTGGCTATAGGTATTGAATCGTTTCGTTGTTGATTTATAAAATTACATTGTTGAGCTTGCGACATTGAAGAGCGTGTAATAAACAACAAGTGTCTGATACAAAAGTGCATTCGCAAACAGTGCAGCGCAGTTCGTCACTCTTTTCGATAAACTGCCGATGCTGCAACAGTCGCGTATATCTGCGGAACGAAAAAAAGCGTTTTTAAACCCGCGCCGGTAAAATGAATTTTATTCTACTTCAATTACAGAATGGACACGACCCGCGCGTAAATTTTTCACGAAGGCGTAGACTTGTGTGTTTTCAATTAAAATAAATCAAGTAGAGGGTAATATAACGTTTCAACCCGGAAAATAATGTCTATATCGGCATGAGGTTAAAATAACAAAAAGGAAGGAGGAAGAGAGAGAGAGAGCGGTATAACTAACTGAAAGCAGAAAGAAGCTCCCAACTCGGCGAGCGCGCGTGTGTGCACTTGATATCGTAATTGCCTTATCCGGGACCCCAGCGCTGGCGTAAGCAAGCAAGCAGGGAAGCCGCGTATCTCACGAGTGCATGCAGTTTCTCTTCTCTCTTCTGCTCTCCCTCTCCCTCTCGAGCTCGAGCTCGATATATATTAAAAATGTATTTGCTCTCGCTGCTCCGAAAACATCTTGTTCGCGTATTCGTCAAGTCGTCTTTCTCGCGCGGAGTATATATAATAGGTACATATTTAGCGATCGAGACGAGGCACATGGAAAGTGAATAATTAATGCATGCAGCATAACTCGAGTTACGAGACATTGCCGTAGTGGTCGAAGCTTTTTTTCTTTACCCTGGATTAAAGATGATGCATGGTGGATTAACTAAAGGGCCTTTTTAGCTTCACTTAGAGCAGAGAGAGAGAGAGAGAGAATTATTAAGTGACTTGCAACTTTGTCGAAGACGACGAGATGGAGAGAGAGAGAGAGAGAGAGAGAGAGAGAGAGAGAGTAAAGCCGGGCTGGAAGTAAGCGAGTAAACTTCATTAATAATGATAGAAAAGACCTTTTAAGATATTAAAGGTGCATCTCAAGCTGTTTGTCTTATCGAGTATACAGCGATGAGATGAGTGGTGAAACGAGAGGGGGGCAAGGAGGGCGTATACTGCAGTAGCGAAACTTTGTTAAACAGTTGCGATTTCATTTTTTTTATCAACTCTGCCATTATTAGCCGTGTGTTCCATCAATTATTCGCGGATATTCGCGCTAATCTCCATATATCCAATTATTTTTCCAAAGCCGGCCGAAAGCTGAGCGCGCGCAAGAGAGGCTCAGTATAGAGTCCGGGTATAATTAGCGCTGTGCAGGTGTTGGCCGCGCGATAGTTAGTCCATCAATGTAAGTGAAATAATGTTGCGAGAGCAAATTTAATTTGCTAATTAATTTTTTATGCTTCACGCGCATGCCTCGCTCGCGTATTGCATGTCAAGATCTTTCTCACATTGTGGGATAATACACACACACACAAACACGCGCGCGCGCAGACACTCTCTCAGACAAGCGGCCTCTATATCTTTCATCACTTGTTACGTCGAAACGAGTGCGTACATAATAATATCTTGTAAACCTCATCAGACTTTTATTCTAGCCGTGTGTTCCTTTTTTTCCTGCAAAACGACAATCCACACGCTGCGCTCGCCTCTCCCTCCTTCTATGCTCCTTCGATTTCGAGGAAGAAACGGAAGTCCACCTTCCGCGCAGCGAGTTCTATCTCTCCTTTCACCAGTTGAGAGACAGAGAGAGAAGAGTGTTTAGATATTTCGGCCTCTGACGCTGCCGGCAATTCATCAAGAGTGATAGCATGCACCATCTCTCTCTCTCTCTCTCTCCCGGCCTCTTTCGCTCGAGAGCAAGCGCAGGGGAGACTGGCCGCGTAAGCCGGTGGCATTAGGAATGCATGTATGCGCTGATCTGAAGCCAAGATACGCCTGGCAATACGTCAAGCCGGTCCGCCCGGTGAGAAAAATGCCTTCGCCCCGGCGCGGCGCTCTCTCGCACTATCCTATGTATATATACATTGTGCATACAGGCCCGAGACGTGAAAGGTCACCTATCTTCTGCCCTTTTGCCTCTACTTCCCTCTTCCTCTCCTATTTCTTCCTTGTCGTTTGTATAAGGTAGCGGGGCGCGCGCGATTTTCCCGGATTATGCTCGAAAATTGTCGGTGAATTTTCTTTGCGTCTCGCGCTTTCTCTCTCTCTCTCTCTCTCCCCACGTCTCGTCCTCCTGTTCTTGGGCTCTTTCTCTCTTTCTCCCATGAGTTTGCGCGCCGCGCTTGTTGCCGCGTGTGTGCGCGCGTCGAGGATGGAAGGGCAGCCTTACAGTAATAACGCGGCTAGAAGCAATTTTATGCTTGATTGATAAATTGCTTGACGTGCGGGAGCTTTGCCCGTCTTTGCCTGGAAATTCCGTTTTGTTCTCATTTTTTTTTCCACCCCCCGCCCAACCCTCCTTGACTCCCCAGCACTATCTATTGAAATTTCCCGCTGAAAAATTCTCTGACGGTTTATTGACCGTCGCGTTTCACTCTTTGCTCGGACGGCAAGGCCACCAAAAACAATCCACTTCGCAGGAGCAAGCAACTCTAGTGTGGCGGCGCAGCGGTGGTTGTACGCGCGCAGCTAAAATATGAATTATCCAGCCGCGAGGGGGTTGTGAGCGCGCATGGATTTGACAGTGTCGCCCTTAGTAATCATCGTGATGAATTGTACGTCAGTAATCCCAGGATTAATGGCGGATCATGAATACACTCGTGCTTGCGCAGTATATAAGGTTATGATTTAGTGTAGGCCTAGACAAGATAAACTTCAATCGTACAATAAGCTGCTGAATTATTTGTATAAATCAAGCGGCCTGTGTACCCAGTGCGCCTAATGTACTACCCTTTCTTTCGCGGATCGTTCCGGAGAGCTGCCGCTACACTGGCTTATTTCCAACTTTCATTAAATAATAACTGTTCCGGGAAAAAATGCAGTTCCACACGTCTGACCCTTCACCTTCGCGCTCGTCGTGTGGCTCGAAGCCGCAAAAATAAGCTTTCTCACGCTCGGAATTCTAATAGCGGCACCAGCAGCTGCTGCATTCGCATCGTTTTTCTCCTCTCGGACTGCGAGCAAAAAGCCCCGCAACAAGAATCGGCGATATTCTTGGGCCGATGGAACTATGAATTATGAGGGAAGGGATCGAAAGCCAGGCGGAGACGCGCGGGGCCATGAAAAAAGTCGCGCGAGGGAAAAACTTTTTCTCCCGGGATCCGCATGAAAAGGTTGTTACCGTCAGGATACGATCGGATGATGTACCTGATTTCTTCATTTTTTTTTTGTCTTCATTCTCGATGTACGAAGAAAATTTTAATCTCTGAATCGTATACGATAGATTTGAATATCGAGATAAAAAAACAGAGATATGTCTGTAAAGAAAAAAATTAAAAAAGATATGTGATACAAAAAAAACTTGAAAGTATTGCTTTGAAGCTTACTTGTTGAAGTTTCGCAACCACTAAATATACTGGACAAGCTTGTGATTGTCTTATAGGTTGTAAGTGTAATTACATGGAAATAACTCTAAATTAGAGGTTAAAAAGAATTTTTTTTGCTGGACTTCGCGACTCACGTGAAGTTTCAACTCAACAGCGTACTTCGGGAAAAATTGGAATATGAAATTTTTATAATTATCCAAAATTGGCTGAAATAAATTGCACTTTTTGTGCAAAGAAAAAAGTTTGACAAATTATACATAAACAACTGGCCTGACATGCATACGCCATGGAAACAAATGTTTCACCTTTTAATAATATTTGTGTGTGTGTGTGCGTGTGTGTGTGTACACACACACAAGAGATACAGTCTTTTCCATAAATGAAACTATTCCCCGAAAATTTGCGAGTAAACTTGTATTATCTTGCGAATCGACTAAAAAGTGTCTCATACATAAATAAAAATAATAGAGGACCTCTCGCTCCTCCTCCTCCCCCCCCCCCTCTCTCTCTCTCTAGAGGAAAAAAAAATAAAGAACCGCCAAAACACGGACGCGAAGAAGAAGTGGAAGAAGAAGCAGAAGAATGCCTCGTGCGAACCGCCAACGCAAAATTTAATTAAAGCAGCGCCTGCGCGAGCGCGCGCTTTGCTCATGAATAATCATGAAGGTGTATACGTATACGCGCACGCGCGCAGCACATAACGAGTCCGCACACGTAACCGCAAATCACCTCAGGATTTTCTTTTCAGTCCGTGATAAACAGGATAATGGGTCTAACGGCGAAAAAATTGTTTACGCGCTGCGCCGCCGTGATTTTTCAAGCGTAACGCGCTCTTTTCACGCACACCCATCCGCGCTGTGTATATAGCCAGCGGTACCAGCAGCAGCGCCAATTTTTTTCCCGCTGACGTTCCATCTTCGTTTGCGCACGCGAGATTAATTTTATCGCTGTGTGCGCGCGCGCGCACACACACACACACACATACGATGTAGTATTATGTCGCGCGCGTTCGGGGCTGCGCTGTGCGTGCGCTGTTAAACGATCGAGGGAGCGATTTTTCCCGCACGGAAGGAAGCCGTAAGATCTCTTTCGCGGGGAATGATTCGATGTGAAATTTTCTTTCGCGTTTTCAAAATATTTCTTTACAATAATTTTGCAATTGCTGCAGCGGCATCGTGTAAGGTCTGTTATCGGACGTAAAATTTCGATCGTTACGTCGCCGAAAGTGTTTTTTTTTTTTTTTTAAAGAACGAACCATTTATCTTGAAAGAGTATCTGGAAGCAGCGCTCTCTGCCATGAGCATCCATATACAAAAGAATCTTATTCTCTTCAGACAAATCACATCGAAGCCGCGTAGATCGTCAAGCGACTGAACTATACTGCGCACACCCTAACGCAGAGCGTCGCCTGAGCGACGTCGACGCTTAATGCGACGGAATCGCTTCGTTTCTCACTGTCACGACCTTTTTCCTCTCCAGCCGGTGCGTCTTTTTACCGCGTCTGACAAATAGTTTTCGGCTTTTTAAAGCCTCGTTGCAGTCGGCGAGCGAGCGACGAAAAAAAAAAAATTATTCGCTTTGCCCTATTGTGTATACGTACACACACACACACACACATACACACATACACACGCGTACGCGCGGCGGACTCTGGCCTTTTTGCGCCGAGACACTCTTCCGCGTACGCATCATTTGTGACTTTCCTTTCACCGGAGCAGTCGTCGGCAGGATCGTTATACGTGCTGGGTGTGTATCTTATTTTTGCGAGAGTTCGTTTGAATGTATGAAACTCGATCAGAATTCGTCGCGACTCCGCCAATTAAGCGGCCGTCTGCGCCCTCGTTAAAATTCGAGAGAGAAAAAAGCGCGCGCGCAAGAGCCTGCTCCTTGAAATTCGTTAAAATAGCAACAAAAAAATATGGGAACAAAAAGAAAACGAAAAAAGAAGCAGAGGAAGAAAAAGGAAAAAAGGGCAGCGAGCGAAAAAAGAAGACGATCGCGACAGAGACGGCACGAACTCTCGTAGCTCGAGCTCGTGACTATCCTCGGCGTGCACTCGTGTAATCGTGACTCGCGCGCGTCGTACCTACTTTGCCTTCCTGACACCTTCCGCTCGAGCTTCTTTCTTCTTCTTCTTTTGCTTTTTCTTTTTCGTCTCGGGGGAATTGAGCCACGACACTTGGTAGAGAGGCGCTGCTAACGGTGATACTCGATTTTTTCTCCCCAATAAGATTGCGTTCATTGAATGCAGATATCGGTTTTTGCTCGGTAATGTGGATAAATATGTACGATATATCTGTGCTTTTCCGCTTTGGACTCGAGGGTAATTTTGGTATTGAAAGGATCGATTTATAGGTAAAATTTTTTTAACTGTGAATTCCAGGTTTTCCATTCAAAGAATCCATAATTCAAAACACATAATTTAAAAATGATCATAATATATGTATAAGCTGTATTTTTACTTGAAAGAATTGATATTTTACTGACTTTATCAATTTGATTTTGATTAATTAGTTTTCGTGCGCAATCTATGCATATAATGTATGAGCTCCAGTAAAGTTAAAAAGTAAAAATTGTGAGAAAGGAAATTTCGCCTCTACCACGATTTTTGCCTTGACCGCGCGCGCGAGCGTTCAAAAAAGATCGCTGTATATTCGGTTGGCCTTATTTAGGTCAGAGTATACTTTTCGTAACAAAGTCAGTGACCCTCTCAACAATAGAGCGATTCTTATGCATGTTGACATCCTAGAAGAACGAATTTGCTTTGAAGACGTTTTGCTAAAAAATACATCAGACAAAAGTTTTTAAATCTCCTGCGCGTGTAACGTCGATCGTTTAAAAGGATTGAATTTTTTATTCTAAGAATAGCACATTACTATGTGCGGTTGTATCTAAAGTAGACCATTATTCCGCGCCATATGCGGTGAACCGTCCGAGTCCGGCATACGGTTCGTATACAATTTCATTGCACAGCTTGTCCAAATCAACGGACAACAATTATCGGTTGCTTAAGCTGTTGATTCTTGCGCCCGAGCGCGTATATAAGCAAGATTCGCAAGCACAACGCAATAACGGGCTGTATATAAGTCACGTATGCGTTACTCAAGTGCAGATGTAGAGAGCTGCACACGCACTTTACGATTAATCGCAATTGATGCGTATATCACGATACTAATAAATTGCATTATTTTTCTGTTGCAGGTACGTTTTAAGTTCACGAGTTTCACTAAATTCTGCGCGCGCGCGCACGCACACCTTATAGCGTAAGTCAAGCCTACAATTTAAGCACTATCTTATCTCGGTCGGCGATCGCAGTAAAATCGAGGAAATTAAACAACGCATAAAGGAAGATAAATTCAAATTTAATCTGCCCGGCGCGGCGGCGTTGCAGGTAGTTTTTCAAATGAGCGCGTATAAGTCATCGCGTGAAAGTTGGCGCTTTCACGTCGGCGCCTCTTCCTCTCTCGCGCTCTTCCCAACGCACACCCAAGATTCGCGAAAACTATCCTACGGTCAGTCGTCCATTATCTCGAGAGCGGAGGTCATTGTCCCTGTTTTTTGCTTTGTTTGCGCTGACCTCTTTCAACATTCCTCCGCCGTACCTTTATCTCCATTACCAACATAATACCTGATTTGTGGGTGACTCCCTTCTCCCGAACTTTGCTCGCTTATCATCTTAATTGGCCGTTTGGGGGGAGAGAGCGAGAGAGAGAGAGAAAAATTTTCGTCGACCTACATTTGGCGTTTAGACAGCGCGCGAACGCAAGTCTCGCCCGCGTCACCGATAAATCCAATCAGCGCGCGAGATTACAGTTTTTGACAAGCCGTCCGCGCGCGCCGTTTCGATACTCCGGTTTTTCCGCATGAAAATTTGAGATAGCAAGCGTTGTAAGTCGACGCGTCTTCGCCGAGCGCGCAAGTTTAATTTAAATTTCAATCAAGCCTCGTTCAACGTCCCTATCATCGACTCGGATCTGAGCCAGTCGATTTTTAACTAATGAACTCGTCGGCGCATCGATCAGAGTTCGGAAAATTTGCGCGCACACCTGCTGCAAGAGTCCCCCCCCCCTCCCTCCTCCCTCGTTTCTTCGCGATTCTATTAATTACGCGCGACTTAATTTGCTGTCCGACGGAGAAATGTATTTACTAGTTGCTGCAGCTTCTTAAACGCGCCGCCGCGCCTTTCTCGCCTGCAGTGATGATATACAACGGCGCCCACAAGCCTCGCTCGAGACTTTATGCTCCGCATTATATAGTTGCGGGATTATATTGGATGCAACGAGTAAATGGCGAGCTTGCGTTGATTTAATCATCCGCTTTCAATGAAAGCATACATATGCTCGCGGCGCGCTAATCGACAAGATTGAAATTTGGTCGCAGTCTCGCGGTGCTTATTTTTTTTTTTTTTTTTTGTTTTTACAAGACCACTTCGCTCGATTCATTACCGAGATAAACATATTTTCTATATGTATTATCACCGCACGAAGTCGAAAATGTGGGTCAAGCAAATATAGACTCGCTCTCCTTCTTGGCTCTTTAAATAAAATAACGACTTGAAATTGCCAGTCGGACGACGAAATTTCTAGTCATCCCCTCCTCTGGACAATCGACACGTATCTCACCTCCCCCTCCCCGTCCTCGAACTCGTTTGGTGAGCAAGTTGTCGTAAAAAAGAAGCGAGCGAGCGATCGATCGATCGATCGATCGATCCGATTCGAAAATACTTTTTCACGGACAATTGGCGGCTGCAGTAAATATACAAGTCAATCAAATCGTACGCCTCCTCGTTTATAAATCACCCCCCACTCGGGGGGGTCGGGGCCGTATCTTCGCCGTCTTCTCTCTCGCACTCTCGTTTTTCCCAAATTGCTTCTGGGCGCGACCGCGAGCGTGCTTTTCAGCAAGCTCTCCTCGTGCCTGCAGCTCCTCTTCCTCTTCTCCTCGTCGTCGTTTCGAATCCAATTAAAGTTTCCATCTTCCCTCTTGTCTCGTCGTCGTCGTCGTCGTCGTCGTCGTCAGAGGGACTTGACGACTTCTCTTCCACCGTCTCTCTCTCGCTCTTACTTGCCGCTGTGTCTTATACATTGACCGCGAGAGTTCGCTGCCTGATGTATATCTTCTTATTTTCATCTCTATTACGCTTTTTCGCTTGCCTTCCTTTTACCGCGGCGCGATGCGTCTATATATGCAGAATAGGCGAGTATAGGTCGAGCCACCTGTTACCGTTGCAGAGCGCGCGGCCATTGTTTATTGGCGCGGCGCAGACGCGTTGAATTATTCAGAGAGGCGGATGGATATCGTAGCGGCTCTTTTTCATTTTCTTTTTTCCATATCTAGATTAATTATGACAAATGATCGAGTGGCTTATGTTAATCATCGCCTTTGGAAATTCCTCTCGGTTTGCGTGAAAAACGCTTCTCCCTGCCGCGGCGCGCGCGAGGAGGTATATCATTAGACTGGAATCCGGGGAAAGAAGCATGTAAAAAGAAAGAAATCTGATCGCGACGCGTCGGAACCGTGACGATCTTTCAGCGGCGAAGCCTCTCATTCGGAGAATCTTTCGTTATACGTTTACCGCCATGTAAATATTGTAACGAGTCGTATTCATGTATTCCGGAGGGGAGAGGGAAGCACGTAGGGAGGAGGTTGCAAGTCCATTTGCGCGCGTGCAGCTCGAATTTGGAAGAAAAAGATAATTAGATTAAACGTGCTTAACTGCGCGTCTCCTGCTTCGGGCGATAGTTTCGAGATCTCTCTCTCTCTCTCTTTCTGTCTCTCTCTTGCCGTGTATGCTGAATGATGTGTATTGAATAAAGATGAGGCGCTTTTACGCTCATCGGCAAAAAGGAGCGCTATCTCCCGCGCTGTTCCGTTATCAGAAATGAAATATGCAGCTCGCGCATACACAGAAACATATATATACAGCTGAGATCGTAGGATGCGAGCAATTATACCGTCATCGAGAAAAAATTTCCAACTTCGAATGCAGACGCTCAGAGCGCGTGACGCCCGAGTGTATGTATATATATATATATCAGCATCGCGCAGCGGCGGCAACAACTGTACACTTCCGATATTTTGCCAGTCACCTGCAAAAAGTTAAATGGATAATTGCGACGGGGGAGAAGAAAAAAAGAGAGGAGAGAGGCGCGCGCGCGGAGAGGACTGGAGAGGAGAGGAGCGAAGGAGCGCTGCAGAAGAAGAAGAAGAAGAAGAAGACGAAGACGACGAGGACGAGGAGGCGTCATAAACCATTAAATCGACGGGGGCAGGGCTCGAAGCCAAGCGTGCAGCCGGCGAAAGTGAGGTTAGGAAAGAGAGTGAAGGAAACGAGAGCGCGAAGCGAGGCTAATTGCGAGTCGCCGTGTGCAGTAGTCGTATATCTGCTGTTTTAGGTTGAAGACGCGCGCGCGTGGTTTCGCCTTATAGGTAAGGAGAGCAACAACAGCAGCGGCAGCAGTAGCAGTAGCGCGGCGGACGTTGCTTTTATGCGAATGCGAGAGGAAGAGAGAGACAGTCTCATTGTTCGCCAGCTGTCCGTCTGCCGGCTTTCCTGTGCGCCCGAGGCTATACACGACGGAATAGGGACTCTAGAATTCAAGAGCGCTTTTATTTTTCAGAGAGCTCCACTCGCTGCGTGTTATACGTATATACATTCAGTGCCAGCAGCTCCTATAATAAAAGACGCGCTACTGCTGCTGCTGCTGCTTCCTTCTCTCTCCTTCCGCAATTCATTATACTACCGAGTTTTTCGCTTATCGCAAACTTATATCAATCAAAATTGGGAAGTACGATAATTTCGCGTCGCTGCTGCTGCTACTGCGCCTGACGTATAATTTTCCTTCGCAGCGAAGAAGCTCAAGTCGTTAAAGCGCTGCAGTCGGCTGCCGCCGCTTGAATATCTAATTCCAAAATTCAGCGCCGAGCATAATACCCGGGGCCAGAGAGAACTTCGAATTTCGCCGATTTTGAATTCGGGAATTCGCGCTTTACAATTCTGATCTCCCCGCGACTTATCGCTTAAGCGGCGAACACGTTTCCCCTTTTGCCAAAGCTGCCGAGCTCGAACTTGCGCGTTTTGCCGTTGCGTATAACGAGTTTTTGGTCAGACTCAGTCAGTTTGCGACTACGACGACGACGACGACGAGTCGCTGGAAATACGGTTGGAAATTGGGCGCTTTCGAAAAGTCGCCTATACGTATAGTCGACGTTCGAAAACGCAATTACTCGTTTTGAGTGACGCTTTAGTAGCGATTAAGCGGCTAAGAGCGCGAACGGTTTCATGCTCTACTGCAGCAGCAGCAGCAGTAGCCGACTCTCCTCTCTCTCTCTCTCTCTCTCTCTTTGCGGCTGCAGCGCGCCGCTGAAAAATATTGCCGTTCGCGGGAAATGTTTCGCCTTTCGAGAGAATAATTTATCCTTCCCGCAGACTCGCCACCAAAACATAATTCATCTTCAGCTCGCCTCTGGAAATAAATGTATTATCGCGCCGCGCGCGTCTACGCATGTTGTGTATGGGTGCGAATAGGTTTGCGCATTTCATTTTTATTGTAATAGCCTCAACTCATTAGCCGCGCGTATACAAGTGCGCCGCAGCGCGCCAACTTTCGCACAAAATCATGCCGAGCTTTCAGCTGCCCTAATCTCATTTGAAATTCATATCGGTCTACGGCATTAACGTATATACGCACACATTTTAATATAATGCCACCGCCGGAACGCTCGTTATTTTCTTCTCCAAAAGGATTAAAATTGAATTAGCATCAATGCGAAATCTACACCCGCGTTTCGAATGCCACGCACGAGAGTATAATGAGCTTACCTATGTAAATTATGCCTGAATACGTAATGTTACCCAGAGCGACGTGCGTATGCAATGTCAGACGTCGAGAGCACCGCGAAAAATTTCACGCTCCTCTGCCAATCCATCACCGCGCGCTCGCGCCAAAAGATTTTCATCGACGAGTCGACGCGTATATATATGTACAATACAACAGAGCCGACGAACTCCCATTCGAACGAGAGGGGACATCAATCTCGCGCGCGCCTCGTACACGGTGCGAAGAAAAGGAAAAAGCTCGAATCCCGTGCCCCGGCAGTTTCGCGAAATAAGCACAATCTGCTAAGATTGCCGTCCACTTCGCAAATTAAAATAAATAAATACGCGATAGCCGGGCCTGGCCGGGAGCCAACGCACGTCGCGGAAGGCTGAACTCTCCGCGCGACGACCAAGGAAGTCGTAATTTCGCGCGCGCGTGCCTCAAGGCTGCCTTTACTGGGGTAGATTATCAGGTTTCGATGGCGCGATGCCTGTTCTTCCCAGTTGCTAAACAGGTGGCTAATCTCGAATTTGAATTTTCCCGCGTCCCCTCGACTTTTTGTCTTATACAACTGCTCGCGCGACGACAGAACGGGAATATTCGCATCTGAAAGTCTGAGCGGAGGAGGTGAGAAGGAAAATCCCCCCCCCCTCCCCCTTGGTCTGACCGTGTCACAGGATTCACTACTAGGACACGGAGGGAGGGGGTGGGGGGAGGCCGCGTAGATTTGAATTGCGAAATCAGTATACAGCGAGTCGCTTTGCACTTTTTGCGCCTCGAAATCTCGAGCAGTGGGCATACCAGCGGATGCTGCTTTCCTCGAATCTCTTGGCCGAAAAGCCAAGTGCCGCGGTGCGAAGGGTATTTCCGAGGCGCGCGCGTCATTAGGCGCTTGCCACATCGCGTTCTTGACCTCGCTGGTGTAATGCGCTTTTCGCCCACTCTCTTTCTCTCGTCAAGCAGATATTGGAATTTCGTTTCTTCTGCTTGAAACGCCACGCTACGCCGCATGTTTTTCAGCGTAAATAAAACTTTCGAATGAAATATATATATACATATGCATAGAATATCGAGAGGTTGTTTACTCCGCGCGCGCCTATATATATGTGTATCCGCGAAATTATGAAATGCACATAGAAAGTCTATCTCTCTCTCTCTCTCTCTCTCTCTGTATTTTCATCGGAGGGAAATTTTCTCATTTTAGAAGCGCTCTCGCTATTTTTACACGACGCACATTCCCGTAACTGTACGAATCCTCTCTATCCCCAAGAATATTTCCAACTTCGATTTTCAATTTCGAGGAGGCATTTCTCGCATTTCCGACGACTCGATAAAACATTTCAATATCTCTCGCGGGTAGCGTAGCTGTGACTTCATTCCGAGCTAGCATACACGTAAGTGGGTCGGCCTTTTCTTTCGAGAGAGAGAGAGAGAGAGAGAGAGAGAGTGTGTGTGAGGGAGATAGAGGTAAAGAGAGTGAGAGAGAGAGAGCCCCGGGATGAAACTGCAATTTTTCTTCCTTTTTATTATTTTTCCTTCGAAGTATAGCACACCGAGCACGCTTTTCCTCCACAAAGATTCGGAAAGGGGGAAAGAATTATTAAAGGCTACCTGCGCGACCACTTCCCCAAGCAATATAAATTAAAATTTTATCATGCGCGCTAAAGCACATTAAAACCATTAATTTCGCGCAGCACAGCAGCAGCAGCAGCAGCAGCAGAAGCGGGAGGAGCGGTAGGCAAAAGAAAATTCATAATACAGTTGCCAGGCAACGCTGATTATCGGAAGGTCAAGCGAGAGAGCGTGAGCGATTTCTCCCCTTTGCCCTTATACGCCTCGTGCACGCGACTCGGGTATGTCGCGCTGCGCCCCGTATACACACGTATTACACAAAACGATGAGTATTAGCGCGCGCACATCGATGCTGCGGGGGATTACAAAGTGGGCAAGCAGAAAAAAAATAGACGACGAATGATGTTTTTCTTTTCTGATTAATGGAACAAATTAACGCAGCTTCGGGCTCTTCGATATAGATCTTTATCGTTAAATTAATGGAGCCCAACCATCCAGGATCTGCGACTGCGCACGTAGCAATTGTCGGTCCCCCGCATGTATACACGCGGCCTTTCATCAAACTTCGCCACTATTAAGCTTTTATAATAATTTCAAAAACTTTGAAAATTTTCAGTCCATCGCGCTAATTAAGATTAATGAAGTATAAATTTTAAAACTCAAACGGAGGCTTTTCATTCCGTTAATTCATCGCTTATTTTTCAAGCGTGAAACATTCGAGCGCATAAAAAAGGGGACGGCGGATGAGAACGAAGGGAATAAAAGGGAGGTCTGGAAAGCGCGCTCCCTTTTCGAAAATTGGCCGTATTTTCCGAGCCCCCGGCTCGCTCCCTCTGGGTAACTGCCGATTTTAAAGAGACTCGTGCATATAGTGCCGTAAAGGTCCGATGGTATCTCGATGTCGGTTATTATTGATATTTTTAGTTTGATCTTTTTCTCTCTCACTTTAGCGCGCGCGCTCTCTCTCTCTCTCTCCTTTCTTTACGAGCGCGCGGCCGTGCAGCTGCGCGCTGCAGTCTACGAGCCCGGGGAAAAAAGTGTGTTTTTAAGCCCAGATTGCGTACGAACGAGCGCTATTTCTCTTCGGCTCGATGAGTGTTTTATGATGGATTTTATCAAATCGAAAAGTAGCTTTATTTTTTTATAGGCGCCAAGCCTGTGCTTTACGACTAAACGATGATTTATCCAACGGGGACGAACCGCACATCTTTTTTTCCTCTCTCCCACCTTTCTTTTTTTTTATAACTGCGCGCCTATTCCGTAAGAAAATCGGACGCGAAAGTGGCTCTCCATATCTCGAAATGAGCAGAGGGAGAGAGCGAGAGCGAGAGAGAGAGAGAGAGAGAGAGGAAAAAGGAGGCACTAAAGTCTGGATTATTGTCGCGCGCGATAATGCGCTCAGTGTAAAACAACGGCTGCCGGAGATAATAGGGAATGTATTAGAGAGTGTGTGAGCTGCCGGTGTGGCATTGTCTCTTGCCCGATGGGAGGAGAGAGAAAAAAATACGCGAGAGAACGAGGAAGAACGAGGGGATATCGTCTCTCCTCCTCCTCGTCGTCGCCGTCGTCGACGGCGGCAGCGGCGGCGGCGATAAAATTCAAAATTGCCTCCGACTAAAATGCTGTTATATACGTATATATATTCCTTTTTTACTTAAACGTTCGAAGCGATGAGAACCGCATTAAAAATTACGGGTATAGAGAGCGATAAAAAGCTCATTGAAAGCTCGTTAATTTCGCAGAGAAGCAGTCGACGAGCCGCGCGCCGCGTAGTTCTATAAAAACACGCGCAGCGAGCCGGCGGTGCCGGAGGAGCGGGGGTGTATGTACTGCAGGCGTATATATATATACAGCCGCGCGTCGACGTAGTGTATACATCGATCGATAACACATGCACACCACCTGAAATCATATTCAGCCCTTCAGTCGTATAATGATTTCGCCATTAGCCCAAGAGTCTACCTTTCCCCGGGTAATTTCGCAGGCGAAACGACGTCGACGCACATCCCTCGCGGCGCCCGCACTGCAGCGAGAGAGCGAACAAAGAAATTGCGGCAAGTTAAAGACGAACTTGTGAGTGAGAGAGCTGGGGTTAGAAGCGGCGTTTTTCTCTCGCTTCGACGATGCGCTGCTTCAGACTAAGTGCTTTTTTTCCGCTGCTCCTCACGCGCGCGCGCGTTCCAGTATATAATAATTTAAATTACACCGAGTTTTAAGTATACACACGCAAGTGTAGCGAAATGGAAAAACCAGAATGCGAGAGATCGATTCGACGATTATTCGCTCTCTCTCTCTCTCTCTCCCCCTCACTGTTCGACGGTATATACACACATCATCCGGTCTCTGAATGTGTCGAGGGACTCCGTCGAGTACCTATCGCGCGTACACGTCTTCGGGGCTGATATCCATCCGCGTCTATTTATATTTGTCTGCGCGTTGGCTCGAGGTCGAAGTGAGTTTGCGCCCAGGGCTCCCGCGGTTTTTCCACGGCGGAATTTGAAAAGGGAAGAAAATTGCGCCGTTACGCGCGCCAACGTATAATTGCAATTTGATTATATGAGCCGCCGCAGCGCGAGCGAGAGGGGGAGCGAGTAGAAATTGTAATTCATGAAATTTGAAATTCGTGCCCGGTTGATTCGAGCTTTGAAGTGCGATCGTCGTTTGGAATTGCAAATACCAATCTGTATAGCCTGACGCGCGATTCCTCATTCATTGGGGTCCGTTCTCGGTGGCGCTGAAGCGCGCACTGCACCCAACCACCCGCACACACACACACACACACGTAGTACACCGCAACGTAATTATTATCTTCTTTCCGGGCGATACCAATGCATACATACATATATCTCCAATTTTCCAAAGTAGAGCTCATCTCCAATCACACATCGAAATTAGTGCTCGAGAGCAACAGCAGCAGCTATGCAGGAATCAATGCTGCCCTCTCTCTCTCTCTCTTAACGTTTCATTTGGCCTTTCCTCCCTATAACTCATGCTATTTTGACGTAGCGTTCTCCCTTATACTCCCGGTTTATCTCCGCGTCTCTCTTTTCATCTTGTATAGGAAGCTCGATCGACTCTCTCTTTCTCTTTCGGGCTGCCTGTGCTTCTTAGCTTTATTGCTCGGCATCGATAAAGCCGTTGGCGTGGCTCGTTTATTTATAGTATCGGCTATTAGCGAATTGCTCAAAGCTCCTCTCTCGCATATATATCCGCAGAGTTGGCTCCGCGTCTCTGAGTTACCGCCCGTATAATTCTCGGAGATGCAGCGTAGGTGATATGATTTAGACTTTAACGTTTCTCCGTATATATACGCGCGCGGCGTCTCTGCGGATCGATCGCGCAGCAACTCTGCACACGCGAAGGACAGCGAGCGAGCGAGAGAGAGAGAGAGAGAGAGAGAGAGAGAGAAAGAGAATTAAGTCAATGAACTTCTCCCCCTTCGGAAAGAGAAATTCTATTAGAGTGATTAATGCCGGAGATTGTTCGCTTTGCGAAATTCAAAGCTCTCTCTCTGTCTCGCTCTCACGCAAAAGTGCGCATGCATATGGGTGGCGCCCGCGCAATAAACTCGCGAAAGAGAGAGAGGAATGCGACTCGAATGAAAGTACGGCAGCTCCTCTATCTTTCTCTCTTTCTTTCTGTCTCCCTCTCTCTCTCTCTCTCTCGTTTGATGCGCGCTCGCGAGAATCGGTGACGTAAAGCCGCGGCTGCGGCGCAAAAGCGAAAGTTACTCGTTGCACGCGCGGGGACGCGAGCGATCCCCATTCAGGCTGATGCCCTGCTGATGAATATAATACACGCGCCAGTCGCGATCGCGGCCGCCGCCGCCTCAGTGCCGTAATTCGCCTGTAACAGCCGCGAAAATCTCGCGATAAAACGAGTTGAGCGTATATAAGCTTCTAAATACAAGCGGTGTGCGCACGACGAAGCGAGAGGAGGAAACGGAGCGCAACTGTAGCGCCGCAAGCGTCACACAAATCCGCGGGATTACACGAGGGAAAATTGAAAATCTTGGCGTGCCAGAAGCAGAAGAATAAGAAGAGGATAAGCATTAATAAAGTTACTCGCCGCCGCACGCGCACACGGTCCGCCCGGCAGCGGTGACGGGGGGGGGGGGGGCAGAGATAGAGAAAAGACTCGGCAAAATGGGCTTCGTGTATCGCTCTCGCCGATGACAATGCCGAGTAACAATGGACACGTTGCGTCTTGGCAAACAATTTCAAAGAGCGCTTTTCGCCACAGAGAGCTGCAGCCGCCGCCGCCGCGCACACAATGCGCTTCTTGGCGTGCCATATCCCGCGAGCGATTTCGGACGCCTCTGCCATTTCTCCTTTTAAAAGCTTCGATTGGAATTTTCCGATCCGCTTCTCGCCGGCGTGTATGCTCAGAATTAAAAACCTCCTTCTCACCTTTCTGTTTCAGGTATGTACAGCAGCGGATAGAGCAACCGGCGGATAGTTATACGCACTTTCGTATTATATATAACACAGTAGAGTCTCAGGCTGGACACGTAAGTCGGGAGAGCGTAAAAATAAGAAATTCCTATTAAAACTTGGGCTCGGAACTTTGGTAACGAGGCGATGCCTGCGCCAATTAAAAATTTTTTAGAAAGTATTACGAACTTTCGGCTGTCTCGCAGCTGAAACGAGCGCGAGACTCTGCGCTCGGGCTCGGGCTTTTGTTTCGCGTTGTATCCTTAATCCCCGACACATTTCACCTCGATATGAGCTACCGAGCGAGTTTAGCTTTTTGCTTTGCGCTCGGAAACGTAGCCCCAGATATAGAAAAGGAGGCGAGAGAGAGAGAGAGAGACATCGATTATATAGAGCCGCGCTTCGGAGCTGAAAAACCCGTACAACGCCAAGTATTAGTTTTTCGTACATCACGAAAACGATTGTCCGAAAGACTTTCGAGATGCGTTCAATGAAGAGAATGCTTCTATCTGCGCTTGTTTTTCGCTCTGAGTTTCGTATACGTATATTAATCTCAGAGGATATCAAATCTAGCTATCAAAGGATTTTCGCCTGGCAAAAGGACGCCCAAAAGTCCGACACGCGTCGCACGCGCGCGCTCGCTAAATTACTCCGGTAAATATACATTTCGGCGCGATGGATGAATATTCATCCATATGCGTATATGAGGAAATCTACGGCCAGGTGCCAATTTTTGGGCGAAAAAGTGGAAGATTTGCAATTTTGAGGGCACACTAACCGGGCTAGGTTTTTTTTACTCGTTAGGGCATACAATACAAGAAAATTGACCGAAATACATTCGCGCCCTATGCCAATAAAAAGTTACAGGCCAAAAACTGAAAAAAAATACGCTCATTTTTTTCGCGTTTTTTCCATTCTCCTAAAAATTTAAGAGTAGGCCGTATGTTAAATCAAATTTCTAATCAATAGAAATAAAGTACTTGAAAAGACCTTTCATTTGGATATAAATTTGTCTAAATCGGATGCACTGATCAAAAGTTTCGCATTTTAGAAGAGGATGAACTTGGATTTAAGATTTACGAAAATGACCGCTCTTACCTTTTTTTTCTTAAAATCCTTCTAACTTTTGA
Organism: Philotrypesis tridentata; assembly: GCA_018906965.1. Classification (NCBI taxonomy): domain Eukaryota; kingdom Metazoa; phylum Arthropoda; class Insecta; order Hymenoptera; family Pteromalidae; genus Philotrypesis; species Philotrypesis tridentata. The sequence continues at coordinate 13,693,558 of JACCIB010000001.1, forward strand.
TCCAAGCATCCGTTTGCAACGTTCAATACGTCAAATTAAAGGTCTGTTTTTGTACTTTTTAATTACTGGGCGGGTTTTTTCCTTTCGCTTATGATGAGCTATATATATGCTTTTCAAAATGATCGTTCTTTGAAAACATATATATAGCACACTACGAAGAAAAAAAATTTTTAGCTAAATCTAAAACTAAATAGCACAAAAGTAGAAGAAGAGAGCTTTAATTTAAGCTATTAAACTTTGAAAACGCACGATTGGATCAAAAGTTATTAGCATTTGAAGAAAGGGAAAAATCTCCGAATTTTCGAAAATCGATTGATTTCATGAAAAAAAAGCGAAATTTGCCATTTTTTAAATCCTTGTGTCTTCCGATACAACCGACCGATTTCAAAGTTTAATAGCTCAAATTAAAGCTCTTATCTTCTACTTTTTTACTAATTCAACTGAATTTGAAGTTTCTCATGGGATAGGCTATATATATGCCTCTCAAAATCAGTAAAAAGCGATCAACTTTAGGAGCATATATATAGTCCATGAGATTAGAAAATTGGGATTCTGATCAACTAGATTGAAAGTTGAAGAAAAGAGCTTTAATTTGCGGTATTAAACGTTGAAAAGGATTGGTTGGGTCGCAAATAATGAGGTATTAAATAAAAAAAGAAAAACCATTATTTTAACGGTTTCTTACATGTCAAGCTTGACAAAATCCAGAGAATTTTACGTTTCTTCAAATCCTTCTCAATTGCGATCCAACCAATCGTTTTCAACGTTCAATACCGCAAATTAAAGCTCTTTTCTTCAACTTTCAATCTAGTTGATCAGAATCCAAATTTTCTAATCTCATGGACTATATATATGCTTCTAAAGTTGATCGTTTTTTACTAATTTTGAGAGGCATATATATAGCCTATTCCATGAGAAACTTCAAATTCAGTTGAATTAGTAAAAAAGTAGAAGATAAGAGCTTTAATTTGAGCTATTAAACTTTGAAATCGGTCGTTTGTATCGGAAGACACAAGGATTTAAAAAATGGCAAATTTCGCTTTTTTTTCATGAAATCAATCGATTTTCGAAAATTCGGAGATTTTTCCCTTTCTTCAAATGCTAATAACTTTTGATCCAATCGTGCGTTTTCAAAGTTTAATAGCTTAAATTAAAGCTCTCTTCTTCTACTTTTGAGCTATTTAGTTTTAGATTTAGCTAAAAAATTTTTTTCTTCGTAGTGTGCTATATATATGTTTTCAAAGAACGATCATTTTGAAAAGCATATATATAGCTCATCATAAGCGAAAGGAAAAAAACCCGCCCAGTAATTAAAAAGTACAAAAACAGACCTTTAATTTGGCGCTATCGGCTTGTATATGCGAGAAGGGCCCCGTAAACAAAATATGGCAGAAGGGCCGTAAAAAATGAGATTACAAAGGCTGCAACGGACCTATCTCTCGTCGCTAGAAAAAAAGGGTGTCACTCCGAAAACGCGGATTTTCCCGAAAAAAAAAATCCCTTTGCAGCGCGCACGTTGAGGTCCTTCAATAAAACCTCGACGTACGTGACTTTTGTCCGACTCCTCCCTCCGGAAAATCCCCGCGCATTCCGCATTCCGCTACACCCCCCTCGTAATTTCCATTTCGATTCTGCCTTCGAGCAACGGCTGGCGCGAGTGTCAGCGGCAGGAAAATAGCTTTTCCATTTTTGTAAATTTTTAAAAAGCCGGAAAGAGAGCGAGAGAGTCAAATTTTTCATCCGCTCTCTGCTCGCTATTATACGCACGTAGAGGCGAGTTTTCGCTCGCGGCAGTCACGTATACGGGCGGGGGAGCCTCGCGCGCAAAGAGAGACTTATGCGCGGGGAGGGTATACAGAGGTATGGAAAAGGCGGCCGCGGTGGCGGGAGGAGAGAGAAACCGAGCTACTGCGAAGAGTCGCCGTGTGGAAGCCGAAGCCTCGAGCTAACGTCGCTTTTTAAATATTTATCGGGAGGTTAGGTGCCGTTGCTGTGCGGCCGTCGAAGGTTTTTAGCGGCACGTGACGATTTGGCTTTTACGAGGAAATTATTTTGGCCGGCGTCCGCGACAGAGCGCGAGCGGGCTGCTCTCGTTGGAACGTTGTCTCGGCGGGACGCGGAGCTTGCGCGCGTTATTCATTTGCGAGAAAATTGAAAAGGAAGACGTCGATGCGCGGCCGTCAGCCGCGATAAATTCGACTCTCTACAGGCAGCTCTCCCCGCGATATAACCTGCGCAAATTGAATTACCCAGAGGCGTATTATCACTTGCGGTATTAAGACCTTCCGGATAAAGCTTATCGAACGCGAACGACCTCGATACTGTCTCGAGTCTTTAAAGCCTCGTAGTGTCTTAATCCGCTGAATATCGCCATCCGCTGTGCGCTGTGTCTCCTGCCTCCCTTCCTCCCTCTCGCCCTCGTGCGCGATAATATCCGAAGGCCAGCCTATACAACGATAACAATACGAGCACTTTTGATAACCCTTAAAATTTCTATATCGTGATCGCGTTTATGCGCTCGCGTATGCGCGCGCTTTGATACGACGCAACATAGCTGCCCGGCCGCCGCCGTACAGAGCGATAGAGAGAGAGAGTGAGAGAAGGGGGGAGGCTTCGCTTACAAAGTGCCTCGACATGACGATCACGTTTACGGCTAATTCGGTTGTAAACGCGCCTTAATTCCTACGGGCTGGCATACGCGGCTCGCCTCTCCTTCCCGCGTCCGCGTCCGTCTCGCTGATCCTTTACCCCATGCGCCGCTGGCTGCACGCGCGCGCATATTTATGAACTTTACGAGTCCATTGAAATAATTGGCCAATTAACTTTCGGCTGCGCGTTTCATTACGCAAGCGACGCGGCTTTATACTCTCCCGGATATCTTTGGGCCGCGCCGTTCTTTTAATCGAGCGCACGCGCGCTCTGTTTGGAAAATGAAAAAAAAAGTAATATCCGAAGAGCATCTTGGTTATATACATAGCAAGCCGCACGACTGTCAGATTAGCGGAGCTTTCCTCTCTCTCTCTCTCTCTTTGTCGGTCCGTGAAAGCTCAGCGGCGATTACCGAGTTCACGAAAAAAAGGGGGGGGGGGCCGAAGTCGGCGTAAGGGCAGACAGAGATGGATCGCGAAAAGTTTCGGGCTGCAGTGCAAGCTCGCGAGCGAGCGGCGCGGCTACTTTAATCCTTAATGATTTAAGGAACGTCGTGCGCGTAGCCACTTGAAATTTTTGCCCTTTCCCAGCTATAGTGGCCCGTTTTGCACGCTCTCTCTCTCTCTCTCTTTGGGAGCTTCTTCTCTATTTTCCTCCTATAGGGAGTGGGAGAGAGCGAGAGGATATACAGCGCGAGCCCCGAAAATTCACCGGATTTAAAGTCAATTAAGGGGTTATTTATCGGTATGAAGGAGTTTTAATGAGCAGGTCTTAACGCCGCCGGGGATTATTGCGGCCGGGCCGGGAGAAAGTTACTCCGCGACGCGTGTAAAATTTAACGGATTTTATTTTTCGTTTCGGCTAATGCCCGCCCGCGCATTGGGATTCTCGGAATTTATATCGCGTCTTTTTCTGCGCCGGAGCCAAGTTAATTTTTCCGCGTAAAATACTCGGGGATTTCGCCGGGCGAAAGTATTGGATTTTTATTAAAAGGGGCGCTCTCGCGCGCTCCGTCATAACTGCCCCGCGCGTGTGATAATGTTTTTTCTCATAAATACAAAGCGCGCCCGCGCGCGCGAGATAGTAAAAAGTTCATTTCCAGCTTTAAAATACATGTAGGCGCGAAGCTTTCACATTGGATTTGCCCGCTTTGTAAAGAGCGCATTTTCGAAAAATTCATGAAAGCTTTGAAATATCCGCTCCGTCCGGCGCATATTTTCAACGTTATATACATACACGTGTCCGCTCCGCGTGTCCTCCTCCTAAAATAGATCGACTATATACTCTCAGTGGGTCGGGCCGGCTGAAGGCACATTCCAATTTTATGGAGCCCATACGAGCTGCCGTATAACGACAGGTCCGCAAAATTATATCAATAAAAAGCTTCTCTCGCACTCGGTCCGCCGCGCGGCGATTATGCCGAGGCGAGCGGCCTTCCAAGTTTTTTAACGGTCATTCTCGCCAACTTTTCCAGAGCGGTCGCGCCGGCGGCGGCCGGGGGAGGTGAAAGAGGGTCAAACTTTTTTCAAATTAAAAGTCTTCTTCAACTCTAAACGAACACAAAGTGTATTAGTTGAACGGCGCGTGTGCGACGGATCGTGTCCCTCTCTCTCTCTCTCTCTCTCTATCTCTCGGGTTAGAATTTTATTCACGGCGTCGTTTAAATTTTAATTAGTGTCGCTTAATTAATCTCTAATACTCTCTCGCCGTGTCCTTTTCACGCTGCGCGCAGCCTCTCGCCGTCGTGTATAAGTGATTGCAGCGTGCGCGCGACGGAACTTTCCCGTTTATATTCGCGCGCAGGTATAATACGCGCAACGAAATGTTCCGTATATATGTATACGCACATCTTTGCGCGGCCGTGTGTATATATATATATACACACACACACACGTGAGAGCAGGCACGGACACGCTAATCGATTCGGTTACGCAATCGCGAGTGCATTTACCTCGAAACCCATCGAGCCGTATAACCCAGGCACCTCTCCATTTTCCAGATCGAGGACTCGCCGTAAAGTCGGCTCGGCTCGTAAATGCGAATTCACACGCGCGGGCGGGGCGAGTGGTGAAATTAAAATGAGAAAAAAGAAAGAAAAACACTCCTCCGCGTATATCGCTCTCCTTCCTCTCTCTCCCTCTCCCCTCTCTCTTTCTCTCTCACTCTCGCTCGATAAAGTCGGCTAAACACGAGGACGAGGGAGACGAGCCATCGGCAATTAAGCTCCGCGTATCTGGCCCCTATTTATTGCCACGGTGTACTCGCGTCGTCGTCGTCGTCGGCGGCGGCGTCGTTCTCGTCGTTCTCGTCGTTACAATCGACGCTCTCTTCCACTCGATAATACACGGCCATCAGCTGTCGCTCGAGGAATAATTTCGCGCGCGAGAGCTTTACGCTCCGTTACGCCGCGTTACAGCGCGCGCGCGCGCGAGGATCTCTCTCTCTCTCTCTCTCTCTCTGTAACTTTGCAAATTGCGCTCGTGGATGTACACACTCTCCCCCCGGCGTTTGATGGATGAGCAGACGAGGAAACTCCGCGAGAGCGCAAATGATGGAGTGGCGGAAGAAAGGCGCGACGGTAAATCCGAATAGCGCACGCGGCCGGGGAAGAGTGAGAGAGAAAGAGGGAGAGATAGAGAGAGAGAGAGAGAGAGAGAGAGAGAGAAAAATGAAGATACCGCGGCGAGTCGCACTGCTTTCTTTTTCGGGGGAAAGGTGTTGAATGGGAACGTGGAGATTGATGATTGTGGAACTAGTTTTCGAACTGGCTTTTTGCGCTTGTTTAATTCTTATTTTTTTTACGAGCGAGAGCTACTGCGCTGAAGTGGAGGTCCTTACGGATATAACGAGAGAGGGTTGGGAGGGGGGTCGCGTTGTGCACGCGTCGAGGGCAAGGTGCACAATTTTCCGAAATTTCAAACGGCTTGACAGCGAATCGCCTTGTGGTTTTGCATCGATCATTTCCTCGCGCTCACCTGAGACGCGCGCCTAACATCGTCACGCTCGAGACGCTGATGTGCAGACAGACGTCGATATGCGCGTCTGAATGTACGACTCTCTATCTCTCTCTCTCTCTCCGTCGTTCGTCAGGGCTCTTCGCGCGGCGCGCGCGTGGAGAAGGATTTGCAGTGTGCGCGGGATGCAGCTGCTGCAAATAATATTCTTCATATAACGGCAAGTCGAGCCGTTCGATTCTTTGCAGCCCACACACCTTCTCGGCTTCTCTCTTTCGTGTACTGTGCGCGTACAAGTGTGCGGAGAGGATGAGAAAAGGGGACAAAAAAGCGGGCGAGTCGAGAGTGGAGAAGGCGATACTTAATATCCATTCGCATAGAAGCGCGGCTGCGTTATATGCCCGATGCATGCGCGCCGCCGCGGCAGCACACGCGCATTCATATTTAAATTCAATTTCGTCTAGACTATACGTGGATACATCCCGGCGAGGGCACGCGCGCGCGCACTTTCAGCTGCTACTCTGCTATCCTCTCTCTCTCTCTCTCGCTCTCTCGCTCTGTTGATATCCTCGCGAGCCAGTGACTCTCAATTCGCTATATCAAGCTATTTCGGGCTGGATTTGAAATTACGGCTATTACGAAGAAATTTGCGTCTCTCGGCTCTGATTTATGGCAGCCGCAGATTTGAGCGGGAAGAAAGATTCGCAGAATATTTTTTCCGCATCGCGATACCCACAGTGAGAGAGAGAGAGAGAGAGCAAGAGCGAGGGAGCGACTTAAAAAGTACGCTCTTATACTACATGAATGAAGAACGAGCTGCGAGGGAATTGAATAGCGATAAAGCTCGGATTCGCAAATTTGTTGAAACTCGCTCGCTCGCTGGATTTATGCGGGTTTCACTCGCGTGAGAAAGATTCGAAAGAAACAGGCGCGTCGACTCGCGGAGCGGCCCCGATGTGTGTGTGTGTGTGCGCGTACATATACATATACACGCAGAAGCACACGGGAACCGTGAAATATGACGGGCCGTATAAGGAACTTTCTGACGGCGAAACTCGCGTCTTGATAAATGACGAGTGAAGGATAAATGAGTGTAGTAGGTAGACTTTCGATAAAGTAGACGACAAAGACCGAGAGCTTGCGTAACCAAGTGAACTTCCTCGGTCGAGCTTTAACGAGCTTTAAGCGTTAGGTCGATATGTGAAAATTGTATAATCTGCAGGCATTGCTACTGCAGTTGTTTGTTGATAGAATAGTTGAAAGTAAATTTCTTCAATTACAAAAACTAAAGATGCAAAAACTATTGTACGCACACTGCGCGACTGTGTATTATGGAAAAGTGAAATAACATCACGAACAAATTGTAACGAGAGCAAATGGAATGGAATTGACTTGAAAAAGTTCGAATTCAAATTGACGGTTTTTATAAAATTTGCACATCGTATATAGGTCGTCTGGATGCGCGCTGTCGTCCATAGTTTCTCATGCACAGCGTACAAGTGTAATATTTACAAATGAATAAACGATTCTCTACGGCTAACAATATGGAATAAAAAAAGTTGCTCTGCACAGTGCTGCGCCAAGTTTCCACAGTTGTTCGAACTAATGTACAACGAGTATATACCTTTTCAGTTATAGTACTTCTGCGATGATAATAAAAGTACAGATTCAGCGTGTCAACGCGTATATTTGGCGAAGAAACTTGAACAGCCTTCAGGTGCACGCAGTAGAGCAGCGCAAAACTTGGAGCACAGCCGCTGATCGGCGTATAGGACACGCGGTTTAACGTAACTGGGTCATCGAGGAGCGATTGTTTAAATTTTTCCCTCCGCTCCGACGGTATGTGGCGAGTCGCGTTGCGAGAGAGAGAGAGAGGCACAGTGGAAACTATTACGCGCAGAGAAAAGGGAGGATAGGGGGTTGATCGAAGAAGCTCCAGTCCTTGTGATTCGCAATGTCGATCCCGAGCACGTCCGCCCGTAGCAGCGGCAGCAGCAGCAGCAGCAGCCACTCTCGCGTGACTGGCTTCACTGATATCGAGTGTCACTGGGCTCCTTCGCCGCGTGGCGAATATTTTATGTGTAAGTCTGGATGAGACGTTTTGACTCTCTCTCTCTCTCTCTGTCTCCTCCCTCTTTATCTACATCTTTCCTTTCAGTCTCCGTACGAGGCTTTGTGTGCGCGAGTACGTGTGCGCGACTCGCCGGGGCTGTATAATCGAAAGTTGGCGCGACCAAGCCTCGAATTTTCGACTCTGCGCCCCTGCGTGAAATTGTCCGGAAAGAGGGAGAGACGGTGTTAAAAGAGATGCTCAGATTGGGGGATAAGGAATGCGCGCCTTGCTGAACTTGGATTGAGATGTCGCGCGTTCGGTATCGAGAGCACGAGCTCTGGGTGTGTAACTGTGGAGAGAAAAAGGATAGAGCTGGAATGCGAGACGACCGTCTGCTGGACGCAATGTGTGCTTGGAATGCCTGAGCCGAATGGCAATGTGTCGCCTGCTCGATAAGTCACTTTCTTGCGTCTGTACACGCGAGTGCAGTGTAACGGCTCTTGCTCGTCGTCACGCGCGATTCTGCGAAAAGTATTTCGGAAAAGAAAAAGTGTCCGAGCCAGGCGGAAAATTCGATGGGGGGGGGGGGGAATGAGAGAAGCAATCGTTGTTTACAAGCTCTCCCCTCGCGGCAGCCTTGATACTTAGCTTTTCGAGAAATGAAGAGTCAAGCTCGTGTTTATTTTCCCCGAGGAAATGAAAAATTCTCTTTGAAAGTGCTGCCGCACCTTCCCCCCGCGTTGCTTTCTCTCCCCATCTCGCTTTGAAGTATCTTCAAAACGCTTCAGTGCCGCTGCGAAAGGGTGTACTTTTTTTTCGAAAAGTTAACTTTGCCGCCGGATAAACGTTCGAATTTTTCCTAACGCAGATCTCCAAGTATTTCCAGGCTCTATTTTCGCTGCTGCTGTGCGTTGCTGCCGGCCCGAAGTTTTTGGGCATCTCGCGCGCGGCGTGTACAGGAAAAAGTTCGGGCTGACTTGTCCCGGCGTTGTATTTTCACACGCGAACGAGCCCGGAAGAAAATGTTCACCGACGCCTCTCGAAAATTCGGAATATCGCTCCGAGGCGAGTGATTAAGAAAAAGGGGTGTCGTCCAGACATTCTAAAAGCATCCCTCGAGGTATTCCCATCAGCTCGATTTTCCATACGTCCGCCTCGGAAGGCAAAGCACTTAAGCTCCGGCAAACACGAGTCGAAGCTTAAGACTCACCTCTTCGGGAAAACAAGCTCCCTCCGGCTTCTGGCCTTTGTTTTTAAGGAGTAGCCCGCAGACTCTTTTTCCTTCGGCTCTAAAGCGCTTCAAACTATAAGAAGAGAGCGAGAGAGTGGGTGGGTGGGTGGGAGGGGGTAGGAAGAGATCGAGCTTGGGCTTGCGGAAGTACGAAACGGAAAACAAGCACCGATAAATGATGGCCCGAGTTTTAAGATATATTGGATGCCGAGCGAGGAGAGCTTTCCAAGAAGCCTGCTGCGCCCTGGAATAAGAGAAATAAGGGAAACCTTGAAAGATAGGGAAAATAAGAGAAATTGGGATCAGCAGGGTGGAGAGAGAGAGAGAGAGAGAGAGAGAAAAGTTGCCGCATCCTTTGATTAATGGCGCTGCATTTTCCCCACCCCCCTTTCCCCTATATTTATTTAAATTCATTATACCCGCAGTTATTACCCAGACAATCCTCCGATCTGAACTTTGTCGCTTTACACGAGCTCTTTCTCTCTCGCTCTCTCTCTTCTTCCTCTCGCGAAAAAGCCCCGCGCAACTAAGCTCCTTCTCTGCCTTTTTGCTCCTGGCCAATGGCAGCCGGAATTTGCACTCGCCGAATATTTCATGTACTCGACTCGTACCGTTTATACACATCTCGCCCCGGAATAAATTGCACACTTTCCCCTTCTTCGCGTTTCGGCCGTGCAGGGGAAAAACGCCGAGAGACACAACGTGTAAAACTCTTCCAGTCGCTCGATGTTTCTCATGTTTCTCGAGTGCACCTATACGTATACATTTCCTTTGTAATTTTTTGCGCGGGCTTCAGAAGCTGGCAGCTCCCAAAAAAAAAAAAAAAAAAAAAAAATTAACGAACGAACGCGAAATCCCGTAACAAACAAAAACAGCGTCTCGTCCTCGGTTATGCATTTTTGCGAAAATGAAATGCCTCTCTCTCTCTCTCTCTCTCTTGCTGTGTACACACGCGAATATTCAGTTGCGCACAGTCATCACTGCAGAGAGAGAGAGAGAGAGAGAGAGAGAGAGAGAGAGAGAGAGAGAGCAACGGAAAAAAGTACCGCTGTCATACGCACAACGCGACGCGGCAGTGTGTGTCGTTAGATCGCGCTTTGATTGACTCGCGCGCGTGCGCGCGCCGCGGCGAAAAGGGCCGAATAAAAAAAAAATATTTAAATATAAAAGCTGGAAAGGACGGGGGAAAAAAAAGTAGAGCGCGCCCGCGTGTGTATGCGCGGAAACAAAGGGCGCATGCAGTAGCGGCAGATAGGAGCCATGGGCATGCATTTCCAATGACTTGCATTACGGTGCGACGATGCGTGCGCCATCGTCCGGCCTGACACGTCCGCTGCGCAGCTCCGGGTTTAGCTGCCGTATAGCGCTGCATGTAAATTGATGCAAGTGCGCGCGCGATGCGGATGACGGGAGAGCCCCGAGGACCAATCAAAATCAAGAGCGGACGCGTCGCCGCTGCCGCTGCTGCTCGATATTATCGAAGCTTGCGGGAGCGAGCCGGGCTGGGAAGTTTGCTGAGCTCGAGTTATATGGACGAGTGGCTGGAGCACAGTAGGGCTCGGGAGAAAATCCTGGGGATGCGCTGTAAGACGCGCTGCAAGTATTTGTTTAGGCTCTCGAGGATGACGAGCAAGAGGAGCAAGGCTGGAGGAGGAGGAGGAAGATCGTTTGATGCGCCTTTGAAACAGTGCAATACATGGGGGGGGGGGCGGATTAGAAAAGCTCTCGCGGCGCTGCAGTCGTTGGGGAAAAATTGCGCGCGAGCACGATGAAAGTTTACGCGGAAGCGTATCCCCGTGCATTTATGCCCTAATCATCTGATAAGCAAGGCTTCGCAGTATAGCGAAATACGAAATTTCATATCGCGCGCGTAAAACTCCCGGGCGTCGTCCCTACTGCGCGAGCGAGGAAATTCGTCTCTCTCTCTCTCTCTCTCTCTCTTGTCGGCAGCGAGATGCAAGCTCGCGATACGGGGCCGGGCTGCAAGCTTAAAAGAAAGCTCGCTCTCCGTAATTTGATAAAGTGCGCGCACGAAAAGGCTCTCTCCTTCATAATAAGGAAATTTATCGGTCTCTTAATTTTTTATACCTCTTCCCCGGTGTGTGTGTGTGTGTGTGTATATAAGCCGTATGTGTATGCCCCAGCCGCGAGTTTCTTAGCCGTCGCGCAGCTACTACTCGCGCGTTTATCCGCGGTATATGTACAAAGCTATCGGCTTTTTTTTTAAGGGTGCCAGCGGCGCGCGCGAGCACCTGCATTATTTATACGCAACTTGCACGAAACTTTCCTCTCTCTCTCTCTCTCGCGTGCACTGCGCGAGTTTGAAAATAAACGTGCGCGCGCGCGCAAGAGAGAGAGAGAGGCTCTTGCGCGCTTCGTATTAAAGTTGTAGGGAAAATTCTACGAGGTCGCTCGATACAGCCGCTTATTTCGCATAGGAGTATAATTTTCCTTTAATCGGCTTATTTTACAAATATTATTCGCCGATACGCGATATTCGAAGTCGCGCGTGCAGGGGGCTGCGGCGGGGAGTTAATCGAGCGCAAGGAGTGCGCGCCGCGCTGCGACGAGAACAAAAGCTCGCCGGGAACGTATTACACAGTAATTCATCCGCAAATTCGAGAGAACAGCGCCTCCGAAATTATCCTTTCGCATAATATATCTCAGGGCCACACGGCGACACGAGACTTATACAGATATACTCGCGCGAGCGAGAGGACGTGAGTCGCGCGCGTCGCACAGCGGCCGCAGGAGGCGGACGAGCGCGAGAGGTGAGAAAAAATAATTAATTCGTTATATTCGGACGGTAAAGGTGTTATTACGAGGCCATTTGCAGAAGAAACGACTCTCGGCGCTCTGCCGATCGTAAATCGCACGTGGCTTACGATCGCTCTTTCGAATCGCGTCGCTCGCCTCGCTATATATACTTTCGTCGCCGTCGGGGTAGAGCTACTTTTTCCTCTCGACCGCGGAGCCTCTCTCCGGACTTTTTTCCGGGCCGCCGCCGCCGCGTTTTATCATCGATGCGCGCGTCCCTCGTTATACGTGCACCGCAGCGAAGCGTCTGTCCGCGCTTAAAGATGGCCTTCCGGCCGAAAAGGCGCGCGCGGCAGTGCCGAGCTCGCACTCTGAGCGCTCGGGGGAGGGTCGGCTTTCTTCTCTGCCTGCGCGCGACGCTCTGTCGGAAGCAGAAGCGCGCCGGACCGGCTCTCTGTCTCTCCTGCGCGTTTAATAAAGTTAAATTTTCTTGCGCCCAGTAATGGCTTGACCAAAGTCTTCCGCTCGAGAGATACTTAGAAGCACTGGCTCGTGCGTATGTCGACTAAATTGAATTTCCCTCCGCTCTCTGCCACTGCTGCTGCTGCTGCTGCTGCTGCTGCTCTCCTCTTCTTTCCTCCTTTTTGCGCCGGCCTACAAATCTTCCCGCCGGCGAATATGCGCGCGAGCGCCCGGCCGCCCTACACGAGAAAAGTGTCGCACGCGCTTAGAATTCCCGGATTTCGCGTCTGATTTATCGCAGTCGAGGTGGAGTCATTGGTGCTATTATTTTTTTTTCCTCCTCTCTTGTTTGAGGTGATAATGCGATTATAAGTGAAGACAGCTCGATTGATTGCGACGTGCGCTGAATGAATGCAAAGTATTCCATTAAGTTGGCTTTAGCGCGACGGGCCGCATAAATATTTTACGAGTGTGTTGTAAAGTATTGTGTACTTTGCGATCTACTTTTAATGTTTTATAGCGCTAAACTGGGGTTTTTGTTCAATATATTTTTTTTTTTCATCGGTGGAATGAGTATTGTGGTTACGCTGTAGGAATTCGCTACCAAAATTTTGCAACTTATTCGTGATATTTTCACTTAAAAATCGCGAAATTGGTATAGAAGTCTAAAAGTGAATGATGCTTCCCCGTGAATGTGAAGTTCTACGTTAAAAATATTTAATTTAGTCCGTGACCCTGTACTTGAAAGCAATACCATTGGAAAGCCTTTTATTAATACTTTCCCAAGGTCCTTATTTATTTGTTTTTAAATTTCGCGAACTTCGTAATTCGCACGAGGCACCTTGAACAGTCGATCTAAAAATAATACCGGGATATAAAAGGCCGACAAAAGACAGTACTAACTTTTTTTCTTCTCAAAGTTAGCTAAAGCTGCAGTACGAAATTTCCAGCCGATAGAGCCAAGTTGGAAAAATCGATGATCGAAGGATGAAACAGTAGCCGTCGCATTATAAAATTATAGTTTCGCTCATCCCCCTTGAAAAATAATCCAAGCTGAATTCCGAGACAGGAATTACTGAGGGAGATGACAAAATGCGAAGTTCGTCGAGTGTGGGAGAAAAATAGAGAGGCCGGCAGCGGCTGCAGCAGCGACGAGCGTTGTCGCTAAAAAGAAAAGTAGAACGCCGGAGGCAAGAGAGAATAAGTCGTAGATTGTTAACCCCGGGACACAACGAGTCCCTCAGGAGTCAATTACACTTCAGATCTGGAGACGTTGCGCTGCCAGACAGCTTGAAAAAGCGAGAGAGAGGAGAGAGGCTCGAATGCGATTTTGCGAGAGAGAGAGAGGGGGTGGGGCGGGGGAGGGGAGGAAGGAGAAGAGGACAACTGCGTAGAAATAAGGCAGGAGGAGAGCTTCTTATGAATAAAACAGCACCCAATAAAGTGAAACATAAATTAAGCTACGTTACCACAGGGACACCTCTCTCCCTCTCTCTCTGCATCTCCAGCTATCTCTCTCTCTATCTCTCGTCCTTTCCAAGAGAAAGAGAGAAATGGAAAAGTCCCCGCGGAGAATCAGGAGTGCATGCGAGAGAGCTACTTCTTGTTTTCCCGCGCGCTCTTTTTCTCTCCCCTTATATTTTTCGTGAGATTCAAATGCGCCACGGCTGATTTGCCTCGTTTGCAAGTAGATAGTTTTCTGAAATTATTCCATTTTCTCGAAAAAAACTACTTTCCACAGAAATGTATTACGCGTAGAACCTTTCGCGCGCTCTCCCTCCTCCCTCCTCTCCTCTCTCCCCCCCCCCCTCCGTGATAACTCGCAAACAAGAAAAGTCGCGTGCCATTGAAGGCACTCAACGTCTCGGCCATTTCGTCGTCTAGGAGTCGTTGCGGGGGTGGCTAAAAAAGAGACGAAGAGAGAGAGGATGAGGTTTCCTGGAAAGTCAAGCTTTCCCGTGTGTGAGTGTGTGTGTGTGCGCGCGAGAAAGAGAGAGAAAGAGAGCGAGAGTTGACGCAGAGCTCGGCCGCCGCGACGCGCGAGTGCAGGAAACTTAAAACTGTCGCTGTACACTGCAGCGATGGAAAGCTTTTCGCAAAAATATACACGCTCCAGAGATTTTTCACATTTTTTTCTAGCTCTCACACTCACTCACTCACTCAGTAGTCGCTCGCACTGCGCGGTGTCGTCTGCCTATGTCTGTGTCCGCACGTGTGTATATATATACCGCACACCAAGAATATCAAATAACCTTATGCGTTTGAAATAACAAAGCTCGTCACACGCGCGCGTTTTGCAGCTCTGCGCAATATTTTCGCGTGTTCGAGTGCACAGCATTTAACTCGCGCGTGTGACGGTGCATCAGCGCCTTTGGCGTACATAGATGTATATGCGCACAAAACAATCGTCATCGCTTCAGAACCGAAGAGAGCACGGTGTATCTAGAAGTGGAAGAGCGCGTGCGTATATACATATACGTATGTGTGTGTGTGTGTGTGTGTGTGTGTGTGTGTGTCTACGCTATGTACGCACCCATAAAGATTGCATAATTGAAGGAAACGACGGCGTTGGCGACTGCCGTCGTTAAATTTACAACTCAATTTGTCAGAGCAAACACACGCGGCTCACGGTGCCGCGCAAGATGTGATTTACTATTTTTTTTCTTCCATACTACTATGGCCCGTGTGCGGCTGCTGCTGTTGCTGCTGCTGCTGCTGCGCGCCTCTAGTGGATTGTATATATACGTGTACACTTTTCGAGCGGTGACCGGATGCTTTTTGTTGCGGAATTATTCGATTTACACGCTTCACGTGCAGCCACAGACACGCGGAAGGTGCATTTGCATTTTTCTTCGGTTTTTCAATGTTTTCCGAGCTCGAGAGTTGATTGGGGGGTAGAGAGAGAGAGGGGCATTCCGAGAAACGACTGTGTAATTGCTTACGCGTGAGCACGTGCGCGACCCTATAGGCTACGCGTATACATGTGCACGTGTATACGCGAGGAAAGATTTTCTGTAATTCAGGAAGATATTCTCTAATGGACGCTGTTATTGGCAGCATTGCGCGTAATGACCGCAAGTGTACATAATCGTTGGTAATGCTGGGAAATGTTTAATGCCGGACCTTTAAATACAGTAGCTGCGCCTGTGCGCGTTGTGTGTATCTAATGCACACCGGAGACATGCTTACATAATCCGGAGAGAAAACATGACAGCGAGGCGCTCCGACGTTATATTGTTTTATAAATTTCAGCCGAGCGAAAGAGAGAGAATACAATACTCGCGCTCCGCGAAGCGATCGCCTCTGTAAAGCACACACACACACACACACACACACACACATGTATACATGTACTCGTATATACGTATAAGGCATCGTGAACTGTTAGCTGGACTAGCGGCAATTAAACGCGACGCGACGCGTCGACGGGGCCAACAACCCGACTCTCTTTTCTCTCTCTTTCTCCGGTGTGCGCGAGAGAACGATGTATATAAGGGAAACGACGACGGGAAAAGCCGCGCCGCCGCCACCTTCTCGCAGCTGCCTTTTGCGTTCGGTTTACTCTCTCTCTCTCTCTCTCTCTCTCTCTCTCTCTCTCTCTCTCTCTCTCTCTCTTTTCAGCGTGTACACATCGCAGAGTGTTGCGGGACTTTTTTCGAGCCCGGACTAAAGTATCACGGCTCTGTCTCTCTCTCCCTCTCTCCCCGCCACTTGGAATTTCGAAAGGGTTAATTTGCGACTGCGAATCGTTTAAAAAACAAGTGCCGCGAAACAATTCGTTTTCCAAAGTACGCTTTTGCGGCGCGCGCGCGCGTGCACGACTATACAGCGACAGCTCGTGCCAAGAGTGCATCGAACTTTGCGGCAGCCTCGCGCGAGCTGCAGGTGAAAGTGTATACACACTGCAGGACGAGCGCGCGAGCGCTTGTTTTCTTTTAGCCGAGAGAGATTGGAAGTGTGCAAAAGAGAGAAAGAGAGTCGTCGTCGTTTTAGCCTCGGTCATTAACGTTCCCTTTTTTTATGACCTCTGACCCACCAGCCCCCCGCGCGCGCGCACGATCGAGCTTTAGCGAAAAAATAAATTTTTCAAATATCTCTCGAGCGAGAGTCACCTCTCCGGTTATCTCCCACACGTGTGTATATATACACGTAATAGGTATATACATCCGATGCTATCGCGAGTGTGCGACAATGAGAGTATAACAGTAACAGTAACAGTTAATGCCGATAAGGTTGTTAGAGCGAAAGCTCCGTCGAGCTTTTTTATCGCGGCTAGTAATATCCTCGATATATTCGATAAAAAAAATACAAAGAATAAATAATCCGATCCCTCCAGAGTCTCTCTCTCTCCGACCCTTCCGCAAACTGCGTTCAACTGTATATAGCTCGGCGGCCGCCTATACTTCTCGCTCGATATATCCGCGTCTAAATGAAAAAGGTCAACAGCAGCTGAGCTCAAGCTTTGCCTTCGTATATTACACATAGTTGTAGCGGATCCCTCTCGAGCGTAAAATCAGCAGAGCCAGCTACAGGGCTTAGCTCCCCGCGCGCGTGTGTCGCACTTTCTGATTAATTAACAATTAATTCTATCGAGTAATCGTACATCAGCGAGCTCATATAGGCAGCAGCAGCTGCTGCTACTGCAACAGCACGGCTCATAACCCTCCATTCTCTCGGCGATATATACTTATATATATACACGATACGGACGCACGCGTGCGCGTCGCTGCAGCGTAAAAGTCGCGATAATAACGCGACCACCGCACTGTTGGCTGCGGTAATCCATTATCGACTCGCCCCCCCCCCACCCCTCCTGTGTCCTTCGCTTCATCAAAGTGACACTTTCGATGGGGAATTTCAATTATCTCGAGGAAATTTTTATGGATTCTGCGTGCGAGTATATATACGTGTATGTGTCTGTCTGTACCAAATGGAGAGCTAATATAATGAAAAGTGCCTCCAGACTGTACTTGCCGAAGAGCCCGCAGGGCAAACAGCAAACCGCTATGAATCAATAGGAGATAATAAAAAAAGGAAGCGTTGCAGGAAAAAGAGAAGCCGAAGGAAAAGAAGACAATCGCGCAAACACACCCAGGAAACACACCCCGCGCGCGCAATCTCCGCTCGTTCGAGAAAGAGAGAGAGCTCGATGCAACCCTCTCTCTCTCTCTCTCTCTCTGTCTCTCAGTCTCGGATTAACGACGCACATACTCGCTACCCCCCCCCCCTCCCCCGCTCGAAACACGTATATATACCTGGTGGCGCTCCTCTTTCGCGTGTTGTATACGTCGCGTCGCCTCGTCGTCTAGCTCCACTTAATCGTAATTAAACACTGCGCTGCAATTAATCAGAGCCCGGGATTCCCTCTCTTTCCCGTTTATCTCCTTTCTCGCATATATCCTTTTGCGCGTTATTTATTCCGGGACTAATGCTTTCGCCGAAATAATTGCCTGCCTGCCTGCCTGCCTTTCCCTCGGGCTCTAATTGATAATCGAGCGCGCGCACGTTTGCCAATGATTATTTTACCGGCGCGAAATTTCATTTCCACGCTACAGGTTTATTTTTTTCCGGCCAATTTTCCGAGTTAACAACCTGCGAGCGTGTAAGAGCGCTCTCGTCGGCTCGTCGAGGATATATTTATTATACACACCAGCGGCGGCTCGCGGGAAATTCGGAGGGCCCCGCATCGTTATATAAGTCGCCTTCGGAGCAACGCGCGCAGCGCTTAATTAATTTCGACGATACCGACCGCAGCTGTTCTTCTTGTTCTCCCCCCCCCCCCCCGCGCTTACTATACGCTTATCGTCTCGGAGCGTTATATTTTTCAAGGGAATAAGTGGGTCAACCATCGGATTCCCATTCGAGAGCGACGAAAGCGAGCCCGGCGAGACACGTGCCGCAGTTGGCCCACTCAGCGCCAAGGAAGAAAGAAACTTTGTAATTTCGTCAAGCTTAATTCTCAACTCTCTCTGTCTCTCTCCCTCTCTCCGTTTCCCGACTGCAGCTTCGGAAACTTATTAAAATCCGTAGACTTGAGCAGCCAGTCTCGTCTTCGGCGATTAGACTCGCAGAAGCGGCATCATCGAATTTCCAAGAGCCAACGACAACAAGAGAGCCGTCCTCTCCACTTTCTCTCATTACATCCGCCGCCGTACGTTACAGAATATCCTCCACCTCGTTCGCCATTGTTCCTTCCCGGCGTCTCTCTCCGCGCAGTAGTACTATTACTACACTCTCTCCGGCAAGCTTCCAATTGGGATTCCAGGATTACAGCGAGCTGACGCTGTACGTCAAGTCTCTACTCCCCTTTCGAATTAGAATGGATCCGGCATTTTCTCTCCCCAGTCTATGTAGGTAGGCGCGCTTGGAAAATCGAGAAGAGTCATCGAGGAACGGCAGCCCCGACGACGACGACGACGACGACTGCGTCTCTCGTACGAGAGGCTGTTTGTCGTCGTCGCCGTCGCGCTACTGCTGCTGCTGCTGCTGCTGGCTTTTTTTCTCTGCGGCTGTAGCTGTAATCGGTTCAGTGAACCAGAAAGAGGACAAATTGCGCGCGCGCGTCGTCGTCGTCGTCGTCGTCGTCGTTGGGGGGGGTTGATCTTGGTCGATGCGCTTGTTTTCTTTTTAACTTTACTTCACGTCGGCAATTAACGAGCGATGCAAGTTTAACGACCGGTTTCATTTACTTCTCCTCCTCGTCTCCTCCAAGTGTACTTTGCGCAGAGCGGAGAGCGGCGCTTGCGTGCCATTGATTTACGAGTGTGTGTGTGTGCGCGCGTTGCGCATTACCGCGCGACTCGCTGTGTATAGATCGATTTCTACGCCGATTATGAATAAGAAATGGATGTTTAAATCGTGTGTGTGTGCGTGTACGTGCGTCGGCAGACGGTGATTAGATGTATATAGAGTCAGTCAGCGCGAGAAGCTTGTAAACAATGGGACGACTCTCGCGGGTACGCGCATATGCATGTACGCGTCGAAAGGGAGATATATATATATATATATATATATATATATATATATAGATAGAGAGAGAGAGAGAGAGAGAGAGAGAGAGAGAGAGAGAGAGAGATAGAGAGGGATAAGCAGCGCGCATAGCTAAACTCGCGATTCAGCGCTAATTTCACGAGCCATCGCAGCCAGAGAAATCCATAGTTACACAGTGCTCCCGTACTCAGATATGTATACTCGATGCGCACATCGCCTGACTTACCTTCTCTCTACCTTTATGTATACCGGCAACGTCAGCGGCAGCTAGTCTGCTAAATTTGATTATTCCACTCGTACGCCGCGCGCTTTAATGCGTGTGTGTCGGTGTGAGTGTGTACTTTGGTGTCCAGCCCATGATTGACCGATGGCACAAAAGGCCGTCGCAACGCGACTTTGACTACTTCCACTTGCGTGTCGCATGCGAAAGAGAGAGAGAGAGAACGAATCGTGCAAGTAGAGTTTGCGTGAGCGCAGCTCTTCCCCCCCCCCCCCCCCGGGAAGTTTGTTTAAGATCATACGTGTACTCAACTACCCGGCTGATGTCAGTATTACGCTCTTTTCGTCCATTGTTGTCACTTGTGTCTTTTATTCCTGCATTTTATGCGCTCGCGAAAAGTGTAATTTTATACAGTTGCGCAACTCGCTTGCCTCGGCTGTACACTACGCTTCTCTCTCTCTCTCTGCAAACGTCGTCCCCGGTAATTAGTCTCTCCGCTTAGAAGAATGGGAATCGCCGAGGATTACTGCCCTGTTATTTTGTACTATATAAGCGAAGGGACTAATCGAGTTAATTAAGCCAACTGCACGATTCATTGTTTTGCGAGTGAAAAACAAATCTTGCGCAACGTGGAGAATAAATGTGTATGTGTGTGTATTATACGCGTGTACACATAGGAACAAGACGGGACTTAAAAGTGACGTTATTTCTGATAGCGCAAGTGGCAGGCGAATATAAGCAAAGAAACCTGCTCCGGAAAGTCGAAAGATAGAGATGGGGAAGGGGGGCACGTACGCCGGAAACGGGAAAAGTTGCTGCACTATACTATACGCCTTTTTCGAGTTTGTCTTCTACTAGTTTCTTGCGTCGACGCCACCGGCGGACGACCCTTTTACCGAAGGCGTCGGCTTTATTGCCCTTTATTGCACTTGTTTGGCTTTCTCTGCTTTTATTAATGGCCCACGTCCCGAGAATTTCCGCTCGGGCGCTTGATACTTCGCTCTGCTGTTGCCCGATGAGACGCAGCTTTTTCAACGATCTATACTACCAGAGATTATGCTGATCGGATGATTTGCAATTTCTTCAAATGCGCACGTACACCTTCTACTGCGTTGATCGTTTAACTTTTCTACGCTTCTGGAGAGGAGTGGGAGGAGCTAGTAGTCATAGAATGTGGCTAGCCGTGAATATTTTCGGCGTGTCTTTTGATTGATATCGTGAATGTTGAATTGTAAAGTGGATTTGCGAGTGAAAAATAGGTATACAGTTTGTGAACTTCTGAAAACTTTGCTTTTGATGATAGTTTTTTTTTATAAGCTTTCTCTTTCACTTTTGTAATGCACTGTTCGAATTTTTCATCTCAAACTGAACGTTTTCAATCATACTTAATCTGAAAAATTGAAATAATTTTGTAGATTTCAACCATTTTAAATCAAGTAATTTTTGTCAGACATAAGCGATAAAAGGGGAAAAATATTTTAACGGAAGCTTTAGCTAGTGAGTAATTTCTGGTAAAAGTCAAATAAATTTTTCACACCTGTGCTACACTTTTTCTAGGATATAAATTCAATTTAGATAGTCTCCCCTACACGTATACTCCAGCTATACGTTTGTTCGTGATTCGTCTCCATCAAGAGACACAAGCAGGTCGTCCTTTCATCAGCGAGTCGAGAGAGAGAGAGAGAGAGAGAGAGGGAGAGAGAGAGAGGGAGAGAGAGAGAGAGAGCCGTATTAGGCCGATGGGGATAAGCGACTAATTAACATAAGCCTCGCAGACGAGTGTATAGAGTCGCAATCATCATCAGCCGCGCTAAAAGCTCTCGATCGTACGTCACACCTCCCTCTCCTTCCTCCTTCCGTCATACCGGGCGATAAAAGAAACCAGGCGCAAAACGAGTGCGAGAGTAGGGGGGGGGGGGATAGAAGAAAGTCACGGTGGCAAGAAGCTATAAAGACAAAGACAGGGTTATAAACGAAGTTAGCCTTGCCCCGTTGTTTCGGATTACCGTATATACATAGCTGCAGCTCGTCGCTGTACAGATATATACACGTATATATACGTATATGCACCACCGCCAGCAAGTTCCAAGTCCTAATGAAGGCACGCGCAAGCGCATGCCTTTGTCGCGCCCGCTTCCGTCTCTCTGTGCCTCTCATTTTCTTCCTCTCGCTCTAGCTTGGACCAGCTAGACGCAGTTTAATTAAGCGAGAGCTGCTGCCGCCGCCGCCACGAACGCTACTGCTGCCCCTTCTATGTGTATTCCTTCTCTCGCTCTCTCTCTCTCTCTCTCTCCCTCTCTCTCCAACTCGCTTCATTTCTAATTCTCCGCTGCGGCAGCCACTGCTGCTGTCATTTTTACCTTTTGGCTCTTGCTGCCGCCGCCGCTGCTCTCGTGTGCGCGTGTGTGACTCTCTCTCTCTCTCTCTCTTTCTCCCCCCGCGCACTGGAAGTTTGGCACGAGAGAGCTCCGGAGTCTCGAGTATTTATTCGGTAAATTAAAAAGGATGCTCGTTATGGCTCGAGCTCCGCGAGAGAAGAGGAGTGTTTGGAGTTTAATCGAGACGCCAATTCCACGCAGCCCACGGCTCAGCTGCCGAACAATGGCTTGGCTTGGATTTTAATGTTGCTTTTATAATCGCCTTTGTTTCGGAACGCGCGAGGCGCACCGATCTCGTCAAATTGAAACTTTCCTCGCGCGCCCGATATGCATTATACGCTTCGGCCAAATAATTCCGTTTCTCTTGTTTTTTTTTTTTTTTATAATATATTCCAAAGCGTTTTCCAATCGCTTAATCCGCTCCGCCGGAGAACACCGGGCGTCGGCGCGAGAAACGCGGTGAGAAAGGAAAAGCGTATAGCGTCTCCGAGTCCAGTACACCTTAATCCCCAATTTCCTAAATCAACGTCAGCGCTGACCTTTACCCGCTTCTCGTTCTCTCTCCTCTCCCTCGTTTCTGCACGCGCGCGCCAGGATATCTGTCTGCAGCGACTATTGCTTTTGTTTGCACTCTATTTCTGTCTGTCGAGCCTTTTTTCTCTCCTGCTCTCGCCTTGCCCTTGTCCGCCAAGTGTCGCAGACGTGCGCTTTTGAGGTTTTGTTTGACGCCCGGCTATTTCTGAATGAGTCGCGCAGTCTCTCAATGGGGGGGAATGACGCGGGAGTTTCGTTAATGACGCGGCGACTGCCTAGCGTAAGGTATGTACGCTTTGCTCTCGCGAAATACACCTCTC
Organism: Philotrypesis tridentata; assembly: GCA_018906965.1. NCBI lineage: Eukaryota > Metazoa > Arthropoda > Insecta > Hymenoptera > Pteromalidae > Philotrypesis > Philotrypesis tridentata. Next base: position 13,716,106 of record JACCIB010000001.1, read on the forward strand.
TCTCCCCTCTCGTACGAGAATCATACAGATGCAGGAGCGGCCGGGACGAAATTTAACTTTGAAAATAGTGTGTTTCAACTTTTGCAATAACGGAACCGAAAATTAGTAGGAAACTTCTTCCTCTTCGAGCCTCTCTCTCCGCTGCCCCTCCGAACTCGCCAACTAAATTCGGATATATCCATGTCGAGGCATAAAGTCTCCTCCCCCCGCCTCTTCCCCCTTCCACTCGCTCGCTATGGCCAGGAAAGTTTTCGAAAAAATTAATGGCCGGCCACCGCGATTCTCGGGCAGGCTGTTCGTCAACGCGCCGCTCCCGAACTTTCCCTCCTCCCACTTTCGATGAGAATATCGCGTCCGACAATAATATCGAGGTCGTCTTTGCGATTTTCTTCTTTCCGTCGAAGCGCGGCGTGGCGCGTACACCTCGCCGAGAGCGCAGAAAGAAGGAGAGAAAGAATCTGGGTCAATAATCGCGCGAGAAAAGCTCGAGGCTGCTAAGTGGATTTTCTTGTCCTTCCGCTAACGTGACGATCGTCACCAGTAGTCGAGAGCGTGACGCCGGCTAGAGAATTCTAACGTTGCCTCCTAGACGCCAATGAATTTGTACTGCGCAGGTTACTTAGAACATCGCAACACTGATAGAAAGAAAACCCTCGAATTCGGACGATTATTCCTTTTGAAATAAACTTTTTTCCTGCGTCGTTGGATTAAATACGTTTCCGAACATATAACATAAAAATTTAAATTATTTATTACATCCATGATATAACGAGAAGTTCGATTAATTTGTAGAAGACGATTGCATTTAGCTCTTAATAAAAGTATAACGCAATGACTCCGGCTCCAAGAATTCTCTCGATCAGCATTATCGAATTTCTCGCGGGGGTATAACATAATTAATTCGCCTGAAAAGTCATCACTATCCTATATACATGCATAATAAAGACGCGTCACGTCGCGCCAAATATCCATATGACTGTTCGGATATGAATATTCAAATCTGCGCTAATATCCGCGAAACCCTCTTTGTCTACTTAAAAACTCGTAAAACAGTCCCCGACCTCCCCTCCCTCCCGCTTAAATCAAATTCGAGCGGCGAACGAACGTTAACGAGCTCTCGTCTCGTAAAGTCCGTGATTTACCGGTCTCCACCGAAAATCCATCTTGGTCGCTGCTGCTGCTGTCGTTGCTGCGACGAGCCTCGTTGCGGGAGAGAGGGAGAGAGAGAGAGAGAGAGAGACGGAGAGACAGAGAGAAAAAACCGGAGGAAAGAAAGCTAAAAGAAGAAAGATGCAGATTTTTATTACTCGTCACGGCAAGAGTGAATTTCTCCGAGAATATAAGCTGCGGCATATTATGCGCGCATAAATGAAAAAAAAGGTATGCAGCGGAATATGACACGAGCGCGCGCGCTGGTGGCAACGACGCGCCGGCCGAGAGAGAAAGAGAGAGAGAGAGAGAGAGAGAGAGAGAGAGAGAGAGAGAGAGAGAGAGAGAGACAAAATGAGAAACGAGCTGCGGAATTTTGTGAAATATGCCCGTTGGAATAATATATACGTGCTATATACGGCAATAATAATGTGGACGATACGCTTGCGTAATATGTCAAGAGTATTGTCTGTCTAATGCGTACAATTTGCTTGGCAGTTTCGCTCGGCGCAGCTGCTGCTATTTATCGCCTGTTTTCGGCGGGACAATGCAATTTTATTACAATTAGAACACGACGCGGGGTGAGAGCGCGCTCTTTTATCGTCCGCCAGCACAAGAGAGAGAGAGAGGGGGGGGGGAAGCTCGACGCGTACGTGCGCCAATCGTTAGGATAACTTTCGCGAAACTTTTCCTGATTTTCTCGTTGTATGATTTTCGACGTTGCCATTCCGAAAAGAAAGAATTTCAATTAAATTTTTCGCAATATATGCCGCGCGCGCGCGCGCGCGAGTGGCGATGAATTGATTAAATAACATTCATCAGAGGGAGAGAGAGAGAGCGCGAGAGTTTGGAATTTTCGCCGATTGATTGAACATCAAGCTTAATAACTCCTATCAAACGTCCATTTAATAAACCCGAAAATCCATAATTCGCACTGGAGCGCGGCGACGCAGTCGGCAACGGCGCGTCCAAAACTTTATCGCCCCCCCCCCCCTCTCTCTACATCCACGCACGCTGCGCTGTATGTATTAATTTTTCGCGAATCTCCGACCTCGCATTATTATTTTTCCGCGGAAACGCTTTATAATTATGTTCCAACGAATTAATGGCCCCGACCGAGCGAGCGCGAAAAAAATGCAAATTTTCCGCGGTAAGCCGCGATGAGGAACGGCGCGGCGGCCCCCACCCCTCCCCTGCATTAAAAAAATCCATTAAAAAAAAACGAGCGTAGTAGTCTACCTGTCTGTTGTAAAGAGAAATATAAAATGCTATATTCCGTGTACGGCGCGTTGCGTTGCCACTTGAAATATGCAATTACGTAAATTCAGACGTTCAAAAGGCAACGTCAGTCACTCGCAACGCTGGCTTTATCTTCCCTTTCCGTCTCTGTGTGCACGCGTGTGTGGCTGTGTGTATGTGGCTGTGCAGTACGAGGAAGGGGAGCTTTTTCCGTTAGAATGGTCAATATGAAAATTTTGCGCAAAAAAATTTATTTCTCCAGCGGGGCGTATCTCGACGGAAGGAGAGACAGAGCGAATGTTCTAGTGTTTTTTCTGGTCAATTGCACTCGAAATTTTTCAGACTGGCTTTTTGACTCTAAAAAATTTGTCTTGGCAAGTAAGTATTTTTCTGAATGGTCTAAGACAGGTTATGGGGAATACATCGTTGAAGACCTTGGGCTATTGCGTCATGCGTCTGATCGTTGGGGTTTTCACTACTGATTACCTTGTTTATACGAGTCCTCAGCTGCTCGCACAATACAATGTATTATTAGCTATTCGCTGGTAAAAATTTTGCTTCAATTTTCATGCTAAACTATATATTTGACGCGAATTTTCTGCACGCACGTTATACGATGATTCGTGTCGATGCATCGGTACTGCATTAAAATTAATGGTCTTGCACACGTTTATCCTTATTAAAATTGTAGGAAACTTCGCGTGTTCTATTATGAATGTACTTGTCACTCTTTCATTAATTTTGAAGCATTTTTTCAACAATATTTATTAACATTAATTCAACACGAATTTTACATTGCAAAAAGTACTCAACAATCGGTATCTTTGGTGAAAATACTGCAGATTATCATCAACAACTTTCTTTAATCACTTAATACATATTTTTTTGTTTCGTCGTTATATAGAGTTGGAAGTTAAAACTTCCGTTCTTTGTTTGACAAATTTCAAAGAAAACCTATATAGCGTGAAAAAATTATTGACAATTATATTATCAGATACGAATCTGCGTAGACCGCGACAGAAATTTTACATTCGCACTCGTAGTAAACAAACAACGAGAATGATTAAAAAAATTTTCCATAAGGAGAGCTGATTTTTCATTTAATTATGTTGGCATCGAAGAGACAATAATGAGTTTTTTTTAAAGTCGAATATATTGCAACTTATAGATAATTTATTCAAACTAGACTTACATTACATCATCAGAATTTCTGATTCAAAAATAAAATAAAACTGACAGTACAAAAATCCCGAACTAATGAAAACGCATACTTCCAATCCACGCTAGCTCCTCATCTCTCGTTCTCTCTCTCTCTCTCTCTCTCTCTCTCTCTCTCTCTCTCTCTCGCCATAATTGTAAAACAATCACATGACACACGGTATTCATTAGCACTCTCGCCTACCTCTCCCGACTTCATTATCATGTAAGTCACACTCGCCGCGGTAAACAGCCGCCGCCTTTATTACGGTATATCCACGCGCGTATTTTGCAACGAGAAGATAAAAAAAAATTCCCCCCTCCCATCCCTCCTCTCCCGACGCTCTCTCGGCACAGTTTTACAATGCGGCGTTCTCACAGCCGAGCGATTTTCCCAAGAAGCTGCCGCGGCTTTGTAAACCACTGTAGCAGCGGACAATAGGCGCATAAAGTGCACTGGCGCGTATGAAGACTCAAGCAAAAAAAAAAGAAAAAAAACAAGAGGAGCTGCTGCCGCGTAGTGTTGTCCTTTTTCGCGGCTAAGATGTATCGACGCGCGAGAAGAAGAAAAAATCAAGAGGAGAGAGGGAGAGAGAGAGAGGAGGAGGAGGAGGAGGAGGAGGCGATAATTATACGCTGGAAAAGGACAGCGCTGCAAGATCAGATCGGGTTAGCGCTGAGGCAGACAGGCTGCGATACGATACTGCTGTAGCTCGGGATTAGAATCGTGACGAGATGTACTACGTGCCCTCGAGCTATACGAGAGTATATTATTGTTCTGATTTTCTGCGGTTTGACTCTGAGTCATGACTCGCGATGACGAAAATAAAAGTGCGTTTGTACTTCTATTCCGCGCGCCGTGAAGCAACTCCGCGGCCTGTCGCGAATAGTGTTTTACCGACGTAACGCTCGCGTGCTACAAAACTAATCCGATATCACTCGCTGAAAACGTCCTTTTTACGAAACCAAAACTGCAGGATGTCATAGAGCATTCGTTCTCATATACGGTTGGTTTAATTTCACTTTGAGTTTGTATTTATGGAAAAATAGGTTTACATTGGATGTACTTACTTCTGTATCGTATAGACCGTAAACTTCGCTAAGAGTCCTCTCGGGAACGGTTTTTGATTCTGCAGTATTTCTCTCTCTAGCTCTATCTCTCGGCGTACGAGGAAAAAGCGGGGAAAACATATTATTGGCTCAGGCAAGTATTGCTATGAGAAAAAGGAAATTCCAAAGTTCCGGCCCAATATATGAACCCGACTGGCTTTGCTGCGTATATGGCATAGTTCGAGACTGCATTCTAAACCAAATAAAAGTTTTTGCAAGTGAGAGAGAGAGAGAGAAAGAGAGTTCATGACTCGGCTACTATCCGAAAGTTCTGCGCACGCGGCCTTCCCAACTTTTATGCAACCGATCAAAACTGATTACCGTGAAATATTCTGCTCCAAGTTGTTTATGAGCTCGAATCACCGCGATTAGAGAGTCCACGACAAGTACCCTCGGCAAATTCGCTGCCAATCGAGTGGAGAGGACAATTACCTCTCCTCTCCCTCCGCCCCCCCTCCCCCTCTCCCCTATTGCACAAAGACGCATATACAGCGTCGGCAGCGACCGCGGTAGCCTTATAAATAATCCAAAAACTACTGCAGCTCGAGCGTGTACGTACTTCTATACATGCATAGCGTAGAGCGCGAGACACACAAGGCGAACAAAGGAGCGGACCCCGAGAAAATGGAGCAAAAACAGACGCACACATGCAGAAGCGGGGAGAGAGAGAGAGAGAGGGAGGAGGAGGAAAAACGAAGTGAAGGAGCTGGAGGACGAAGCGAAGCTAGAGAAAGAGGGACGCGATTAATGACGCATAAAGGAAAGAAGGGCTGCAGCTCGCTTACAAAGAAGACGCGAGAGAGAGAGAGAGAGAGAGAGAGAGAGAGAGAGAGAGAGAGAGCCGTAATGAGGATTTTTAGATGGAAATTCGAAAAAAGCCCGCGATAACGCGTAAAGGCTGCAGTCGTGCGCGCGTATTCTCTCTGTTAATCCGGGCTATAAAGCCGCGCGCACTGCAGCCGAGGGGGATATCCCAGCCTCGAAATCAAGCGAAAACGTTAATCAATAGCGCGGCGAGTCGTCGTCGCGAGAAAAACAGGCGGCGGCGGCGGCGGCGACGGCGGCAGCAGCGAAAGAGAGACAGAGAGGGAGAAAAGTTACGAGGCTGTTTACAGGCGGCTGTTAAAGCGATCTAACTCATGGCCGGCCAATGCACCCGACTCGCTCTCTTGCGGCCACGCATATGTGCATGCCTTCGCTGCTGCTGTTGCGCTCTCGCGGCCGAGGTTTTGATTTTTCTCTTTTCGTCCTTCTCCTCTCGTCTCGCGGCTGCTGTTGTTTGGCCAGAGAGGAGAGAGAGAGAGAGAGAGAGAGAGAGAGAGAGAGAGAGAGAGAGAGAGCGAAGGACGGACGCGCGGAAAGGTAAACGAAAAGTTCGTATTAATGAATTTCATCCGCGGCGAGCGAGCGAGCGAGCGAGGAAACTTTTCCTCTCTCCGCGCGCGAGTTTTTCGGAATTCACCAATACGCGCGGCCGCGCGGTATTGTCGTCGAAATATATTCTTTTGCCCGCGCGGATGTGTAAAAATACTTAAAATTTCATACGACGAATTCCCTCCGCTACATAAAATGCGTCGTCATTCTTTTTCCGCGGCGCTGCACGCCGGTCAAATGCACGCTTCGACCCAGTTATACATGTACATATATATCTATATATACACGCGCGCGCGCATGGCTCTCGCGCATATATAGGTGTAATAAAGCAGTGGCGGCATAGCGGCAACCTACCGAGAGCGTTTACATGTATAAGCCTTGGCGAAAATAAGATTGCGCAAGCCGTATTTTAAAGCGACGGCTGTACGACTGCGATTCTATGCCAGTTTTAGCGGATTGTGAGCGCGCTTTTCTTTTCCTCGCTCGCATATTATCGGCTCGCAACTCTTCCCGGCGAGCTTTCCGATTGAAATCGCGCCGCGAATATTTCGATCGCGACGATTGATTTCTGTATGGGAAAAACGGCGCGAGGTATAGAGCATCATCGCCGCCCGATGAATGCATGACAGCGGTTGCATTGATGTAATCTAAATTGCGAAATGATCTAAGAACGCTGTAATTGAATCGTTCTATTTGCATTGTATACGTATTATACACGCGTGCTTAAATTAGATGCAGAAATCATATCGCGCTATGCGGTACTTATTCGTACAGGTGATTAATTTCTGAAGTGACAATGTTAAAACAGCGTTTCAAAAGTACGGGAAATGCATGATTGTTAAGTATTAAATTGAAATTGAGTATGTTTATCTTTAATAACTTAATGATCTTAGTGTAATACCTTGAACGATCTAAATACTCATGATTATCCATCGATTTGCACTAGCGAAGTAAAATTGATTGGAATTTATTTTATCGTTTAGAAGGGCGTAAAAGTGGATGAATTATACAAATTTTTGACCCACTTTAGACGAGGGAGATGTAGAGTAACTGCAGAACGAAGCTTTCACACCTGTTATCAGTTAAAGCGTTCGAAATGAATAGTTATATTTTGTGTAATGCAATTAGCTCAGGGCCAAATAAGGATCTCGGCTAAAGATGACCTACGCGCTTTTTCTTACTCGCGCACAAAATCAATGAACTCATTGAAAATCCTCCTCCAACTTGAGTCGGCACGTCGTTAACGTTTCTAATAGGGCTCAAAGCCGGTATCTTAATCGAGACGAAAACGTGTCTACCTCGTTCCCCACCCCCCTCCGCCTCTCTCTCCAGAACGCGCGAAGAGCTCCGTAAAAAAGAGAAAAGAAAAACTGCAATGCCTCGGCAGCCTAAACGTTCCTCCCGAGCTCCTCGTGGAAGCAGAACTAGAATCCATCTCTCTCTTTCTCTCGCGCCGAGAAGAGGATATTATCGGCGAAACTTTTGCCATCTACTTCATCATCTCTCAGTTTCGCTACTCTCCGCGAGCGCGAGCATGTGCATCCGAAGAAGGATCGCTGGCATCTGCCTGTATGTTACACATATATATCTATATCTAGAGGGGGGAGAGAGAGAGAGAGAGAGGGAGGTATATAACGAGTGCGATTATATACGATATAGCGCATTACTCGGGGAAAATGAAAGCTTGGAGCGAACAAAGGAGCCAAGAAGCCTGTCTATGCGTGTCTGTATAAACGTATCGCTGCGAAGGAAATGACTCGGGGGGAGAAAAAGAGAGAGTAAAACATTTATTGTAAAAAGGTAGATGCCCTCTTTCTCTCTCTCTCTCTCTCTTTCTGTGTGTTGTGTGTGTGTGTATAAGCAAAAGCTGATGGGCGAGGGAGGTAGTCGTGCGTTCGCATATGCGAATTTCTTTTCTCTCGCTAGCTCTTTCTCTCTTCCTCGAATTCACTCTTTTGTTTCCCGCAGGAAACAAAAGTGAATTCGAGAGCAAGGAAGAGAGAGAGAGAGAGAGAGAGAGGGAGAGCGAGATGAAAAATATGGCGAGCGTATACTCGATATCTAAGGTATGTACGTGCTGCGAAGATGGTGGAAGAGATCTTGGTATATAGAACTCGGTAAAAATCGCTTCCTTTGATCTCGAATCGACTTGCAATGCATGAGAAAGAAGATTGAAGGGAGGAAGAGTCGGAGGTAAAAATCAGAGTCGTGAAAGCCTAGACTATTCATTCACGCCGACTCCAATTCGCCAATATATCGACGCGCATATTTCGATAATTGTATAAAAACTAATCGTATTAGGGCTCGAGGAACAATAAAAAGGAATAATCTCGCTCTCTCTCTCTCTTTCTCTCGCTTCTCTTTGTTTCGCCTCGGAATCGTTCCGAGCACTCGCGCTCATTTCGTCGAGTGATTCTCTTGACTATCCCGTGAGCTCTCTCTGTCTCTCTCTCATGGGGATTGACGAGAGTTCTCAAAGGCTGAGTATTCCAAGAGGCCGGATACTCTCTCTCTCTCTCTCTCTCTCGCTCTGTGTATCGCCCGGCAAGTTCGACGTGTCGAGAGGAGCGCAAGACCGAGAGACATTTGCTGCTGCTGGTGTCAAAGTCGTAGAAATTTCAAACAAGTTTTCCTCGCCAAGAGGAGGAAGAAGACAGAGTCTCTGTTTTGTTGAATGAATTTCTGCGGGAAGAAAGAGAGACGGGGAAAGGGAGAGAGAGAGAGCGAGAGAAAAAGTCGAGTCTTTGTTGATTTGCGAGGCGGTCTCTCTCTCTCTCTCTCTCTCTCCCTTGCGGTGATTCCTCACCGCGCGAAGAAGCGAAGATCTCCAGCATCAGCGTCTATATACGTACGCGACGTATAAAGCAGACATCTCGTGGAAGTTCCACGAACGCACATAGTAGTTCTATACTCTCTCCCTCTCTCTCTCGCTCTCTGCAACGGCGTCGTCGCAGACCCTTCTAGGCGCCGATCCGCTTACGTATGTATAGAACTGATATAGTTAGCGTAACTGGCTAAAGCATAAACGCGACAAGTTACGCCTCTCCACTCTCGGCTCTGCATGCGCAGCCTGGGTCCTTTATGCAAGAGGAGCTTCGCTCCCTTTGGCCTCTTTGGGGGATAGGCGAACTCGGACGCGAAACCCTCTCTCCTCTCCTCTCTCCTCTCCTAGGACGTATCTCTCCGCAGCCGTCGGCGCTACCGCTCTTTAGAATTTGATTTCAGGCTAAGCCGACAGGATTGAATTTTTCCAGGCCGCGCGTTGCACCAGCGGCGGCTATTACGAGCATACGAGCATCGCGCACACCGCCGCGGATGCGTGCATTAGAAAATAAAATCTCTCCGAGTCATCGAGCAGGAGACGGTGATCGTGTATAGTTACCCGCTTGTGTATTACAGTAATTTAAATTTACTCGAGAGAGCGAGCGAGCTATAGAGAGAGAGAGAGAGCTCGTCGTCTCTCTTTCTCCCTGCATTATAACTTGAGCGCACCTACACACATGCAGCAGACGAGCGAGATAGAGCGCGCAGAGACCGCACAGTGTAATGCATAGGCAGCCGCGGGCCAAAGACGTGACCTTGCAAGTTCCTGCAAAGACACACGCTGATGGCAGAGCATTATGCCGACGTAGGAGGAGAGAGAGAGAGAGTAGAGCCGGGGGTGGAAACTTGTTAGAGAATTAGCGAGTAATTTTCGTGTCTTGCCAGCAGCAGCAGCAGCAGCAGCAGCGCCGGCTCTTTCCAGTCTCTCTCTCTCTCTCTCGCTCGCCCCAGCTATATCTCTCCGTCTCTATATCTCTACCCTCATCTTTCATGGATATGCGCGCCGTGCACGTGCATACGGACGACGAGTAATTCGGCTTCGCGAAATGTGCGCCTCGCTATTTTTGAAATCGCGCGCCAGCTCGTACAGCCCCCTCTGCGCCGCCGCTATATGTGCGCATGTCGTACACGTAATGCGAGCATTATTGTCGCGCACTGGCGCGCGGAGGACGGGCGATAATTTAGCCCGGGCGTAAAACTGTTTTCTTTTCCGCGCCTTAAACGCTTTGACTGGAAATCAGAGGGATCGATTCGCTGAAAAATTCATGGGCGAGCGTTCATTGAAAGTTTAGGGAGACCTATATATATATATATATATAGCTGCTGTAGGAGCTTCTTCTAGCTCCACTCCTCGCCGTGTGCGCGCAACGAGTGCCAGCGTGTATCAGCGTAGGTGCGATGAGCTTCTCTCTCTCTCTCGGTGTCTAAAGAGTCAGGGGGAGACAGAGAGAACAGGCGGACGCGAAACGAGTTTGCGTGTTGGCGCCGGATGGGGATATCTTCTTGGAGGCCCCGAGAGTAGCTCGACCGACGGGGAAGTTGCGAGATGGATCGTAATACCCGTTCAATAATTCAAGCGACTGACTTTCGTCCCGCAGGGAAACCGCACCTCTTCCTCCTCTTCTTCTTCGCGTAGTCGTCTCCGCGCGCGCGGTTCCTCTGCCGAGAGAGAGAGAGAGAGAGCTGCGGCGCAGCCGCCTTCGTTTTGCTTCTCATCCTTCTCTCTCAACAAGCCTGATTATGAAAGAGTTCGAGTTTTAAATGGCGGATGCGACCTTAAGCCGCTTATACTCTCTCCCTCCCAACTTCGTTTGCAAAGCGGCCCTTTATGCCGGCGCTTCGTCTATACTCGGCCTCTCCGCCGCCGCTCTCGGCTTCTTTACTCCTTCCTTTCTTTTTTCCTTCCTCCTCCCCGACTGTTTGTGCTTTCTCGAGGGCATTTATCTCTCGTCTCTCGCTTGTCTTGCCGCCGCCGCCGCCGCCGCCGCCGCTGCTGCTGCCGCTGCTGCTGCTGACGCTGTTCTGGCCTTTCGCTTTCTTCATCGCTTTATCGTTGCGCCGCTTTCCTCCCACTCCTCTCTCTCTCTCCCTCTCTCATCGCGTTCGAGCGAGTTTGTTAATGAAGATAATTTTCCTTGGCCAAACTGCCGCTCCGCCGCTGTAGCTGCTGCTGCAGCAGCTCGGCGCAGATGCTTCTGAAGGAATATTAATGAATCTCTTTTTTTCTTCGGGACACAACGCCGGGGCAATGGCAGAGCTGAGAATCGTAATTAATTTTGACGTTGCCATTCCGTTTCTCCGTCTCCACCGCCTCCTCCTCCTTCTCCTGCAGAGGAGGCTCGTCCGCAGAAAATTCGCAGCTTCGGGGGACGCGCGACGGGCCGATTCCCAAAAGGTTTATTACTGCGGAATAAAAAGAGACACTGGAGTATATAATATACGCATACGCGCCCTCCCGTATTGCGAGCTTCGCTCTGGTATATATACCCCGCGACGACGAGGAATTCGGGTCGAAGCGCCGCGCGCACATCGTAGAGACGGTTTGCGAAACGCGCTTCGTTAGGTTCTGGCACGTGCTCTTGAGCGTGAGAACCGTGCCAATAATTTGATGCATTTCGCGCAAAGTGGCTCGTTTCCTCCGGAGGGGGTACCTTCCCGATTAATATTCATTACCGGGACGATTTATGCGATATCGTCGGGAAAAAGGCTTCTCTCTCTCTCTGCGTTGCAGTGCCACACTAACCAGCACGGGGGGGAGAGAAAATAAATTAACGGGCCATCCAGCCGAGCGACCGTGTACGCGCGACTATTACCACTGGAAACCAATTGTCGCGAACGCGCGCAGCGAGAGCGGTGACATCGAGAGCAGTGTCAGTATAGCAGCGGCGGCGGCAGCTCATCACTGGGCCATTCAGAAGAATCCCCGGAGAAACAATAAATAGTCCCGATAAATCTTTTCAAACATCACACCGGGACTAAGCGCGAACGAAGCCAACCCTCTCCTCCCCTCTCTCTCTCTCTCTCTGCCCGGCGTAAGCGAGGGCATAATACCGTTTGATGACGTCATTAACTCCCGAGCAAGCTTATTGTTTCTCGTAAAACGCTGGCGCGTCGCCCTCTGCAGTGCGGCTCTCATATTCCCGCGCGCTCGTGTGCGCGAGCTGCACTGCGCTATATAGCGCGAGAGAGAAGAGTCACAGAGAGAGAGAACGAGGTAGCCCAGTAAATTTATATCTCCCGCCGTTTCCCCGACGTCGCCTGCTCGCGCGCGTATGCGTGCGTCTAGTCTGGGATATGACATAATACACCATAGTTTGGTGTCGCAGACTGTTTTCTACGTCATTTGAACTGGACATAAACATATAATTAAACTGTATCAAATGGCGCGTGTGTCTACACGGTATACTCGTTTGCCGAGAGCGCGCGAGAGAAGTTTATGCAGATTGCTAATTTATGGCTTCTCTCTTTTTGCGAGGGGAGAGAGAGAGAGAGAGAGAGAGAGAGAGAGAGAGAGTTGCGAATCGCTCGACGATGCGTCGACGAGGCGAGACTATGATTGAGATAGAGAACAAAAAATATATTCGGCTTTATTAGCCGATCCAAACAGCGTAAAAGGAGACCGGTGGAGAGGAGGGGGGGGGGGCGAGTAAACCTTAAAATCTTTATTGGCAGAGGTCGTTAATGTAGATTTTCCAGTTGCGCAGTTTCTCCAACTCTTTTGCCTCGCCCCTTCCACAAACCGGAAATTGGCTAAATGGCCGAAAAAGAAGTGAGATAAAAGTCCAATAAAACGGATTCGATGTCGCTTCCTCGTATTTTGGCAGAGGATAACCCCCTTCGGCGGCGAATGCCGGCGCTCCATTTGAAAATAGAGGACGAAACGAGAAATTTTCCGCGAATTTACTGTTCCCCCCGACCCTTCGGACGCCACTCTCTATACGTATATACAGATATATTGGAACGAGTCAGTGCGTAGCGCATATACAAATTACAGATGATTCGGAAAAAGAGAGAAATTTTCAATTGGATCTTATACGCTAAATAAAGAAAAATTTATACGCGCTGTAAATCTCTCCCCCTCCCTCCCTCTCTCTTTTTATTACAACTCTCACCCGCGGGAGAGGCTTCGCGCGCATAAATCTCGAGAATTCGCGCTTTGGTTGCGCGCGCAGACGTATGTACGTATTATAGACGCGTGATGAATTACAGAAGATATAATTCCAGTTCGACGCAACCCACGTAACGACACTACTCAATCGCGGCTTTCTCATCCATTGAACAAAACAACTCACTCGCGCGCGCCCGTGTACACGCGCAGCGCGAGAAAAAGCCTCGTCGCGCGCGTATAACACACTGGCGCGCTGCAGAGCCGCCGTGCGCGAGAGGGAGTATAGAGCGGGAAAAAAACGCTCGCCGGTTATCGGCGCGATCACGGGCCATTAGGCGCGTCCCCGACGATAAATACCCGTGAAATACGGGCCTCCAGCGCCGCGCGAATCATTTGGAAATTATTCCTGCGGGCTGGCGCGTTGTGTGTTGCGCTGATACTGGGCTCTGCGCCGGAGAATGGATTGCGGGCCGGCCGAAATAATTCAGTGCCGGCCGAGAGCCGGTGTATGTGTGTACGTATTACTGTATGCGCATAAACGAGTGCAGCGCGACCGCAGAGAGAGAGAGAGAGAGAGAGAGAGTCGCAGCCGCGAAAGGAACTATTGTTCGGAAAATTTCGATCGCGACGCCAACTTTCCTCGCGCTATTATTTATCAAGGAGAGGGAGAACAAAGCGGATTATCTTTTTTCCTTCGAGCGAGAAAGCGAACAATGCGCAATGCCACGCGGTCTGCACAGCATATCGGCCGGGGGGAGGTGTGCGGCACTGCAAGTTTTTCCCTCCCGTGTAATCGGAATGTTGAATTGGCTATTTATTCCGGAACACGGAGGCTTTTGTTCCGGTCCTGGAAATGCTTCAAAGTTAATTTCGAGCATACTTACTTGTTTGCTTACAATAACGAATCTCTCCTTCCCTCCCTCGCTGCGCGTCTGTGTATACGTCTGTAGCTGTCTACATATATATTATCTAGACCGAGCGAGTGTTTAATGGCGCATCTCGCCCACTATTGCCCCAGTGAAACTCAATCGAGATGCAATTACACTGTACAAATGTTTAATCGTCCGTCGGCATTGTTTGTGTTGCAGGAGAGCCCATCTCAGGAACTGCCTGGAGAAGTTAAAAGTGCTGGTGCCCTTAGGTCCAGAAACGTCGAGGCACACCACGCTCGGCCTCTTGACCAAGGCCAAGCGTTTCATAAAGGTCAGTGGAGATAATTATATATACTTATACGTACCTCGCCGATCACTACAGCAGCCGCGCACAGCAGCAACCACAACAGCAATAATAATTTCTTCCTCCGCCGCGACTGATTAAATTTCTCTCCAAGAGACGTGAGCTACGCGTGTATAGGTATATACTACGCGTATACGGTGGGTGGGTGGGGGGGGGGCGGCGGTAAAAAAAAGGGTGAGTTTCCACTTGAAAAGCAAGTAATGAAATAGCTTTGGAGAGCGAGGCGAGCGAGCTGCGGAAGAGCAGCTCGAAATCTTATAGAAAAATCTGTGGTGGTAACGGCTGCGCGAGCTTTGAACCGGATTCGCGCGCGCCATTATTCCCGTCCCCTTGAATGCGCCGTCGCTCCTCCACGCGAGTAGAAGAGAGAGAGAGAGATGAGAGAGAGGAGGATGCCGTGTGCTGCACTCGACTGTGCAGCGCGCGCTCGAATCGAGAATCGAAGAGGATTTCCCATTTAATTCAGCACATTTCTCCCGATCTATGTACGCGCGCGCGCGCGTCTTATATTGCGCGACGCTTTTACGTGCGCCAGCTTTACCCGCGTATAAAATTAGAAGCGTTCGAGCCGCGGCGCGGCGCGATATATCTCGAGTATAAAGAGCCGAGAGAAAGAGAGAGAGAGAGAGAGAGGAGGATACAGTCGCGCAATGCTACAGAGGCGAAATTAAAATAAGGAGTGGATGAGGAACTCGCTCTCGGATAAGTTTTCGAATCATTCAATTACTTGGGAGTTTTCGAGACAGCCAGCCAGCCTGCCTGCCTGCCGGAATCGCTTTTACATATTCATGACGAAAATTCGCTCCTCCGGGGGAGCCCCCCCCCCTCCCTCATCCCTTAATACTCTCGCGCGGGGGTTGAGGGGGGGAGGGGAAGGAGTGGTATTCATAGAGGAGATTGATGAATAGTGTGGAAATTATTTTATTTGACCTTCGCTTTCCTAATTGGCTAACTTGGCGAATGCGCGCGAAGCAGTCGTTCGCGCGAGAGTTTTAAGAGTATAAAACAAGCTCCGCGGGTTACGATAATCCTCGAAAAGCCCGGAGAACTGACGTTAGCAGACTCGGTACTTGCCGAGCGCTAGTCTCGCTCTCTCTCTCTCTCTTTCTCCCAAAAACACGCTGTTAAAATCCATTTACACGAGTCTGTGAAAGCTTGTCTGTCGAGGAGCGAGTCGGTGGAAGCCACGAAACTCCTGTTCGCGCGCTCTCGCCGAGGAGAGAAAAGAGAGAAGTATAAAACAGGCAACGACGCTCCGAGTCGGAGAGCGAGAGAGAGAGAGAGAGAGAAAGAGAGATCGCAGATACAGAGAAAAGAGCGAGAAGCAGCCGAGCGCCGTAAAGTCGGCGGATGCTTGAATATTTCATGTCGTTTCCGCGAAGCGGAGCTTCGAGGGCGGCACTGAAAAACGGGCTCCCGGGGTAATTAGCAGGGAATACGCCGGAAGAGACGCGTCTCTGTCGGTCTTGCATCGGCATCTCTTTCTCCTCAGGGAGAAGAGTTACGCTCCGCTTTTTTTATACGTACAATGTACATATACCTCCGAAATCCCCTATACATACCCTAATACATATACATGCGTTTCGAAAGTCACGTGCGATTTGAGACTAAATTTTTTCATTAACATGTTTTTCCGACTTGCCGGAAAATTGAAAGTCGAACTTGCGGATATGAACGACGGTGTCTCGTTATAAGTGCCCCATATTCGATATTTCCCTGGGACTACCATCGCCTTAAGATTCCCTCTTAAATCGGCTCTCGTTCACTTTCACGCTCTCGCTCCGCTTTTTCCGACTCGCGCAGCCCTACGCTCTCCGCGGCGTGGCCGCGACACCGTGAAAAATGCGAGAGGCGTTACTCTTCCGGCTTTTGCTTCTCGCGATCTTCGTTTTTCCTCTTCCGAGCCCGACTTTTCGCAATCGTTACGCTACGGTCTCAACTAATTGGCGGCTATTTTGTTATCTCGGCTACCGCGTTTCACGCGAAAGAGGATGCGGGAACTGCGAGCTTTAGCATGCAGTTTGCTCATCGGCTTATATCTATGCCAAACTGGTTTATCGACTCAGCGCTGCGCGATAACGCGGATTGACAAATAAGCCATACAGTACAGCATGTCTATTTACTTTGAAAATGAATGAAGAGAAATGGGCGTTGAAGCGGATGCAGCGATTGTTCTAAAATTTTTTAAATCGTTGTACCTACAATGATTTTTCTATCGATATCGCGATGCCGCTCAATCAAACTGTTCGGTGCAGGGTCGGTGAAGCATAGTTCGAGAAGCAGTGCGAAGGGCTCGAAACCTCCTTAAAGGGGAAGAATCGTGGAAGCCCTCGAGAGATTGACGAGTCCCATCGATCGGCAGTGCACGACACGGTATTGCGAAAGCCCTGACCTTGTCCTAATACCTTATTTGCGAGTTGCGCTCGCCGAGAGAGGAGAAAATGATTGACGTTAAATTTGCCCCGAGTCCCTCTGCCTGTCTGGCTGTCTTGTTGTCTAGCTGTAGTCCGACGTCCTGGCTGCGGCTACGCCGACGTACAAGCGAAGGCTCGTTATACGCTCAAGTGCCGATCATAAGGGCTTCTTTTCCTTCTTTTGCAAATTATTCCCCCCCCAACTTTGAATATCCGTATACTGCACATACGTCTCGCTCCCAAACAGACGGTTAGGCGCGTCACCAGAAAGAATCTCTCCGCGAAAGAAAAATCACTCCCTCGCTCAAAAACAGCCATCAGCCGAAAAAACACCATCCCAATCTTCCTGTCTCTCTCTCTCTCTCTCTCTCTTTTCCTCTGGTCCCCTCGTCGCATCCATTCTCGCTCCACGTGTGTGTTTTCGACACCGACCATTATCCTAAAACGCGCTCTCGGCAGCTCTATCGCTCTACACATAGAGAAGTTTTACTCTCCCCGGCGAGGCTGCTGGAGCAGTAGCAGCAGCAGCAGCAGCAGGGAGAAAGAAAACGCGGAAGGACGAAGCTCGTTTTGTTAAGTAGAGGCGCTCACCGGGGGCTGGAACGATATTTTCACGCTCGATAAAGCCCGTGGAAGAGCGCAACGCGCGCCTAAGTATTCGCCGAAAACTGTCCTGGACTTTCCGCCTCGCTGCGAAAGAAACTTCGCGACTTTCCACTTTGCATCTACCTGTATGTTTATTGAATTTACTCGGGAGGGTGAGGCTCTGCGCTGCGCTGCTGCCGTCGCCGCTGCTGCTGCTAAAGTATCGCTTTTACACTTTTTCGCGCGTTAAGGCCATTCAAATTTTATGCGCGACGGAAGAAAGAAGAGAGAGAGAGAGAGAGGGAGAGCATTACGGAGTTTTCTGTTTCTGACGGTTTTCTTTCGCGTTACCGGAGGAATAAAAATTCTCGACCGTCCTCCGAATCATCTGCAGAGTTTTCCCTGTACTTACGGTCACGTACATATTTACGTTTCTCCACTCTACGACAGTTTCCAACTCCAGCTACTCTGGCCTCTTTCTTTAACCCAATCATTCTTCCTTGCAGCCGGAGAGAATAAAAACGCGAGCGGCGGTGGAGAGAAAAAAAAATCACGTACGAAGGGAATGCTCTAGCGTCATCCACAATAAATATTAATTACTTTTACGAGTCGCACGAGTACATAAACACGCAGTAGTCCAGTCCCTCATAGCGCAGTCGCGTATACGCGTGCGCGCGGAGAAAAGTTTTACGATCATCGGACTGCCAGTGGGCCGCATCATCCCCCCAGGAGAATCGAACTCGCCCCGGGTATACAAACAAGATTATAACAGCATTTTGAGTTTCGCCCGCGCAAAGTCGCGGATTAAGGGACGTCAAATGGAGCAAAGCGTTTGATATGGGCGAAGCAATCAATGGCGGGGCGAGACAGTATGGCCGAAGCGTGTATAGCTGCCGCGAAAAACGATAAGAGTCGGAAACCGACTAGAAAGGCGTGCAGTCGAGCAGAGTTACGTAGATAGAGAGAGGTGGGAGAGAGAGAGAGAGAGAGAGAGAGAGAGAGAGAGAGAGAGAGAGAGAGAGAGAGAGCAATAGCATTGTTCTACTGGTAGTAGTCCGTAATTTACTAACTGCGCGTCCATTGTGCGTCGCGCCGGGGCTCCTCTGTTTGCCGCAACACCTTACCCATACCCCCTGCGTTCTATATCTCTGCGGTTCCGCATCTGTTGTGCAGCGCATATATACATGCGCGGAGGAGAGGAAACACGTTTATGACTAGAGGCTCGCTGCTGTACGTATATAGAGAGATGTATTATATACGCATATCGAGAGTAGACGCCGCGCCACTCGATACGCCGTGCAGCTTTGCCTAACAATTTAGGAATAAAACTGCGAGAAAAAGGAGGAAGGAAAACATGGCCTGCCCCCAGCCTTCATTTGCAGAATAAAGGCGCGCCATTGAAAGGGCAACAACTCTTCGCGCGCGAGAAATCAGCGATGGGGAGAGGAGAGCTACGAGTCGGAGAACAACAACAACGGAATATTCATCACCTAATGCGCCGGCGCTATACCGCCCTCGGTGCCGTGTTTCGCGCGACGCTGATCTCTCTTTCTCTCTCTCTCTCTCTCTCTCTCTCTCTTCCATTGTCCTCGTCGAGTTTTGTCTCTCGTTCTCTCTCGCCGACGCGTGATACCTCGCTCAATCATACTCTTTCGCACTTGCTTGCTCTCGCTCCCCCTCGATGCTCTCTAACCCTTTGATTCTTCAGCCTTTTTTTTTCTCCTCGCGCACTACTACATCCTTTTCGTTCTGTTTGAGAGAAATATGTTGCTCTCTCGCGGTGTTTAAGGTTACTTCTGACGTGATTCGATAAGGATTGCAAAGTAGACGCTATTAAAACAGGAGCACTGCCTATTTATTCACTCGCACGTCTCAATTTTTTCCCCGTCAACGTTATTCCCTCTCTCTCTCTCTCTCTCTCTCTCTCTCTCTCTCTTTCTGGCTGGTGATTGCTCCGCGCAGCAGCAGCGACTCTCATTCGTCAGAACCGCTCAGATTTCTTCCCCCGGTCGCTTTTTTGCACGCATCGCCGTGCTTTTGTCTCCGTCGCATTATGTGCGTCTTTGCACGTCTCCCGTTTGTCTCACTTCTCTCTCAAGTTGCCGAGCTATTTGTCTACTGATTCCGCTTCCTTCTCCTCCGCTATACTCTCTCCTACCGCCATTCGCGCGCGTGTATGCGATGGTAACGGCTTTCGAGTTTCGCTAAAACTTTTGGGACTGTTACGTCACGTCGAGTTTGCATCTATGCATCCGCGCAGCCGGAGGGTGGGAGAGACGAGAGGGAACAGTTTGCTCGTTTAATTGAGGTGTGCTTAATGACGTTAAATAAATTTCTCCTGCCACTGCCTACTCTTATTTCCTTCGCTGCTGCTGCTGCTGCTACTGCTGCTGCTACTGCTGCGGGGAGTTTAGTTGGAGAGTGTGTTTAATTCCTCTAATGCGCTCGTTCCTCTCCTTTCGTTCGTCGAGCAATTAGCGACGAGTGCCACTCTTCCGTAATTGGAGAACGAAAGTTTTTACTAAAATATTCAATGCCAATCTAGGGAGTCATCGGGGCAAACTGTATACAAGTATGGGTTATCGATATCTTAACGCCGTTAGCCGACAAAGCCCCGGCTGTCGCCTGCATAATTAGCCCGAATCCGCATCAGTCAGCGAACCGAGAGATGAAGCGATTCTCCGGCGTTGTATTGATAAAGCCAGTCCATCCCCCCACCAGTAGCCTATCTCTGCTCCGTCATTGGCCGGGGGCTTGTGGCATGTCAATACTACGGGCGCGAGCATCGACGCCGTGTACATGCGTACGTGAGAGAGCGTAGATTTCCGGTTTCTCGGGGGGCCAGATGCTACAACTGTTGATTATTCGGATGACGCCGCTTTTAGCTTTCTGAACACGGATACTTTGATATCGAAGATCAGTCGGCCAAAGGCTTGTTCTAATCACTCGATATTCGTAATATTCCAAGCCAAATCCGAATACCAATTCTTCAATCTTCTGCTTCTCTCTGTGATGTAACAAGCCAGCCGAAAGCAATGTCCGATAGGCTATCCTCTCAGGGTATCTCTCCGCACCCCTTTACCCGCAAGCTCTTCTCCATCCGTATTTGTCGCCCATCTCTACATATACGCGTAGTCCGTTCTCTCTCTCTCTCTCTCTCTCTCTCTCTCTCTCTCTCTCTCTCTCTCTCTCGCACGCACGCTCTCTGCTTGTCACGTGCATGACGCTACAGTGCAGCAGCTAGCTCTCGTAAAGCCGACGACGTCGGATTACAGCCAGTGCAATTAAACGTCCTGGCATTGTGCTTAGTATCGATCGATCGACTCGTTTATACATCTCTCTCTCTCTCTCTCTCTCTCTCTGCACGCCACTGTCTGTCTCTTTCTCTATATCGTCTGTACTAGATGTGCGCAGCTTTAAAGGAAAAACGGGATGAATTCTAATTGACGTGTGCGCAACCCGTATACGCCATGACTAACACTTTACGACACTGACATTGAGGATCATCCAATCGGCCATGTGTACGTCGCCTGTGGGTAGAGCTGTTGACTCTCGCCGCGCTGCGTCAGCGTTTTGCCGTGTGTGCGAGCGCGTATAGTACTTCGAAGGCGACGTCGACGTCGACTGTTCTTAATGCACGCGCGGCGAGGCTCGTCGCCGAAGGAAAATCGCATAACGATTCAATTTGCGTCGCGCTATGGCGCATAAATGCGCCCGAGCTCGCGTCTATATACAAGCTACACGTATAATAAAAAGCAAGGCATAGAGTCGTAAAAGAACGGAGAAACGAAGTCGAGCCGTACTACTATTACTAGCTGCCACGCCTCTCTCTCTCTCTCTCTCTCTCTCTCTCTCTCTCTCTCTCTCTCTCTCTCTCTCTCTCTCGCTATTACATTATCCAAATTTTGCTTGGATCCTTGCGAGAATTCAAATATGCAAAGCTTGGACTTAGCTCCGGTGCAAGGTTTTGTAGGATCGGGTCAAAGTCGTTGAATTTAACGACGGCAGAGGCGAAAGAAAGAATTTGGAAAGAGAGCTTGAGGAAAAGGAGATGATTTTACAGAGCATTTATATACCGAGGAAAATAGACATCGCGCGAGTTTCGAGCTCTCGTTGTTATAAATATTCCGCGAACGTATGTTCGTATATACACACGACAATCGAGCGCTTAATTGTCAGGAAAATACAGAGAGTGAGAGAGAGAGAGGAGTATATAACTCCGGTCTCTCTCTTTTCTCTTTTCTCTTTCCCTTATAGCTCTTCTAGCGCAGTTTTTCTCTCCGTTCCCTGTCACTTGGCAGTAGCGGGCTGTAACAGCGCTACAGCGCGCAGTTTCTTTTCGTCCGCTCTGTTCATTAAGGCGCAATTTCGCGCGAAAAATACGCTCGACTCTCGAATAAGAGGAAGAGAGAGAGAGAGAGAGAGAGAGAGAGAGAGAGAGAGAGAGAGATTTCGAGGTGACTTTTTCCCGAGAGCTGAAAATGAATAATCGCTGCGTTTAAGACGTCTGCTGCGACGCTTTTGTAGCGTTTTTTCTTCTCTCTCTCTCTCACTCTCTCTCTCCTACCTCCCTTCCTCTGTACATTAAGCGCATTTCTCGTTTGCTAAAAGACACTTCGATTTCGACTGGAGGGTGACAGCCGTTACCCGCCTACACTGTATTTTACGCGTTTACTTCATCGCGAGCATGATTTTGCAATTTTTCGTATATACACTGTGTACCGCTTTGGATTAAGCGTCCCTCGGGACACTCGCACTGATGTTACGTAAGAGCTGAAGTTTATGGAAGGAAAAAATAAAGAAGGGGAGCAGCGACTACGCGAGATAAACGCTGATTGAAGAAGAACGCGATATAACTGAGGAGAGAGAGAAAAGCTCAGGGGGTTGAATGTATAAGACTCAAGTGTGTGAATGATATCGCGCTTTTTTTCTTATAAATTCGTTCTATCTCGCAGAGCTACTATTCCCTCGATGAGCCTCTTCGATCTCCGAGAGATACAAGGGCCAGCTGCCATATTTTTGTATCGCGATGTTTTTACGGGCGGCTCTCTCCTCTCTCTCTCTCTCTCTCTCTCTCTCTCTCTCTCTCTCTCTCTTTCCCTCATACACAGCGCATACACGCACGCTCGCCGGTTCAGAGTTATATATTTATGTGGGTTAGCTATATGAATGAGTAGCTGCATTGTGTGCACCTCCTTTTTACTCGTTGCTCGGAGCTTATCTATGTTTACGGCTAAGCAGAAACTTATAGCTTTGCTCTCGTGAAAATTTCATTGTCTTGTAAAAAAGCAAGCTCTTTATACAGGGGCGCGCGCGCAAACACATTTATAGAGGTCGCGCATCTCTCGTATAGCCGGGAAAAAAAGAAACAGCGGCAGAACATATATGAGTAATTCTACGGGATCCCGGAAACTTCTGGGGGGCTAGAAGTCGGAAGAATTTTCGCGAGTACACACTTACCAGACCTATTTTTTCTCGTTTCTAGGACCCCTCTGAATAAGAAACCGTGCGAGTTACTTGACTATCGGTTGTCACCCAGCTCTCCGACCGAAAAAATGCAAAAATGTTGATACATTTATATAATTGTTATATATAGAAAGAAAGTGCAGCTCAAGAGCTTTAAATTGAGCCTAAAATTTTTGAAATCGTATGCACTGGTCACGAGCTACATACATTTGAATATAGCTAATTATTTGTAGAGCTCGCGAGATTTTCACTTTTTTTCCAATCCTCGTTACTTTTGATACAGTCACTCAATTTTAAAGTTTAATAGCTTAAATTGAATTTGTTTTCCCTTACTTCAAATCCTTGTTACTGTCGATCCAGTGCTTCGATTTTAATATTTAATAGCTCAAATTAAATTCTAAATTAAAATCTTTTTATACATTGACATATATATATGTGTGTGTGTGTGTGTGTGTGTGTGTGTGTGTGTGTGTGTGTGTGTGTGTGTGTGCTTAAAAACAGATCGGTTTTTTGAACGTATATGTACAGCTCACTACAATAATTTAGACCTGTCAGTAAAAAAGTAAAGGAAAAGGGCTTTCATTTAAGCTATTAAACTTCAAAATCCAATGACTGGATCAAAAGTAACGAGGATTGGAAAAAAAGTGAAAATCTCGCGAGCTCTATAAATAATTAGCTATATTCAAACGTATGTAGCTCGTGACCAGTGCATACGATTTCAAAAATTTTAGGCTCAATTTAAAGCTCTTGAGCTGCACTTTCTTATCTATACATAACAAAACATTTTTGCATTTTTTCGATCGGAGAGCGACTTCCAGCCCCCCACTAGTTTCCGGTATCCCGTGGAATTACTGATATATACCTATATATATGTATAGTAGAGGCGCGACGTGTGTGCATGCAGGCGCAAAGCGAGTCGACGGCGTACTTATAAAAAAGCAGATGAGACTTTGCCGGGACGTTAATTTCAAGTCGAAAAATGAAGGTAGCTCTAAAAACTCAATTAGCGATGCAGGCACGCCGCAATTAGTGCGTTTGTATTTCGGCGTAGTCTCCCTGTTCTCTTTTGCAGCGCGCGACTCTTAAATTCCTCTGACCATAACCCACTGACTATTTGCCGGCTGTGTCTCTGGGAAAAGAGAACTTTTTAAAGCGCGGATTAGGTTCTTTAATTCCCCGCCACGATGGCGAGGACAACGTATATGGATATTATATATCTATATATGCACACGCCACGTTTACATTTACGGTAGCGGCGACTTGACGTTGCAGATATTTTTCATAAATATATATCGAGTCACGAGGAAAAATAAAGAAGAAGTGATCCGCCCTGTCGCTCTAATTAAAGTTTCTCGTTATGTACGCCATAGTCGCCAGCGCGACACACTAGGCAAAATTTTAATGAAATTTTTTGCCCTTTCGCGAGAGAGTGTGTGTGTGTGTGTGAGAGAGAGAACGAGAGAGAAATCGTATACTCGCAACGACACAAATAGACTCTCTTTCGCTCGTGCGCGTACTCACTTCATTTTATTATGTCCCTGGCGAAGTAAACGCAGAGAGCCGAAAAACGAAGAGAGCCGACGAGAGGAGAGGCGAAAAAATGCGGAGCGCATTTTTATGGAAATTTTTGCCGCTGCGCGCAGTGTCAGGCTTGTTCAAATTGTCCCGCCGCATCTTCTCTCGCGCAGGTGTGTGCATCGGCTCGAAAGAATTTCGAGTTTCATGCGCTTCTCTTTTTTTCCCGCTGCCCAACCAGAGTCGTTTGTCTTCCTTACGTTAATATCTCTCTCTCTCTCTCTCTCTTTCTCTCTCTCTCTCTCTCTCTGTGGAAGTTGCTTTCACGTAGGTATACTTTTCTCTCTCGGGGGAAGTTTTAAGGGAAAAGCAGCTGTTGTAGCCCATAGTAGGAGCATGAAATTTCAAAAGTTCGACTCTGTATATAAGGGAGGGAGTGAGGGAGGGAGGGAGGGGGCGGAAGACTGTATTCGCTGCGGAGTTCAAAGTTGAGTAAGTTTCCGGGAAAACGTTTTGACTCTATACCGATAGAGAGAGAGAGAGAGAGAGAGACAGAGAGAGGGAGGAAGAGATGGGGAGGGAGGGAGAGGCTCGATAGCCCGGCCATCAGACTTGTCAATACTTTTTTCCTCATCAAGGAAATGTACTTCTCGCGGCCGAATAAAACTTATCTCTACGCGCGAAATACTGGCTCCCATACGGCCGCGACTATTCACTATTTCACGCCGATATTGACTTTTTTATATCGAGTAGAGAACGTCGCCGAATAGCACTCGGAAATAGCAATTCAGCCGCAGACTCGTCTTCCTTTCCACTCGCTCGTGCGCGCCTGTGACACATACACACACCATGAGACACCTTATACGGACGCGCATGTACACACTCGTCCCTCAGCGTCGCCGCCGCCGCCGCCGCCGCCGCCACCGTCCCTTTTTCGCCTTGTCCATCGCGTCGTGTCCCAGGCTCCCTTTACACGCGGCTCTTGTCCTCGCGTGGTAGTGTAAATAACGCGGCGACTCGTAATTTTCCAAGCGGACGTAATTCCGTTTGCTTCGTAAAGTTCAAACGACCCGAGCGTCCACTGCCGCCAAGTGCACGTTGCCGCGTCTCTCTCTCTCTCTCTCTCTCTCTCTGCCATCCCTCCCCCCTCTCTCTCTGTACATGTAGACAGTGCTTATGTGCGTTTATATACATCGAGCTTTTTTGTGACTATTGGGTCGTTGCGGATTGCTGAATGGGAGATGCGCTGAAAAAGTGGAGGCGAGCTCGGCTCTCTGTACTATATAGTCATTCGTGTGGATGCGCCATTTGATTTTAACAGAGTATATATACAAAAATATATATGCAACAAGTTTTTTGACATAATGGGAAAAGAGGGTTTTCAACTCTTCGATATATAATTTGAATTTTCCCACGCGACTACGATATAACGAGTAGCCTTTGAGTTGCGTTTATAGTTAATCATTCCAGAGAAATAAAATCTCGACTACTCTTGCGGACTTTTAGTTTTTACGCTGTTTTAACAAGCGAGTCAGTATTTATTTAAGCGGTTGTAGAGTTATGGATAGTACCTTGAAACCTGCTAATAACGCCCTGATTAACTAATTAACTTTTCATAATTTGAATTTTCGCCAGAATGACGAGCGCCGAGCAACCCGGACCCTCTCGCCTTGCGCAAAAAATTTGAAATGCAAAACGCGAAAGGGGCAAAAAATAACTTCAGCGTTCTCTTGCGCGCGAGATTGTGCTCGGTGTTGGCTAAAAATATTCCGAGTTTGAGGGAACGATTCTTTCCGCGGTGCGTTTATACATTCGGAATTGAAATTGAACGAGTCGCACGGGCGTTCAAAATAAAATTCTCCGGCGAGTCTATAATACGCCAGGGATGTAACGATGACTGATTTTCGTTTCTCGAAAAGTAAAAGATTAACGAGTGGTATCCCCGTGATTCACTCGGGGGCAGATAATAAAAAATGCCGTAAAACCCCTCCCCCCCCCCCCCGGGGCTATCCTCGAAATTTCACAACACACCGTCTCGCACGTACAAGCCGTCCCATCATTCGACGGGATATATACAGCTTTGCGTAAAATCGTCTGATCGTGCGTAACAAGCTCCCGGGGGTTTTATATCTCGTGTAAAAAGTCTAATCAGTTGGATCGGAGTCTTCCGATACTTTACAGCAAACTCGACGACGCAACGACATTGCCGAAGAGCGTCGTTCCGCCGCGCTGCTGCCGGAGCGGGGCGAGCGATCGAATCCAGAGCTCGAATCTAAAATCCTGTGTGCCCGTGTGTGTGTGTGTGTGTGTGTGTGTGTGTGTCTGACTGTCGCCGAAAATAATCGAATCGGGATTCCGGTTACGGCCCTTTTTTTCCGCGGCGAAATTTTCCGATCGCTTTTTTTTGGGGGGGGGGGTTTTCCTTTTTTTTGACACTCTTCGAGTATACTGCGCTGGCCGCGCGCAGTCGAGCGGCGAGAGACACGAAATTTTCGAGACTGGAATTCCTTGGCTGTATGGACGTCTCGTTGTGATTTTTTTCTCGCGCTTGGCGCGCGAAGAGTAGAAACTATTTCGGCGAACGCCGGAATTCCAGGAGCTTTTGTTTTTAACTTGGGGAGAAAATCTTTCGGAACTGCGATAGCTCGGTACATTCTATTTCACGGGCGCGCGGCTCGACTCTTTTTCCGATATTCCAAATGGAGAATACCTTGTAAATTATGCGCGCTCACGGACAGTCCGGTGATTTTCCAGGGGAAACACGCGGGGATCGTTGCGCGATATTCCGCTAAATCGACGGGCGGCTCGTGTTCTCATTCATTGTACATAACCGTTATCTTCTCTCCCAAGCCCTCGCGGGGCCGGAACTGACCAGCCTCTTTTCTGGCTAGCCGATCGGCCTGGCGTTACGAAATGGCGTGTTCCACAATACAAAGGAAAGCAATTATGGAACTCTCCCTCTCTCTCTTCTATCTCTGTCCCTGTCTCTCTCTCTCTCTCGCTCTCGCTCTCGCTGCGCGGCATCGTATAGCCCCGCAATTACTGGCAACTGCGATCTCGGGAATTTGCACTGAGCACGATCGAGCTTTGATTTCATTTTTCTCTCTCTCTCTCTCTCTCTTTCTCTCTTGCAGAGCTTCGGGATGACGGTCGTCCATTATCTGCGGGGATATCGAATCGCCGACGAGGCGCGTTCCGTTTGATGACAATTTTTCGATAGATTATACGGGATAGTTTCGAGCTCGGAATAGCTGGGATCTTGATTTTTCTCTCGCGTTTGATAGTTGTGCACACGCTACAGGGTTTCGATCCCGATTGCGATATAACCTAATTTACCGTTCGTCGCCCCCAGGAGCGTCGTCGACTCGAGAAGTCGTTAGGGTAATTACAATGGCTCTGCGGATCTCTCTCCCGTAACCATCAATTTCGCGAAATTGTACGATGGCACACGGGGATGGGAGAAGCACAAAGAAGGCATGTTTACAGAAAAGCCAAGAGCATTGTTAACGGCCACTTGAGCGTGTAATGACTCACGAGAGAAGGCGGCACGCGTGTCGTTAAAAAATCTTCCGTTTATCCGATATTGCAGTCCTTTTCCTTGAATCTTAGAGATCTGATTAGTCGTATAAGCGCGACGCGCTGCGGCATAAATAACGAAAGCAGCAATGCAGAGGTGCGATCGCGTGACTTCCGCGTGTGCACACGCGAGAAGCACCGCGGAAGCGAAAAGTTTATATATTTATACGTGTAAGCGAATAAAGGGAAGAGCGGAAGCGAAAGAAGGACTAACGTCTGGGCTTTTGTTTTGTTTGACCGACAGAGTCTGGAGGAGCGAGACAGGAAGCACGCGGTGCACAAGGAACAGCTGTCTCGGGAGCAGAGGTTCTTGAGGCGCAGGCTCGAACAGCTGACGGGTCAGCCGGGTCTGCACGGGCTCCACGGGCTGAGCTCCTCGGCCCCGGCGGCCTCGTCCTGTGGCGCGGCCGCGGCCGCCGCGGCGGCCATGCTCTCCAAGAGGCGAAGCGTCTCCGAGTGCTCGGTGGGCACGGCATCGTCCACCAGCTCCACAGGCAGCTCCAGGAACTCCGATAGGTCTGCGGGCAGTCCCTCCGTCTCGGAGTCCGGTGAGTACTCGCATCTCTTATTCCATGTATAGCTATATTCCACTTTTATTTTAGAAATCCGCCCGAGAGCGAGTTTCTGTGTATACCTATATACGTGAGCAGTTGGGCTCTTTCCGGTCACGACTCCTTAATGGAAGTCTAATTCGACCTCGGGCCGGACGAAATCCGGGGAGAATCTCTCGAGAGATTGAAAAAAATCAGCCGGAGGAAAAATCAGAACTCCGAATGGCCGGGCGAAGCCGGGAGAGGGGGGGAGGGGGGCGAACGCGAGGAGAAAGAGTAGAGATCGAGTCACCAAGAGCAGAGCGGATCTCCGGGCGTTTAATGAAGTTTCTCTCGTCGGAGTCCGAGGCATTCAGGCAGTGCGACTTACCCTCCAAAACACTGTATATATATGAAGCCCGGCACTACCCTCACCCTTTCCTCCCTCTCGTCCTCTCCTTCTCTCTCGCTTCTTCCTGCATGAGTCCGCACGTCGGTGCTAATAAAGTTAGTGTCTTACGTGGCGAAATGCGCCGGAGTCTCGCCTTGAGTTTGTTCTTCGACTTTCTTCCGGCTGACTCAGCAGCTCTACCACCACCACCGTCGCCGCCGCCGCCGCCGACACTACCACCAGCTTTTCCGCTGTATACGAGAGCAAGAAAGAGAGCGAGGGAGAGTGGAAAACGGCACGCGAGGGAGGGAGGGAGAGAGGAAAAGGTGCGGCTCGCAAAAATTTTGGAAGAAACGACCGGGCTAATGAGTGAGCGGCCGAGAGAGATGGAAAGAAAGTACGATGATAAATAAAGAGGGAAAGATTTTAGAGCCGCTGCCATTTTCGGCGCGAATTCCGTCTGCGGGTCGCAAAGTTCGGCTACTGCAGCAGCAGCAGCAGCAGCAGCAGCAGTAGCGAGAGCTTGCAGGAGGGAGGGCTCTTATCGTCACGCTGCCTGGATATAACGCGCTCGGCTAAAGTTTGCTGCAACGTGCGCCATTCCATCTCTCCTCCCTGTCTCTCTCGCTCTCTCCCTCGCGCTCTACGCGCTGCTTTTCGCCTTATGATCTACACTCTATCTCCGTCTCTCATTTTCTCTCCCGCTGCACTATCGCCGCGAATCTCGAGCGCGCAAGCTTTCTCTCTTTATTTCGCTAGTCTCCGACGCGTTAATTAACCGCTCCCTTCGCGCCATATCCACGCGAACCAACAACCTCCATAAAAATCATGGCGCGACACGGCGTCGTCGTTCTCCCCCTTCCCCCCCCCCCCGCCCATTATAATATCAATTCCCGAGAAGAAAACTACCATCAGGTCAGCCAATTAAGTCCCACCCTATCGAAATATCCGTCCCTCTATATGCCCGATTATCTCCCCATTCGCTCCTTTCTTCTTCTCTGCGCCTCCCCGCTTCTGTGTGACGCTCGCCCCCCTCCCTCCCCCTCCTCGCCATCTCTCACTCTGTCGCGGACATATTTTGAGAGGCTCTATCTGCACTTTCATATCGATCGGCGCCTCGGCTTCGCTACCTCTATATCTCGATGCCTTAGTATTACACCGTTCCGGTGCTGAAGCTAAATCGCCGGGGCGAAGACGGCTCCGGAGGGGAGCTCGAGAGAGCGAGAGAGAGAGAGAGAGAGTCGATCGAGACTCAATCGAGCGAGATACCAATCTAGCCGAAAGGCGAATGATGTCGCTGTAGCCGAGGTGAAAATTCAAATTCTCCTCGGAGACGTTGCTTGTACCGACCGGGGTTATTGTGAAATGCTACTTCTTGCGCTGGAGGAGGCTCTTACCTCATCGACTTGCTCGCCGACGTGGAAAGTTTATCGTTAATTCTTGGACTTAAACGCAATGTCGCCACGTTGCCGGTATATTGTTGCACTCGTGAGCGCGAGAGTCGCAGGGAAGAGTGTCTCTCTCTCTCTCTCTCTCTCTCACTCCATTATTTTGACGCCTGACCCAATCCGGGTTGAACTACTTATAGCTACTTTGGACGACTGGGATTGCACGTGCTCTCGCGATTCATTACCGCGCTGCCACCATCAATTTTTTTACGCTCGCTCGTGAACGTTAGCAGCTCCAATTCAAGAAGCATTAATTATCTTTTACGATTATGCTTCAACAGCCTGTACTCCATTGGTTATTTTCATAGAAGCAGCCTTGCAAAAAAAAAAACACTTTCAAGTTAAAGAGAGACGCTATATATATGCACAAGTCCACATCGAGATTAAACCGTTCCCAACTTTTTTCGCCACCTTCGCCAAACTTTCCCCCCTTTCTTTTTAGCAACGCGAATTTCAGAGCGCATATCATGCATTCCGTATAGAGGAACGCGGAGAGAAGAAAAGAGACAAGAAAATAATCTTAAAAATGTTGGTATAATCGCGCAAGTGCAAAAGCACGTGTACATCGCATCTCATTGTTCATTGCCGAAAAATGGCTGCAGTGCGCGGCGCGGATCGCGTGACGCGACAAAGTTACGTGTGCGTGGATATTCGCGTGACCATCCGTGGAAAGAGTGCGAGCAAACAAAGAGAGCCCGGGAATAAAAGCCGGCAAACAAAGCTGAGCGCGCGAAGAAAGTTTTATAAAGACAATAGGAGAAATTATTCATGACAACGTGCTTGTACACCTTTAAAAGTTAAGCTACAGGCATGAATTTTCATACACTCATTAATTCGATTAGAATCTCGCCGGGAGTTTCACGCGAGAGTATTTTACTGCGCACCGGCTCGCGCTACACGTATACATACACCTCCGAACTTCGGAGTTTCCGCACGCAGTTAACTTACGCTCAAAATACTATGGCCCTTCGGATTCCATAATCGATTCATAGCGCTGTGCATAAGAGGGATAGAGAGAGAGAGAGAGACATCATCGACTATAGCTCCTTCCCTTCGTAAACGACTAAGCGCCCGGGGGTATCTCTCCTCCCGGCTGCTCCCACGGGAAATCCGAGGCTGCGGAATCGAATAGGAATTAGAGCGCGTAATCGAGAAACAAGCGTCCTCCCCCGCCCCCTACCCCCGCCTCCTCCTCCTCCTCCTCCTCCGCTCTTTTCGTCGCCCTTTGCGCGATACAAACGAGCAAGTTTATCGAAGCCTCAAGTTCGTCATCTCGCGCGGACGTGACTCCGGCCCGGAAAATCCTCGAGTGAGAGTAGAGCCGAGAGACGTCGTTAGGAGCCCAACTTGGATTTCAACGTATTTTCGTACACCCGGGGCTCTCGCGCGTAATTCGCTCGAGCTTTTCGCTCCGAGTATATATAGTAGAGGAAAAGAGTTTTTGGTTTGCACGGCGGTAGCCGAGATTGCTTCGAGAAAGAAAGCGAGAGAAAGAAACGGGCTCACTGCATTCGGAAAATAAGCGTCGCCGAGAGAAGTATATTTCCAAAGTCAATCTTTCCTCTCATTAAAAGAAAAATATACAAGTCCGTCTCTCGACAGTGGGGTGGACCGACGATTAAAACTTTTGGAAAATGCGCGCGATTCGTGCAGTATATAGCGCGGGCGCGCGAGAAAAAGAAGAAAGCTTCGTCGTCGCGCTCTTCGCGCGGAAACGATTCTTTCCCCTCGGCGTAAGCAGCCTCGTCGCCGTGTGTAACTCGAGCCGTGTAGTACAAGTTGGAAGTAACAAGGATTTTCTTTGGCCGCGCCGCGCTGGAACATATCCGGCTGGAGACTCGCGGTTGTAGCGAAGTTGCATGCGAGCTGCGCGCGGGCGGACGAGATAAAAACCAAGGAGAATTGCTTAAACTTCGTTGTCGTGGTGGTGGTGATGGTGGTGGGGGCTGTGGGGGGGGGGGAGGAGGGAGAACATATCGAAGTTCAGCCAGTGTAACCAGCGCAAAGTTGCGCGCGGCGGTCCAAGTCCGCGAAGTCGACTTAGACAAAGCCGAAGTAAAGCGCGCGAAGTATTTGCGCCGGCTATAGAGCCAGAGAGCGTTTGGGATTGGTTTGTCTCCTAAAGCAACTCGGATCTCCCGCAGCGGCAAAACTCATCATTTTCTTCTCTCGCTCCATTACGAAACTAGCCGAGCTGAGAGCGCGGTGCGCGCCGCCGTCGGTCCAGCGATCGCCTCTTAATGACTCTATAATCCAGCCGCACACTGGATCCACCTACGCAGCCTCTCGATAAAGGGAGATACCTCCCACTTTCTCCCCTCCTCTCTCTCTCTCTCTCTCCTTGCAAATGCGCTCCGCACCGAATTGATTTAGTTTCGGAACAATTCAATTGTAATTTCCAGTTGGTGCACTTTTCCCTCGTGCAGAGAAAGAAGAGAGAGAGAGAGAGAGAGAGAGAGAGAGAGAGAGAGAGAGAGAGAGAGAAGGCCAGGGACAGGATTGCTGGGATTCCTTCTGTCGAGTTCGGGGCTGCGATTGTGATCGGCCTTTTCCGCATGTATATATCTGTACCTGTGTGTGTGTGCGCGTGTGGGTGTGCGCGCACTGGAGCTGTATAGCCAGTTGAGGGAAAGAGAGGAAATGGATCGGAGGAATGAGAGAAATGCTGTTGAAGAGAATTCAAGCCGGACGAAGGGATATTCGATGAAATCCCGAGTATTTTTGTTGGCGAGTCTCTTCTTATTGCACTAATAGCGGAGAATATTCTCGAAGCTCGCCCGCGCGCGCGATCGTCGGCCCTAAGAAGAGAGAAAGACGCGAAACGATTATTATCGCGGCGGTGCCGCCGAAGCGAAGCGCGATCGATTCGACGAAATGTTATAGCTTCGCTATCCCCCCCCCCCCCCCGTGGGCCGTCGATTTCGCCGTGCAAAAGTAATGTACAGCGCGAACGGACACGAGGCATTATCGAGGATACAGCGTTAAATCGAATAACTGGAGCACGCGCGCGCCCGCGGTATAGACGCGTCATTATATATACCGAGAATCCAATTATAAATTCAGCCGAAAAAAGAAACGCGCACATGACACACATACGCTCGCCTGGACGTATAAATCGTATACTCAGCGCCTGCACACACTACTGCTACCCTCGCAAAGAAGTTTGACTTACTGCCGTGTATACATAGGAGCGGGTTATAATACTTTCTGCTCTCTCTCTCTCTCTCTCTCTCTCTCTCTCTCTGGGCAAACTCACCCGCGGATAATAAAGCCGTATACGCGCGGCTGCGGGGCTGCGAAAAGTTTGCGCATTATATAGAATAATTTCAAGCGGCTTGCCGCGTGTACACACACGCGCTCCGTTCACTCCGACTCTCCTTCTCTCTCTCTCTCTCTCTCTCTCTCTCTCTCTCTCTCTTTACCTGGTCGCATCCGATGGTAATTCGAAGTTTACGCTCTGCGGAGCTGTATAACTCGCCGACGAAAACTTTCTTATACATTCTGCATTCCTTCGGGGTGTTAAAGGCGACGTTATTCTTTCTATTTTTTTTACTCCGCTCTCCCGTCGGCTGTACATATATATACACACCCCGCGTGCGCGCGCGGAGATTCAAATTTCGCAAAAAGCTTCCTTTCAATATCCTCTCGAGCGCAATACCATCAGACGAGCGGCTGCGGCGCGAGCATTAAAACTCACTTCGTTCTCCTCCTCATTTCACAAATATCCTGCGCGAACGCGTGTTACCGCCGGATACTCTCTCTTTCTCTCTCTCTGTCTATTCTGTTTCTCGTCGCGCGAGAGCACAATTTCGCGAAATGGAAAAAGGCGGCTCTTTCTTTCTCTCTCGCTCTCTCTCTCACTCTCTCCCTTGCTGTGCGCGCAAGTTCGCGTTTTAATTTAAAGTTTATTGAATCGCGTGTAATTTTCTTTTCCTCCCGGTCGACGCCGTGTCGCAATGATTCCTTCTGCCCCGCGGCCACTACTCCGCCGCCGCCGCCGCCGCCACCAGCGTCGCCGACGCAATTAGTTTTCTTCCGTGAGTGAGCGAGCGAGAGAGGTGCTTTTTTCTCCATCTCTCTCTCTCTCTCTCTCCCTCTCTCGCTCTCTGCCGAACCGCGTGAAATTTCCCTTTTATTTCGCTGGGACACTGGCGCGCGCGGCTTCGAGACCGCTAATGAATATTTCTATCGAGTCTGCAGCCGTTGTGTCGCG
Source organism: Philotrypesis tridentata (assembly GCA_018906965.1). Lineage (NCBI taxonomy): Eukaryota > Metazoa > Arthropoda > Insecta > Hymenoptera > Pteromalidae > Philotrypesis > Philotrypesis tridentata. Next base: position 13,750,480 of record JACCIB010000001.1, read on the forward strand.
CGCGCGCAAGCGGGAGATGATACTGTAATCAGCGAAAAGCTTGCGCCACCGACAATTTCCAAGAAGCCTCGGCTTCCACTGCCAGAGAGAGAGAGAGAGAGAGAGAGAGAGAGAGAGAGAGAGAGAGAGAGAGAGAGAGAGAGAGAGAGAGAGAGAGAGAGAGAGAGAGAGAGAGAGAAACCCTTTAATTAAGTTGATAACGAGGCCCAGTCTCTCTCTCTCTCTCTCTCTCCCTCGGCAAATCCAGGCGGCGCAATGCGCGCAGCCTTACCGGCACAAGCCACTTACACGCCCGAGCGATTATCTAGTCTCCCGTAAGCTTTGACGCACACGCATAGAGCTGCAGGATCCGACCGCAGGAAGCTCTCTCTGTGGTTTTCCGATTGAGCAGGTGCTCCGGCGCTGGACGATCGTATAATTAATTCTGACTTTGTGCAGCCCCCGCGAGCTTTTTAACAAACCTATACATAATGCGCACGTGCGCGGATTGTACGCCTAAAAATAGCCGCGAGCCGCGCACATCGAGCGAGATTTCCCGCATCTGGTGTACATTATGTCGAAAGCGCGTCGAAGCCCTATGCTGCACGCATTATCTTCGCGTATCGAGCTTCTCGCCGCCCGCTTCAATATTCTCGTCATACGCCCGCGTTATTTCGAGCTGTGTGCGCTCGCGCGCGGCATCAGCTCGAAAGGGAAAAAAATTATCATACAGTCGAATCAGGATTCAACGGGCCGCCGCCGCCGCCGCCGCCGCCTCGCCGAGAAAGAAGAAATGCTAATTCCCCCGAAATTCGTGCTCTTCAGCCGCGCGCGCGCGCTGCTATGGCAATTTGCATTTCGCAACGCCTCTCGCTCGCCTCGTACTTGTACGAGTGCGCGCAGGTGACGACGCCTGATTAAATCGCCTTTTTCGAGAGGGGCTCTATACAAGTGGCTCTGCTCTCTCTCTCTCTCTCTCTCTCTCTTGCAAAGTCGCATTGTCGCCGTGCAGTATAGCCCAGCGACGCAGACAGAGGAGAGGAGAGGAGAGAGAGAGAGAGAGAGAGAGAGAGAGAACCCCTACAACAGTCCAACAGTCGCGGCGAATGAATATCGGGTTGTGAGGGTGTGAAGGATCCGGCCGCGCTCTTGCAGATAGCGCCGCCGAGGTGATGAAATTCGCGTTGGCAAGCCCTCCATTCTTCAGCCGACTTAGCTCTCCCGCCGCTCAATGTATGCAGCTTTTTTTTTCTTCCTCTCCTTAATCCCGAGAGTTCTTATTAGGCCGAGAATCGATTGCTCTCGCGATCGACGCGAGAGCTGGATTCTCGCTATCGGAGTTAGCGCGGAAGATTATTAAAAACTTCCACTCCTCGGAGTGCATAATACGCGATGGATTATCGTCGACGCTGCAACGCATTTCCGAATGCTCGGAATAAGCGCTTAAAAAGTTTCTCGCTCCCGCGAGAATTAGCGGCCGCATTCGCGCCTGGAGAATAAAGTGTTTCGCATACACCACACGCTCCGAGTCGGCATCTCTCCGAAATCTTGGAGAAAAAGCACTTTCGCGAAAAGCTTCGCGTCGTCGCGCCGTTACTTGCGAACAACACAATTCGCGGCCTCTCGAATTTCGCGCTGACCAGAAATGTACCAGGGCGCGCGTGGCGTTGTATTTCGTGAGCGAAATGCAGCTCTCTCTCTCTCTCAGCGTGCGTGCGCGTTGTATTTAAATTTTTCGCCGTATCCGAAGAAAAGTCACACTACTGTCGAGCCGCGGCGGCGGTGGCGGCCGCGTGTGAAGTGTAATTTCCTCATCCGTATCGGGCGGCACGATCGCGGCAATAGACCGCCGGCGTATCCATATGCAGGCGCTGCTCCTTCCGAGGACGAGGAAGAAAAAGACGAAGGAGGAGGCGGAGGAGAAGTAGAAGGAGGAGGAAGAGGAGGAGGAGGAGGAGGTGAAGCTTCGCCGGCGCGCATAAAAGGAAAGCCCGCGAGGGCTGCCGGCGATGGCATTATTTCCAATTTCAGCAGCGCCGGCGAATTCAGCCGAAAACCGACGTAATCCGGTCATACGTATTCGGCTCGGAGAATCTCCTCTCGCTACTGCTGCAACGGCTGCTGCTCTCGTAGGACACTTGATTAAAGCCGAGAGCGCCGGCAGCTTTTCTTTCCTCCTCTCTCTCTCTCTCGCTCCCTCTTTTTTCCTGCGGGAGAGTGGCTCCGAGCCATTGTGGAGGAGAGAAAAGGAGACGGGCTGAGGGAAGACACTTTGGGAGAGAGACGGACTGCTGCGGGGATATTGGATATATTTGCGATTTCGGTACGTGCGAATTGCCGAGTGTTATGTATATACGTTGATTTTTTACCCTCGCCCCCACCGTTTTATTTCCATTTCTCGAGGTGGTTCTCTTCTGCTGTGTTCCGATGTACGTGCATTATATACGTAAAACAGAGCTGATGCCGCCGCCGCCGCCGCGAGATCGACGAATTTTCCTTGCGGTTGTTCTTGCGCGCGCGCGATCAATCTGGAAAGTTCCTCGCTTTGGACTTGAAATATTTATATATCCCTCGTATCCGTAATCTCGGGATCCGAGTCTCCGCGATAATGTAATAATTGAAGAGAAAGTTCACTCTCTATAAGCCGCACGTCGCGGGATTTAGCTATTCAGTTATATTCGGCCGGCTCGTAAATTTCTATCAACTTTACGAGAGGTATATTAAATGCCAAAGTCGTTAAAATTAGTTTTCCCCGCACGGACGAAAGTTTCTTTGTTGTTGCCAACTTCCCATTATCGATGAATTAAGCGCAAGGAGAGGAACGCGCGCGCGGAAGTTTAGTTTTCAACGGCGAAATTGTTGTCGTACGTGCAACACACAGCACACACTGCACACATACCGCCGCTGGCCGCATGCGTTGCAACCGGGCACGAAAAGCCATTGCGCGCGCCCGTTATAGACACATTTTTGCATTTGCAACTTTTTAATATAAACAACGTGTGTACGTAGGCTCGGCTTTCGCGCGGTGCACCGGGAAACTTAGCGCGGCTGTAATTTTCGCTAATGACGAGACGCTGCAGTTATAATTAAAAGCGAAGTATTCTTGGCTCGTATACACATCTATCGCGAAGAGAGGCGAGCGATGAGAAAGAGCGTAGAGTCGATAAACATCAGCTCCGAGAGAGAGAGAGAGAGAGAAAGAGTGAGGGGGAGGGGAGGTAGAAAACTACAAGCTCGAAAACCCGTTTACTGCGCCTGATGCACACTTCCGGCCGGCGTTAATAGTCTTACTTCAGTTAACTTGGCGTTCAGCACATCGATTAAAGTCGCGTATATGTATATACTGCATCGCACAGTAGGGTAGGGATTTTTAATTGCCGGTATCTAATTCCACATGCAGCAGCGGACTGCAGCGCGCCGAGAGGAAGCTACTGTCGCGCATTAAATTGATGCGAGTATATATACGTTTACGCGCCAGCTCGAAATTCAAAGTCGACGTTGCGCGGCCGGGGCAATATAAGGCTCTATGCGCAGCTGGAGAGTTCATATTTCCTCGGGCGCGTCTAGTAGTTTTCGCGCGCCGGCGAGAGGACGGCCGCCGCGCCAAGAAGACGGAATATAACGGACGCGGGCGGAAGGAATGGAAGCTATTTATTTGAACCGTCATAATCTCCGAAGTATTCGAGAGGGAGCTCATGCCGGCGACGCCGAGCGAAAGCCGCAGAGCAGCGCGGCGCGACGAGCGAGCGAGCTAATCAAAAGAGTCGGAGCGGAAAGTGAAAAAGATAACCCGAAAGACTAAGATGCAACAAAGCCTCCCAACTCGGCGCGCGGAGAAAATGGAAAATCAAGAGCGAGAGAGGGGGGGGGGAGGGGGAGGCGGAGCGCGAGTTTACGCTGGGAGACAATGCGAGAAAGCGCGATATCATCGAGATAGCCGAGAAAAAGGCGGCGAAGGAAGCCACGTCGAGCCCGGCCAGACAAAAAGGACACAAAGGAAGTCTGGCAGGAGCTGTGTCTCCGCAGGAATTAAGTTTTAAGGCGCCGTCAAGATTTATCGTCCCCGCATAGCTCCCTGGAGCTGCTGCTCCACATAGCTACTTCGTTACATGCGCGCAAACGTACATGTTGATTGTACAAGGCTTTTTATCTTCATTTCCACTGCTGATGCCTGCATTCAAATTGCTCGGGACCGCTGGCTGCGTGCATGGAGAAACAGCAGCGAAATTACGTTTTTCGGACTGCTTCGCTAGTTGGGCTTCGGGAGAGCGATGCGCGAAACAAGATTTTTAACGACGATATATATAACAGTGGCGTTGACTTATTTAAAACTTGAAATATACTCTTTACATCGTAGCTCGTCTCGAAGTGCGAGTGCCAATTCGAAGCATTTTCCAGAAAGATTGACCCGCAAATCACACGCTATTCTAAAATGACGCAAAAATGAATTATTATAACTTTAGTTCTGTACTAAAATTCGAGAATTTATACTGCGCGCATTTGATGTATTGTAAATACAGCCATGAAAACACTTTATGAACAGATAGTCTCGAACGTGAAATTCGAGATAAGATCCAAGCAATATCAAGATTACTCACGGTGTCTTGCGAGAAGCCCCGCATCTTCGGGGCTGTAAACATCAAGTTTTCCTTGTTGGAATAGCCGTGCGCGCGCGCGCGCGCGCGGGACACGGGAATACAGTTAGAGCCGGTCTTCCGGGGCGTGCGCATCGATCTCGCACTTTATAAAAAAATCATCGAATCAATCAGTCGGCAAGTCCCGCGTATACATGGGATACGGCTAAAATTTTATTTTGCCAACGTCCCCGTCCAATCTCGCACATGCGTCCACTCCATGAACTATAAAGAACAACAACGGGATAGCCAGTATACGACGATTGCAAATGTTTTACGATTGTGGCTCTCGCGGAGCCGTAAAAGACGTCCGTCAGCGCGTATTTTATTCAGTATATGCCTCTCCGCAGACAACGCGACCACTGTGTGTGTGTGTGTGTCTGTGTGTGTTGCGTGTTGTGTGTGCGTATTGTGTATGTATGTGTGTGTGTACGTGTTAGTGTGTCTGTGCACGCGGAATGTGAGCGTGTTCGCGTGCGCGCAACGGACGGACGGGAAATAAAGTTGAAACGAAAAGGGATGCGCGGACAGAGAGAGAGAGAGAGAGAGAGAGAGAGAGAGAGAGAGAGAGAGAGAGAGAGAGAGAAACGAAAGCGGCGAGCAGTCGCGAGAAATATTAAAATCGATCGATATGAAAAATGAGCGACTCGACGTTCGATGCGCCCACACGACGTATTATTCCAAGATGGACATGAAAATGATATCAATTTTACACGAGCAGAGCTATGTGCATTGATAATTCAGTTCTCGCTCTGCGGGCGAATAAATCGCCGGGACGAGAGAAAGAGAGAGAAAGAGAGGGACAGAGGCGGAATCGAAATTTATTCTCTATGGCTTATATTGTCTCGATTTTTATCGAGCTTTTATGCGTGCGTCTAGTTTTTATGCGTCGCCGATATTCGGACCGAGTCTTTGTGAAAACGAAGAGAAGTCATTCTCATTCGAGTGCGGAATAAGACGCGGATCTGGGGGGGGGGGGGGTGGGAGGGAAGGATTAGCAATTATCGGTTCACCCCATTTATGCGGCGTGCTAAAAGCCTCGGCAAATATCAGGAACTCTCGACGAAAAATTTCCCCTTTACTTCCAATAATAGAAATTCACGTTGACGACTCGTCGCGTTACTAATTTACGATTCCCCTTTTCTGTTCCAGGTGAGTACCAATCAGCAAACAATAATCCGGCAGCTGCGCGTAAGTATACGAGAAAAATCCGCAGGAAAAAAAGGCTCCGGCCGAGGGCTTCCCTAAGTGGTCGAGTATTAGTCAAAGGGCGTGGAAAGTGGAATGTCAGCCTCCGGCGAAAATTTATCGCCTTTTCCACGAGGACGGATTTTATCTCGTCGCGTGCGATATCGAACGAAGGAAAGGAACGAGAGCAAAAAAAAAGGACGCTGTCCCCCGCAGCCCTCGAATGAAACGTGCTGATTTCGTCGCGCCACGTGACGAGCGAGTCGCCTTATTGTTTTTCCTTTTCACCCGATGATGGATGAACTCTCGATACGTCGAAAATTCGCACACTGCGCAGCGGGGAAGAGAGAGAGAGAAAAGTCGGCTCTACGGCTATTTCACTTTTAGACGCAAGACTCGTAACGAGGGAAATTCGCGCGAAAGTAGGAGAGACGCACGACAATACGGAGGGGAAATTCGGAGCAATAAAAGGAGCCTCGCAAGTGCGCAAGAGAGGTAGAATGGATGTACGGAGAGATATCGAGAATCGCGATCTTTCCGCGCGAAAGAACTTGGCCTCTGTTTAACCTAGAGCGCGAGCTACTACTCCCTCACTCTTTTTTTCAACACATTTTCAACCTATCCTATCTCGCTCGTTTCTCTCTCTCTCTCTCTCTCTCTCTCCATGCTCGTTGAATTTCCTCTTTTTTTTTAACTCTGCGGTGTATCTAACTGTCCTTTCATAGCCGGTTTCCTCTTTTATTCCGGTTCCTCCCCCCCCTCCCCCTCTGCTCTCTTTCTCCCGACTTTCTTTGTCGCTGTCTCTAGCGCTGCAGAGAGTCAAACGTATCCTCTTTTTTATCCATTATTCATTTTTAGCGTTTTCTTTCCGCGCGATCCCGCTTTTATTGTGCCTTCGCTTTTCGCGCTCTTCTGCTGATTGCTCGCCGATACATTCTCTATATATACAGATAGAGAGAGAGAGAGAGAGAGAGAGAGGGACTGGCTCTTCGCCTCTGGACGGCTGCGCTCCCGTCGATATATACGTCGCTGATGCGAACTGTTGCCTGGCTTCGCAAGAAGTAATTCGCAGTGAAATTAAACGCTACGTCTGTACTCTCTCGTTATACGCGTTCTGCGAATAAACCTATCAGAGTCGAACCGTGAACAATGCCGTCCTTCCAGAGAGAGAGAGAGAGAGAGAGAGAGAGAGAGAGAGGGGGGGGGGAGGGAGGGAGGGAGAGGGAAAAAAGGATCCTCTGCTCTCGTGTGGAAAGGCGAGTCGGGGGAGATATCCTGCGCAAATAAATGACCCATACGACGCCGGTGGCTCGCGTCCCGTCGGATTCGGATTTAACTCGTTTCTCGTCGAGGAAGAGCGAGAGAGAGAGAGAGAGAGAGAGAGAGAGAGAGAAGTCGCCAAGGATTCGTTTGCAAGGCAGGCCTCCCGGGATGTGGGAAAACAACGCGCCGCGCTGGGGTTGTATAAGCTCTTTCTCTCTCGTGCCGGGCGCTCGTTGCCTGTGAAGTAATGAAGAAGACGGCGATGAGTGGAATTTTCATTTGGTTGATGATTCTCTCTCTCTCTCTTTCCCTCTTTCCTTTTTCAAGCTGTGCAGTTCTATAGCAGCAGTCTTACCGCCGCGAAGCTACATATTTCGTATATAAGCGCGTGTGCAATTCGTCCGACCCGTAAGTACGGCGCGCGTACATTTTTCATCCGAAGCCCGCAGACCCATTCGGATCCCCTTGACCCATTCCCTATTCGCGGAGAGAGAACGGGAAACGGGGTAACGATCAGTCTCTCTCTCTCTTTCTCTCAAATATGCAGGGGAACCACGTCAGTCGCGGCGCGTCTGGCTCCGGCATTCGAGTCACGGATACCATGGAGGGAAAACTGAAATAGCCGAGCCTCAGGACTTGAATGCGCGGCTGTCGCTCAATTATAACGCGTTTCATTGCCGCGTCAAACGGGAAATGGATACTGCAGATGGCTCGGTTGGCCGGCGTACACATATATATGCCTATACGTATATATACAGGTATACATATGAATGTACAGCGCGAGAGCGACTTTGCCTGTATAGGTATATAGAGCTACATTGCAGAAACAGCATCGCAGCGAGCTAGATTAATGGGGGGGGGGGGGGGGCCGAGCCGCACAATGCCAGTTATTATTGCGCATCGACGAGAGGGAGTTAGAGACCAATCGATAAGAGTCACTCTTTTAATTTGGAAATTCGAGCGAAAACGGCCGCCACCAGTCGCGCACCCCTCTCGCGCTCGACTACGACAGCTATATAGCTCCGGTGAATTAAATCCTAGAAAGAATAACGAAGGAGCGCGGTGCGCAGTTAAACTTCATTAAGCTTCGAGAGCTGCGGCGAGTTATGGCTATGGATTAAGCGCGAAACGACTTTGAGACACCCTTTCTATATATCCATGTGATATATATATATAATTGTGTTTTATGCTTTTCTTGGAATTGCGACTGCGTTAGCGCGCTTTCCGAGGCTTAAGGATGGCTGTTGCTCTTGGGATTAAAAATTTCCCAGGGAAAGAGATGGAGAGAGAGAGAGAGATAAACAAGCCTTTGGGAAAGCGTGAGATCAAACGGGCTGTTTTAATAATTTTGTCGAAGAGTGACTGTATGGAATTAGTAATCGCATGCATCGGGAAAAAGGCGAGATGAATGTTGTAATATTTATATCCCATCCCGGAAAATCCATCGCGGCAGTCTTTCAATCTTTTCTGAAAATTTTGCGAAAATGCTATTCTCTCTCTTTCCCTCTTTCGTACACACTACTTTTATACCTGTCAATTTGCCGACGACGTATAAAAGTATGTGTGCATAAAGAGAGATGGAGAGCCAAGAAAAAGACCGGTGAAAGAAAAACGAGGAAATTTCTTTAAAAAAATGTATAAAACAAAAGTAAAGAGGTGGAGAGCCACTGTCAAAGCCAGAGGTTACACGGAAAATTGAGGCAGAAAGAGAGCGAGAGAGAGAGAGAGAGAAAAGGGAAAATTAAGTGAGAGAGAGACAGACAAGATAAAAAGAAGGAAGCATCTGCTGCTGCGTAAAACGACCAGTCCTAACTGAAATAAATAGAATTTGTCCATTGCTTTACTGTGTATACATAGTCGGTATCTACCAACACTACAGCGTATTTTAGAAAAGGTGTACTTCGAATTGTTGGTCTTACAATTTCAGTAATAAAGTAAAGCTTGTAGGATCGTCATTTTATTAGTTCTGTGAAATTACCGCTATAAATTTATATTAATTATATAGATATATCGCACATGAATTAAGGTCGATGTGACACATTAAAATCAAGCAGCTTTTTATTATAAAATATACGATTCGTACGTCAGTCTACGCCATATGGATTTCCAATTTAATATATATATGGACCGCCGCAATTACTATTCGTCATAAAAGAGAGCTTTACTGGCCAATTTCATTTCCTGAAAAAGTAAAAGATTTGTTTCAACTCCGAAATCGATCCCTGATTTTATCGAAGATTCGCATTATTAAAAATACGATACGAAAAAACGCTCACCGTATAAATTACTTTCTGCCGAATATCAAATCTTTTTTCCTGGGCAAGTGTGCACTAGGAACAGAAATAAAATAATTTTCCGCTTTTAGACAGAAGTGTTTGACTTCTCGTGAAAATGCTCACAAATACCTACCTCTCTCTCTCTCTCTCTCCCTTCCCATTCCTAGAATAGGTGACACATCCAACGAAATCTTGCCTCTCGCGCAATTTTCTTGCGCTATACCGTTCAAACGAAATGGCTCCTAAGATCTCTTTAGCCCGCTTTTTTCTGACTTAAGCTACCTTTTGCTTTCAACACTTTCTTACCTGCTTAACTCGCTCAATTTTTCTTGCCTTGCGTCTTATCAAAGATTCGAAGATCTTTAAAGTCTTAATTAATACTGTTGTCGGGATTTACCAGTTGTGCCGCGAATTGTTTTCACGGGATTTAAGTTGCTGGCGTGGAACTCGCTATTGGGTTACTCGAATTCTCGTTCCTGATTCACGCGTGTGTGATATTCGTTCGGTAATTGAAATTTGGTGAGACTACTCTCACGCTGTGTGAAATGGCTCTTTATGCGGTTATCGTTATCAAAATTTAATGCAACGAATTTTCAGAATTACACTGTTCATTCGAAAATCCACTTTTCATTTATACAGCGACGCGCACGTGCGAGATATATTGCCTATACTAATTCGTTTATTTCCATTCGTATACAAATCTTTCTTGAGAGTAAAAAGAGTTTATGACGGATGTTATCGATCGAAGTTGAATTGCCCGGGGCACATTAAATACTTATCTGTATACGGGTTTTTAATAAACGCCAATGGCGCAATAAAGCCGGATGATTGCGAGGGGGGTCGTTGAAACGAAACTGGAATCTCAGCTGGCGCAATATGAAACTCGAAAGCGTGGAGAAAAGCCTGCGCCGAGATCGTATCAAACGGCATTTGCTTTTGCGCCAAGTTCAGCGCGAGTAATTACTCTGATTAACCCCAGGAGCGCCAGAGATCGAGCCCTCCGGAAGTTTTCGCGCCTGAAACTTGTGCGCAAGCGACATGACCCTCCGGCTTTCCTCCCCGCTATCTTCCTCAGGATTGAGCTATGACTATTATATACTCGTGTCGCAAAGCTCGTACAGATCGCTCGAAGAAGCTGCAGCTATACGGTCCAGGGTATGGGAGCAAAAAAAAACAGAGCTTCCAAATCGTCGCGAACAATGAACCTCTCGCTCTGCAGGACAATGAGGGAAAAAGAAATATAATGAAACAATGGTGAGTGGTGAAGCGCACGTCTCTCTTCCTCTCTCTCTCTCTCTCTCTCTCTCTCTCTCTCCGTGTATAACGTATAGCGCGAGATAAAGTAAAACTGGGAGGGAGAAACCGGAAGGAATCCACTCACTGGACCATAAAGTGTTCCGGCGCGCTAAAGTTCCTTCCTGCTGGAACTCGATCGCTGTCTCTCTCTCGTCTCTCGTCTCTCTCTCTAGCTAAAGAGAGAGAGAGAGAGAGACGCAGAAACGTTCCGCCGAAGATCTCGAGGGGACGGATCCGACGGCGCGTCTTTCAATCTCCTTTGCCACATCGCTCACTCCTTTGAATTTCAAGACGTCGACGACGACATCGGCGACGAGACCGCAAAGTGAGCGGTTCCGCGAAATTGTATAATTGAAAAGTTGCAGTTTCGAGCGTCGCCGCCGCCGCCGCCGCTGCTGCGACGTTTTCTTGTTATCGGCATTGTTATGTTAATGGGGAACTTTTCGCCGGCGACGAGCGACGATCTTGAAATGACGCGGTGTAGCATCAGCGCGACGGACTGCTCGCGGAATTTTCCTTGCCAAGGGATGTACGGGACGCGCTTCGTGCGGTCGTCTTGTGTATATAGTCGCGCAAGACGAGTGCCGTATCGCTGAGCCGCGAGTTTTTGCCGAGTTCGACCTCGCTTGCACTTGTTGTTCTTGCGCGAACAAGTTCTCTCGAGGCGCTCGCGTGAGTCTTTAAAGATTCATAAGGGGACTACTCGTCGCTGCTTTGCTTCGCGCAACGGGGCGGCGGGGAGGGGGGTCAGCACAGGAGAAAGAAACGAGTGTACACTTGGCTTAGAAATGAGAAGCTTTGAGTATTCATCATCCACTACTTCTCATCGATCCTGTCTGCCATGGCAAAAGACTGTCTCGCAAGTGTATAGATAATGTAAGCGAACGATGTATACACTCGCGCGGAGAGAGGATTCGATTTTCCAGACGATCGACTTGATTAATTCGTTTCTATTCTCGATACCTCGAGTCTATTCGAATTCTCTCCACCTGAAAAGAAGGGATACACAGAGACCGTCCAATTGTAGTTCTCGAATTCGCTGTTTAGCATCGGCTTATCAGATTATTTCTCGGTTTTCAACGTTTCGGTATTGAAAGTTTCTCGTGTGAACGATAGTGTGCGCTGTGTGTGCGCATGTGTACGTACACGAGCTCCCCAGTGCATTCCCCATTCGAGCAGAGCACACAGTTGTCCATTATACTCATAAGAGCAGATGAAATTAAATAGTGTGCATTATTAAAAAATTCCCCCATTGTACGGCCGCGGACCATTCAATTTTTCTAGCCGCGTGGAAAAGACGAGAAAAACGAGTGAGATCGCGCTGCGAGAAAAGTTGTAGAAAATTGAAATACACGTATAGAAAATTACGAAAAGTCGGCGCGGCGGCGGGAGAAAGACTCGGACAAAGCGAGCAGCTGTCCGAACCGGCTAGAATCATATCCACTTCTATATACACGTATACGTATATATAGAGCCGTACAGAAGCGAGGTAGTTACTTCGTACCACGGGTCGGCGCACGTAAGGTTAGGTCTGCCGGCGCGCGTTATCGATTGGATCCCACCGACCCGGCGCACAGGTAAAGCAAGAGAGAGAGAGAGAGAGACAGACAGACAGACGCTGATCTATGTGTGTGTGTGTGTGTGTGTGTACACATCTAGGGGCACACGGTCAACTATCGTGCGCCATAGCTTTCGTGCTTCCAATGATTTTACTTCCGCGAAATGGACATCGAAATACAGCGACTGAGAGAACTGCATCTTCCTCTTACGGCGAGAGCGAACTAACAAAGACGTCCCGACTCGCGTATACAGCTCTCTGTATACAGCAGTTTCCCTCGGCCCCGGAGAGTGACGTGAACGCTTTTTCTCCTCGGCAGCAGACGGATCGAGCGAAAAATTCATTTTCCGAGCTTCTTCCGACGATTCAATTAGCAGTTGCGTTCGCCGCTCTGTCTGCGCGCGCGTGTATTTCCCCTCCGACGTTTTTTTCTCCTCTTTCTCTATCTCTCTCTCTCTCCGATATTCTCGTTTCAGCGCGGTGTCGTCATTTTCCCTCTAATTCTCGGCGCTATCCCCGCCGATCTATCGCCGCGCGCGCGATATTTCATCGATTCGATGAGAGCTCAATCCTCTTTCTCGGCGAAAAACTTGGAGGGAATCCCCGGAAAACGTATAGCGAGCGAGAGAGAGAGATTGCAACGCCTCGAGGCAGAAGGGACGAGAGAGAGAGAGAGAGAGAAAAAATGCTCGGGATATATACTGCGCGCTGTACTCTCGTGGCACACTAATCGTTTCTCTCCCGGGCGCGCTTTTCAATGGCCTCGGCGATGCCGCCGCTTCTCTTTCTTTTCGCACGCACTTAGAGAGATATAGGTAAAAACTTGCTCGACGAGCCGTGCGATGCTGAATGGGGCTATTTACGAAGGAAAGGCGCGACTCGGTGAAAAGGCTCTCGCGCGTTTGTGGAGATGATGTCGTTAGGAGCGGCATTGTAGTCTGTTCCCGCGTAAAGAAGGAAAACTAAAAATTTCTAGCGTGCGCAGAGAGGGCACGGGGCGCAGGTGGCTCTACGGATACGGGGGCGACCATGGCGGGAGCTGTGTGTGCACGCGCGCGTGTGCGTATATACATTACGCGCGATTAACTCGAAAATTCAGTGTTGCTTGCGCGTTATAGCAAAGTCCCTCTCTCTCTCTCTCTCTCGGCGACGAGGACCGACTTTACTCGCGCGCAACGCGAATACACTCTCGGGTCGTTACGCTGCGCGGAGTCGCTTTTCTTGGACGATCGAAACGGACGAGAAGGCGCAGAGCTTTACGAGGGAGTTGCAAATGTTTTTCCCGCGCGCGATACGCCCTTTACGAGTCTCGCTCGCTCGCTCTCGCTCTTTTTTCGTTCTTGAGGGATTTCGCTGCAGTTGCATTTTATTTGATGCAAGTTCGAGCCGACATTATATTGCGAACTTGTTTACGTGGAAGAGAGAGAGAGAGAGAGAGAGAGAAAGCGCGAGCGAAAAAGGGAGATTTTTCGCATTTGCATTGAGCGCCGCGCTGGAATTCCGTTTGAGTGATTGGAAAAGTTTGATTTGTCGGCGACTGCAATAATTCCGGCTGTCATGCGGAATATAAAAGAGCGAGACTCGGGCCGCTATTTTCTTTTTCTTCGCGTTTTCGACTGCGACTCTATATATATCCGTATAGAGCGACGATAATTCGAGTAATCGCATCGCAATTGCAGACTAGCCTTCGTAATGAAAAGCCGCCACGACGACAACGAAAACTACTGTGCTCTATACCAATAGAAACATCGCGACGCTCGCGTTCCCCGATAATTCTTCCTCGTACACATGGAAGGATTAAAAGAAAAACAGGTAATCCCTCCGCGCATTCCGAGCAATGGACTACACGTATACACTTATAGACATAGAAAGTAGCGGCGTTCCAAACTAGCGTCATCAGCATTAAACCGCATGCCCTAGCGCGCGATCGTCATTTCCTCCGACTAATTAAGATCGCCGCTAGTAGTAGCGCACACCACAGCAGAAATCAACGTGTCCGATCAAATCTCTATATAGCTGCGCGATGTCGGACGTACGACGACGACGACGACGGCGAGGAGGAGGAGGTGGAGGAGGAGGACGACGACGAGGCGCACTGTACACAGACACGCGGCTCTTACTCGGCCTAAGACCTTAATGCTGGAGAGCGCTCGGGACTCTTAACTGCTGCGATTAGGCGAATTACCAAATGCGATAAGGGTGCGCGCGGGCACTGGAGGATTGCGGTCGACGGGCTCGAGGATTATTATTTAGAATTTAGGGTTGCTCGCTTTTAACGAGCTATGCACTGCGCACTTCGGATATATATGTATACATATACGCGAGCCATGTCGGCGGGACGCGGGGCTATATGCGCTTAATTAAACGCGTACGCGCGCTCCATCGATGTTTTTTTACGTTTTTCCTATCGACGCGAGTATGTGCAGCGCGTTATTCGATCGAAGAAAAGAGGGGGATGGAGAGGTATATGGGGAAGCCGATCATCCGCGGCGATCGAGTTGGAAAATCGAGGCGGCGGCGGGGATCTCGCGCGTCCCCATTGAAAATTACGGTCCTTATTCTTAATTAGCCCGTGGGTCACGGTGCGGCGCGTGCTCCCGGCAACTTTCGCGGTAATCAAAAACAGATTCTCCCTCCCGCGAAACTTTCCTACCCTCGCAGCTCTCTCTCTCTCGCTCTCTCGCCGCCCGAAGAAAATCCAGAGCGCTGGGGATTAGGTGGGCGCGCGCATACACACAGCAACACTCGTTCGTCCAACTCGAAATATATGTAGGAACAATTAGGCGGGCGACCGTTTGCTAAACTGCGGTGGACCTCTCTCTGCGTTTCTATGAGTATACGTGTACGTGTGCGCGTTTGTGCGCGCGCGCGCGTGTGTGTGTGCGAGCGCCTGTGCGCCATAGTAGAACGTAGCTCTGCTATATAGCTGCGCTACTGCCAAGAGAAGCTTGCGGTCTGGAGTAACTGTATTTACCGGTTAAGCGAGGCATATGATGCCAGAGAGAGAGAGAGAGAGAGAGAGAGAGAGAGAGAGAGAGAGATCGGAGAAGGGGGGAGGGGGACACAAGTACGTGGATTTTCATCTCGTTTTATTCTCGAGAATGAAAAACACATATTTTTCGAAGCTCTCTCGAGAGCGCGCGCGCGGTAAAAGTTAGAGGCCGTCCCGTCAAAGTCGTGGGTATCGAGAAATTTTTATTTCCCTCCGTCCTCCTCGACGGCGGCGAAAAAACACGTCTTTCCAGCTGGAAGGAGAGAGAGAGAGAGAGAGAAAGAGAAAAGCTCGAGAGAAGAAAGCTCACGCGCTCACCGCAGAGAGTCGCCGGAATCTCTTCGATTTGGAAATCCGCGTCTCCTTCCGGATCGAACGGTCGGAAATGGTCAGTGCTACTCTCCCGCGTCGGCGTCGCCGCCGTCCTGCTGTAATTCGCCTCTCCGTTCCTTATTTTTACTCCGCCCTTTCCACCTCTCCCCCCCCCCCCCGTTCGCTGGCATTACCTTGTCGGATTATGGCGTCTTAGGGAGCACTCAGACTACTTTTTCTTTTATTTTTCCTCTGCCTCCGCTGTACAGACGCGTCTACACGTATACGTGCAGACTCGAGGCGCTGTGTGTTCCACCCAACGCTTTGCGAATTTTCTCCTAAGATATGCTCTTTTCGGAGGGGGGTGGGGGGGAGGTACAAAACAGCAGCCCGAGCTGATGGACGTGCGCGCGCGATGAATATCCTATACGCGCTCGTTTATTATTTTCTCTCTCTCTCTCTCTCGCAACGGAACCGGCGCGTTTTATTTTGCTTCCGGGAATCAAGGATGTGAAATATTTTCCGCGGTACACAGCTCTTCGACTTGGTCTCGGGGCGAAAAACACGGCATTGTTGAAATTCTGGGTAGAGTCGGAATTTAATTGCGGCCGTAAAAGCTCGTTTATGAGGCGGCGTTCCCGGAATTGTATATTGAAAAATCTGTACTTCCTCCTCCGAATCCCGCGCGCACTTGTACTTTCATTTCGCTTCGACGAACTATATATGCCGTTAGTCATCGCTCGGCGAGTGCATCTCGAGCTTTTATTTATGCTTCTCTTTGGAAGAGGACGGAAAAAAGGAGGAAGGTATATAAGCTCGGACTCGCGATCGGATCCTCTCGATTTCGCAGAATGTGTAGCAGGGATGGAAGATCAGCTGCAGCGGTCACGTAAGCTGCTGCGTATTCAGGGCGTCTCCCGCGGGATTCACGAGTGTCCGGAATAAGAGTCGAGCCTCTCTCACTACGGATAGGAAGGATGGAGTAGTATAGCTGTGCTATATAGAATGGGACGCGCGCGCGCGCGTTGACGTATATCCAAGAGCTTTTCCGCGGAATGGAGTCGTCGGCGGGAATAAATTTTATTCGGTGTATCGCGCCCGCTCGACACCTTAAATTGATGGATCAATTTCGCATTCACAGTTTCTTTTATATAATATACGTCTCGAGGGCGACGACGATCGATTCGACGCGGGCTTGGCTTATTCATGCGCCGTCTTCGTACTTTTTTCATGCGCCACTTTGTCGCTCGCCCCCAACCCCCCAACCCCCCCTCCAGTCGTCTTTAGTTTTCGATAGTTTTACGCTTGCTCTGTTTTTACTTCTCTCCGCAGTCACTGCCGCAGCTGCGGTTTTTCTTCGTTTACTCATCGCTGTTTTCCTGATCGATCCCCGAAGGCGAAATGAATTCTTAATCGAGCTCGAAAAGAGTTTCTTCTCTGCTGTTTCTCTCTCTCTCTCTCTCTCTCTCTCTTCCTCTCGCGGGCAAACTCATCGTCAGACGATGGTAAAGTAACAGCGGAGGATCGTAATTAAATTGTTCGGCTATACACTACACGTGGATGCGCCAACGATACGGCTGAAATTAAAACTTCTTATCGAATTTGGATGTTTTTGCGTTTCTTCATCGAAAAATATCCAAGTGCGGAGCTTCCTGACCGCGGTACTCCGGGATTTTTAATTTTCGTACTCCCGCCCCAGCCCTCCCCCTCCACCCGTACTTCGCTCTTTCATTTCCGAAAGAGTCTTCATTTTCCAACAGCTGCGTCGCGCGCGCTTCGAGTTTTTCTATTTTTTGCATTATTCAGGAAAGAATGGATGAAGGCGAGAGAGGCGAAAAAAGCTAGGCGAGAGCTTTCTTGCCCTCTCTCTCTCTCTCTCTCTCTCTCTCTCTCTCTCTCTTTCTCTCTCTCTCTCTCTCCCGGCGTTTCGGAAAAAAGGGCGCGCCGGGCATGTGTGCGCTACGTTCTCGGGCTGTCCGAGCCACGTGCACTCGGATGTGCTCCTTTTTCCACTGACGATACGAGGGTTTGAAGCTTTCGAGATTGCCGACGGCTGTTTTCGCTCCTTTCTTTTCACCCTTTTTTTTTCTCTCTCTCTCTCTCTCTCTCTCTCTCTCTAGCTCTCTTTCTTTCTCTCCGCTCTTTCAGAGCAGACAGCGCAGCTCGAAAGTGTTGTCAAACGACTTTATTAGACTTGTACGCGCAAGAGCAGGTGAATTTTATTGTGTAAAAAATATACAGCGAGATTTTATTCCCCCCCGCGGCGCAGTGATTCGTCGCTCGCTCGCGGGGTGCTCGAGACGGAGAGAGCCTGAAAAATTTACGCTATATTATTAATGAACGAGTATAGCGCGTTTTTTTTTTCCTGCATAATCTTCGTTTGTGCCTACATCGAACGCTTCGATTCCCGCGCTATACGCATTCGCGGCACTACATCCGTCAAAGCTGCTAGGCTTTAAGTTTCGCGGAATGAATGACATACGCTCATACATATCAAACATGACTCTTGCATTATTTATGTACTTTGCCAACAGACGTAACGGAGGGCGCGTTAATGTTTACGTTGTGCGTTGTGTTCCTGGAAGCGCGCTGCAAGCACAGCTTTTTTTCCACCATCGTCTTGGAGTCTATAAATAAAAAAGAAAATTTCAATAATGCATAGCAAGTCAGCGGAGCACGTACAGGCGCACCAACTCGCGGGCAACACGTCAAATACGTCCGTCTGCTCTCTACATAGCTGCGCGCGAGCGTGTATACAGCGACCGCAGAACAAATAAATAACCCTCAGCTAGCCGGGGCTCAATCTCGTCTCTATATATACTCTTTGCAGTAGCATCAGTAGCGGCAGCAGCAGCAGCAGCAGCAGCGGTACGCATATATAGATAGTGGCGCTTCGATCCCCGCGTGTGCATTGGAACGAAACGCCCACGCGGCCTACATAGCCAGAGCCACAAAGCGTCGCGCACGTGCATAATAATCTCGGCCGGTCTCATTAATGCTCACACGTTCGATCATTAGCCGGTGCAGCTGCTGCTGCCGCTGCTGTATGCCAGGACTTATCGCAAACGTGTGTGTGCGTGTGTGTGTGTGTGCGGGCGCGCGCATTATGCTATGCCGGAAGCTTTGCCGGCTTCGCGGTTTCTCCCTGACGAAGCCGAGGATATTTTTGCACTCGCGACGAGCGTAATGCTCGCGCGCGGCGCGGCTTATGCTGCGGCTGCGCGCAGAGAGGGGGGGGGGGGCGAACGACTGGATTTTACATCGGTTTCGAGTGCTGCTTGTTTCGAATTGCGCACTGACAAAGCTTTTCGAGTCTTGCGTCTCCGCGCGCTGTGGAAAAATTTTAGTCGTTCGGGTCGCAGAGCGGCGCCAAATGCTCAAAGAATCCGATATAACGTTTGTAAATGTATTTTTTCCATTTGGCAATATTGGACAATTTTGTTACGGCAGAGAGGTTGCTACATGAGTAGGTCCAGGAATTAATTTCGCAAAAAACCGGGGCGGAAAAGTTGCAAAAAATTTTCTTTGAAGGCACACCTACCAGAACTGTTTTTTCTCGTTCCTTAGGTCATTCTGAAAGAGAAAAAGCTCGCGTGCATGGCCGATCGTAGGGTATACTTTTTCCGGAACAAAAACGACTCGAAAAACGACGAGAAATAATTAAATAATAAGAATGCTGTGAAATTTTTTCAGATTGATCCGATAAAATTCTTTTGACTCTCAAAATCTGAAAAAATTTAAAAGCATTCTTTGATGAATTTTAAGATATTTTTATTTTAATGAAATTTTTATGAAAGTCCATAGTTTTCGAGAAAAAAATCTATGAATTCTCTTTCTGTTGTTTCTATCTCGTTTTTTCGTTTTCGCTCCGGAAAAAGTATACCCTACGATCGTCCATCGTGCACGCGAGCTTTTTCTCTTTCAGAATGACCTAAGGAACGAGAAAAAACAGGTTTAGTAGGTGTGCCCTCAAGAAAATTTTTTGCAACCTTTCCGTCCCAGTTGTTTCCGAAATTTTCTGGACATACTCATACATGTACATAAAATCCACTGTTGGCACAATGAAGTAGCGAATGAACTAATGCTCCTATCGCATGCAGCAGCTCGTCTCATCAAAGCTCGCCAAACTCTGCGAACTCCAGAACGTTGGCGCGGTGGTCACTGAAAAATTAAAGCACAATACAACGCCTCTCGTCCAGGTATATAAAAGATAGCTGGGCGTGTGTATCGCGTTTCGCGCGGCGCAGCGGCGGCCGAAACACGAAGCACATAATACACCGCCGGATTTTCGGGGCCTCGCGTATATATATATATAGTCGCGTCGGCGTAATTCAAGAAGCGCACTGTGCGCTCTGACGCACTCGAGGGCACGCGCTTTAGTTTCGAGTGTCTTCCTGTCCTTTTGTCACCCACGTTTTTTAATCCCTTTTTCGTGGCGCGCACACCCACAAACTGCGCTTGCATCACTTTCGTGCAAAGGGGGGGGGGGGGAGCGAACCCGAGGATATCTTGTCGTTATAGTTGCGTTACGCCCGACAATTTTTCGAAAAATTATATGCAGCTACAATAATCATATGTCATTTTTTTCTGTTGCAGGTGAGTACTATCCTTTAATTGGGCCGACGCCAAGCGCTTTATGCGCACTCGTGAGTATACAAAGTCGTCGAATCTGTGTGAGCGAAAAAGCGCGTGGAGGATGTGCTGATATTGCTCTTAATAAAAACAGAATATCTCGCGCGGCTGGCCGTTATAGGCGTCCCAAGAAAACAAGCGCCGCAGCGACGGCGGCGGCGGCGGCGAGAAGAGTCTCCCCGGGCGACCCCATCTCGGCTCCAACTCACCCCGTTCACGTCGCGCTAACAACAATAAACACGAGCCGCAGAGGTGCCTACTTACTCGTCTCTCTCGTCCATTGAGAGAAAAATGCGCGCGGCGGCGACGACCGAGATTCACAAAAGCCATTCATTCGCGCCCCTATCATAATTTCCCCGTCATTACGCATTCGCGCAGGGTGCAGTGTGTGCTGTGCGCCCGCCCCGTATACATGTATGCGGCGATCGATGCCGGCCGTCGCGACGCACATCCCACTTCGGGGCTTCTCGAGAGCCCGAAAATCCTTTCGACCCCTCCTTAACGTACACGGGGCTACAGGCGCAGCTCTCTCGGTGTGCTTGTACGTCTTTCTTTTCCTTTCTCTCTTGCACCGAGCTATTCGACGCGGCGGCGCGGGCCTCTCTTCTCTCCTCTTCTTTTTTTTCCTTTGCGTCGGAGAACGCCTGCCTCTCTCTCTCTCTCTCTCCGTCTCTCTCTCGAGTGGTCTTGAATCATATCGCGCAGTGCGATCGAGTAACGAGTGGCAACAAAAAAAATTTTCATTGAAATCGCAACGTTCGAAAAAAGGGATATACACACACACTCTGACTGAAATTGTTACATTTACAACGCGCGCATAAATGTGTTGGAGATTCGTATTATTTAACTGTTCCGATGTGTCAGTCGTTACAGTTTCCGCGCCACATTAACATTGTAATCATATTCTTCTCTCCTGCGGTGTGTGTGTGTGTGTGTGTATATATAATATGTGTGTGTACAGTGTACACGCATATAGACGCCAGCCAAAATGCAGCAGCGCATAATCCAATGAGCATCAGTCATCGCACTGTAATAAAAGCGGACGACCTGTACACGTAATGTATAAGCTCGTTCTTTCTCCGCTTTCGGCGAATGAGCATCCGACATGTACACGAAGGGATATTTTTCGCGCGCGACCGCGGCGACAAAGCTTGATTTAAATTTGCGCGCGCGTCAGCGTATATTCATTTACCGCGACGGACAATGTTTCACCGGGAAAGTTCAGAGGCGCGGAGAGAGGGAGAGAGAGAGAGAGAGAGAGAGAGAGAGAGAGAGAGAGAGAGAGAGCGAGAGAAGCGAGAAAAACGAGGCACGCGAAATGGAAAGAAGGAAAAAAAGAGAAAGAATGAGAGAGAGAGGGAGGGAGGGGGGCGGGAGAGACGAAACGCGCATAGGCCAAGGCAGGCATATATAGTTAGTATAGTGCGGAGTGCGCTGCAAGCCGTATACGGCGCAAAAGTGGAAGAGGAAGAAGACGAACTGCAGCCGCAGTAGTAGCCGCGCATATACACACTACTCGAGATTTATCGAGAGTCCACTGGAGCTCGCGTGCACTCCAAATAAGTTATATCGCGCTCAAGAGAAAGAGAGAGAGAGAGAGAGAGAGGAGAGACCGGAGCCCATAAAAGTCGGCGCATATAGCCGCGGCTGCAGCGAGAATGAAATCGGCGCTAACGGAACGCTCGGCACTTTCCCCATAGAAAACTTGTCGCGCGCTTACCATAATGGGCAAGTATATATCGCAGCGCTATGCACTTATACTGCGCGCCCCGTATACATCGGCTTTTTACACCGACTTCTCTCTCCTGTGTTCCAAGTCAGAGAGAGAGAGAGAGAGCCCTGTTCTTCTCTCTCGGCGCGGCTTTCGGGGGAGGTGGGGGGGGGGGGGCGAGAGAGCTTTTAATGTATGGACGCTCGAGTGGAGCGCGCGAAAAGAGCCGGGAACACGAAAATGCTAAATAGGACTTACTTTACGAGGGAGATACGCCTTAATTTTTCCTTTTATTCTTCGCTTTGCGCTCGCCGAGAAAGCGTTTAAGGTTTTGCGTTTGAGAGCCGAATTTCGCCCTGTAATTTGCTTGTATTATATTCGCTGGTACGAGAAAGCGCGCCCGCCTCGCAGTGACGGAGGCTTCGAGAAGCAGCTTTTTCAGGCGGCTGTGCGACCTGCTGCGGCATAGCTATACAAGTATTTTTCGGTATACTGTTTCTGGGACGTCGGCGTTTGTTCGAGAATTTTTTTCACATATTTCGTTGGCAAACTTTCGATTTTGCAGCCTTGCAATACGCGAGAGCGAAAAAAAAGTTTCTCTCGACAAAGTCGATCTTTTCTGCAGCAAGCTTCACCGAACTACTCTTCCCACCCTCTCGATCGAAAGTTGCGGATTTATCACTGAATTTTCATCGGCGCATTTATTCCCGCATCATTTTCCAAAGGCCGCAATCAGTATTTAAATATCGCGTCGAATCGTTACGTTCATTAACACCGTTGTTGATTCTTCGCTTCAATGAAAAAATGCACTTTTCCTTGGTTTGAAATCGAAAAAAATTTTTTAAAGCTAGAGGTCTCGGACGGATCAGACTTTCTTCTGTGAGCCAAAAGATAGTCAAAAGTGCAGAGGAACATGGGAAAATTTACTAGTAACCATATTTCTGAGCCATTTTACGGTTTTTTTTACAGAAAATTAATGTGTCAAAATACTGGAATAATAACAGCTATAACGAATGTTCCCGAGGCACCAATAAAATTTCGGAGAACACTATAAAGTATTACAAAAGAGCTTTAATTTAAAAAAAATTTGTCAAGTTTCGATGCTCTGATCAAAAGTTATGCCTATTAAAAAAAAAAAAAAAATCCGAATAGCCAATTTTTTCTTTTTCCTCCATATGCCTCCCCATGTTAAATTTCCATATTCTATATTTCTCATGTTCCTCGGCATTTTTCATCATCTTTTGACTTACAGAAGAAAATCCTATTGGTCCGAAAGCTTGAGCTTAACAAATTTTTTTGCGAATTCTAGACCAATGAAAAGTCCATTTTTTCATTGAAATTCGACGTATACGTATAGGCGCACTGAGACTCGCGTGCGCGCGCGATTTTTCTCGTTAACGATAAATTTCTCGCCGCCGGCGAGAAACACAGTAGCGGTTACGGCGGCGGCGGCGGCGGCGGCGGCGCGCACCTCGTCGCTCGATCTCCATAAAAGTTACTTTTTTATACGTGCGGCGGCGCCAGATTTATAAAGATCGCAAATTCAAGTCTGTCGCGCGGATTTACAAGAGTAGTTCTCGCGCGCGATGGCGGCGGCGGCGGCGGGAAGAAATTTTTATTTAAACTTTTTAATGGGAATCTTTAGCGCTCGCGCGCAACTATTAAAAAGCGAGTTTTTAATTTATGCTGATCACCGCGGAATAACTGCCGAGAGAGAGAGAGAGAGAGAGACAGAGAGGAACTTAATTTTTCAACTTTCCTGCGCGCACGCACGTTACACCGTTATTCGCGTATTTTCGATGTATATTACATATATACATATCTGCCGCTGTCGAGCCATCGCGTTCACGCTCGCTCGTCCGCGTATCCGTATATACGTGTACACTGCGGCATGGCGAGAGAGTTGGCCTTACTCCCTATACATACCCGTCATCGAACACACGCCGCGACGTTATTTTCATTGCAAAGTACGCTCGGCACCATCCATTAAACGCCGCGCTACCTGCGTCAACAGAGAGAACCACGAGGAAGCGCTGCAGCACTGCTGCTGCTGCTGCTGCTGCTCCTGTTCCGACGCTGCCTCGTAAACGAAGATGACTTAGTAGTCGATATGTGCCCGCGGCGGCCGTGCGTGTGCGCGTACCTATGTATATGTGATGAAACGGAGTGTCTATCCAAGTTCGTTAAACATCAAACAAGCCGTGTACATATATAGCTTCGCGCAGCCGGCGCAGTGTGCCCGCGCGTGTCCGGTGGAAATTGATCGATTGCTCGGCCCAAATAATTTGTCGACGACAATAATTCAGTTTTTGAAAAGCCGAGCTTCGAGCCGTGTACGCGTACGATATACAAGAAAAAGGCTCGGCGACATTGCTTCTCAACGCCTGCAGTGTCTGCCCATCGTCCATAAATCGAGAGAGCCGTTTTCCCGAGCCTATATATGTGTGCGCCTCTTGTCGAGTCGCGTCATTGCAGTGTACTCGGGCCGTTTTTTCTCTCGCTCACACACATCAGTCACGCGCACACACACGTACACAAACTTGCACGAGGCCCCCCTGACTCTCGGTTTTTGCTTATTCGATTGAACGATGTCTGTACAGTGTGCAGTTGTTTTGCATGCGCCGGCTGCCGATGATTTTTCGGACGCTCGCCGTCGGGCGCGGATGCCAATTACGCCGCGAGAGAGAGAGAGAGAGAAAGAGAGAGAGAGAGAGAGAGAACTGGACCGAGGGCGAAAAATGAGTAAAGAAAAATAGCAATGTTATTTTAAAGCTTCGATCGAGCATGCAATCAGCCGACGAGCGGCCGTAGTGTTTTCCTTTCTTTCGCGCGGCCGCAGCGCGAGCGTTGTAAAAGCGAAAAAAAAAACGGGTATCGCCGGAGTATAAAGAACAGCGGTTTTTACATTCGATTAATTTAGCAAAATAGCGGCCGCGGAAGATACTGGCGCGGTTGTAAAGACGAGTGAAAACGATAAATCAGCGGAGATTGATTGTGCGATAGTCGTCGTCGGGAAGCCTCTCTCTCTCTCTCTCTCGCGCTCTCTCTCTCCCGCTCGGGTTTATGAGGAGAACGAGGCAGCTCTCCCGCTACTTTGTATTCAGCTCCGCGAGCTCCCGACGCACACCTGCGTGGGCGTGTGCGCACGACTTGGACGCGAGAGTTTTAATCAGCGAACGTGCGGCCTCGTGATTCCTCGGCTCCGCTATATACTCATCTTGACGCGCGCTGTACGCGTATGTATGCAGTATGTGTGTGTGCAGTGCGTATACGCGTTCGAGAGCGTAATGGTGCATGAGTGTGACACTTCTTTCCGCGCTTACTGCCGCAGCCGCTACCAACTGCATTTGTCTAGATTTGTTTTATCAAGGATATTTCAAATTTAATTACCGGGATAACAATCTTTCTCTCTCTCTCTCTCTCTCTCTCTCTCTCTCTCGCGGACTTTCGGGATAAGAATTCCAATTTCGAGAAGTTTGTACTTCAAAATCTCTTCCATCTAAATTGAGTTGTTAATCAAGAGAATTTATTTCTCGAGATATAGCGTAGGAGAGTGCAGGAGAGTGAGAGCGTTAAATACAGCAGTCGGACGACACTAACGTCGAGATTTTTTATTTCGTGGCCCGCTTCGACTCTTGCGTATTTGCGCACTTATCTCGGTAAATAAATTTCATAGCGCGCGCGCGGCACACGAGGTAATTTTTTATGAAAGCCCCTAATTGCCTCGACTCATGCGAGCTTGATGCATAACACCGAGCATTTTACAGGTTTATCTCCAAACGAGCCGTTACACACACACACACACACACACACACACACTCCCCAGTCAAATATCTGTAAATCACGCGGAAGCTACTGTCGTTCGAAATAAACATGCGCAGACAACGAAGCTCTGCTGGATAACTTATACGTTCAGTGAAATCTAGAATCCCAACCGATATACACAATCGCACGCATCTCGAAAGCTCGCGCTAGAGAATTTTAATAATCCTCGCGAGAGCGAGAGAGGGAGAGAGAGAGAAGATGATATTCAGGGCCCTTCGCCTATTGTGCAAACCGCACAATATAATGGCCAGGGCGAGAGAAAATTCTTTATTAAAATAGCGAGAGCTGCGTGCTGCTGGTACTGCCTGCGGCAAAGTAATTAAAATAGCTAAGTTCCACGCCGCTCCGCGCATACACACACGCGCGCGCGCGCGCATTATAATAAGTACACGCGAACTTGCAATTTACGCGCCTAAATTGTTCCGTACTATTTCAATTTCAATCTGGAGGTCTTAGCCGGAATGGAAAATCGCGGAGAACCCCGCGCACACTCCACGACGTGTACACACAGACATGACGCATGCACACGCCGCCAACAGCGCAGTTGTAGCTGCGCAGTATACACATAGACACACGGAGAACGAGAGAGAGAGAGAAGATAATTAATGCAAACGAGCATTGCGTTGTTTAATACCGCGCGCGCACTATTCTCCGCTTCTCGTATTTTACACCATACAGCTGATATTTTTAACGAGATCCCGTTATGCTCGCGCGCTAATGGAAAATAATATTTATAGGCTCGCAGCTCTCACCTAGCTCGAACGGAGTTCAAAAGACACACTCTGACAAATCCAACGCCATTAGCCATGATTCAGAGCCTCGCGCGTTCGCGTTTCAACGCGCGTACGTACCGTGCAATTTGCACCTCTCCCCCCCCCCCCCCCCCCCCTGTGACTCTCTTTTCCGCCTAGTTTTTCGCGAGTCGCGCACCACTACTAGCAGCAGCAGCAGCTCGAATATAGGCCATGAGCCTGGCCGCGGTATTGACAGGCGGGCGAGAGGGAGCTGGGCAATCGAATATGAAAAAAAAAAGAACGGGGGAAAAAAAATTGTCGCTCTCGCGTGTCTCTGTTAGTGTCATGTGCCCGTCGCCGGGGCTAGCTCATCCGTCTGTAATTGCGTTCATCGCCCATTGAAACGTCAACTCGAATGCGACGATTATTTCAGGTTTACGTCCACGTGCTATACTGCTGCTTCAAACGGAATTTTTGCTGCGAAAGAGAGGACTCTTGTGTGATCCTCCTCTCTCTCTCTCTCGCTCGCTCTCTCCCACTCTGCTTTTAATTAAATCCACGCGTTGGATTATACACCAAGCGAGAGAGAGAGAGAGAGAAGACGAGGTATTCTTTTGACGTAGCGTTCGGAAAGATTGCAAAATTTTTTTACCCCCTGTTTTCTCTCTCGGTGGATTTAATTAAGAGTAAATAGAAAGAAATACGGAGCTGAAAGGATTGAAAATACCGAGGGTTGAATGTGCATCGTCCTGTTTTTGGAATTTTTGGGTCGCGCGCAGCACATCGAGGGAGAGAGAGAGAGAGCGCCGATGAATTTTTCTCTTTGCGCATGAATGATTTTTCTCGATGTATACACACGTACGCGCGCGCACAGGCTTTTATTTGATGTTTTGAATGACGGAATATTTTTGTATGTACAAACGTTTATTTTTCCATTCGCAGCTGCCGGCGCCGGGGCAAAATGTATTCCGTTTGTGTTATTCATCATCGAGCGGGAGGGAAAACGCGCTGCAGGAAAAAGACTCGATTTTCCACGAATCAATCCATCCGCCCGCGCGCATCGCGCAATTACGGAATATAACGTCGTTCCTCGATCAATCGCAGATTAAAGGGCTAATTTCGCTCGTCCCACGTCGCCTCGCTGGATCGCTGCCGCGTCCTCTCCGCGCGTCCCAGCCAAAAACGCTTGCGAATCGAAATTTCACTCGAATATATGTAGATACGACTCGATGTAAATCTCTCGAATTTTCATTGCCTCTTCAGGAGTAATTTTCTCGAAGCGCGCGAGCGTATAAAAAGTTTTATACAAATGGGCCCGAGAACGCCGACTAATAAAACCTCTGCATCAGCCCCCCCCCCCTCTCGCCCGCGGCGGGGCTTTTGTTTATTTCCACGGGGGGCTTCGGCCAAGTTCGCCTGCGGATTTTCGATTCCGCAGTCGAGCTTTAGCCCCCGCGCGTCTATATAAGCATTGAAAGCAAAACGTTTCTCGCAATAAACCCGCTCGCGCCGAGAGCTAACGAGCGAATCGGAAAATGCATAAAGAAAGTGCGATATATATCCTACTTTGGCTCGTACACGGAATACGAGGATCGGAACGAAAAAAAAGAGCTCTCGTATGTCTCTATGGGCGGCTTCGTTACGCCGATTTATCGTTTAATAAAGGCTGATGCATTGCCACGACGGCGTGTCTCTTATTTTGCGAAACGCGCAATTTCCTCTCTAGCTGACCTTTTCCATTTCTCTCTCTCTCTCTCTCTCTCCCTCTGCGTTTTCGGTCAGTCTAGTTCGGGCAACAGTTTTCAATGCAAGCTTGCACGGTTGACCTTGTTTGCTCGCGAATTAATTTTGCGCGTGCAACGCAACGTATTTTCTTATTGATTTGTTAATTTATTTAATCGGATCGGCGGAAAATGCATGCATGCGTGTACAACATCGTTACACATGCATAATGCATAGAGCATACGTAAAGAGCTTGTGTTTAAAAAGAGACTACATGTCACCTGATACACCTGTAAAACCGGTGTATTTAAATTCATGCTCTGGAATGGATTTTTTCATTTTTTCCTTCTACCAGCAGCGTTACGACTTCGAGCGTAGAGACTCTGACAAGGATATTTACGGGCTATTGTTCCTCGAGCGCAGATCGATGTTCATTATTTTTCCGTGGCGCAGGTGAAATAAATTTTTTTTTTCCGCAACGGGTGACACACGGCCTTTTCGAGGGTCCATTCAAATTCGCTCGTCCGCTAACGAGTTTCATTTTCCCGGAAAATCCGAAGCGCCCCCGCCGACTTTTTCGCCTCTACCCC
Source organism: Philotrypesis tridentata (assembly GCA_018906965.1). Classification (NCBI taxonomy): domain Eukaryota; kingdom Metazoa; phylum Arthropoda; class Insecta; order Hymenoptera; family Pteromalidae; genus Philotrypesis; species Philotrypesis tridentata. The sequence goes on from JACCIB010000001.1 coordinate 13,779,192, forward strand.
TGGCGCGCGGCGGCTTTTGCCGAATGTATATTTCGCGAACGGCGCAAAATATATTCAAGAATTCGAGTGCCTGCAAATGCGCTTCAGTTCCTGATTGTATAAAAAGAATCCAATATATGCTGTGTATTAATCGAATTGCATTCGCGGCTTTGTATACCAAAGCTTTCTCGCGCGCGTCTGTCCCGCGCGATGCCCGTATAACTCGCGTGTGCGTATTCACAGAATCAAGTGTGTGTACGTATGCGTCTCGATGGAAAAAACGGTTTAGCCAACGCCGCAGCAGCTGATTACGCGGATTTTTCAAAATTACACCTGCCAATTACGGGCGACGTGACCCTTTTCAACTCGTAAACACACTGGCGCGCGCCGCGGCGCACATATGGGGGTTCGTTCACCTCGAATAGCGCGCGCTCAGCCGCACGTCGATATCTTCGAATATAACTTTACAGCCGGGCGTCCCACTTTTCCGCTCTATCGACGAATTTTCCTTATCTCCGTCTTCTCTTTTTTTCTTCCTTTATAGAACACGCAACGCAGATTCGCAGTGTTGGCAAGAAAAACATTTTTTCGCCCCTCTTTCGCGCGCAAAATATTATAATGCGAAAAAGTTTAACGAGAATATCGCGGGTGTTCGCACTTGGAGAGAGAGGTGTATGAAAAAGCTGACTCGGCTGAATCCACGAGGGAAAGTCAAGTGGTCGTCATCAGCCTTTGACTCGATTACACGAACACATACCCACACAGAGACATGCACAGCTCGCCGCGTCGAAAGAAAAATCGCTGAACTCGAGCTTTCACAGGGACATACACACCGCGAGTCTCGCAAAGGAGAGCTTGCGCAGGTTCGACTTGTCAAAGAGAGTCTCGCTTTCTGCCCTGTCTCGTTTCTCTCTCTCTCTCTCTCTCTCTCTCTCTCTCTCTCTCTCTCTCTCTTTCCTTCCACCTCGGCGTCGTTTTTTCCATTGTATCCGATTCGGTTGCGTCGTCTCTCACTCTCGGAATTTTCTTGTCCGGCGACGTAGCCGTCTCGTCCTTACCTCTCTCTCCCCCTCGCAGTTTTGTATCGTCGACCCTCTGTTTGCCGTAGTTGCGGGCGCTGGAGTCGTCTGAAGCCGAGTGCGCGCTGGGTTTTACGCTCGCGCGAGCGAGTGTAGTGCGAGGAGGAGGAGGAGGCGGAGGAGGGACGCGTCGGAATTTAGACGTATTTTGCGATGGGGTGTGTGCGTGGAGCGTCGGCAGCTATTTTTCCTTCTTATTTCGTTGCGGGGAGAGAAAGAAATTTGTGATTTTCGGGCGAGAACAGTTTGTCGCGCGTGTGTGTACTCGTGTCCGAGAGTAGGAGCGGGTCTCACAGAAGTGCTCGTTAGTTTATACAGTCTATTTATTTTTCGGTATACGCCGGAGAGAAATTGAATTTTGGATTTGAAGGGGAAGTTTTAATTTCAAACGTCTTTCGCACTGTAGCAGTTACTATACAATTATAGCCCGGGATTTTTTTCAAGTTGTATATAATTGATCAATATAATTGATCAATACAATCAATATACGCAGTTATTTATAGTTCCTCGCCCAAGCATTGAATACACTTATCGTTAATTTTCTTCAAGTCGGATTCCCGCAAGAAAAAAACTTGAGCGGAAAAAGAGCTTGGCTAGCGATAAAGCGCGTCTGTCTCTCTTTGAACGAATCAATCGATTCGTATTTCAAAAAAAGAAACCTCTGCACCGGTGTACATGTCTTCGAAAAAAAAAATTCCTTATACTCCTGATCCCGAGTTCTCTCCCGCGTTTGCTCCGCGTATACTCGCACACAAGTAGACGAGAGTATCGCTCGTGCATTTAACTAGCGAAAAAGCTCACGAACACGTTCCTCGCGAGTCTGAAAAGTTTTACGCGAGACTTGCTCAGCGTCTCGTCGTTTGGAAATTTTTCGAATTCTGCATCGATCGTGTGCGCGTCGTCTGCAACCAGCCCTCCGAAATTGCACGCGACGACGTCTATACCGAGGGGCTGTATAGTGAAAAAAAAAGTGCAAGAAATTCCAGGTTAAAAACTCGTATGGGCAAAAGTGTCGCGGCACATTCATTCTATAGAATTGCGTAGGTTACATACATATACACATACATACGTGATGGAATAGGCTCGCAAAAGCCGCACCGATGATTTACGAAGGGCACTTAGCTTGTAGAGCCAAGCTATATACCTACGGATTACGAGACAGACGGCGTAACGGCCGAGTAGTTTTCTTCCGTCGCTTCCGTATTCCACTCGCCTGTCGCTGCTGTACTGCTGCCGTGTTCCTTTGTGACGTTCCTCGCAGTTGATGATGGCTTCTGTTGGTGCCGCTGATAACTGATTGCTCAAGTTGTTTTCAAAGCAGAGACCAGTTTCGCGGAGGGCTTTATTCGATTGTTATTGGCTAGTGTGCGTGTGGAGCACACACACCTTTGTTTCTGGAGTACGCTGCGCTACGATTGTTCCAGGCGTTTGAGTCCATTGTCATTATTTTTGCAGGCATTAGAAACTATTATAAAAACGTAATGTAAATTGAGTATTCATAAGAATATAATATTTCAAATGGAATTCGATCGAATGTCATTGGGTCTTGACGCCCGCAATTCGATGCAAAATACATTTTTTCGACAATAGTGCCCATAGCGCGAACGACTCCAAGTTCTATTGAAAAAAGCTTTCCAGCAGAAAAAGGAAATCTCAAGAATGCGCTCGTCACCGAATGAAAAGTCGAGTCTACGCACTACTGCAGTAGCAGCAGCAGCAGCAGAGGTAGCTGCTTCTCTGATGTTTCTCTCTCTCTCTCTCTCTCTCTCTCTCTCTCTCTCTCTCTCTCTCTCTCTCTCTCGTCGCAGGAGACGCCTCGACATGAAAGGCGGAAGAGAAGAAAGGCGGAAGGGACAGGGCGCGCATTATACACGCGCGGCTAAGGGGCTTCTTTACGTAACGAGAAGTATTCTACTGCTAGCCGGCGGCGCGAGAATCGTCTTTTTCTTTCACGATATTCGCCAGCCGAGTAAAATGGACAGCAGAGCAGCGCGCGCACGGCTAAATAAAAAGGAGAGAGGCACACCAGCAGCAGCAGCAGCGGCCTGGATACACTTTTTTCTTTCTTCTCTCTCCGTGCGCGCGCCTCTCGCTTCGCTTTGAGGCGTTACGTCTTCTCTTCCACGACGCAATGATTATTCCCCCCCCCCCTCCGCGAAGCTCCGCAACTACACTCTTAGGTCATCTGTAATGAGAACCGACACGTAAAATTTTTTTCGATTACACTTTTTTTCTTTATACTTTCGCGCGCGCGCTTGTGTGTGTGTGCGCGCGTGGGTATGCGCAACCGCGCAGCAGAGCAGTGCGGGAAAGCGCCTCAATTTCCCTTTTTTAAAAAGAGCAGGGTAAATCTCTGCGCGAATCCCAATCTCCTCTCTACTGCGAAAGAGAGAGGGAGAGAGAAAGAGAGAGAGAGAGAGAGAGAGAGAGAGAGAGAGAGAGAGAGAGAGAGAGAGCGCGCAATCGTTAGCAGGCCATTAGCAGCGCGGACAATAACTGCTAATGAAAAGCCATTCGCCGAAATCCTCCGCGCTGAATATACACGATAAATAAAGACGCCGGGCAATTCCAATTGTCCCTCGCTCGCGTTTAATCGTCCGTTCACCGCGCGCACAATGCGACGACGACGCAACTTTTCGCGCGCTACATAGCAGGCGTGCCCTATATATACGCGTTACGGCGGCACACAGCCTCGCTTTTATATTCACACGTGTACACCGCGCGCTCGCGGCACTACTACGTATACATGTACGTGTACGCGTATAAACGTGTGTATACGCGCGGGGGGGAAAGGTAGAAGAGGGAGAGAAACAATTATACGCGCGAGAGGTAATCAGGCGCGTGCGCGCGAATACCGACGAACTTGCCGCCCAATGTTCCGATCGTATAATGCCTGTGTGTGCGTATACGTGTGTATATATATATATATATATAAATGTTTACATATTATGCGGTATGCGCTCGCGCAGCCAACGAGTTTCCTTTTTCTTCCTTCGACTGTAGTCGCGCGCGACTCGCCGAGATCGTATCGCAAACTATACGCTCAGCCTGTTTCTATCGCTAACGACTCGGAATCTCTTTAACCGTATTGCTCGTCGGGAGCTGCGCGGACCGTAGAACCGTGGCTATGTATAAGTGGTGTACAGCCGGGGCAAAAGCATGAGCGGCGCCGAACAGTCAACTCTGCTCTAAGCCGGATTACTCTTTGTGGTGCACAAAGAGAGACGCTGTCGGGGCGGCTGGTTCGAGTGGCTTTTCCCTTCGTTCGGACGGTTTGCAGCAACGCCCTTTTACTACCAGCATCAGCAGCCGCCGCCGCCGCCGCCGCACCTCCCATGTATATATACAGTCTTTATTTCAATGTCGTCTCTCTTTTTGCCCGCGCGGATTCCGCGGTGTATCGCCGCGGATGCCCGAGCTCTTTGACGATTTTTACATGCGGATTACCTTTTGCCGTCTCTCTCTCTCTCTCTCTCGCATCGCCTCTGATTGTAGCTCCCGCCCGACGCGCCAGGGTCATTAGGCGACATTTTTTCATATACATTGAAAATAAAATCCTCCGGTCTGACTAAAGCCGCGCCTCTACTACTCGCCGCTGCTTATACATCCTCGTCCCTCTTGCGCTTATTTAGCCTCGACGTGTGAAGAGACGGAAAAAAGAGGTGTCTTGAGGATAAGGGGGGGGGGGCGTTGAAAACCGACAATTAGACTCTAACGAGGTATTCGTCGAAGCGAGCCGGACAAGTGTATTAGGGGATGAAAGGAGAAAAATAGCGTATTCTCGCCGCCGTCGCCGCCGTCGCCGCCGCCGCCGCTGCGCTGCATGTACGCTTATGCGCAGGAGGAGAACGACGGGGTTTCGAGGGAATAGCGCGGTCCTTTTGATAGCGAACCTCGAGGCTCTCTCCCTCTCTTTCTCCTTTTTATTTTTACCGTGGCTGGCTTTTTTTAAAAGAGAGACGTGTTTAGCTGCTGCCGTCGGATGAGTCGCTTGTGCAACACGCTTTTTATGCAAATGTCAAAGGGCAGTTTTTGCAGTGAGACGAATATTTTTATGAGCGCAGCGTAATATACGGCTCGATATGAAAAGGACCTTCTTAAAAGCATTGTCGCATCTCTGCAGTATTATACAATGTATCCTGGTAATGGAGCCTGCTTCATTTAATGAAGAGTTTTCGATGCTTTTTTCAAACCATATAACGTATACAGCTCGTCCGAACAGGTGATAAAGTATTATCGTTATTATCAATTAAACAGAAAGCTCGTAAGTTTTTTTATTTTGCGAAAAAGCTCGTGTGATTAATCATCATTTTTTAGTCAGTTTAAACAATTTTGATGTTCAGTGAAAATGTTCTTTTTTTCTTATTAATCACGTGAAATCCTCAAAAATCGTTGTAAGTATTAAGTAGTTTCTAATCTCGCCTTTACGACGAGCTTACATCACTCTCGCTGGTTGGCTCGTAACGTTGCCCAAAACAGCAATTCCTTAGCAAGGCATTTTGCTCGGGTTATTTTCCATCGGGGAGCGCCCCGCCGCATACGGATGATAAATATTCATGAATTCAAAGTTATCCATATCAACGTTAATAATTCGGTAAACTTAATGAATTCTAATTCGTTTCAAAGCAAACAAGGCCAAGAATCCAGTGCCGCGTGCCTAGCGTGAAGTTTCCTTCTTTAAAAGCCCTCGCTATAATCCGCAGGACGCGCGTATAAAGTTTAAAAAGCCGGGCGCGCGTGAAATCAACGGTCGACGAGGCCGCGCTCGAGACGCGGAGGATTTTACGCGCTGGCATTCAGCTTGCTCTTTGCGGTCGAATTGTTTTCAAGGGAAATGGCTGCTTTAAAATTAATTTTACACCTTGCTGTCGCTCGCTCGTTCAATAATAAAAAAAAAAAAAAGAATGAAAATTCACCTCACGCGCGCGCTCGCACCTTTGTTTTATTTAATTAAAATTTAAGGCGCGTAGCATCGCGAGATTGATAAAAATCGGCGGCGCGAAAAGGGAGAAAATCGCGGGCTTTGAACTGCGTCGTCGCGGTCGCGCGCGCGGAGCCGCCTCATTACAAGTTGGAGCGAGCGCGGCAGTGCGCGTATTACCTCGGAAATCCGAAAGATCAAACGGCAGCTCCGTCGAGCGCCGCGGCCAGTCTTGTCTCCATTTCACGTATTTAAACAGCCGCACGGGAAATACTATTTGTCAACACTCACGTGCATTTATACGTTGAACTAGTCCTCTGAAAGGGACAAAACGGCGGAGCGAGCGGGCGAACGAATGAGCGAGCGAGCGCGAGATAGATAGATAGAGAGAGAAAGGCTGGAACGTACGACGGACATGACTCGTAAATTATGTCGTCCGACGTGAAAGTATTGTCTCCGACTGCCGTCGAAATCCAGCCTCACCTACGGTCAGGACTTGTACGACTCGCTGCGAGCACACGTGTGCTTCTCTGTGTATATATATATGCATATAATTATACACTGCGAACTCTCTCTGTCTCTCTCACTGCACACACTCGGGCGAGAATTCGCACACGGTTTACAGTGGCACAACTATTGTCCGGTCACGGAGCGGCCGCAACTATAGCAGAAATTCAACGGCTAAGCTCCTCTCTCTCTCTCTCTCTCTCTCTCTCTCTTGCTGCGCGTGATGTCGTGCATCTCCCAGCGCTTTCAGTTATCCTCGACTAGAAATTACACTGCGAGCTAGAATTAAAAAGACCGCGGGATACAACTTTGTGCGCCCCCATTGAGAGGCAAACTGCGAGCGTAGCTCTGTGTCCTTTCTCGCGCGCACACTGCTGTTATTAGTCGCGGCGAGTTGATTGAATACGTTTTGTGAGTTTCCCAATCTGGCTTTCGAACTAAACGTTGAATTTAGCCGGAAGAAGCGAGAGGGGGACGGAGGGAGGGAGGGGTGGGGGAGGCTGATTGTTGCGAAGTTTTTAGTCGAAATGGAAGAAACTCAATCTGGTTAAAAGTATGAGCGACAAAGTGGCGGAAAACGAGCAGGGTTGCAAAATTGTCGGGAGTAAGCGAGAGAGAGAGAGAGAGAGAGAGAGAGAGAGAGAGAGAGAGAGAGAGAGAAAGGGGGAGGGAACAAGAGAGGGAAAAAGCTCCTTTATGCGATTCGCTTGATTTATATGCATATTGGCTTTTCCCGAGCAGCGACGAATCCCATAATTAATTGCACGGTCGGCATCGGAAGCTCTCACGGGGCTTATTCGTAGCTCTTCTAAAATATTGTTATTTACTTGCTCTCGTCTCTTCGATTTTCATTTATTAATCTCTTCCGTATGTGTATTTCAATGCTTATTTGATGAACATTATCGCCCCGCTGGAAATTCGGATGTCTTTACTGGGTTGGGTTGGAAACCAGGAAATAGCCACGAGAAATACACTCGCGAATCTCATTTACTATGAAATATTGCTCTTTTCTTGCATTATTTCAACAGTTCACTGCGAGCTGCCTACGTATAATCTGTGGAACGCAATTTTACTGAAAAACTAAGCGCAAAGAAGTTTTTGCTTTTGGGTTTTAAAGGCAATACATGTTTCGAATTTTCACATTTTTAAAACATCCTCGCCGAGCATGAAAGTACTTCGTAAAGTAAAAGAGCTGCATATTATTAGAAGGCTAGCTTTTCAATTATATTCCAAGTCAAAAGGGATCAAACATATTCCACTGACATGCACACTTCCTTGCATAAAAGGCCGAGAGAGCGAAGTGGGGGGGGGGGGGGGGTCTCGTTGAAACCGAAAACCAGAGCGAAGTAAAAAGAAGTAGAAAAAGTAACTTCGCCAAAAGGCTTCCATCTCAAAATAAGAACATCCATTGAGCGCTATCATTTGCACGTGACGCCGGAAAGAAACTGTGTGTATGCGCGCAGCCGTTGGTGCAATGTATACACAGCCCAAGGCCAAAATTATGATTTTGATCTAGAAGGAACTTGTGTTTTTCTGAGATTTCTTGGCGCGCGGGAGAGAAAGAGAGTGAGTGAGTGAGAGAGAGAGAGAGAGAGAGAGAGAGAGAGAGAGAGAGAGGGGGGGGAGAGAGAGCGACGAGGAGAGCCGCGGCCGCTAGAAGAAAAAGAAAAAGAGAGGGAAGATAAAAGAAGTAGGGTCGTAGAACGGAAATAGAGAGAGCGAGGCGTACGGCAGACAGCGCTAGTTTTAATGAACTCTTTCAGTCGCTACTCGCGCCACCCTTAAACCGTCGCTTTACCCCCGGGGTGCTCAAACGCACGGAGAGCTGGGCATATACAAGCCTTTCGCGCGCGTGCGATGCTCGCGACGATCGATATGGAAGTGAGCGCACGCTCTCGAGGATTCTTTCTTTTCTTCTGCCGCTATTTTCACTCTTTTCGATGCGCTGCGCTCGCTATATAAGTATAGCTGCGCGGTGTGCATCGGGACGAGCTTTTCCGTGACTCTCTTCTCTTGTTTTCTTTTTCAGAGACGTTATAATTGCGTGTAGTGTTCCGGCTAGCTAATAAGACTTGTTATTATACGTTTGCCTAATGCATTTAAGGTTGGGGTGTACGATGTTGGTTATGGCTTTGATAGCGTATTGTCGAAACTATTAAAAACCAATCTATTTCCCCGGTCGTGTATAGATAGTTTAGTTTCCATTGAAACTTTGAGTGATCATTACGAAAGTTACGTGTTTTCGCCGTTCCAACGGGATGGGCTATATATTGATGCGCGAACGCAAGTTACGGCAAGTAATCTGCTCAACTTGAAGAGAGAAAAATGTCCTTACATATACCCTTCGCCCTTCTCGGAGTCAAGGTAATTTTCATGTAAATTGTGCAAGTTTTAATGTATTCGGTTCAGCCCGATTTTGAGTCGGGCATTCGGAATTGCGAAAAGTCAGCGTTGCAGCAGGAAAAGGGCGCCTTTGTTCCTGGCTGCCGCTACTGTGAAATGTAATAAATCAGAAATTTAATTTTTGCCGGTGATGCATGTATTAGATTCGATATTATATGCGCGCGTATATAATATCGAATTACAAATATTAAATAATAATATTTCCAATTACTAAACTTATTGAGAATTTATTTTCTGCTAAGTTTTCGCGCCCCTCTAACCGCAAAATGACCAGGATTTCAATGAGTTAATGTGCGCGTTATACAAAACAAATAAAATAAAATCTGCATTGAAATGAATATAAATGACGCACATGAGATTTCCGCCCAATCGGGGGGTGATTGTAATAATTACATTTATGTCAATATCAATAAGTTCTCCGAGCAGTTGGCACGTTGAGTAACTTGATGCGTCTCGAAAGTGGGTCAAACTTTGAATAAAAAATCTGTAAAGGCTCTCGCTGGCGAGCGACGAATCTAAGAAAAGCGGCATGTGACCGAATATCAGAAATAATTTCCATCCGACTGGGAACATGCGGCCTCGCCCTACTCATCCGGTTGACCGATTCTACTTTGCATAGCGCGGATACTGCGAGGGTGGCTGCGAAGGATTGAAATTCCGGAGAGAAAGAGAGCGCTTTGCGGCGGCGACAGAGCCGCTCCGACGTCGGACGGCTGCTACACGGCGGCGGGCGAGTCTTGTCCCCGGCATGCATTAAGTTTTCGAGCTTTCGAGATGAGAGGCAAAGTTGATTTATCACTGGTTAATCTCGTAAGGGACAGTGTGCCCGCCGACGAGGGACGCGCTATCCCCAGATTTACGAATGATCCCCCGCGACGTTCAACGCGCACCGACGGGGGTATACTTTCCGTTTAATTGTATATTTTCGCCGCGATTCGAAACGCTGCGCGGGAGCAACAACAAGCCCGGCTCTCCTTCGCGCGTCATCGCCGTCATCGTTAACGCCTGAACAGCCAGCGTAGAAGCCACTCGGGGTTACGCTATTATGTCAGACAAGTATAAGAACAGTGGAACGTCGAGCTGTGCTGCTGCTGCTGCTGCTGCATAGCCGAGTAGCAGCAGCGCAGCCTAATCCCCAAAGACTACCCGCAGGCGAACTCGTCGTCGTGCGGAAGAACAAGGTATATAGAGGGTGAAAAGAGTGGCCCCGTGTGTTTGTGCTCGAGAATGATGCTGCATGTCGTTGAGTTATTGATTATGTTAGAGAGATTACTCCCTCCCTCTCTCTGAAACATTCATATATAGTCACCAGGCGAAAAAATTGTCCCGTTGCGAGGTCGTCACGTAATCCTTGGCTAAGTTTCAATCTTTTACTCCTCAAGAACTTTTCTCCCGTCCTCCCCCGCGCTGAATGTAAATCACGCGAGAGTTCGCTGCTTAGACTTTTTCTCTCCTCGCGCGCGGCTGTATTAAATCTCCACGTGCGCGCGAGCTTTTCGCTAGATCATGCCACGTTCCGATTTTTGCCTGTCCCTACTGTTATATATTTTTTTCGAGCTGCTCTCTCGCGATATATTTCATCGATCCTATATAATATATATATATGAGTTCGCGTTATACTCCTTCCGGTTTTTTTCCCCTCCTTTCGGTGTGTATATAATATATATTTCTCAGTCTAGCGCTACTGCAGCGGTGTGCGGTACAGCTGTATAGCGAAAGTTTACGATCGTCCGATTTTCAGGCTCTATTTATGATTTGGCAGTTTTCGCGCAACCAAGGGAACCTAGACGGAAAATCTCGATTTTATGGATTTTTATTAAGGGATTTGCTCTCACGGCTTTTTTCACGATAATACCCCCGAGCGGTTTTGGCCCGTAAAATATGCAGCGGCGCTCCGCAGCTCCCCAAGTACCTGGCGCGCTCTCTCCCCCCGTCTCTCTCTCTCTCTCTCTCCCTCCGCAGTAAACAAACTCGAAAAATAGAACAACCCATTATTCAGAAGCATTCACGGAGTGGATATCACATGTATACAAGTGGCGTGCGTATGACGAAGGAACTTCTTCGTCTTAGTCTGTTCTTACGTTATTCAGAAGGTTCTATGACAGGAGAACACTCGAGACGGCGTAATCGATCCAGAAACTTCAGCGCAGAAGTGTGACTTCGGCAATGGCTAATGCAGCGCGCGCATACTGGGTCGACGCGCGGAGGTAGCATGTAAAGATACATGTATACATGTTCTTGTTTGCCCGGTTCTGTTTTCAGCCTCTCTTTTTCTTACTTCGCGGCAATTGACGTCAGAGTAACGACAATAACTCGATGCGGGGGCGTGCTGTGATAGCGATTTCTTTTTTTTTTCTTTTTTCCTCATTTCACGTTCTTGTTGGCGGCTATTGTCGAGAGTGCATTGTCATGCATCGCTGTACGCGAACTATACAGCAGAAAGCAACTGAAGCCATAGAAGCTGATTATAAAAATAATTTGTTTTTTAGAACCATTTAAAGGTCTCGTAGAAATTAGACGGGGGACCGAGTTTCGATCTCTGTATAGGTGTTGGGGTTCTAAACGATAATGAAAATCATTACTATATACATTTCGAGAGCGTAGCAGAAACTGAAACTTCAGTGATACACGAGCTTTGCAATAAATGTCGCCGTAGTTTTCGCGACAAGAGAAATCATGGTAGACCTCGAGATGGAGTGGGGGAGGACTGGGTGGGGGGGGGAGGGGGGACTCCCTATGCGCCAAGCAGAATCTTCGCGACTGGTGACTCGAAATTAACTCGTCGAGTGGCTTCTTGAGAAGCAAAACCGTGTATTGTTACGCAGCAGTCCAGAACACGTCAGCACGACCGTCCCGTCGTATACCTTGATACGCTTCCCATGGCGGTATTAAGCTACTCCTCTGTTTGTCGTATTGTTTAATGAGCATTATAGTTACAGCTCCAACAGCCCATATCGCTATATATATCTTTGAAGTGCACAATTCTTTTCGCATTCGAGCGAATTAGAAAGTTCGTAATAGTCGTGCACAGGTATATAGCGTGACTTGGGCTCTTAATTTCGTATAGATGGTTACGTATACACAGTCAGAATTAGTTTCTGTTCTCATTCACGCAAAACATACTAATGACACGTGGCGTAAGTCTGTCGATGTATAAAAATGGATTGAGCAATCACGAAATAGCGTACAACCACGGCAGTTGTGTATACTCGAGAAAGCCGACGACTAATCAAAGGGATGATCGCGGCAGAAGGAAGCTCTCTTTGCCGCATAGCCGCAACGCATTGCGCATAGAGCGTGCAACGTTAGTGGCAAATTCGTCGGAAATTCCGACAGTAACCACCGGCGCGCGCGCGGCGGCGGCGGCGGCGGCGGTGGCGGCAGCCTGTTTGTCTCGCAACATACTTTCGGCGTCGCGCGTCCGCGCCGCAGCGGCGAAATTTATCTCCGGCTTGTGCATAAATATACGCGGACGAGCATCGTTCATCGCGGCGATAATCATCGTTTGTACCATCCCAGATTTATGTCGCTGAGGATATTTGCGCGTCTCTCTCTCTCTCTCTCTCTCTCTCTCTCTCTCTCTCTCTCTCGGCGTCGATCGAAAATTGAGGAGCTGCCAAGTGCGCGCGGCCGCAACTTTTGAGACGAGCAATAAAAACTTTCTTGACTCGAGTCGGAGCCTGCGGGCGTAGCTCTTATTCGCCGTTGTTTCTTTCCGAAGCAACGTTTATGTATATACGCGCATTATACGCCCAGATTTTTTCGTACAATTTAACAAACAATTTCTGCGCAATAATAACGTGTGCATTTTTCTTTCTGTTACAGGTGAGTACACGACGAGAGTCATCGGCCCTACTTACCGTGAGTCCAACCCATGTAGACGCGAAAGCGCAACATCTCTCGATGATCGAGTAAAGGGCTCTCGAGCCAATAGTTATCCGTTCAACGCTTCTCTCACACCTCGAGCGAAAATCGCAGACACTTTGCTTTCGTCGGTGCAAATCGTTTCTCTCTTCGCGCGCGAGTCATCCCTCTTTCTCTCGCGAGAGCACGTTAAACTACGCGAATTAATTCCATGGAGCGTCTCTCTCTCTCTCTCTCTCTCTTGCTGCCGACTTGTTAGGATGTAAATTCCTCGCGGAGCTTCTCTTGCGAAGGAATTCCAGATTCCGCGTTCCGCTATGAAAGTCTCGAGGCTGTCTTTCTCTCGGATCGCTTGTAACTCAGTCGGCGGGTAATAAAAGTAATGAGTTACGTTGGGGCGTAGTAAGGAAGTTTCGACCTTGTTTTATGCTACTGCTGCTGCTGCTGCCGCTGCTGCTGTAACGCATTTACGACTTTGCCGCGGACTTTCTTCTTCTCTTCCGCTATAGTTCTCTTATCGCGTTGCTGTCTAATGATTGAGCTTTTTTGCCAGTGTTTTATCGCTGCTCTTTTGAACTCGCAAACAATGCACGCATACGCTTAAATATTTTTTCTCCCACGCGTGTAATTGCGACTTTCGTGACTATTTCCTCGCGGTGTGTGTGGCAAGAAGAAAGAGGAGAGAAAAAAAAGGAAAATACATCTTGTAGTCTATTATAACGAGAGGAGGGACGCCCGTAGCTCGAGAATGGGAGGAGGATGGAATTTCACGAGAGATAGACACATCAGATACGAATGTCGAGCTGTCACTTGGCGCAGGAGTCTGTCTGTCTTCGCCTCTCTTTCTCTCTCTCTCTCTCTCGCGGCGCATCTCGACGGAATTACAAAATTTATTCGCCCGCCCCTCGCGCCGCCTCGGTTTTTCCGCCGCGATTGCAAAAGACATTTTATTTTCAAATTCGTTTCCCCGAGATGTACTCGAGAACTGCGGGGTTGCAGCCCTTAATAGAGCCATCGATCGCGCGATTGTCTGGGCTTCTCAAACATTTTCACTCGGAAAATCGTAGAGAAGACCTTGGTTAGTGTATTATAGCGGCGCAGCTACGTACATACGTATGGATAGATTATACTCACCGCGAATCTGAATATCAGCAGCGGGGCATAATGCGATTCACTTATGTAGATTCAATATGGATTCGCATTATCCGACCAAGCAGATCATATCGCTGGATACTACTCTCTGCTAAATGAAAGATTATATCGTGCGCTCGGTTATGTGAACTGCTGCGCTTACTATATTTCTCTCTGTCTCTTTCTCTCTCCCACGAGATCGCGAGTGTAGTATTATAGCGTCTGCATGAATTTTTAATATCGATAATTTCGATATAGCTGCATGTGTATAGCTCCGCACACGTACGTGCCTTTTCAATTCTGGAAACGCACTCCTATATTCATCGGCAATATGTATATGTGTATATAATGAGGAAATCTACGGAGAGTTGGTGATTTTTTGGCCGAAAAGTGGGAAGTGAGAAATTTTGAGGGCACAGTAACCGGACTAGGTTTTGTATCTTCGTTAGGACATACAAAAAAAAAACTGACTGAAATGCATCGGCACCCTATGCCCATAAAAAGTTACTTCATTTTTTTCATTCTCCTAAGAGTTTAAGGGTGTTATTATTATGTTAAATAAAATTTCCAATCAATTAAAATAAAGTACTTGAAAACACCTTTCATTTCGATATAAATTTGTCTAAATCGGATGCACTGATCAAAACATTCGCATTTTAGAAGACGACGAACTTGGATTCAGACTTTTACGAAAATAGTCGATTTTACTTTTTAATTATTTAAAGTGTTTTTTCTTTTTGCTTATGATGAGCTATATATATATGATTCTCAAATAGAACGTTTTTTGAAAGCATATATATAGCACAGTACAAAATAAATTAAAACTTTTGACTCGTTAGCACAAAAGTAGAAGAAGAGAGCTTTAATTTAAGGTATTAAACGTTGAAAACGCAAGACTGGATCCAAAGTTAGTAGCATTTGCAGAAAGGAGAAAATCTTCGGATTTTCGAATATCAATTGATTTCATGGAAAAAATTTAAAATTTGCCTTTTTTCAAATCCTCGTACTTTCCGATCTAACCGACCGTTTTCCAAGTTTAACAGCTCAAATTAAAGATCTCATCTTTTACTTTTTTTCTAAATTGTCCAAAGTTTAAGTTTCTTACGCGATACGTTACATATGTGCTTGTCAAAATCAGTAAAAAACAACTAATTTGAGAAGAATATATATAGATCATCGCACAATAAAATTTTCAATTCTCATCCACTAGAATGAAAGTAGAAGAAAAGAGCTTTAAATTGGTATATTAAACTTTAAAAACGATTCGTTGGATCGCAAATCATGAGGTTTTAAATAAAAAAGAAAAACTATTATTTTAACACTTTCTTCCATGTAAACGCTTGACAAAATCTAGAGAATTTTGCGCTTCTTCAAATCCTTCTCAATTTTGATCCAGTTGTGCGTTTTCAACGTTTAATACTTCAAATTAAAGCTCTTTTCTTCTACTTTCATACTAATTTATCAGAGTTCCAATTTTGTTGTGCGATGATCTACGTATTTGCTTCGCAATTTGGTTATTTTTTACTGATTTGGAGAAGCTTAAATATAGCTTATCGCATGAGCACCTTAAAATTCAGATACACTAGAAAAAAGTAGAAGATGAGAGCTTTAATTTGAGTCGAATGTATTTCGGTCAGTTTTCTTGTGTTGCATGTCCAAGCGAGTGTAAAAAACCTATTTCGGTTAGTGGGCCCTCAAAATTACTCACTTTCCAATTTTCGGCCAAAAAATGTCCAACTCTCCGTAGATTTCCTCGTATATTCGTACGGTAGCTCGAATTCGATAAGAGCGGCGAACAAAGCCATTTCAAAATTCGTCAAGTCGATCGCTCGCGCCAGGAGTTAAGCCGCAAACTGCAATCCACGCGCGCGGCCAACGTAATCCGGTATGGTCGAGGCGAGCGATAAATAAACAAGGAGCATAAGCAACGGCCATCGCAACGGAGACGCTCGCGATTCGAATATCAATTAAGCGGTTAATTGCTCGGAGTGTGCCGGGGGCCAGTATAGCGAATAAAGTTCGGAGGACACGCGGCTCCGAATATATGTATTATAGGAGAAACTTGGGATTCGAATATACGCAGACGGCTATTAGGATAATTTTTCGAGTTTGGAAAGTCCTTTAAAATTTAACTATATATATGTACCTGCAGTATATAGCAAAGCTATTTCCGTTGTACACACGTATATATATTTATACATGTATATATACGCTCGTTCGCGCTACAATTGTTATATACGTTCGGACAATGGAAACAACAAGAAGTCCGGGAGGCTAGCCTGGAGGGTACCACCCGCGGTCAGCTTCGCAGTACTGCGGCGGCCGTCGCCTCGTGAGAGAGAGAGAGAGAGAGAGAGAGAGAGAGAGGAGAGAGAGAGAGCCGAGGCCCCCATAAGCAAAACAATGAACCCGAACAATGTCCCGAAACTTCCCTTCAATTATTCCGCGGAGTTAGTTTATTACTCGTATAAACATTCTCGAGTTTCGAATGAGCTTACCGTAATTGTTGATCCCAGCATCTATGTATATATATTTCTAGCGCAACACCTGTGCCGCTCTCTCTCTCTCTCTCTCTCTCCCGCGAGAGCTCGAAGAATCAAGCACCATCGCAATTACGAGTGTGTATACCTCTGCTCTCGCTAGTGCTGCTGCAGTCGCGTCGTAAAACAGAAATGAATTTCAAACGACGCTGGCGTAATTTTCGGAAAATTTTTCAACGCTCTCTGTGTACCTGACTATTTAATATCATATATACGTATATATGCAAAGGTCTGACGAAAGTTCGTCCCAGCGAGCGCGCAATGAAAGTTTAAATGCTCGTCGAGAGGCCCTATTACGATGCGCAAACATTCGCACGAGGGACGACGACGACGAGCAGGTCCTCGGCGATTCGAGACGATAAACACGACTCACCCACCGCGCGCGCGCTGTGGCCTCTTCGAGTTTGACGGGCGAGTTTGATACTTGGCGGCACTCCTCGGGCTTTCTTCTTTCGCCAAAACTTGATTATTTCCTTTTCCCGGGCGGGATTCGATCGTGCGAACGATCCTAGGATATGACGAATTTCAGGTCGAGAGATCGTTAAGGAAAGGCACTGCCGAGAGTTACATGCACGCACACGCGCTTCAAGATTCCAAAACTTTCGCGTTCGAGCTTGCTCGCGGAAATTAATTCTTCTTATTTTCTGCACACCGAATTTCTCGTGGTCGTCCATTCGACTGGTGCAAGCTTTGCGCGAGCATTGCGTACTGTTTTTTAAACTCGCAACTAATTACGGGCACTAGGGTCGAAAAAGTCCTGGAAATGAAAGACGCGCATAGTCGCTGCAGAGCGAGAGGGAGAGAGAGAGAGAGAGAGAGAGAGAGAGAGATGGAGTCACCGGTGGCAAGAAGCCGAGATTCGCGGTCTCTTGGCTTCTCTCCCCAAAGACACAATGGCCGAGACGCCGACGTTGCGGAGAGATCCTCTTTTGCACGAGGGAACAATGCTCCGGGAGAAAGGAAAATAAGGCGCGCTCTCTCGCGCGGCTTCCTATTCTCGGCTCCCAGGGTGAATCTGCTCAATTTTCCGCCCGAGTGTATGATCGACCCTGTGTACGTATAATACTTTAGAGGAAAAATTTAATTCTCCGCGCGCGTCATCCTTGCCTTTCGATCCACTTGCAGTCGCGGTGCGAACGTCGCAATCAACGCGCAATCAACTCTCCACGCGACTAATGACAGCGCGCGCACTCGACGTGTCTCGGGTTTGCGCCGCTTTTTTCTCCCTTTCGCGTAGTCGTGTGCTATCCCTTACTCGCCGACGTCGACTGAGTGAAAATCTCTCCGTCTCCTCTTCTTCTTCTTCATCTTCTTCTTCTTCGTCGTAGTCGTCTTCGTCTTCGTCTTCTTTTTCTTCTTCTTCTCTATTTGTAGTGCGACTCTCGGGCAAATTAACGTAGTGTGTTGATTTTTTAGCTCAGCTCGAAAGATAGAGAGAGAGACAGAGACAGAAAGAGAATCAATCGCGACTAACGAGGAAATTCTCGCTTGGTGTGTCGCCTTTTCCAATTAAAACATTATCGACGTTTTTCTTATTTTCACAGTTATTCCAATTCAGCTTTCGCGCGCATTTCACCATATCATTTTCATTTCCGATACATCCTTCGTGGAACTGTCCTCTGGCGATTCTCTCCGTCAAGAGCAAATCGCCAAGCGTAATCGATTATAAGTCGTTATTAATCAGAGCTGAGTTTTGCACCACATAATTATGAGCGTCATTAAGAGCAGAACGTCGTGCAGCCCCGAAGTACATACATCACGCGCGAAGAGTCCCCATCAACTGTCTTCCACCTGGACGCTCGTCTTCTTTTTTCCTCTCGATTCTAGATTATCTCTTTCTCGCTGCAGAGAGTCTTTTCCCTTTTTGCTCTCTGCACTATCTCTTCTCCCGATTTCGCAGATCTACCCCTATAGTGCTGCTACACATATATAGACGTTCTCCCTCCCTTTATCGGAACAGTAGCTCTCGCGATTTCACGACGCGCAAGCCGTAAATCAAATTAAGACGAAAAGAAGCGAGCCTCAATAATTACGTTACGATTCTGTGTGCCTGTATATGTATACATGTACACGCAGGGCGCGCGGCGGTGACGGCGGCTATTTAATTAACCGAAGCCATAAAGGTAATAAAGAATTTCACTTAATAATACGACGCGTGCGCCAGAGCGATAAATAACCCTCTCGCACTCTCTCTCTCTCTCTCTCTCTCTCTCCGACGCGATAATATTAATGCCATAGCACCGCTAGGTAATTCGCGTATGCATCAAGCCCGCGCATCTATCCGTCTCTCGTTGTTTGTCAACTCTTTTTTTTCTCATTTTCTTTTTTCGCAAATCCATCGGAGGACGCGCGATTCCTGCTTTTTTACGAGCATATACAGCTCGGCAACGAGGCGGACGTTAGTCGCTCAAGTAGCGGAGACAACGTCCTTCGATTAGTCTCCTGGGGAGGCAGGAAGAGCGGGATCGAATTGCGTGTCGGCTGCGTATATATACGGAAAAATTGCGCGAGAGAGCAGGGAGAGAGCGAGAGAAGGAAGGACAGAGTGATGGCCTGCGCATTACCAGTCGATATTCCGATGCTCCTCGAATAGGCGAACGTTGACACTTCCCGGAGCGCGACGATCCTCTCTCTCTCTCTCTGTATAGATGATAGTCGTTATGAGAACTTACTCTCTCCGCCCTCCCCTCCCCCCCCTTAACTGCACTTTTTATTGGTCCTATTGCTCTCTCCCTCCGCCGTCGCTAAGTAATTTACGAATGGCTTTTCTTTCGGGCGTTTCGCGAGTTCGCCCGGACTGTAATTCATTTTGTTTTTTGTGTGTCGTCAGGCATTCGTTCCGGAGCTTGTAAAATTGCTTGTCGTTAGTGACGAATGTTTTTCGCCCTGTGTCTCTATCTCCCTCGCTCTGTCTCTCTCTCTGTCTTTCTCTCTCTCGCGCGCGCGCGTTCTGCTTCTTCGTAAATTTTATCGCTCTTCTTTTATTGCTGGGAAGAGAAGGAGAGATTAAATTTTCGCCCACACGCAGGGAGCAATAAGTTTCGTCACGACGAGAACGAGCTGAGAATAGTACATCCTTTTTTTTTGCCTGAAAATTCACTCATTAAAATTCCCGCGCTCACCGGAAAGGAAGTTTCGCAAATGGACGGGAGGCAAAAAGAAACACACACAACTTTAGATTAAAAAACTTGTTCCCGGTATTAGCAGCTCAAACATTCAGCGCTTAAGAAGATTAGACACAAGCCGCGCGCCCTAAGGGCTTGCGCGCGGCAATTTCGAAATTGTCATGCTCGCCTCGGAAACTTTTTCACTCTTTCTCTCTACCACCCCCCCCCCCCCCGCCTCTATCTCTCTATCTCTCTGACTCTCTTTCGCACGCTCGTCTTCATATGGTCGCTTCGTTTTTAATTCGACAAGCGCCGAAAGGATTTATATCTTTCCTTTTTCGTGGTATGCTGCTGCTGGTGCTGCTGTACATACGCTGCAATTCTTGAAAAAGCTCTGGCTGAAGCTTTGGCGAGCTTTTAATATACGGACGCGGGAGGATTTATCACATTTGTTCGAGCTTCCCATTACTCCTCTCGCCTCGGCAGCGGATATCCGAAAAAGTTGGATTTATCATTCCGTTCGCCATTTTCTTATTTATTTCCACGATGCGAAATTTAATTAGACAACCTTAATTAAAAATCGCGTGCGAGCTTTCGAGCCATCGGCGTGTGTATTATGCGAATTTCTCGCGCCGCGGAAAATAAAGTGTAATTAAATTCGAACGAAATATATTTTTGTAACCTGCACTGCGCAGCAGTTGTCGGGGGGGGGGGGGGGTACTTAAATTAAAATCTTGTGTGTAAGTGTGCACACGTATGGTATGCATACAGCGCGCGTGATAAATCGGATGTTTGCCGAACGCGGCCCTCTCGCTGTTAATTAAAAAAGTGGCTATGCACTTTACGAGCCTTTTCTTCTCGAAATTGAAAAGAGAAATGCAGAGGAGGGTTAAAAAAGAGCGTGTTATCTCGGACATTATTTAAATTCCAGATAGCGGAGAGCGCGGGAAAGGGGCGCGCGAGCAGCGAGCGCGGCCATATCAGCGCGCGAAACCTTAACTAGAGCTTTTTTCTCCCTCGGCGAGTATAAAGCTCGCTTTTCGCGTAATCAGCTTGACGACAGCTCGCATGCTTGCACCTTATCGAGTCAACGCCGATGGGGATTATTGCGCCAATGCGTAACGAAGGTCGTCGTGTGTGTATACGTGTGCGCGTCGACCAAAGTATATATATCTTTTATTCTTTACTCGATCGAAGCGAAGAATGTATTTATTTTGTTAGGTTCTCCCGAGAGCAGAATCGTACCGATAATTCAATCTCCCCAGGCAATCGAATCCAGACAATCGAAATCAAAAACTCGAGGGCGCTGGAAATTTATTGCTCACCAGAGAGAGAGAACGAGAGAGAAGAGCTTCTTCCTCGCCGGAAACAAAATTAAACAATGCTCGAACATAGCTATCCTTAAAAAACTTTTCTTATCTCTAAACTTATAAGACCTCCCTGGCCCGCGAAAAATGAGAGAGAAACAGAGAGAGAGAGAGAGAGCGAAATATAGAAAGGAGTGCAGCGCGCTAGGAGGGAAAAAAAGCCGTTCTCGGGGCTTTACTGCGCGCGCCGCACGTGAAATACAGAAGAGAATGAAAATTGAAGACGGGGGGAGAGGAGAGGAGAGGATAGGGTGGGGGCGGGCGGGGGGGGGGGTACACGAAAGTTGGCAATGCCTTATGACGCGAAATCGCCCTGTTTTTTGGCAAAATGTACGGCGTCGTCTGGAGCTTTTAAAAATTTGAGGAAAATTGAAGTTGGCCGTGGCTTCGTTTCCCTCGAAAAATATGGCTATTTCGAACGCGCGTGCACGCGTCCTATCAAAGCTGGAATTCGTTACGGCGTTTCAATTTAGAGAAGATATATTTTACGAACGTCGCCCATAAAACTTGTAAAGCACTGGGCCGCAGAGAGAGAGAGAGAGAGAGAGAGAGAGAAATAACAAAGCAAGTAGAAATACTCGGTAGCCGGTCAGACGCGTTTTATAGCGGCGAGAGCTTCACATTTTTTTTCATCCCGCGAGCGCACGCGCGTCCTCGGCCACTGCAAACTGTATCTGCAATTCTAAAGAGATTATTTAGAATTCGAATGTAAAAAAATAACGACACCACAACTCACGGATGTGCACAAGTCTGTCAAGCGAGCAGCGCGCGCACAAAAGGGCCAACTGCACGCGCGCCGCGGCTGCAGCAGCAGCAGCAGCATCCAAAAAGTCGACACAAAGAAAAAGCAATAGAGAAGACTGCAGCGGCAGCAGTGCAGTATAGCAGCACGTGTAACGAAGCCGCGGCATGATTTAGCTTCGTCGAGATCCTTGCCAGAGTCCACTCGCCATAAATTCTCTCTCTCTCTCCCTCTCTCTCTCTCTCTCTCTTTCTCTTTCCAGGCTATAAGCGCGAATTCCAAATGTGCCTCCTCGCTATACCTCGCTCTCCAGCTTGTTCTCGTGCGAATTCCAGCGGCAGTTCTTGACCCCCTCGAGGACAATAATTTCCAATTGCGTCTTCGATGCGCCCGCGCGAACTTGCTTATCTCCGTATCTCTCCTTCTCTTTCTCTCTATCTCTGCGCTACTCCCATTCTTTCGCTTCCTCGTATTTTCTCTTATTGAATCGTAAATAAGGGAGAAATGACTCGAGATGAACAGCAGCAGCAGCAGCAGCAGCAGCAGCAGCAACTCCTCGTCGTCAACTGCGACGACTACGACGACTACGACGACGTCCGGGCAGTAATAGTTTTTCTCGATATAGGGCGGGCGCTGCAGTGCATTCTGGCGAATGAGCCTTGCCATGCTTGCCTCGCTCGTCGCTCTATGCCAGAACGGCCGGGGACGAGAGCCTGGAATTACTTGGCTTTTGGGCAGAACGAAATTTTGATACATTGTTAGAGCTCTCTCGCTCTCGCCCTCATCGCTCCACCCTCTGTCCAACTTATCTCCCGCGAGGATAAAGGAAAGTCGTGTCGCGCGCGCTTTTTTTAAATTGAAAGTCGCCTCTGCGCAACAGAAAGAGATCGCCGCCACCCGCCCCCCCTCCCCCACTTCCATTTGATTCGATTCCGAACGATAAGCTGTTCTTGGAACGCGAGCGAAAAGACAGAGCAGTCTTTCTACATTCTTTAATCGAATCTCGCGCGGCTTAATGATTATCCGCCGGCATTGGAAGGCGGCCGAATCGATAAACCTGCGTATTTCAGCCTCATTGTCGCACTTATGGAGTCGGGCATTGCGGCCAGTTGGCCGGACCGTAAATTTAATGAGAAAATTATCAAGAGAGCCGCGCGAGAGAGAGAGAGGTAGAGAGAGTGTCTTCGCAGTAAATTAATTACCCTCGGCTATACGTACAATGCCGCGCGGCAGCTTCTAGTCAACGTGTGCGTATATACGTATATATGCACATCTATATCGACGAACAATGGGGAAAGAGCCGAGGTTGTTTACTCCCAGTGAGCGTAGGTATGCAGCCCAGGGAAAGCTTCGCTACGCGGTTTCGAGGTGTCGTAATCCACTTGGATGGCGCACCATCTGCTAGTTATGCGAAGCTCTTCCCGCTTCTCTTTCGCCCCCAATTCGGTATTTCACTCTGTCTCGTCGCTTCGATCGGATTCCGGATTTCGAGCTGAGAAACTTCTCGAATCTCGGCTAAGTACCCTTAGCGCGCGTGGCTTCGCTCTTCCAAAAATAATAATGACGAGCTCGCTCTGCCGCTATATGCGTACATATATACATATATATGTGTGTGTGTGTGTGTGTGTGTGTATACAATATGCACGATGCGAGGATTTCGTAAAAAGTGAGAGAGAGATAAAACTTCGACGGTCTGCAGCGCGGGACTTTATGCATGCGTATATACATAGGTATACGCGACCGTGGAGCGGTTCGAGTATTAGGTTAATGAGCTTGCTCAATCTCGTAATTGTGCGCCGCAAGTTTGAGCTATATTATCTTATTTGCCGAAGCTAAGCCAGCGGCAAAGTCAATTTTGTAAACTCATCTGTCCCCGTGAGCTGCGGGGCTAAGGACGGGCATAACTCCATACTTATAAGTTGTATAAGTAACTTAACGCTGTTAAAGTTTTAAGGCCAATGCCGCGGGTATAATGACCTCTCCCGAAAGTCACTTGTGCATTAGCTGAATTTAACAGAGGAGAGGCGGGAGTGGGGAGGGAGACGGAGACCGCCGTCCCAACTGATTTCCCCGATGAATTTGCAATTCTTCTCGTCGGTGCGAGAGGGTATCAATTCCGCGCGTCCCCGGCGACGACCCCGATGCGGAAGCCCACAGTCCGACGACGGCACTCGTCGCACATCCCCCGAAGTTGGCAGAGAGACGCCGTATATAGCTTGGCGCATTTATCGGGGCGAGATTAATTAACAGCGCGGGGGGGAGGAGGGAATCCCTTTCTTTCCGTGTCTTTCAAATACACAGAGAGAGAGAGAGAGAGAGAGAGAGAGAGAGAGAGAGAGAGAAGGTGAGCTGCTTCGCGTCTCGTACCTAATCAATAGCGAGAGCTCGGCAAGCCGAGATCGTTCGTAACGTTCAAATATCGAAGGCTCGCGGAGAATCGAGAGGTCCACATCCTCCTCTTCCCAATCCATTACGTCTCTTCCGCGCGCGCGCGCGCGCGAGGGAGAGCGCGAGGCTTGGAGAAAAATCCCGTGGTGTGCGCACGCGCGCGCGCGCGCAGTGTTCCTCGATTAAGAACTTTTCCACTCGGTCTTCTCCTATATACCCGGTGTGTTGGGAAAACGGCCGTTGGCAGGAGAGCAAAGCCCCCATCGCGTCGTCTTGGCATATAGTATAGCCTGCAGAGTAGAGGCGTCCTTTACGGTCAAAGTGCCTATCTCGCTTGGAAGCTAGTGCTGCTATGCGAGAGGCTGTGCGGCGTTCGGAGCGGAAGGTGGGAGGGGGGGGGGGAGAATGTGGCTTTCCAACTTGGACAGCTAGCCCAAGGTATTATCTATTCTCGGAAGTTCCTTGTTTCTGCCGGTCATCCCCCTCCAAGTCTCCCTCCCTCACTCTCTCTCTCTCGTAACGAGAAGATCCGCGCGCGATGAATTTCAGATTGGCGTCGTTTAGCGAGCGAGAGCCAGCTCAGCGCGGACTGATTAGGACGCGTAAATACTTGGCGACGCGCGATAATAGGAGGAGAAGAAAGATTAGCGCAAAGTATGCGCGACTCTCCCGACTATTAAGCCGGCTGTGCACGCGCTCTCGCGAGCGAGAGCTGCGCCAGGGGGGAAAAGGCACAGGGAGCTTTATAAAGCCTCGAAATTGCCGGGGTGAGCCCCAAGTGCTGGATGCACTCTCTCCGAACAAGGAAGAGAGGCGGGGGGGGGGGGTGAGCGAGCAAGAGAGAGAGAGAGAGAGAGAGAGTGAGAGAGAGAGAGAGAGAGAGGAGATGGTCACGCTAATCGCACTCGGCTGGATTGGCTTTTAGCAGTAAGTTCGGCTAACTCACCGGCCCCTCGAGAGAGCTGCGCTACTGGCGCAAGCTCGCTGTGTATAGCCCCGTATGGAAATAGGCTGCCGCTCTGGAATGCTTATTTCGCCGTGGAGTACCGACAGAGAGGCGGGAGAGAGAGAGAGGGAAATATATAAGAGAAGAGCGCGAGCTTTTGTTTATACACCTCTGGGGCGTGGCCGCCTGAGGATTTCGGATTAATTGAATCCATCGCGAGATTGATTAAGTCTACTGGTGCGAATGCACCGTTGCGCCCGCGCCGCGCCGATCGATTATTGAAATTGATTGAATACTTATTTATTTATATATGCCTCTGGCTACAGACAGATATATGAGCGAATACTATTCGCGCAATACATATTCACGTAAATAATATATAATGTAATTGTAAAACATTTGTTTCGCCGATATGGCGGGGCAGCTTTAATTCATTCATTTACGTATGCGCGCGCACAGTATGCAGCGCGAAATACATTTACATCGAATATTACGGTTAAATTATCAACAATTTTATAGAAAATAAAAAAAGCTTTTATCACTGCAGTATATATCTAATGCGTAAATTGGTATTCAAGTAAAATCTACGAAGAAAAGATGCCGTGAATTTTTTTTTAACTATAATTGCCATCGAAATGGAATCGATCTGAAAATTTGTTAGGTGACCAATGCATTGGAATACGCACTCGCTAGGATATACAGGGGATATAAGTGACAGTCGATCTCTCCTGTGAGAAAAACAATACCGAGAGAGATCGCATTGATAATTCCGCGTGATTTCATTACGAAGCTTTTTAATGGCTTCCCGTAAATTAAGCGCTTTCTCGCTCTTGATTAGCAGCAGCAGAAGTACCGCGATAAATCATATCGAACCGGTTGCATATCGCGAGACAGATCGATCAATAATAATAAGAAGCCGTTTCTCTCTCTCTCTCTCTCTCTCTCTCTCTCTCTCTCTCTCTCTCTCTCGGTCTCCCTCGCTGTCTCTCGAGTTTTATCAGAATGCAGTTCGGCAAAATAGATTTTGGATAATTCCCGCATAGAGCAGCGGACGAAAAGACCCAAGGCTCTACCTGAGGGACAGAATGATGGAGAGAGAAGGAGATTAAGCTCGCCGGCGAGAAAGGGGCGTTTAATCTTCCTAGCCTAATTTCCTGCCGGCCCGCGGCTTCGAATCTTCCTCGCGTTGTCTGATTCTCTCTCGCACTCTCTCTCTCTCTCTCATCCGCGCGCACAGCAAGCTTTTGCATAAAATCGAGTGATCCTCACGGTCACGTCGCCTATCCGTTCCCCGGGTCGGCTCTCTTGCATGCTAATTGCGTCGCAGCGAGGATTTTACGCGAATTTTACCTTGGACTCTCCTCCTGTTTCTCTCTCTCTCTCTCTCTCTCTCTCGCTCTGGTGTGTATGTGCGTATGGTTAGATGTTCGCTGAAAGGGGAGAAAGTTCTCTCACTCTCTCTCCCTCCCTCCCTCCCACCTTCTATCTGCAGACTGAGAGAAGCTTTCGGACGCGGTGCATCGAGCTGGAGGTAATGTTGTTAGAAATGGTTCAATGGTGGATAGAATTGAGTTGATTTTCGAGAATGCCTTGCGCAGTGCGGACACACAGTTTCTCCTTTTAATTAATGAAGAACAGCGCGAGCAACTTGTAATTTTTGAAGTTGTGAAACCGTGGAAAAAAGGTACAACGTGTATTTTAGCGCTTGATTCGGCGAACTATGCGCGAAAGAGCTTGGCAAAAGCCAGATACGCGCCCCCCCGAAAATAAAAGTGAAAAATCCCAGCGACGCTTTTAACCCCTCGACGAGGTAAACGCCCCTTAAAATTCCCGAAAATCGCAGTAGCGAGTCTCGTCGCTGCTGCGGGAGGAATCCGACGCATAGAGAGGAGATAAGAGCTCTCTCTCTCTCTCTCTCTCTCTCTCTCGCTCGTATACGTATATAGAGGCTTTAAGCCGCGAACGAGTTACAAAAGTCGTAAATAGGCATTAAAAGTAGAAGAAGCAGAATTAAGCAGCCCCGCTTCGAGAAAAGGCCGCGCGCAGTGCTGCAGTGCGCGGATAAGCCAGCGCTCGGTGTAAACATGGGTTAAATTAAACAGAGGGAGACAAACAATCCCGCTGCGCATTTACAATGCGTGCGGTGTCCTCCGCTACTGCGAACAAAAGCTCGCCCAGAGCGCGCGGAAAGCGGAATTTCATCTCCGTTTAATCGAACGATAATCGGAAAAAGGAGATTTAAATCTCGGAAAGAATAGGTGACGACGATCGTTCGCCGGCTATAACTCTCTTTCTCTTGAGCTTTTTGATAAAGCTTTATTTCAAAAAGGTCACTAGTCGTTTCGTTGCGCGGCGTTGCCTTAATCTTCATCGTTCTCTTTGTTTCCTTTCTCTCTCTCTCTCTCTCTCTCTCTCTCTCTCTTTCCTTTCACTCTCTTTCTCGCTCTCTCTCTCTCTTTCCCATCTCGACATGGCGAGAGCGCAGCAAGCACTGAATGCAAATTCCAGGGCGGAGAGTAAAATTTACAGGAGTTGCTGCGCCGCCGCTGTAGCGCCGGGGCTAATAAAAAGGGAACACGTATTACGGCCGCGGGAAATCGAGAAAATGAACCGTGCATATTAAAGCAAAGGCGATCACGGGGAGAGAGAGAGAGAGAGAGAGAGAGAGAGAGAGAGAGAGAGAGAGAGAGAGAGTACAACAACGGCAACGTTGCGCTACGCGCGTATATAGTTTTCAGCAGATTTTTACAGCTTTGTTACGAGCGCGCGCAAGCGTAGCTCTCGTATTTATCACCGCCGTTTCAATTATTGTTATTTTTTATTTTTCACCGCAAGCTTTCTATTATTGGATTTCCCCCGAGCCCGAGAGAGAGAGAGAGAGAGAGAGAGAGAGAGAGAGTCAAGTAAAAATCTCTCCCTGACACTTTACTCCACAGAAATATATAAAGAAAAAAGGAAAAATAAATGCTGAAACCCCGATAAATAGCCCGGGGCTGTGAACTCGGCCACGCTAAGAAGATTACGTGCGGGAGAGCGAGAGAGAGAGAGAGAGAGAGAGAGAGAGAGAGAGAGAGAGAGAGGCGCATCCGGTGGGCAGAGATCGAGGCCGGAAGTTCCTGCATGCGAATTTCCGGGATGCACCCTTGGCCTCCCCGAGGCGTCTTCGCGCGCAAGCTCACGATAAACAACAATTAAATCTGCAAAGTCCAAGAACTGAAGAGACCGAAAAATCTCCCGCGGTTTCAATTGCCTTTCCCCCCCTGGCTTTTCTATTCGAGACGTACGCGCGTAGCCCGTTTACGAAGTATGCACACTTACATACAGCGGTGTATACACCAGATCGGGGGGGGGGAGGGGGGGGGGCTTATTGTGTGCGTAATTTATCGGTCGAATCAGCGTTGACTCGTTTTAATAATTTAAACATCAAAGCCGTTTATGGGAGGGAAAATCGATGAAATTAACTCGCTCCTGCTGTTGCCGGGCCGGGCGGCAGCGCTGGCAGAGTTATAAGCGCGCAAGAGCATCAGCAGCAGCAGCCGCCCTCTGAGGCATAAATTTTGATTGAACTGTGATAACTATGTTAGCCGCTGCGAATGCGGTTATGCAAAATCTTGCGCTCTCGCGCCACGTTATTTCATTCCGTGTGTGCGTTAATCTTTCTCGCGACATACATACACAGACACACACACACACACACACACACATATATATACGACTGCATTAATGTTATGCACTCGACCGAGTCGCTCGCGGATATATGAGCGCGGGATGATTATTCAACTGGCGCTGTGGCGCGTCAAACGCTCTCTCCTCGTCTACGCCGTTGAAAAATAACGAATAGGATATATAGAGAGTATGCGGAGAGAGCCGGCAGGTCGCTAAAAGTATCGCTGGTAGAGCGTGACACTCGGCAAAACAAACAAAGCTCTCTCTCGCGCGCGCGAGCGAGAGCCCGCCTGTCTATATATAAAACTCAAAAGAGAGAAGATCGCTAGCCGGCATTTGCATACAAACGAGTTCGGGATTTCATTCGTATATGTATATACGAGGATAGCTTCGTCCTCTCTCACTCTCTCTCTCTCTCTCTCTCTCTCTCTCTCTCTTTCTCTCTTAAAGCTCTTGGCGCATTGCGAGCTTACTAGGGAAAAGAAGACGCGAGAGAAGCCCAATGCGTTTGACGTTGAAATATTATAACGAGGGCTGCTGGAAAATATATTGCTTTATTAGCTGCTACTTTCTCTCCCTCTCTCTCTCTCTCTCTCTCTCTCTCTCTCTTTCTCTCCCTGCGCACTGCGTGCGTAGAGGCCACTGCTCTTCTTTTTTTCGGCTGTTGCGCGCTCTGGCTCCTTTGCATCCTTGCGCTTTTTTGCGAAAAATGGAAATGAGCCTCGGCGGGGCGGGGCGGAAGATATGCGCGCGCGCGCGCGCGTGTGTGTGTCTTCAGAGTTCGCGTATACGGCCAGCAGCTGTTCCTTTACCGATTAACATCGATACTCGCATCAGGATTGCGGGTATACGGTTGTCGCGAGAGATTAAGAAAAAGGCACGAGTAACAATAATAATTGCTCCGCTAAATTTGCGTAGAGCTCCCCGTGGAGGGAAAATTGTGATCGAGGGTAAAAATTCGTGATTCGCGAGACGCACACAGGTGCGGTGGGGGGGGGGGGGAGGGGAGGGGGTGGTGAGTCCGTTTATGACCTCAATAAAGCCAAGCCTTCCCTCTTATACGCGCGCAAACACTCGCTATGCTGATTTAAATATAGAAGCACGAGAGGCTGCGCGAGAGAGCCGGCTAATTTACGCGCTCAACACGTGCGTCGCGCGCGAAAGGTAAAAAAGTCGCCTTATCGCCGCTCCGGGATCTTTCGCGTTGCCGGTGCCATAAATCGGGGCGAAATCCTTTGTCTCTTGCGCTCTCGCACGAGGCACGCGTAGATATGTCGAAAGAGAGAAAGAGAGACAGAGAGAGAGAGAGAGAGAGGGAGAGAGTGGGGTGGGTGCGGGAGTAAAAAAGAGGCGCAGTCACGGGAGGAAATACTCGCGTGTATATCATTTCGGTATCTGCGGGAGAGGTGGAGGTAACCGAGCGTTGCGTGCGCCGAGCATTAGCGCGAGATACATGTATATACGCGGGTGCAGCGTTGCGTTTCGGCTTGTTTAGGCGCGGGCGGGGAAGAGGAAAAAACGCGAGCTGGATACCGCGCACGCTGACGGAGGCGTCTCGCTCCCAGAGTCCGCGTTTTTGTCGCGCTTCGCGTACGCTGCACATATATCTCCGAAGCGCTTGCATCGTAACCGCGGGGCATTAGACGACCAAAAGCTTCAGCCGTTTATTATATAGCCGTGGATTACGATATAAATGTAGCGCTAAATTTTTCAGCGCTCCTGCGTACTAATGTATACCCGTTTCTCTTTTTGTTCATCCGGGTGAGTACAACTGCATAGCGAAGTGTCGAGTCTACTTCAGCTGTGCTCCTTGGTCAGGTGAACCGTTCGCTCGACTCGTCGGTAATAAAAAAAAGAGCAGTATCGAACAGGCGGGATAGAGAAGGAGCTGCCGGGCTCGCAGCTTTGCCTGTTTTATATCGTCCGTCGAATCGCCGATTAATTTAAGCCACTCTTTCTCTCTCTCTCTCTCGCGTTCTCTCTCCTCTCTCTCTCCCTCTCTGTCCCCACTATGCACGCGTTTTACGAAACGGAAGCGACAATGGACGCAACCGCGCCGGCACTCGCTCGGCCATAAATCATGCAGAGTTGCGCCTCTGCTTTTGCATTATCGCATACGCCATTAACCATCGCACATTAGATTCTCTCTCTCTCTCTCTCTCTCGCTCTCTCTCCTTGCACACAATGTATGCTGCGTAAATTTGCGGCGCGTAGCGCACATTTACACACGTACTGCATTCGCGCACACACGTGCATGCATGTACACGCGCAGAGACTGCACACAGGGAACTGGCTGGTACAGTAGTAGCTCGTTGGGCAGATAACGTTTACACGAGTTACTGCGCGCAAGCGCAACTGCAGCAGACGACTACACTGCGCGTCTAGTGTAGTACTGCGGAGCACAGCAGTAGTCTGCGCCGGGATTTGCGGGGGGTAGTGCTTCGCCGAGGAGGAACAAAGGGAGTGAACGAGCTCTACTATGCTCCTAATCTCTGTCTGTCTGTCTGCAGTAGCGCCGTGCGCTAGAGATGTGCGGCGTGGAGGGGGCGGGGGAGGCTAGCTGAGGGCTTTATGGTTTCCAGGGCTCGGGTGTCGGATTTTCAATCGTCTTCGGAGAGATAGGCTTATCGCTCCGCGTACATAGCATCGCTCTCCCTTTCGCTCTCCCACCAGCTCCTAGCTGTTGTTCACCTTGTTTCTTTTCTCCTCGGCAGCGAATTTGAATTTCCCGCCACGCGCGCGAGCTCTCTCCCTCTCTCTCTCTCTGCATGCCTGCTTTGGATAAACGCGCCCTTTCAAAGGGACGTAAATTTGCGCCGAAGGCTCCCACTGCCGCGCCGCGCGCTGCTTCTTAATCCGGAATCGAGTTTCAAATCAACTCGCTGCTGCTGCTGCTGCTGGCGTGCTGGGTAAATCCAGGGCGCTAATTGAAACGCGCCTTGTCGCTCTCGTAAATCGTCATTCCCGAGATTCTAGATCCTCTTACCAGCGCTACCCGCTCTATGTCTTTGTATACATATATATGTATGCTGGTGTGTGTATGTGTACACACATGCATACGTGATCTTCGAGACAATGGGGAGAGAGAGGGAGAGAGAGTCGTACGCAAATTGCAAGCGCGAACTGGCGTCTTGGAATTTCCGAGTGCCTTTTATTCTTTTAAGGGAAAAATAAGTGTTTGGAAAGCCGGTTTTCCAGCTCTCTTTTTTTTTGGACATCGAGGATTTTCAAGAATCGAATATTCAGACATAGGAGTCGATAAAAGCACGAAAGCTAATTACGCATCTGCGTATTCCACTGGTAAAATTGACATCCTGGTTATGCATCGTTTAATATTACATTATCCGAGCTTGCATCGATATCGCTTACCTCGATTAATTTCCCGTGAATATATTTCGCTAATGCACCACTCGAATGTACACCGCGTGCAGTACTCACATATACATCTGCACGAACGTAAAATGCACGTATCGGAAAAACGTTGTACGCCATAATACTTCTTTCTTTTTCAAAATCGACGAGACGGCGCGACTGCTTTAAATCATTCTGCGCAACAACTCGGTTCTTCGACGAAACCGATGCGGAGGCGTAAAAATTGAGAGATACACGCTGAGGATTCCCCTGAAATGTTCACGCTTAATTAACATCGAAGTCGAGCATCAGCGTAACGAAATGCAATTTATAATTTCGCGCATTCACTCGCTCGCGTTATTCAGTCGCGTACGTGGATCCTTTTTTTTTCAGAGATGTCGACGTCGTGTTTAGAGCAGCGAGCGTAATAAACCGTTCCTCGCCGGCGACGCGAGCAAACAAATGAATATCTCAGCGCAATTTCTTGCCGACTATTAACGGCACACAAAGAGCCGCGAGATCAGCAACGCAATTCAGTTCTCTCTTCCTCTCTATGCATCAACAGTCATTTCTTTGACTAAGACGAGCAAAAAGTGTATATATATGAGGGACATTCGACTCAGGCAGGGCAAGTTAACAATGGCCAAGAGAGAGAGAGAGAGAGAGATGCGGAAATTTCGCCTCGTGAATTCGACTGACTAATGCGTGTGTCGCTGACACATAGTTAGCGCGAGACAAGTCGAGGGAGAGAAAGAGAAACTGGAATTGTGGAGAGAGAGAGAGAGAGAGAGAGAAATAGACGGGTTGAGCGCGATGTAAAGGAGGAAGGAGAAATAATACACGCCGGAAACTAATAGACGTTGCACGAGCGCGCGCGCATAGGCCATGTCGACGCAAGAGATTATTCAAACGAAAATTCCTCGCTGGACGCGCGCTCTGCGTCGATAAAAAAAAAACTGCAACTCCATCACAATTCTTTTTTTCTCCGAGTCGATAGCTCGAATTTCATCGTATATACATACAGTTCGCCGATCGCTCGGGCGAAATCGTCGCCAGCTGCGCGTCAATTTCCATGCGTACGTGCCGAGAGAGGAAGAGCGAGCGTCATTACGCGACCTCCTCCCTCCGGGTCATCCATCTCCGGTTGCGTCGTCGCTCCGCTTCTCTCTTCCATCGCAGCTCGCAGCCGCGCATCGCCTACATAATATATATATATATATATACATTCACACGCTCGCCGAATCATTATTGATCGCGCAATACAGAGGAGCGACGCGCAGCTCGAAAAGGCAACAATAAATACAACAGCTTCGAGTTTTGCTCGTCTCTGAGTATTATTATACGCGCCGTGGAGCAGAGTTG
Organism: Philotrypesis tridentata; assembly: GCA_018906965.1. Classification (NCBI taxonomy): domain Eukaryota; kingdom Metazoa; phylum Arthropoda; class Insecta; order Hymenoptera; family Pteromalidae; genus Philotrypesis; species Philotrypesis tridentata. The sequence continues at coordinate 13,812,545 of JACCIB010000001.1, forward strand.
GACTTATCTCCGAGCGACGAGCAAGTCGAGGCAGTCGAGATGCATAGCTATATACGTAGGTAACGAGAGAGCTGCTATCCCACTATGCTACTCGTCGGGACGAGAGACTCGAGATTGTTTTATCGACGGGAATATTGTCGAGCGAGACGAGAGAGAACAGTCGAGTTGTTATTAGCTCCGTGTGCAGGTGTTGAAAGGGCGAATGGACAGAGTCGAGTTGGAGGAGATGACAAATGTTTATGCGCGCTCGCCTCCGGCGTATTACGCGATCTTTGGAATTTCATTAGGCTCCGTTAATCGCGGACTCGTCGGCGGGTTATTTAACGTATAACGCCTAATTTCGCGGGAAAAGCTTTCGCCGGACGCGTCGCGAGCGCGACGATTCATTCGCTTCTCCTCGTTCCGCTGTAAACACAGCGTGACTTTTCTCCCGGCCACTTAAAATATTTGTTTGGAAGGAAGAAAAAGCAACTTTCGGCGAAACGTCCCTGGAAGTTCCGCGCCGCGGCTGCTGTCCGAAACTATTTCAAACTGTTCGTATATATACGCGACTCTCGACGATTCGGTTGGAAATAATACGGGTATAGCCTCCTGTTACGGGCGGCAAAAAATCTGTACTCAATCGTCAACATAGTTTTTGCTGTCCCCGCCGCGTCTCCGCGAGCGGTACGTATATACGTATAATAGTTAGCAGTCGCGCGAGAGATTCGCAGCGCGGCCACGTTACGCGCGCCGTTCGACTCGCCTATATATATATGTATATACGTGCACCGGTCATTTGCATAATCTATTTGCTTATTCGTCCGCTCCGTTTGTCCCCTTCCGCGAAAGCGTATAAATACTTGGAGAAAAGGCTGGCACGGCCATTGCGAGCACGCACGCGATTTAACTCGCGACGAGAGCGATGCGTGTAAATAAACACCGCACACACGCGCGGAAACCCGAGGCTTCGCCTACATCTTCTCTCCTCGTCGCCTTACTTTTCTCCAAACCTATGCGCGCATTTTGCATTTCCCTCCTCTCGGCGCGGCGACTCGCCCGACATAATAAGCTTTATACTACTTAATCATCTCTATCCTCCTTTTCTGTTTCGAGGCACCGTACACTCTTACTTTAATTAAAAAGTTAATTAATTAAAAAAGTGCATTTGCATATTCGCGACCGCTAAGACTCCCGCGGCTAATCCTTGCTCTGTGTAATACTCGGTAGTCTACTTAAACCGGAAATCCCTCCGACGCTTTTGTCGCCTCGTGACTGGTCCGACTCGTCTGTTTCCACTCGCGCGACAAGTCTGTTTTCGCGGCGCAGACGTTAATCCGCCGCGTGCAAATCTTTGTCGGGGATATATAGAGAGATCCGCGATGCGAATAATGCGAGGATGACGCAAACCACGGGAGAAGCGCGCGGCTCTCTGCGACTGCAGGTAGATGACGAGGAATTCGTCAACCGGCCGCTCCTAGGCGGAGGCTACGTAAATAATGCACTGCGAAATAATCCTGTTATGCGGGAGTGTATATAGCCGCGATGAACGTTTACATCGTTTTGCTCTTCGTTGATTTTCGTCATTTTTGCGAAGCCGCTTTCGTGTTGTTTTTCTTTTCTGTTTACCAATGCCGAAAATATGTCGCTACGAACTGCACAGCATTTCTAATGGAAAAGCTTGCATTCTTTACACATGCGTCAGACACTGTTTCCTTGAAGGCTTATTTTCTTATTCTATAAGACTTAAGCGAAATAAAGCAAAGAATTGACCACAAAGATGGATTAATTTTATGGATTGTTTATGCACATGCGCGTAATGGAAGATCCATCAATCAACGAGACTTTGAACTTCTTCGCGCGAGTAATTGTCGATGACGTACAGAAAAAATACGAGTGCATAAAATGACTAGTAAAAAGTTATGAGCATTTAAAAAGCACGATAAATCATTTGAATACTTTCCCAATGAACGATATTTCTCTTTTAAATTATCAAAGCTTTTGATCTCTGCTATCTTTGCAATTTTTTTTTCAATTAATACGCTGTCATGCAATTGACTACATATACATTGATCTTGTCAAGCGATCCTTTCAAACACGTCAAAGTGGGAAAATATATTTTTGGGAATAAAAAATTGACCGATGGGTAAAAATACGTTTCAATCTCTAGTTACTTACTTCTTTCCATCTAGCTGCTTCTTGTGGATTTCCACGTATGTATACATATACATTTCGAGCCGATTGATTTCGTGGAGCGTAATACATCAGGACGAGAACCCAAGACGCGTGCAAAGATCATCATTTGCCCTCTCCTTTTTCTCTCGTCCTCAGTTCTTCATCAACTGCCTCATGTTAATTCTCGTCGTGTCCATCTGTTATCGCAAGTCGAGAAGCTTTTTATTTATGGACTGTCGCCGATGGCTACGCCGTCGTCTTGACGCTCGAAAATAGACGATAATGGTCGTGTGCGTCTGTCTCCCCAGAACGACAGCTTTTTATCCGAAGGAGCAAGAGAAGAATGAATGAGGGATGGAAGCAAGAGTTTTCTTATTGGAATATTTGCTGTCTCGTATCTACGTCTGTTTGCGTCTGGCATAATACGTTCTTTCTGATTGATGATGAAAATTCACGCTGTATTGGCCAGAGCGAAATTTTTCTGCAATTCGCATTTTTCAACAAACACGCCAATTCGACTGTTTCCCAGACTCACAGTAACGTATCCATCGCAATGTATGTATCGGCGAATCTTCGAATCCTTTGTGCGCATAGGCTTATCCGAGAGACAATGCAGCAGTCGATCAAGTCGCGGAGGTCCTCGACCGGCCCATCACTTACGCAATTAGCGAAATTAACGATCAGTCGGGACATTGACGAATGCGAGCCCTTATACCTCGACGGCCACTCCGATTCTGTGTATATATACATACATACGTATAATGTGTGTGTGTGTGTATATATATAATGGAAGGGAATTCGACTAAATCGTCGCGGCTTCTTGATAAGTTATAGTTTTAGTTCGTCGTGCTATGCGCTGCGATTAATACAAGAGTGTCTGCGGCTAAGCGCGTTTCATTACTTTCGAGGTGAGACGAGCCATTTAGATAATCAGCAGGTGTCTCTGACGGGAAATATCACTTTTCCAGGATAGTTTGCTGAAAAATAATAATAGCCCAATCCCCCGAAGGGTCTCTCTCGGCAGTCGAGATATCTCTTCTATCCCGCGCATACTTCCAAAATACGTCGTTCCCTCCTCGTCGTCGCAACCCTTCTCTCTGTATACGCTCCACACGCGCAGCAAATGCCATATATAACTATTGTTCGTCGGCGCTCTTTTTCCTCCTGAATTTTGCGCGCAATTCGCGCACTACGCGCTTTTTCGCGACGAGGCTTCATTTCCATCGTGCTGCTGTTCCAGAGGTGTGCATGGAACAATCGGTATGACAGTGCGAGCGATCGCGTTACGCGCATTAAACGAAATTGTGATACATCGCCGCTCGTGCGAGGCACAATAAATAAGCGAATAGTAATCCAGGACGATTTTTCATCGGGCCATTAAGCAGGAGCGGCTGTCCGAAACCGGCCTCCGGCAAACGACGTCGTTAACACGGCTCATAATAGGCGTATCGAAGCGCGGCCTCGGCTGTACGCGCCGAACTGCTAATGATCCCTTGACGATAACTTGTACGTCGTCGTCGTCGTCGTCGGCCCTTATGTCTCTCTAATCTTCTCTTTCTCTCTTTCTCTCTCTCTCTCTCTCTCTCTTTCGGATGGAGCGGATGAAAGAGACCGCTTCGCTTCGCGCGATCGCTTCGCCTTTGTGTCACATCTCGATGTCTCGTGAGAGAAAGAGCGTATAATTTATTATCGGCTCACTCGCTCTTTCTTCGAGTATTTCGGGCAACGATCGCAGCGTGCACGCGGCTTCTTCGTTCCTTGTCTTTTTTTCTCCCTTTCTTCCTCGCCCTCGCGCTTGACGAGGTGAGAAATTAATTAAGCCGTAAAACGAGCGCATCTCCCTGCCGCCCGCGCCTAAAGTGCAGCGCACTAAAAACTTCAACAATAAGATAATTCAAGGAGTAAACACAGATACTGGGTAGCGCGCGCACGGAGAGCGATAAAAGGCAAGGAAAAAAGCCACCACGGGATGTCCAGCGGGACGACGACGACGACGGCGACGACGACGACGACGACGATGACGACGACGACGTGTCGTTGAAGTGAACTCCGCAGCGAAGAGCGAGGCTCGACTCGTAAACACGAGAGGACAAATAAAATGCGAAATTCGCGCTGCACTGAGCTTCACGACGACGTCGACGACGACGACGACGACGACGACTCTTCGACGGCGGCGGCAGCGTTCTCGTCGTTCTTATCTGTTTCCTCTGCTGAATTTCTCCTATTTCTCCGCGTACTATTTCTTTTTTTTTTATTTTTTTCAACTATCAATTTCGCAACAGCTCAGCGCCGTTTTCTCTTTTATACGCGTATACACACACGCTGCGCTGCTCGTATATATATCGTTCTCCACGACTTGATAGTCGCGCGCGCGCGCCGCACGAGCTCACACCGCAGCGCTTTTGTAATTATTTTTACAGCGCTGCGTCGGGGGGAGAGGGTTGCGCACCCCCGCTATTCTCGTCCCATATAGCTGTGACTGCGAATTTGGGTCAGAAGATCTTTTTTCCACAAAGGCCCTTTGAAGGGACGCGCGCATAATTGCTTTGTGCGCTATCTCATTCGCTCAAAGAGAAAAGTAAAGCGAAAAAAATAAAGAGAAAAGTACACTCGAATCGTAATGTATATAGCTGAAACAAGCGCTGGCATGGCCGAGCTTTTGTGAAAATCGAGATGCTGTACGAGCGAATTTTCAAAGCGTCCGTGGGGCGCTATCGAGGCGAACTCTCTCTCTCTCTCTCTCTCTTGTAATGAGCTACTGCATACTTATGTTCTGCGTACCAAGTAATGGCGCTTGTTTTGGATTATATAGGTTCGCGAGCGAACGTAATTACATTGCCGCGGGAAGCAACGAAAGATATTCCGCGCAGTTATTTTTGCGCCGAAGAACTTTTCCCAGTTGCGGCGTATTAATATACATACGCCCGCATATACGCTCTGCACACACTGCGCGCACGCATCGCGAGCACGTCGCCGCCTCGATAAAATGAAAAGGAAACTAGATTTTTTTTCGCGCGCACATCACCCCCCTCCCCCCCGAACGTAAATGTAATACCACCGAGACCGCGAGGTACTTCGAAAATGAAAGAAAAAAAGGGAGGGGAAATAGTAAATCCCGCGAGTCAGACGAGCATGAAATAAGCTATGCACACGAGCCTATGAACGCGTGAAAGGAGCCGCAGAAATCGTTACAACGTGCGGGAGCTGCGCACGCGGGGGGTGAATGTTATATATACTCTCGGAGACACGTCGACGTATCGAATGCGCGCAGGGGAGGGGGGGGGGGCGGGGGCGGGGGGCTTCGCGAATGGGAAAAGTGGCTTTTTCGAGCTGTAACGTATTTTCAGGGAATTTTATAGCGACTTTCGTAGCTCGCGCGTGAAAAGATTTTTCCGCGAGGCACTTTTCGCGCGCTCTGGCGCGCTGCAGAGCACACTCGGCTGCGCGGCGCCCAAAGTTACGGGCGAGCTTTTCGCTTCGATGTTTATTCTACCCTCGAAAATCGTCTCCTGTATTTTTTCTCTCCCTCACCCCCGCAACAGCGACAGCGAGAGCTTTATCGATGAATTAAGGAGTCAGCTCGGCGAGGTTGTCTCTCTTTTTCGCAAAGACGCATGCACGCACAGTATATAGGCGTGGAAAGAGTGACAGATCCAGCGGCAGGGTGTATATCGGGTGTCCCGGGGGGTGCTGGGCGCGGCGGCGCTGCACGTGGACAGCGCACGTGTGGTACAACTCCGGGGAGTGGCCGCCGGCCGCCGCGTATCGATTTCGCATAAAATTCCGGAACGCGCCGGCAACGCTGGCCGGGCTCGAAATTATTTTGGACTGGACGCGGCCGCTGCGCGCCGCACACAGAGAGAGAGAGAGAGAGAGAGAGAGAGAGAGAGAGAGAGAGAGAGAGAAGGGGGCCCCCGATATTCGGATGCGCGAAATGCGGCCGTAAGGTGTTGGATAACGGCTTTTAGAACTTTTCTCCCTTTTCCGCTCTGGTCCATTCTTTCGGAATTCATTTCGTTCGGATTCGTTGCGGCTTTGACGAACCGAACGCCTATGCGGAGAGACAGAGAGAAATATGATGGACGACTGCTGCGCAGCATTGCGCGCGAAATGGATTTCTCTCAGTGTTTTATATTCTCACTGGCTCTCTCTCCCCGACGCATCTCTATACGCAGCAATTGCTCAGTTAATAATGGCTAACGCTTTTGATTTCCTGTTGCAGATGAGGTCGATGTGATTGGATACACGAGCAACCAATCGGACACCGATGACCATAGCAGTGTGCAAAGCAGCAGCGACAGCGGCGTTGCGATGTCCACCTCCAGGCTGACCCTTTCCGAGATGATGGACAATCTTTAGGTGAATAGTTTTCTTTCGTCGAGCACATGTACAGTGCGGATCTTTCAACCTACAACAACAAGCGCAATATTATCCGAGACCTTCGAGTGAAAAACAAAGACTCCGAGCATTTTATTTCGCAATAATTTTATCGGCCTACATGCATTCTTTAATGAATCAGTATGAGAAACGTAAATTGGACGGTCGTGCGCAACGAAAACCGAATGATTTTTCAACGCGCGCACGAACAATATTAAGTCTTCTCGCACTGCGGCGTTAAGCTGCAAAAAGCAGCCAGCGCCCCGCCCGGAGCGCCGTTATGTTCTCTCACATGTAAATGAAAATTAATAACGGGGCCGAACGCGCGCGCGGAAGTCTGCGGTTCTCGTAATCGGCGCGCGCGCGCGCGGGAGAGATTTCAGAAGCGCCGTGCCGATATAAACATGGACGGGGGGGGGGGCCCGCCGGCGTTATTACAGAAATTAATTTCGGCGTCGGGGATTATCGTCGGCGCTCTCGCCGCCGGGAGCGCACGTGTGTGTGTGCTTTGCGCCGCGCAACGTTCGCTCTTCCAAAGATGTATACGAAAAATGATAAAAAGGCGCGGGAAATAGTGCCGGAGATTCAAATTTTTAATTCGCGCCCGGTTTACGCAACGACATCCGGCTGTATATATATACTCGCCATGATTCGAGGGTATATAAGCTCGGGGGCACGCACTTAACCTCCTCCCCCTCCCTTCTGGTGTGGGGCTATATCCAAATCCCTGGAAGCCCTTAAAATCGCTGGGAAAAAAGGTGGGCCGCCGGGGTGCTGGCGAAGGAAGAGCCAATGGAGAATCGATGCACGCGCCCTCCGAAACACACAAGGCTGGAGCTAGGCAGCGATCCATCAGGCTCGAAGGCCTTTGAGAAACTGTGCTCGCTTTCGCCTCGCGCTCCTGTAGCTTCGGTTATATATAACCGGCGGGAACGGCTTTCCTCTCCCTCGTAAATTTGCCTTTGCGCGCTTTCGTCGACGTATTCTGTACCTACATGCGCGCACGTATATATAGATATACGCCTCGTCTGTGTGCGGATGTGCGCACGTTTACGCGGGGACGTTTCGATGACGGCTGATTGAAAATCGTCGATTCAGAACTATGGAGACATGCCGCGATGCTATAATGCACTTGCGGGATCCCGTTAAAACGACGCCTCCCTCGCACTGACGCGCGAATTCATCTCGGATCGTACAATACGGAGCACGCGTCTATAGGCTTATAATAACGATTTCGTTTAGTCGCTTTTCGGATTAGAAATGAGACTTACAGCTGCACGTGCACCTTGCCGCATCATATAATATATTTACCATCGGTATTCTCGATTCTCTGATTGCAGACAAGAAGACGGCGCGGGGGTGGCAGCAAGCGCGGCGAAAACAGCACCTTGAAGCGCGGCCGAGTAAGAAAGCGGACGCGGACAGCCATCAGAGCTACGACCACGACGACGGACCTGGACGACGACGAAGACGACGGCATAAAGTAGCAGCAGCAGCAGCAGCAGCGTAATCTCGGCGCCTGACAGCAGCAAAACAACCAGAAGACGAAGATGTTCACGCCAGCGAAGAGAATTGTTTTCAACGAAGAAAGAATTATACACTCACACACCTACACGCAAATACATTGATATATATGTATAGAAAAAAAAATATATATATATACAGGCGTCCATGTTGGAGAGGCAAAGGGAGAGGGGAAGGATTAACTTTGTTCATTGGCCACCCTTGCGGGAAGAGAAAAGCTCGAGAGAGAGAGAGAGAGAGAGAGAGAGAAGAGAAACCGATCCTTTTTTAAAGCGAGCACGCGAGAGAAAGAGGAAAGATCTCACTATTCTTCTTCTTATGATTATTATACTTGTGAAGCAAACGACGTAAGCGACGTAAACGACGATGACGACGATGACGACGACGACGACTACTACTACGACGATGATGATGATTGTCACCGACTTCGATATTTTGAGAGAGAGAGAGAGAGAGAGAGAGAGAGAGAGAGAGAGAGAGAGAGAGAGATAGAGTGAAAGAGGGTAGAGTTGAGGTTTCGACATTGTATTAAAACGTGTGAGTACAATCGGGAGCGAAAGTGAAAGAGAGAAAAAGTCGAGCGCTTGCAGGGGAGAGTCACGCGGAGCATTGCGTGTTATCCCTATTGTGCGTGTAAAAAAAAAATTTGTTTGATGATCGAGTGGTCTATTTGTATATATTGAAAAGTTGAAAGTTAAAAAAAAAAAAACTGGAGCTTTGGAAAATTGCGAACATCGAACGCACGTTCTTCTTGAGAGTTCTGCGAAGAGACAAGAGTGGATCGGTTCTGCATTACGTGTACTTTGGAGTTGACTTTGAAATTGTCCATAACTTATCTGGTTTATCGGCGAATCGCGAGACTCAATGATCCATTCTCGACACTTCGCATGGGAAGTCCATAAAGATAGAATAGAATGTCAGCGATTGCGCTAACGGTCTCGCCTCGCACGTTTTACGTTTCATTTCAAACCCGCTAAGAAAAAAGGGGATGAATTCTAAATTCTACGTACAACGTGGGAAGCTCATTTTTTTTCCGAACTAAGATTCGCTCGGTGATACGAAAAAATGTTACGGGGCACGCTTGCACTGAATAATCGGCTTGTAAAAAACGAAGGATAGCAAGAGAACGAGAGAAGAGAGAGAGAGAGAGCGCGTGTGATTTCGATGTCGATGAAAAAAAAAATTCCGAGAAAGAATGAGAAAACAGAAAAAAATGTTTCCATACATACGAAGTGACCAAATGGTGTTGATTTGTCGTTAAACTCGCGAATATCAGTTTATCGCGGAATGCCAGTTGTTTTGTTGGTGTTATTCCACATACATATGTACTTGCGGAAAGCAGACAGCCAGCGCCGTTTACTGTACGTAAGGAAATAGATGTTTTATTACTCGAAAGCACGAGTGTCTACGAACAATGAATTTTAGCAAACAAATTATTAATATAATTCTAATATTAGATTTGGTTCACTAAAAATTTCGATTTTTGCAAAAACAAAACGAAAAGAAAAAATATCTCTACGCTCGTTCGGCCAATCGTACTTTCGAAAGAAGCAAATACTTGAAAAAAAAATCAAAGTTGGAAATCTGTTGTTCGATTTCTTACTCTGATTTTTAATTTATTGTGCAATACCTGCACGACAAACAAACAAACAAATAAACAAACAAAATCGCGCATTATTAATATTATTAATTAATTAATTAATTATAATTAATTAAGGTAATACTGAAGTAACTCGTATGTTTAAAAGTGCAGAAACGTCGTAGCACGTTTCGCCGTCATGAAAATGACGAGATGAGAAAAAGAAGCGCATTCGAGATAAAAAGTACAAATTCTGTAAGACCCTTGCGTAAAACATACACGTCATCACCTGTTTTAGCGACCGACTTTTAGCTTGGTCTTTATAGATGCTCCGGTGTATCGACAAGAAAAACGAGTGCGAGGAGAGAGAGAAGAGAGAGAGAGAGAGAGAGAGAGAGTTAGAGCGAACGAGAAAAAGAGCTATGGAAAAAATGTGTTTGAGTGAATTTATACGAATGCTAGAAACAAGAGAGAAAATTCAACTCGAGATTAACTGAAAAAAGTGATTCTTCTTTTTAGAAATCTCTTCGAGGGAGAAGTCTATTATTTCATCTATATATTGTCTCTAAATTATTTCTAAATTTTAATAGAATTGCGAGGTATTACTTTTGGTAATTTATTTATTTTAAAATATTTGTCTGTATCTCTCGACAAGAAAGTGAGACTTAAATTTTATACGTACAAGGACAGAGAGTTTTATTTCCTTTTTAAAAATGACTGCGTAGATTTCGGCCTCGAAGCTGCAAAGGTGTAAGAGTGCAGAAAGGAAAGGGGTAGAGAGAGAATTTTATTTCTTCGCGAACTGGAAAGTTAGAAGAAAATGATTTTAAAAAATGATATATGCAGGTTGCGGAGTCCAAGCTTGCAATGTAGATTTTTAAGATTAGATAGACTGACACAAAAAAATAAAAAAAAAAAACGTAACGAGTGATCTCTGAAACCGATATGTGTAAAAAGTCGTGGTGTTGAAAGAAAAATGAGAGAAAGAGAAAACATTATACGATGAGGTTCTTAGTGCAACGTCGCGCCGACTAAAGATTTTCGGTGAATTTGAAAAGCTTGTAAACAGTAAATAAATGCGAGATTCCAAAAGATTTTCGAAATTTTCTTGCGTATCGTTTGCATATCTATAGAGGCACTTTCGATTCTGGGGAAAAGTCTTTTTTGTGATTTATGCAACCTCGACTGCAATATTTACACAATCACACCAGAAAAATGAATTGTCAAAACCATCGATTAATTATAGTTTTTTGTCTTGTGTTAATTGTACGATCACAGTCATGATATTATATTTTAAAAAAGTGTATTTTTATTATTATTACTATTATTATTATGATTATTATTATTATGATTATTATTTTCGTTTCGGGCCAACTAATTGCTACGCTTTTACCTTTTAATCACTACATTGCGTCTTTCGTTTTCGTGTAAGAACATAAACAGTGCCACATACAAAGAACGCACCGCACGCGCTCGCGCTTTTTAATATATGGAGAGAAAAAATCTCTCTACGCTGAGCGAGAGAATATGGGAAGAACTTTGCGGCGCATTGTTGTATCAAGAATGTACCGTCTCGCCGATTGCAAATAAAAATAGAAACATGAGAAGGATCAAGAACCTCAGAGACAATCATATTGATTGTTTTATAAACTCGCGCGGTCGATAAATGTGTACAAAGCAATCGGATGGAAATACTCACGGAAAACATTTCTTTTTAATCGTACTCTCGTTTTTTAAAGACTTTTATTTCCCAATTAAACAACGGACGAAATCTTTGAGGATTTGTCAGTGCTGAACATCACTTATTGCTCTTAACGTAAAGAACGTGTACCTCTTTTAAGTATTTTTTTAGACTACTAAGTAGATATATAGTCTTGCGTTCATATTTTTTTTAACCTTTTATTTAAGTTGCAGGTATGAATCGAGAAAAGAGTTTATAGTGAGTTAACTTATTTTTATGTTCTTAACCTAAGTTCTTATAAAAAAGAAACACCCACACACACAATAATTCAAACAGTTCAGAACTGTATTTTACAAACATCACAAGAAAATTTAAGTAAAAAATCTCTCATCGCGAAAAAAAGAATATACTACGAATTTTATACAGAACATTCCTCAAGACGAGCTCTCGCCATTAAATAAAGAAAGAACAAACAGAATCGAGAATGCCTCTGGCTAATCTTCCCTGCAGTGTTCGAATTAAAACTATATTTCACCGAAGAGGAAGCAGACGGAATGTAAACACGGCAAATCATAATCGGAGACTCGAGAGCTTCAATTTTTTCGAAAGCTCACGAGATATTTTTGCCTTATATAACGTCAAGCCGACATTGCGAAAAGGGTCAGCTATATTCGACGTAGTCTTTTTGTAGCTCGTTTTTCAAGCCCTAGTTTCGCCTTCAAGCTTTCCGGTGCGCAGAGATAGCCGGGTTTCCGTTCGTTTGTGTGCGCAGAAGGATGAGTTACATCTTACGCTGTTTGTCGAGCGCGATATTTTAATTCTTCTGCATAGAAACTGTTGAACACTGTCAGCTTGTTGCAAGCATTTCATGCAATCCTGCCCCGTGCAGAGGTAAAATTTTTCTACGGTAAAATGAAATTTATTGTAGTTTGCTCACCTTTTTCGAAGTCATAATAGGCAAGTAGAAGTCTGCTTCCTCGCGGCCGTGCAATATCCGAGATTGAAATAGTACGAAACGCAAGTATAAGAAAAAAAAACATTGAATGCTGGGAAAAGTGATCCAAGTGTATTTCCACCTTCCGGAAAGTATTTCTGCGTGTATAAATCGTTTCTCAAACGCAATAGTAGAAGTCTCAATAGCAGGCGTACCAATAGCATATATATATATATATATATGTGCGTATATACATATGTATATACACCAGCAATACACACATTCAATTCGAGGAGTGTAAAGAAAAAAAAATTTCTCTTTCGCAGCTGTTTTTCACCGAGTAATTTTTATAGCACAAAAAACGAATTTAAATTTTACTCGCTCGCGGGAGAGAACTGTGCGATGCGATGGAGAAGCAGGTTGATACCTTTATAAAGAAAGCGAAGAAAATTAATAAATGGTTATAGAAAAAACGCACGCATCAAAAAGAACGTATACTTATATACACGAAAATAGCGGTGGAGTCGTCGGCGCCGCTCAAGTACGAGGACTCGGCCAAAAACATAGATTAAGCGTCGCAAAACAAAGTTCGATATCCTATCGAGACACACGGTGGAAGACAAGGCAGGCACATGTTCGAGGACAGTTTTTTACGACTTCATCCGAATCTTCTTTTTTATTTTTCTAACGTCCCGTTTGGACCCTTTTTTATGCTGGTCCGCGGCTGCAAGAGCAAAATGACAAACTCTGAAACATAAAAAAAATATTAAATTTTAAAAATAGAGATGTTAAAGCGTAGACATACGGAACAAAGTGACGACGAACGGGCGGAACTTATTAATAATAAAATAAAGAATACAAGTCCTCGACTTTGGCGGCGCTCAACGATTTTTGTGAATCTTTGATAAAATGTTTGGTTGATATGTGTCGATATGTGTCGATGATTCTTGAGAAACTCAGAAAATAAAATAAAAAAAAAAAATAAATATGTAATGACGCAATCGTAAGACGTAAACATACAAAATATCGAGTAAAATGGATGTTATTTTTTAGATGTCTATTAGATTACTGGAATCAGAAACTAAACCAAGCTTAATAACTCGCGTATAACTAACGCAGAGGTCATGGGAAAGTCGGGGAAAACGCGATAAATACCTGTTGCCACTACCTTAAATAAATCGTAATAAAGGATCAAACGTTTCGAAATAGGAGAAACAAAAAAAAATAAATAAATAAAAATAAAAGTAAAAATAGTAGCAACGACGAAAACGAGGTCTTCTTCGAGTGTCGATGCGTCGTTCGGTGCAGACGATGGAACATTATAGCATATATAAATAACTAAGGAATACAAACACACACTTCGCATTCTTTTTCTACTCGGCTTTTATCAGCGCACGCGAACGTACGAAAACAAAGTAAATAAGTAAACGGGATTTCCGGTGCACCAAAAGATATATCATTGATCCTCGACAAACGTGTGAGAGAATAATGTCAGACACAGAAAGAAAAGAAAAACAGAAATCATTATCAAAAAAAGAAGCGAAAAAACAGACGTACGGGTGGGTGTTCGTGTAAAACTACAAAGACAGGGAGAGATGGACAGAGAAAGAACGCCGAAGAAAAAGTGCGTAAAGAAGAAGCGACTAGCGCTCCTGTAATAAGAAGTATAAAAAAAGTAAATAACGAATAAAAAAAACACATAAATACGTCTCGGGCGCGCGGAGGATGTCGCGCGCGCCCCCCTATTCGCCGTCTTCGAACAATTTTTCCTCAAGACATTTTGCTGCTTTCATTGTTTAGATGAGTACTATAAAAGAAAAAAAATACGCAAAAAAATATTGAACTACAAATCGACGGGTGGTGTGCGAGTGAAGAGCAAAAAAGTTTGAAATAGCAACTGTGCGCGTGCGTGTGTGCGTGCGAGCGAGCGAGAATGCGTTACGAGTGTTTTGTTCTCGAGGATGTCTCTCGACAACATAATGTTGATATGATAATTGCGTTTGCGAGTGTGTTTTAGAGGAGTCTTGGAAGTTTTCAAAATTGACTGAAATACGAATTATTATGCTGTAATCGTGAGTAATTATAGGTTTTAAGACGTTGCAAGGGGCAGGGTGGGGGGGGGGGGAGGGAATTATTATTGATATATACGAGGGAGTCGTATCGTCGACGAGATAAAAGTGTTTTGTTGCTGTGCTGAAATTCTTTCTGTATTATTGTAAGTAAATGTTTTTAGTCGTGTGAGTGTAACAGAACAGTTTTGTGGTCGTTGCCGGGCAGTGCTTTTGTAATTTCCATTATTTTTCCGTGCGCATCGATTATTATTCCTGTTATGCGGTCATTGAAATTCAACGAGTCCCGACGAAACTTTTGTCCGTTATGTGTAAGTGATTATACCTGCCGAGGCTCGTTCGATTTAACGCGCATATAACGGAACCGACGATGCGCGACGATAATCGACAATATTTTAGAAATTTCCGATTGGTTTTCGCGTCAAAGTTTTAGAGAAGCACTGTGTTGCGTTGCATGCCGCGTCATAGTATTAAAAAGATTTTCACAAAGTATTTGGAAAACGAGCTGGCGAAAAAATTTACTATAGCGTGTGTATTTAAAGAAGATGAAAAAAAAAAAATATGGAAGAGTAACGATTGGCTTTGTAAATATACATAAGGTAATATATAAATATCTCAAAAGCCTTAATCAGGTGCTGAATCTTATTCATTAAACTCCAAAATTCGTCGAAGCCGTTATCTTCTCTTCAGGGGGAAACGAAAGGAAAACGATCAATTATATAAATCATATATACGTAATGCGAAACTGTAAGAGAACAAGGGGATGACGCTCAACTTCGGAGAAAAAGTGCGGTCCTTTCCTCCGTCGTTTCGTCGCCTCGATAATTCATATACTATAGACGCAGAGAAAGACAGAGAAAGATAGACAGATAGACAGAGATAGAGAGTGAGCGAGAAGAGTCGGCCGAGACATCGAGAGATTTCATCGAGAAGCGAATGAACGAGTATACATCTGTTGAAAGAAAAAAAGCGTACACTCTTGAGTGGGTGCATATGTGCGCGTGTCTGCAGTGTGCGAGTGTGCACGTGTGTTAGCGGGTGTGCGTGCGAAGAACCGCGAGAGGCTCCGGCACTAAGAGCATTTAATCAATGGTAGAATGCTTAGTGAATATTAAAGAAAAAAAAAAGTAATACAAAAATGGCATAAAAATAAATAAAAGAAATTACAAAAAAAAACTATACCAGTTTCACGTTTGTAAACGGATAACAAGTTGTAACTACGATTTAAGGAGAAAAAAAATGAAAACATGAATATAATGTTATTATATATAATATTACTGCATGAACGGGAAACTGCGCGCGCGCGTGCGAGTGTCGGCTGCGTGTGCGAGAGAGAAAAGAGAGAAAGAGAGAGTAGAAAAAAGTCGTAATGTTACAAAAGAAAACAAAAATAATGCGGAGAAGTCTAACGTAGAACAATAAACGTGGAAAAGGGTTAAGGACGAGAGAAAGAGAGAGAAAGAGATGGTTCACGCGCCCTTGCGAGAAAAATCAATTAATTAGCGAGCGCATGTGTGAGAATGACCGAGAGTCAGGGAGAACACATACATATATGTGTACTGAGTTCTTGCAATTATTCGGCTGGACAATTCAGTTTTTCATTGAGTCTACGAATGGGAATGTTATTTCTTTTCGTCGGAAGCGTCCAATGTGATTGTGTACGAGAAAAACGTATAGGAAAGATACAAAAAAAAAAAAATTAAATGTACTATTATATTACGGTTTTCATTAATCACTATGATTATTATGGTTATTATTAATTATCATTATTAGTTATCATTAACAAAGTCAAGATAAGAAAGAGCAACAACAACAACAACAACAACAACAACAACAACAATGAAAAAAAATACACACACCTTTGAAGATGCGCGCGTGTGTGTATGTGTGTGTGTGTGCGTATGCGTGGGTGTGAGACAAGATGTTTAAGAGAAACGAGTGGATATAAAGGTGAGAAAGTAAACACACGTAACACGTAAACACAAAACAGGTACACACGGGAGATGCAAGAGAAATGATGAATTATATGATTAGAGAGAAAAACAGCTATGAAGAAAAAAAACTTATTATTGTACATACGTTATATAATTACATGTGTACTCGTATGACTGTCGCGAATATGACGAAGAGCAACTCTGTTCATCGAACATAATTAATGACAATGGCGATGATTATGAAAAGAATGGTACGACGATGATTTTCTCTGCTTATGCGGATTCAAATAAAATTTGTGTATTATTAAGCAAACGATTGTTGTGTCATTCGCCTTTTCATTTCCCTGAGTGTTGTGCTTTGTCTATATCCCAGTCTCTGCATAAGTGGCAGATGTACTACATCCTTCATCCTTGTCTCAAACTTGTCTATGAATTTCCTACGTTTATTCCTTCGAGGCGTGCGTATATATACGAGGAAATCTACGGAGAATCGAACTTTTTTGGCTCACAAGTGGAACGTGAATAATTTTCAAGGCACGCTG
The DNA here is from genome assembly GCA_018906965.1 of Philotrypesis tridentata. NCBI lineage: Eukaryota > Metazoa > Arthropoda > Insecta > Hymenoptera > Pteromalidae > Philotrypesis > Philotrypesis tridentata. The sequence goes on from JACCIB010000001.1 coordinate 13,829,339, forward strand.
ACAGGACTAGGTTTTTTACACCCTTTAGAACATACGAGAAAAGAAAAATGATTACGTGATAACGGGAAAAATGATTAAAAATGTTACGTGTAAAAATCTGAAAAAAATCAAATTAATTTTTGCGCTTTTTTCACTTTCTTAAGAACTAGGTCATAAGTTAAATAAAATTCCCCAATCAATAAAAATGTAAGAGTACATAAAAAGAACTTTCATTTGGATATAAATTTATCAAAATCGGATGCACTGGTCAAAAGTTTCGCGCGTTTGAAGACGACAAACTTGGATTCAGGCGTTTACAAAAATTATGATGAACTATGTATATGTTTCTCAAGTAAATAGTTTTTTCTTAAAAGCATATATATAGTACATTACGTAATCAGTTTTGAATTTAGACTAATTAACATAAAAGTAGAAGAAAAGAGCTCTAAGAAAGGGAAAAATCGCTGGATTTTGCAAAAATCGAACCTATTTCACCGACAAAACCATATTTATACCTTTTTTTAAAATCCTGATACCTTCCAATCCGACCAACCGTTTTCAATTTATTTATTTATTTTATTGGGATCAATGTATTTTTTTTGTTTATTGGAATTTTTATTTAAAATACGATTTGCTTCTTAAATCGTTAAGATTATGGAAAAAAATGCAAAAATTAACGTAATTTCTTTTCAGTTATTAGCCCAAAACTTCTTATTGGCATAGGGTGCCGATGTATTTCGGTAATTTTTCTTGTTTTGTATGTCTTAACGAGTGTAAAAAAATCCAATCCGGTCAGTGTGCCCTGAAAATTACTCAATTTCCACTTTTGGGCCCAATAGAGTCCGATTCTCCGTAGATTTCCTCATATACGTATACAGCAATGATTTTCAACGAACACTCGATCCTTAAAATCTCCCTCGAGACCACGTGCAACGCAAGTAGCACACGCGCTGAGCCGTAAAAAAAAAGAAGCGTATATAGGTATATACGGTTCTTCACGTCTCCTCGCAGCCATAATATGCGTGCATACAGCCATCGGCGCAGCAGCTCTCAGTCGTGCATAATACCTCTTCTCAGTCCCATACCATACTCACCCTTCTCTCTCTCTCTCCCTCTCTCTCTCAGAGAGAGCTCACAATACGCCGTAGCAGAGTGCAATTAGTGCATTTTGCACTCAATGCGCTGCTGATTGCGGCTCGATAAGTGCTGCTTCTAGCAGCAACCGGCTTGTTATTATTATCACTGTCGTCGCCAAGGAGTTGCAGCGCACAATTATACGCTCCAAGCTATATCATAACGTATATGGCTCTGTAGATCTCTCTCTCTCTCTCTCTCTCTCTCTATCTGTATCCTCTGCGCATATTATGGTTAATCAAAAAGATGAGGTAATTTGCAATCGAGGAGGAGAGGGATGCGATCGCCCATTAAGGAGATTGCAGCATGTTGCCGACTGGACAGCGGCGTGGATTGTTTTCACTGGATTTTTATTCGCTCCTTTTGCTTTGGTCTAGACGAGCGTTTCGGTGTTTCGAGACGTACACGCACACAGAGCTGGCTGGTAACGTATATTTACGAACTGTTTTCTCGAGAGCTAATATTTGTCAATCCTTATCGAGTTCACTTTGATTATACCCCCCCCCCCCCTACTGTTGTGTATGCGCATACAATGAAACGCGTCGCTGAGATTAAAGTAGGTCGCCATTTTCTGCAGCAATTTCGAAAGTTAACTAACAATTGAAAATTATCATTATTATACAATGAACGAATAGACCGTAAATATCACTGAGAGAAAAGCCCTTTTGAAGTGAAAAGAATTCCTTACTTGAGTATAAAAAAATCTCAAAATAAAAATTTGAATCAAGAGAATTCTTTTCAATTCAGTTGCAATTTTTATTTTTGGACTTTTCAAGCTCGAAAGTTGATTTTGAGCGCACGGACAGTACAGGTCGGCGGGATTGATTCATTCTCGTAATTTGGTGTAAAGTGTATTATTTATTGTTATAGCTGTTTATACAAAACAAAATTGGTTCGTATTGTTTGCTACGTAGTACAGTACAAAATAAAAAATTTCCATTGACTTTCGGCTCTTCAACTTGTAAGATCTATTATTTGTGAAAATCAAAACGATTTGTTTTTCCAATTCCAAGTGTTGCACGGCATTTCTTTTTTCAAATTTGTCCCGAAAAGAGCTTTCTGGCGCCATCTTCTCAGAGTGTCGGAAAGCTTGCTTTCAAAAGTATTGATCCGACTCGTAACGTAACGTAACATCGAACGATTATACGCGAAGCTTTGCCGCGCTTACAAAAATATCACCCTTATTTCGTCACTTTGCTTATAATTGCGCATAAAGCAATGAAAACAAGAATGAATAATTTCGTTCGAGTGTACAAAACGCAGATTAAAAAATACTGATAAACAAATGTAAGTATAGTTTTACTTGTATAACACGAGGAAAGGATGGCTACAATTTTTGTTTGGAACTCTCAAGCATTCCTGGTATTCGTATAATTAACTAATGTGCACAGCTGTAACGATATAAGATACCTGAGGAGTTCTAAAAATAGAGATTACTCAAGCGCACAAGCACATCTCTATCTATATACCTTATACATCAACTGTTCAGACGCTCGCGTACTACGCAGTATAGTTTCGATAGTATACAATACAATTTAAAAGTGTATTATACCTACAGTCGAGAATGTGGAGAAGTCGAGATAAGCAATAATAAATACATTATTATATATACTGCAATAGTATATATAGATATATTATAATGCACACTTAGCACAGTCACTATATTTGCCGATGTACAGTCTATATACTGCTATCATGACTGCTATGTAGGCTCTCAAAACACAGTCCATCCTAACCTCGAAATATGTCAGTATATGCGATTCATTTTCGAGCTGTGCACTTCATTCTTATTCGCTTTGTTTATTCTGCACCCGCAGTTTGTTTATAATTTTCATTATTGCTATAGATTGATAAACAGGCCAAATAAAGGAAAAGAGAGGAAAAATGGCAGCGGCACAGAGTGAAACACAAAACAGTACACAAAACAATACACAGAAGACTGACAAGATGCCAAAGTTAGTGGTTCTGATGAGCTGTGGTAAATACAATCCACCGACGAATATGCACCTGAGGAGAATGGGTAAGTGTAACAGAAAGAAAGTTTGAAATTAATTCACACTGACGTTTATCAGGTGAGCCAAGGGATAGTTTACCAATAGTTGGGTTATGTTTGAATCATGTCAGATTCCTTAAATTATTTAAATTTTCTATGGATTTTCCGCGCAGCTGTTACATACAGGATAAGGAAAAACTTTAATGACTTGTTTTATTTTTACCTGTGTCACATTCCATTTTTTGCACTGCAATGCATTACTTAATACATTAATAAACATACACCATTAGTCATGACTAAAATTACACTGATTAGTTGAAGCAAACAAAGATTCTATTTAAAAAAAAAGTATTTTCACGATTTTACAATAATAGCAATTGACAAATGTATATTGTATCGTATTGTAACAAATCTACATCAACATTGTGTATTTACAAAGTTTTTATTTTGTTTAGAAAGAGCACGAGATCATCTGAGATCACTAGGAATGGAAGTTCTTGGTGGCGTAGTTTCACCTATACATAATTATTCTTCCGATGACCCTCACCTAGAAGACACTCTTGTAAGATTCAAGCTATTGAAAATGGCAATTGAATATAGTCAGTGGCTAAATATAAGCGCATGGACAACAAAACAGAATGGTCCCAAAAGTATTCTCGAAACTCTGAGACACCATAAACAAGTGCTAGATTATATTAAAAATAAGGATAACGACAATATTTATAAGCCTGGAACAACCAAGTGGGTACCTTTGCCAGTGATGTTATATAATTTATACACTCAGAAATCTCCATCTGTACAATTGAAATTAGTTTGTGGTATGGAAATGTTGCAGAGTATAATAACTCCAGGACTTTGGAGTAGTAATGAAGTAAGCTATTATTAATTCTCTAATTCAAACACAAAAAAACAAAATATTTTAAGAAATATTTTATTTCAGATAGCTGAATTGTTTAATGACTACGAACTAGTAGTGATAGATGAGGAAGGACAGAACACAAACAAATTCATTTACGATTCTGACATCCTTAGCCAATACATTGTAAATACCATTCATCTAATAATATAATTTTTAAAGAAACATCATTTTATTTTTCTTCTCTTTCAGCGCAACATATACGTAGCTACCGAGTGGATCCCAAACCAGGTAAATTCCTCGTGGATACGCCGAGCATTGCGCCGTGGTGAAAGTGTCCAGTATTTGATAGCGAATAAAGCTTTGGATGCAATCTACGAAAACAACTATTACAGAGCTCAGAAGCCAAATCATGTGTGAGTAAAAATCAAAATTTCGGCTTTCCCTCCATTGTCATCCCTCGTCATGCGCAAAACTGAATTGGCCTCACGGAGCAGGCGCGAACTCGCACCCGCAGCTTTGCTCTGAAAAGAGCATCGCTCAGTGTGCGCTCGACGTTCGGCGCTCTCGGGTCGAACGAAGGCCGAAGAGAGTTTAGACAGAAAAAAAAAACTAAAGTAGTTCACGGTACAGTGTACAGTAAAGTAGTTTCTCCTTCTCACGTCAGCTATTTTCTTTTTTCGGTCGTCAACGATGAATCGCTGATACTGCAGACAAAGGATGGAGTCGTCGAAGCAGGAGTCTAAGCGCCGGGTGATCCTGATGTCGTGCGGCAGCTACAACCCGCCGACGCATATGCACTTCCGAATGTTTGGTGAGTGGGTCTCCAGAGCTGAGCAGTTCACTCTGTGTACATACCTAGGCCACGACAGACAACATTGGGAGCTCTGGTCATGATCGATAACGCGCTTTTAACGCGCCTCGCCAGCTGCTGCTGCTGCTGCTGCGTAAGCTAGGGAGAGAGAGAGAGGGAAAACCTATATACTATGATATTTTATAGCTCTCTCTCTCTCTCTCTACCTCTCTCGCTCGCTCGCTCTCGCTTTCTCGCTCTCGCTCGGGGGTGGAGTATCGCTTACAGCTATCTTCGCCGGCCTGACGTCAGAGCTTGCTTCGAATGATCGCACCCTTTTTTTGTTCTCTCTTTCCGCCTCAATGGACGTAGGTATGCGTGCCATCAGCGAAGATTGATACCTTTTTGTCATCCATCTGTCTTTTGTTATCGCCGAAATGGCCTTTTTCGGGAGTTGCGTCACATCTATATGGACCAGCTGAAGCACGTGTGTGTTTTTTGCGATTATTGCGATGAGCATATGTATCTTCGTTTTTTTTCTTTATAACTGGTGATCAAGCGTCTGTTCTTTTATTTCCGTTCATTCCTTGATTGGGCCAGTGGAATAGCAAACGTATCGGGATTTAATTGATATTTCAGATTGACGCTGTTGTTAACTTCTCTCTCTCTCTCTCTCTCTCTCTCTCTCTCTCTCTCTCTCTCTGTTTCTCTCTCGTACCCTCCTGCTCGAATATTGACTTAACGAACTCCAATCAATGCATGATAAACGTCATATTGTCTTGATACATTTATCTCTCGGCGCTCAATGAAACTTTGTTCAGCGAAAAGCTCAAAGACAAACACGCTCATTGATAGAAAGAATGAAGGAAGATAGCTATACGTTGACCTTAAAATCGTACACGAAAACAGTACTGGGAGCAATGAAAGTTTTATAGGGACGAGCGCATTCGGCAAACAAGATTGCAGCGACTCCTTATCTCTCGAAATGGTTTTCGAGCGCGCGCACGAGCGATCCTGCATTATTTCTTCTGGTGCTCATTATTTCCCAAGCGCAAATTAAAAGCTAGGCGAATGCGGTTAATAAATAAGCGCTCGAGCGCGCAACGTGACGCGAATAAAAAAGTATCCAGCATTGTAAAACCAAATGTAGGCAATTAACGTCGCTCTCGAGACTTGGAAAACTTGTTAAAATCATGTTCCACGACGGACTAATTTTTATCCCCCCCCCCCCCCGCTCTCCCACTCGTCAAGCTTCTCGCAGCGAGGGAGAAAGAGAAAAAGCGCGAACGTCACATCACAAAACTATCCCATCGCAAAGTTTACGTAAGGTAACAGAGTTTCCAGCTAATTAGGTTGAAAGATCTTTTAATGTAATGACCATTTATTGTACCGTCGGTCTTGCGAGCAACTTATTCCCAAGTCGAAGCGTAAAAGAAACAAGTATTGCAAAATGCAACTCTTTCCTAGAAGCTTCTTGCAATATAGCCGTTTTCCCTTTGGTCGGCTCCCGCACTCGAAAGAGAGCGGAATTAATTTGAAATATTTTTTGCTTCTTTCATGCAGCTGTATACGTATAGAGAGAGAGAGAGAGAGAGGAGCTCTTTCCAGGGCATAAATGCTCGCTCTATGTAACTTTCATTGCCCCAGCATTTTTGCTTCAATAAACGATGTGCGCACCTTTGCGTCACGCGGCTTATAGGTCAGAAACGTTCGGGTCTCAATTTTTGCAAGCACGTCTCTCTCTCTCTCTCTCTCTCTCTCTCTCTCGCAATACTGCACCCGGGCATCTACTCTATACATCGCGCGAGGTGCATACAACGGTGCAGCCTTTAAATCGAGCCGGGCGGCCCGGCAATGATTTTCGAATTTCGTGTAAATCTGGAATTTCATCGGTGCCCGGCCAAAGAGCGGGCGGCGGGCCGATAATAAAAAACAGGCGCGTCGAAATAAATCTCCGGCGCGCGGCGCCCAGGAGAAATGTAAATAACGCGCGAGCATTTGTACGCTGGAAATTGAATGGCCCGAGGAAAGCTTTGGAGAGGGATGTGCAGGGAGCGCGTTGAAAGGGGAGGTGGGAGGGAAGGGGGGATGAAAGAGCCTGGAGATGCAAAGAGCCGAGGACGAAAAATAGAGACACAGGAGTATTCCGCGGCCGACCTTGGCTCGCGCTTTGCTCTCCAGCCTATTTTATATTTAAAAGCGCATTCCCGATATATATATATATATGCATAACACAGAATATGCATTCTAATGGACGTCGAGGGGGATATATACGCGCGCGTCTATGCAATTTCTAGGTGTGGCTCTCTCCGCACTCGGTGCGGAATTTCAGTTGCGCTTTTTTCTCTCTCTCTCTCTCTCTCTCTCTCTCTCCGCGCCACCCCTTCTTCTCAGCTAAAATTAATAGCGGAGTGAATTATAGGTCAAAGTAATTATAGGTATAGTGGACTGATTACCGCACGGTAGGTGTGCGCACATGGCTTCGCTCGTGGACGGCTCTGAGCGCGTAATACGTAACGAAGAGTCTTTTAATACCGTTCTTTATGAAACTCGCGAGTTTTTCATTTTTGCCGCGCGCAACTATAGATTTTACGATACTTTTACGAAGTAACACGGCTAAGGCGATGAAGTTCTATTTAAAAGCTTTATAAACGATACGCGAAGTGGCCTGGAAGCTATACGGATCTCTCTGGCTTTAATAAAAGCTCAAACATATCGGCTGTTCTGTTTTAGGGATGAAAAGCCGGTAGATGAATTTTTAATGAGTTGAAAAGGGAGAACCGAGAGAAAGAGAGGGGAGAAAGCGAGCTGTACGAAATAAATTCACGGCGTGTTCCATTTCGCAAGCCAAAAAGTCAGTTCAACCGACTCGGTTGATATACCCATAATTCTCGAGTGCAAGCTCTAGCTTTACCTTCTATATACTTATACGCACACCCACAGACTCGCGCACGTATACAGTTAAAGCCGCAAAACTGTGCTTTCGTTATTGCTCCTGGAAAGTTGGCAAAATTGACTCTATTAGACGTGTACGCAGGCATCGCACAAATTTTCCGGCAACTGCGTATCAGCTCAGGAAATTAAAATCTCGGCTCTCCTCGCCAGTCCTCCGCAAACCTTATCGCTCGGAGTACTACACAGCAGAAAAATAAAAATTGAAACTAGTTTAATCATCTTCGGCTGTATACGCAAGTTCGTCCTCGGAGACGACGCCGAGAGCAAAGGCGAACTCGAAATTAAGCCAAGCCGAGAGCGCAGACGGCTGCCTTTGTCACGGCGCGGAGAAGCCGAAGGGAAAGTTATCATTTCGGAGAGTTTCGCCCTGTCGTGGAAGGAAGCACGAGCGCGCGCGCGCGCGCACACACTCCGCTGACTCGAAAAATTAACCATCGGATTTCACCCCCCGGAATAATTCCTCCGGAGCTCTCCGCGGTCGTCCGCATCCTCGTCGTCGTCGTCGTCGTCGTCGTCGGGGATGCATATAAACACACCGCAATTCCCCGTCCACATCGTCGCGAGGTTTGAGCTATCCGTGTGCGATAACGTGCAGCTATATACCTACTGGGTTAGAGCATATATATACTATACTGCCCGTATGCTACCTACAGGTATACGTGTACAGTATACAGGGAGACACGGCAACGTCGTTAAGATCCATGAATTACTCAAGATACGACGGCTCTCGTGTCTCTCTCTCTCTCGCCCTCGTGATTACATGCCCCTCGTCAATTCGCGGCCGTTGCGATGGGCGAAAATTGTTTCGGGTATCCCAGGCGGAATTTTTCATGGGCGCGCTTTATTGCGCGCCGCTGTCCCGGAAAATATTCGGCTGCATGCAGTCGAGCGCATTGTTTCATTCGGTTTTATTGCAGCGAGTTTGTGCAGCGAGAGAGAGAGAGAGAGAGAGAGAGAGAGAGAGAGAAGACGAAGAAAGAGAGAGATGTCAAAGTGTGCGTGGAGAGATCTAGGCGGAATTAGAATTCAAGCCGCGCGCGCGTTATTTGAAACAACACGTTTTCCCGCTGTTACTTTGAATCTAATTTACTCGGGAGGGAGAGGGCGTGTCTATGGAAATGCGCGCGAAGCAGCAGCGCCAGCAGCGAGATGAAAAAGCTGGATTATTTTCATTAATCTTGGGGAAAAGTTCGAGGAGTCGTTATTTATCTTAGCCGTGAATTCGCGCAATCAGCCGGCATTTGCAACTCCAGGCGGAACAATCAACTTTCTACGCACTCTGTGTATACTCATCAACGTCGCGCCGCGAATTTCAGCCCCACTTTTCGCTCGCAGCTGGAGCACTTGAAAACAGCTCGTTTATTCGCTCTGTATATTATATACGTAAATTTCTCCCCGGGATTATCCTTTCGCTCGCTATGTCGCACGGACTCCATCAACAACGTCCGCGTCTCTCTTTCTCTCGTCTGTGTGCAGACTGCAGTTTTCAGCGCTTCATCGAGCTCCTCTTTTATTTTCTCGTTGCAGAGCGAGCCCGGGACCACCTGCAGTCGCTGGGCACGTACGTGGTGGTCGGCGGCGTGATATCGCCGGTGAACGACGCCTACTCCAAGAGCGACCTGGCGGCCGGCGAGCACCGCAGCGAGATGCTGCAGCTCGTGCTGCGGTATAGCGACTGGATCCGGCTGAGCAGCTGGGAGCTCCGGCAGCCGGGCTGGACGCGGACGCGCCAGAGCCTGCAGCATCACCAGGCGCTGCTGAACGAGGTGGTGCAGGGCCAGGCGGCCGCCAACAGCAACGTCGACGAGGAGGACCTCGAGTGGATACCCGACGTGCTCAAGGCGCCCAGCAACGACAACCTCGACCAGACGCCCGTCAACATCAAGCTCCTCTGCGGCGGGGACCTGCTCGAGAGCTTCGCGACCCCCGGCCTCTGGGACGAGAAGGACGTGAGTCACCGCCCGCGCGCCGATTACGAGATAACTCTCGCCCCCCCCCCCCCCCGGCGAGATTATTAGCATGAAAATACTTGCTTTCCCCGGCAATTTCCAACTCGTACTTTCACAGCCGAACGAGCTGCGGAAATTGTTCGCGCGCGCGGGGAGGTGGCGGGGGACTTTAAAAGTTTTTGATTTGCGAGAAACGCGAACGCGCCAAGTTTGCCGGCCGTTAAATTATTTTGCATGAACTGCGAGCGCTCTTATTCCATTAGTCGAGAAGCTCTCTCTCTCTCTCTCTCTCTCTCTCTCTAGCTCTCGCTGCGGAAAGAAACTCGCGCGCTCGTGACGGACAGTCGTGAAATTCAGTTTACGAGACCGTCGGAAATTCGATCGAAGGCGGCTTGATTGGCGCTCGATCAAAGATAAATTAGTTTCAGTCGAGCGCGGCTCGTCTGAAAAGCGGTTAGCGCCGCTCGCGTTAACAGTTTCGCTGACCGGCCGCGCTGCACTCGGACTTGTTGTAAACTCTATCGACGCCTGCGCTTCGCAAGGCATTACAGAGACGCGCGTGTATATCTAAACTGTTTGCAACTCTGCGCGTAATGCTCTGCAATTCCTGTGTACAGATCGAGGAGATCGTCGGTCAATACGGTCTAATCGTCATAACGCGGGCCGGCTCCAATCCCTACAAGTTCATCTACGACTCGGATATCCTCTCCAAGCATCTGGTAAGTTTTCACGAGTCAAACTTGGCTGGGCGATAACGAGCGAACTTTTTCCGATATTAGACTGCGGCAGACGTCGTATTAATCTCGTCTCCCTGACCCCCTCCCTCCGCTCCCACCGCCCGCTTATTCACTTTCAGCACAACATCCACATTGTGACCGAGTGGATTCCGAACGAGGTGAGCTCGACGCGCATAAGGAAGGCTCTGAGGCGTGGCGAGAGCGTCAAGTATCTGCTGGATCACTCCGTCGAGAATTACATCTACACGTCGCGCATCTACGACGCCAAGCTACCGGCCATGTGAGTCGACCGACGGAAGATTATCGTTGTTTCCTTCCTTAGATGTTATTTTATTTATGTGGTTTATAGTTGGCCGTGCCAAAATCATAGATAATGTACATTATAAATTTTTATAACCGCGGGAGAGAAAGGGAAGAAACTTGGCTGCGGGCTCTCCGCGCCACGTCGCCTGATATATCGATGTTGCGCAGGGAGTTCTAATTGCCGAGGAGGTGGCGGCAGAGCGCACAGACGCAGCTCTCCGGCTCACCTTAAAACTTCTCGCGGACTTTCTTCCCCCCTACTTTCTATATACGACGCCGCATCAGACAAGTTCCGTTATCGATGTAGGCTAAGTAGCAGAGTACTTTTGCAAATGAAGGTTGCCTTCCCTCAGACGGATCTGGTCTTTCAACTCTATCGTCTTCCATTTGTTGTAAATACTTAATGCCAGAGGCGTCCTGTAAATCCGTAATCGTGGATTATTTTTGCACTTCGCATCGGGCCAGTGATGGTATATGTGAACTTGGTCCTCAATGCGACAGTCCTATACCTGAGCAAAATGTCTTAAATAAAACGTTCGTACGCATTTGGTTGCTTGTGTTTTATTTTTTTCTCGTTCTTGTGACGAATCGGCAGTGGAAGTCGGCGTCTTTCTCGCAACACTCTGTACGTGCATTTGCGCGCATGAATGACGTAGCGAGAAGAAAGGACGCCCACGTCCAGGTGCCAGGCAAGAAAATCCTTCTGAAAATGTGTCTGTCTCTCTTGTTTCACGCTGTCCTCCTGCGCCACCATCGCCATCGTCGTCCCGCAACGAAACCTTTAAACCCACTGGACGCGCAAAAGTAAGTTGAAATACTCCTCTATTGATTGTTCGACCGATTACTTGGACGTAGACGGGGGCAAGTACGAGGCCGACGACGGCCTTATACCGCGTTCGCCCGGCGACGTTCCCTCCCCCTGCAATCCCACGAGCACCGCGGCGGACGCGACGAACGAGGAGGAGGACGAGTCGCTGCTCGAGACGGTGCTCCAGAAGAACCTGCAGAACAGCAGCTACAACTCGGACGACTCGACGAGCACGGCCGAACTGGCGCGCGAGAAGTTCTTCCGGAGCATCGTCAACGACTCGCTCCATCTCGCCGCGGGCGAGTCCTCCTCCTCGTCGCTCCTGCCGCTGCAGAGTCCGCGCGTACACAGCCCCGTCGAGCTGGCCGGCAGCGCTCGGGCCCGGAACGAGCTCCTGGCCTTCGAGGACACGACCGAGAGCGAGCTCGCGACGCTCTGCGACAACACCTACAGCGACGACCGGGAGGAGGACGTGCTCTCGATCACGTACGAGGAAAGCTCCGAGGACGCGATGGAGACGTCGGTGAGGAACAACGGCCTCGGCGACGGCTCCGACGACACCATGCCCAAGGGAGCCGAAGAGTCCTTGGGCTACGACTGCCCGGACTCGGACTCCCAGGCCACCACCAAGCTCGAGATCGACGGCAAGTACGTCAAGTCCCTGCTCAGCTCAAAGAAGAGCAGGAGAGCCGACGACGACGACGACGACGACGACGACGACGACGACGACAGCGAGGAGAGCGCCGAGGACGAGAGGCTGAAGCTCGAGTTGATCGACAGCACGCCCGAGTCGACCGAGGAGAAGACTGTCGAGGAAAAGGAAAAGCTGGCGGAGGACGAGCCGAAGAAGAGCGCCAAGCTCTTCGAGGACGACATCAGCTACATCAAGCGGCTGCGGCTCATCGTCAACGACGGCAAGCCGATCAATCAGCGCCAACAGCTGCAGGGCAGCCTCGACTCCATCAATCTCAACGAGCCCAACGTCAACGCCCGCAACATCATGGAGTCCATGTCGAAGAAGTCCAAGAGCTTCGAATCCATCAAGCGCAACGCGCTCATGGGCCTGAAGACCGCCGAGATATCCTACTGCGACTCCAGCGTTGCCTCGGCCAAGCTCAAATCCGACAGCACCAGCCAGTTGCTCACCGCCCAGGAATTCGACGCGCCCACGGAGGAGTTCTGTTCCGCCTGCTGCTTCGAGCAACCCTCGTCCGCCGACGTGTTCTACACCATGAGGTCGAGCTGCAGCTCGCCGGAGGACGAGGACTCGACCGAGTGCGACATCTGCAGCTCGTGCAACCTCAGGGACGACTCGAACGACTGCAACAACGCGGCCGCGGCGACCCAAGCCCAGAGCCTCAGCGAGACCGGCGAGATCTGCGAGATCTGCGGCGAGCCCGCGACGAGCGCCGACGAGCCTCTCACCGACGATCCCAAGAGCTCGGTCATCAACTCCAGGCCCATGCCGCTGAGCCTGCCGAAGGCCAAGTCCACCATCGAGATCAGCAAGGGCAGCTACCGGCGCTCGAGGTACGACGACGATCGCTTCGAGATCGACAACTGCGGCCTGCAAGACTGCCGACTGCGCGCCTCGCTCGACACCTGCAGCCAACCCGAGCCCCTCTACGTCAACATCACACCCCGCCATCGTCAACCTCCACTGCTGCCGAGACAGCATCAGCCGCTGAGCGAGGCCGAGAGCTACAGGTACGCCGGGACGCCCAAGGACGAGATCGCCATGTCCCGGAGCCTCAGCATCGGCGGCAGGGACAAGCGCATCAGCCGCAAGGGCTCGTACGCCAAGGCGAGGAACGCCGCGGACAGGGCCGCTCAGGAGAAGCGCAGGTACTCCTCGGTCGACAACCTGCAGAACCGCATGTCCTTCCGCAGCGGCGAGAAGTTCTCCAAGTCCCGGGACAACAAGTTCATGACGTCGGCCGACAGCATCAGGCCGAGAGTCTCGAGGAGCAGGTCCCTCAGGAGATCCGCCGACAACGTCGGCAGATTCGACTCGTCCGGCGACAACCTCGACTCGCTCGAGGAGGGCGTCGACGGCGACGAGAACGGGCTGACGACGAGCGCCGCGGTCAGGGCCGTGAGCATCAGGGACAGCGACACCATCAAGATGATTCTCACGAAGCACGGTATCAAGATCATCAGCCAGAAGGAGACTGTGTTATAGGGCGAGGATCTGGGCAATGACTGCGGCAAAGAGATCATTTTGTAGTCGCGCGGTTCACGCGCTCTCGTTGATAATGTCGTAATTTACTGGTCGCCGGATCGCATACGCGCCGAGGTTGAGTTTGTGGAATTGCCGTTAGAAACTGGTATATACATATCGCGTGCAGGCGGCTCACTTCCTAGTCTCGGAACACGAGGGCTGCGCAAAACTTTTTTATATCGTGGTTTACAATAATCTTTTCAGCTACGCATCGGTTGTACTTTGCTGGAGTTTTTGAACGATTCGTTGTTCGCGGCGCCGTGTGTCTTCCTTCCATCATTTCAAACGTATGTGATTATAGTGTGTCAAACGCGCAAACGTCGCGATCAGGTGTACATTAACGAGCTTTTTTAACAGACAACGAAAATGCTTTAACGTTGAAAACGATTGTAGTGGCAAACAAATAAACTCATACACCAATTCCACAAAGTCGATCGTCAGGGGGTTAATAATACCACGCGGTAAATTCGAGCTATCGAGACAAAAATCAATTTGAGGATTTGCCCGTTTCCGATTATAGCAACGTTATTTGAAAACAAAAAAGATGGCGAAGAGGACGAAGAAATCGATTTATTTCTAGCGCAGAGACTGTTAGCGAAGCGCGCGATAACGGAGCAAGAGGCAGTTCTGTAATGTTTTGAATTTTCAAAGTCTATTTTTTAACGTTGGACTGCGAAAGATAAATGTATCGTATTGTACAGAGAGTATATCGTATAGACATTAGTTTATACGTCAGTTCATTGTCAATCGTCATTTCAAAGGTTTAGCCACACGTGTTACGTATAAGTACAAAACGTTTCTTTGACACCTTTCGTAGCCCGGATGCTTGCTTTGTTGACTGTGCTTTTGCTATTTTTCCCGTTTTTTTTTTTCTTTTAGAAAAGGACGTTCTTTGACCCGGAACAGTTAGTCGTTTTAATGGAATGCCAATTAAACCTTTGAAGTCGCTCTCGACTGCGTGTTAAGTAATGGTTTTCCCATTCGAATGTTAATTGATTAAAATTTAAATGCTCGAGCTTTTCGTTCGAAACGTTAAATTTACTCGGATCGAGAAGCTTTGCTTTTTCACGCGTATTTGTATAGAAATGAAAATGCGCAGTTGACAAGCGACTTGCAAAACGTTGACGTTCGATTTTCTATCCTATATACACACCGTGAGTTTTAACGAGTTACCAGATCAATTATAACGATTTGTCGAAGAAGCGTAGATACGCGATATGGATTGTATAAAAGAATTGGAATGCGAGTCTATTGTACACGTAGAGCGAATGGAAGAGGAGAGAAGAAAGAAATAATATGTTGCCAAACATGTGCCAAGCATCGGTCTTGCGCGAGATGCGAACGTTTTTCAAATAATAAGCCGAGAACCACGAGAGTCGACGAGTTTAAATGACAATCCTGGACACATGTCAATATACGAGTCTTAGATAATTAAATATTATACGCGTTATACACACATTGAATATATATACATGATCGGTACATAAAAACAAAGTAAGCATTTAAAAGTGAAAAAGCGGTGGTGTAAAAGCTCTTACTAAGTATAATGAATTTCCGAAATTTAGAAACAAATTATAAAGATTATAATGCACGTTATTAAGGAACGTATATGACGTAGAGAAAAAAATGTTCCAAATGTTGCTATATATAAGATGAATGCAGTATATTAATAATATATATGCATAGACTAAACGATCGTTTATTTATTTTTTCGAGTATAATGATAATCTTAAAAATATATAAAACGAGGCAAATCAATGTTCCTCGCGAGAAACTATACACGAGTGCGTAGACCAAATGAAAGACGAATTTCGCTGACCCATTCGTTTGAGATAATATACATGTATAATCTCCTCCTCAATTCTATATTATATACGCATGCACGTGTACGCGTGACTTATGAATTACTTATATCGTCAGTGCCATTATACAGAAATTAAAGTCTTCTCACTTCGAAAGTGTTTTACACGGAACTGTGTACGAGCGCGTTTACACATGTGCTGATGATTAAAATTTAAGATATATAGCGCGCGAAATTTTCTTATATGACGAGAAACAATTATTGAAACAGATTTATGATCGTTCCTTCCGTTGATTGTTCGTATGTATACATAAACAAATAGTTGCATGGTAAACAAAAAATCTGTTATTACGTTGAAGGCTACACGTCGATGTGTGAAAAAATCGCCAAGGCGGAAAACATTTTTTTACACCAGCTTCTTCCTCCGCAAAAGTTTTTCATGTACTCTTCAAGCAGACTCTTAAATTTTTACCTAAATTAAAATGCGGACTTGCGTAGTCGTGTACTTGGCAAACCGCGGTGGCGAATTTTTCATATATTTATATTTAGAGGAGAGAAATCTCGAGGTCGAGCCGTATAATACACATAGCGACGACGTATTTTATAGTAAAAGTAGCGTACGTGAATTTGAGTTGCCAAGCCAGTGACAGAAAAATCGGTGCTTCTAAGTATATATAATATATATATGCGTAGGACAGAATGACATCTCTATATTGAATATTCCTTTAGACGTAGCATTTGAACCTTCTTTGGCGAATGTCTTGCCTTACTGCTCGATTGCTCTGGTAAAAAATGTAATCCAGCTGTCGGATATCTCTTGAATGTTGGCCGCATCTTTTGCAAAAGCTGAGAAACTTTTTTTAGTCGTATACGGTTTCTTAGTCATTTTAAATAGTAATTTAGTCTACCGTTGGCCAATGGTCGACCAGACCTGTCAGAACAGCTAGTTTATTTTTTTTTACCAGGGTACATATTATATACGTTATTATCAATTTTTATTGCGATCTTGAGTGCTTGTAGATGTTGATTAAGCTTCCAACGGATATTCCAACGGGATTTCGTGCGATAAATTTTTTTTATAGTTCAATGCATTGCGTTCCACGCCCCGTCTCCCTTATATATTAAAACGAACAAACCCATAAAAAGAAACTTAAACCGTGAAGAAGACCAAAGCTTTAAAAACGAGTGACTAAAATACAAAACGCTAATAATACAAACTTACTTTCCCGCTCTTGTTAGAAAAAAGTAATTGAACCTACTGCTGTGCTTTCCTATATACATACATGTAAGCATGCGACTCGTCGATCCACATCGATATATTTTTTCATCCCCTCGACGATACGAAAATAGCTGTCGACTAGTGCTATACAAGCATCCTCCTCCCAATTGAATTATCTGATGCCCCCGCGAGCCGATCGATATATACGCGCGCAGCATCGAAAATCTCCATCTTCCGGTGCGACGCGCGCGAGAGAAGCCTTAGCTTTGCTTCGCACGTAATTCTCAAATCAGTCGGATCTAAAGCCCTAACAACTTTTTTAATAACCCGTCCCGAGCCTTTGAAACGATCTCTCCCCTCCCCCCGAGCTTTTGCAATATCTTGAAAATTCAAGGCGAGAGAGAACGAGAGATAGAGCCTGGCGCTAAGCCGCGCGTTTGACGTCACCGCGAATCTCTCCTCGGAATTTCTCGAGGAACAATAACGCGAAGCGCCTCCGCGCACAAAGGCGAACCATTAGGCACATACGAATCCAGCCTCGCCGAGTTAAAAAAAAAAACCGTCTCATTGTCCTACGCGCCGCTAATTCTTCTTGCGAAAAATAGACGAGAATCCGACTGCATTATCCAGCCCTCCCTCCCTCTCGATTCACGCATTGTATCCCCCCCCCCTCCCGGACGTATATACCTATACAATCTACATACATATAAATATATCTACCTGCAGCACAGAATAGTTGCACAGAGAGAGAGAGAGAGGGGGCGAGAAAGCACTGAGAAGCGCACTACTGGATCGTGTACTGAAAAACTACGGACGCAGACGTAGCCGGGCCAGATGAGATTTGAGAGTGATGTGAGGACGAGGCTCTAAACGCAGTCGACGCGCGCATTGTTCTGTTTTCAGGGCCGAGCTATTCCGGGACGCCGTCGGCTCTGAAGCTGGCCCTCGAGAGACTGGTCCAGGAGGCGGGCTACAAGATCGTCCCGAAGGAGACGAGGGAGGCGTCCAGGTCGACGTCCAGGTCGACCTCCAGGTCGAGGGACAGGAGGCAGGAGAAGGCGAGGAAGATCCGAATCACCAGTGGCGATTGCGTCGAGTTCACCCTCAAGATTCGAATTTGAGCGGGACTCGCGTACTGTTTATTGCTCTTATAGAGTTTCGGGGACGCGAGCTGCGCACGGTCTTTTGCCAAAAACGTTGATACGTTTGCAGCTCATCGTCGATCACGTCCGCGTGGCGAATTCGAATCTTGAGCCGATGACTATTTTGCATGACTTGGATGTTACGTATTCGACTTTGAATGGCGCGATATCGTCTACTATATTAGTATTAGTCGCTAAAAGTTTAGTTGTTCATTGTTCATTGTTCATTGTTCGTTGTGATCGCGATCGACTCATCCGAGAAGCCGTGATGCTTGTTGCGTATAAAAAAAAAATGAAGAATAATAATGGACGTAAAAAGATTCTATCCTATATATAAATATAAACATATATATCTCTGATTATTTTCGGTGTCCTCTGAAAAGCATTCTATATTTTTATGCAAGCAAATATTTACGAAACTGTCTATATTTTCTTCCCGCATGATTATATTCGATATTCTACATGTAAGCAGATTTCTGTGTTCTATTGCGTGTATAATCGACAGCGGATTTCCATACTTACGCATATACCCCATTTCGATACATACATACACACACACCCACCCACATACACACACACATACATACATGCATATATAAACATATATATGTATACGTATGTATATGTACATATGATCATATTACGCATAGAGAACTTTATGCTTCGGAGAGAAAGGAAAAAAGGGATGAATAAAAAAAATACTAGAACAATAAGGACGACTGAAAGATTTAAAAATTAAAAAAAAAGCGATCAATTTTTATTGAGTGAACGTGTCCGCACCCCGCAACGAAATCGACGTGTAAAACTTGAATCGTGCTTCGAATTTGCGAGTCGGAATCGAGGTTGCTATCGAATTGGTATATAGTTTACATGTTGTATATGTTTATACTATATGAGCGTAGAACATAGCAATTGAACGTATACATGTGACAGAGAGGACATGTATCATGTAAGGGATATTATTCGACAAAATATAAACGAAGAAACGAGAGCAAACGATATTGAATAAAAAAAAATAATACATTTATAAAGCAACATTGCTCTTTTGCCCTTCTTTACCTCTCCCATTCATATATATCCGTTGCATATCAGATTTTTCGCGAAATACTAGTATAGGTATATCAGTTCTTTTTTTTTCAAAATATAAACATTCGCTTTGAACATTTTAGAGGGCTAGACTAGAGAGCAATTTTACATAATTAAGAGTGATCGGGATTTCACATTAAAAATTCTGTTGCAAAAGTCAAAGCCGGATGAATTGTGCGCAACTTCGTACAACAACGCGAAGACTCTGTTGCTTGATGTCAAGCTTTTCCCGTGATTCATTGATTTTTTAAAATTTTTCCAACGGCAATTCGAAAAATTCTCTTTCAATATGTAGAACGCGTAAGTAATCGATAGAGCTCCATCCGCGTCTCGCGTCTATTTTAAAAATAACGCTGCGAGCTATTGATTATCATACCATTGCGTACTCACGCGATTTCGCACATTTTGGAGGAATTCGACGGCGCAAACAAGCGAAGCTCGCGAGTTTGCAAGCGAAGGAGCGCAACAGGTCAACTTATTGAAAATTCAGTCAACACTCTGGCACCGACCGTGCGACTTGAAATCCTTAGCGCAACGAATAGCTGGATTTTATAAAGCAATACCCACCTCTTCGATTCGTTATTCTTTCAAAGTACACAAAGTAATTGTAGTCTTCGTTTGTTTACGATAAATCGCACTGAAACAGCGAGATGACGCTATTATTAATCGTGAATACGCATCTCGCGTGTGTGACCTGGAAATCATAATCTAACGGCTCATCAATTCAGATATTCGATAAATATCTACCTATACGAACTGCGAGATTTACGAGCACTTCCTATACGGACGTGAATTGCGTCGGATATATCCTGCAGCCGAGTTACTGCGTGAAATATTTGAAATTGCTAAAACATTATGCTCGAATAAGCATTTTTACATTTTCACACGTAATATGGATAGAGATGATATGGAGCCGTCCCTTCTGCTATCGAGGCTGAGGAGAAATTCTATGCACAGTATTCCACACGTAAGGTATAATTCCACGCCCTACCTTCACATTACTGAAATTCATCACCATCTTCCAACGCGAGCAACATTACCCCCCGTGTTGTACTTGGACTAATACGTTCTTACGCGAGACGCTTCACAAAGCTTTCGCATACATTTACTGCAAGCTCTTGTACATCCCATCCTCTCACGTGTACATACAACAGCTCAGCCTTAATTACTGCACTCTTGTCCGGTCCTTTTTCTTTTTTCACCACACACCGTAATGCAGAGTCGTAAAGACCTGGATATACAGAAATGCGTAAAGGAAAATTCTTTGTAATTCTACAGCAGCTAGTACGCTCCCGTATAATTAAACGCAGCGGAAAAGCTCGCGTCAAAACAAAGAGCGCGAGATATTACATTTTTCTAAAAATAAGTTTTTATTCGAATCACGTTTATAAATAATTTATTTACATATTTCATTTTTCTTAGCTGTTTGTACAAAGCAAGAACGACATTATCGTTAGCTTCGCTTTTACAGATTGTGCATATGCGTTTATGTATATATACTCAACCGTTCGCAACTACATATAGGGTAAAAAAATTTTCTGCCGTCGCGTCGAGGATGTATACATGTATATACATTTAAGCCTTTTCGTACGACTTGTATTCCCGTCGGCGGTTTAAAACAAACAAACAAACGACCCGATGCTACCTTCCTTGTATTCTGTTTTCTGACTAGAGATGCGTTCGAGCAAGAAAATAATTTTTCCCCCAACAACCATCCGGAATTTCTCAGATAAAAATCAACAAAAGAAACTAACATAAAGTAATATATATATATATGTATAATATGTATTAAAAGAAACAAAACAATCAGCTACACGACGAATCGCGGGTTAAAGAGAATTTCTACCTTTCGTAGCTTAAAAAGAGAAACAAAGAATTAAGACTACGCGGAATAATCGCGAAAGTTCGCCGAGTATTTTCTATTACTGCAAGATAAAGTAGGTGTCCGGTGAAGATATAATTGCGCGCGATTGTATCCGGGGCAAACGATCGAAGTAACCAGCACCTCTGCGCGGGAGGCTAACGAGGAAAAAGTCTAACGATATCTTACAACGCAAGAACCCTGTTTAAGTAATAGTTAATCGCGAGCCCTTTCGAAGATTATTGGCAAGAGCGTCAATTGTGTGTGCTGTGCAATCGGTCTCCCCGTCGCGGCCGATCGTTAAAACTTCCCGCGCGCGCGCGCGCGCACATGAAATAAAAAGTCCGCAGCTCGTCGAGCGATACGCGCGCCGATATATATATCGAGGGAGAATCGAATGGACGTAATACTGCCGCTATGCCGCTGCGGTATACAGTCGTTGTGTGTATAAATGGATTATCAATCGGTCGAATAAAAACGCACGCGTTGCGCGTGTATAAAACAGCAGAGACGAGCGAAGCCGTATTACATCGTTCGCGCGACGATATGGACAGAGGGACTGCGCGCGGAGGGATCGGCCGTAAACGCGGAGATTTTTACTATAAAAATTTGTTTTCTTCGAGCTCGCGGACAGCCCGTGTATGTGTGTATGCGCATAGCACATACTATCGTCGACAGTTCTCCCGTCGGCCGGAGTGCGACGCTCGTACATTTCCATGCGTGTGTATCCTTGACAGTCAAAGAAGGTCCACTCGCGGCGTCGAGGAGAATCGCATTCTTCTTGGAGAATCCATGCGGAGATAATATGAGCGCTCGCTTCGAGCGAACGGCGTTGAAAGTGCCCCGAAGAGCTTCTCTCCGTCTCTCTGTCTCTACACGGTTTTGCCCCGGAGGCCGATGAGGCAGAAGATGACCAAGGCCGACGTCCAGCCGGCGATGACGAGGAAGCCGCCGTAGACCTCGGGATCGGCGACGTCGATTCCCTTCTCGATGACGCTGCGCATCGAGACGCTCGGCAGCGTCGTCGGCATCGCGAAGCTCACCCAGCGCAGGCCCTTCGGTATCGACTCCAGTGGCCAGATTGTGCCTGGAATTTTTTTTGTTGTTTTTTTTTTTTTAATTACTTTCGTCTATGCAGCTTGGAAATTTTTTTTATGTCGGTTTATCGACTGCTCGAGAGATTGATAGAGGTCTCGATCGCGGCTGTGGCAATGCAACAATCGTATAACAAATATTTTTACAAGCTTTCAAGATCGCGTTTTTTATGAAAGTAATTAAACAGCGCGCCAATTTATATTTTTTTACGAGAGCTGAATGTCGAAAAAAAAAGAAAAATGAATCGCGCGCCCATAAAAATCGTGGTCCTTCCAAGTTTTTTCATCCAGGATATCGAAGCGTAATAACTTGAAAATTTTTTGCAATAAAATGATGGAGTACACGTCATTATGTGTAATAATTTGATTTTTATTACACGCACGCATTATACGACGGGAAATTCGAATTTTTAATCGACTTTCAGACACCCTCGCCAAAATCGCGTAAATCGTCCAGTCCTCGTACTTTCAAATCTGTCGAATCGCAATAAATCCGGCAGATTTATCATTGCCACGATATACACATCCTCGGCTGCAATTGACAATTCAAATAAGCCTTGGATCTTCCCGCTCGAATGCGGCGCCTTCCTCATAAAACGCGCAATCGAATTCGCTCCTTGGCGGCGAATATCGTTTGCATTCGCGAGCTGCTCGCGCCGAAGAAAAGTTTTTCAAGAATCGAAAAAGTTCCTCACCGCACAGCAGAATGAGTGGATAGAAGCTCCCTGTCGACACGAAGTTCGCCACCGAGTGGCTGTTGACAAGCACGGAGATGAGGAAACCTGCGAATGGCAAGTGCGTTTTCATTATGCGCATGTACAATGTACATGTATGTATATATATACAGGCTGAGAAGGAGAGAGCTATACTACGCGGGTGTGCGCAGTGATCCGCGAAATGCGACAAATCCATCTGTAGCATTATATACGTATAGTATCAGACGCGAGAGAATCGAAGGGTCACTTTACCGTAACACATGCCGCATATTCCCGTGGACAGGACCAGCAATGTGACGATGACGATCGAGCCTTTGCAGTGGAGCTCGAAGTGCCCGAAGCTAACGAGCATGACTACCGTCACCTGAATCGCCACCATCAGCATCTGCGTCAGGATGTGGGACAGCAGAATTTGCGCTGTCGTCACGCCTGAAACCGAGATACGCGTACACATAGGTATATAGGGAATAATGGTATACGCGATCGATCCGCATTAGATTATTATAACGCTATATTATATGCACTCGCGCATAAATTCGAAAGTTTAATAATGCCGTTCGCAGAAATTCGCGGTCGGTATATTATGTACGCATAGTCGCGATTATTATTCATAAAGCCGATTCAATGTAAGGAAAAAGAATTCATTTTCCGCTGGGCTGCGGGAACGACCTGCAGCCTCTATGTGTACACAGACGTACATGTATACACGCGGCCGTAGGCGCACGTGTCTCGCATATTAATCCCGAGCTTTGGCAATTAAGTGCTTCATTGTTTTCCATAACAAGCCTCGCCAAGTTAATCGAGCGACGCGGAAAATTTAGTCCCCGCGCCGTTATAAGCGCGATCGTCGCGGCGGCGGCTCTCTGCGACGGGACACACTTTGCGTCCGGAATTTTTCAAGGACGCACATTGTCCGCGCACTTGATCTTTTTTCTTTTATTGAACTTTCCGGATAATCGGGCGTTTTGCGCATACCTTGCACCAGACTGCGATCCCAAACGCCCTCGGCTCGGTCGGCGATGATTATGGACGAGGACACCGCCGTCGCCAGGAAGAAGATGATCCTGAAATTTCGGTCGCAAAAATAGTGTAGTGGTTGCGCATTAGCCGAGTACCTTCTCAAAGTGAATCACAATTTTTCGCCTGTTTTCGAGAGCGAGACGAAAAATAATTGTTCTGTACGAATGTATAACGATGAAATTGCAAGACGGATTGTATACGCCTATAAAATACACGTAAAGTTTCAACTCAACGCGTGCATTCGTTGGAGAATTATCGTGAGAGTATTGTATTCAATTACGTATATATATACCTATAGAACGATATCGACGAATAAAAAAGTCCGATTAATTCAAGTGCAGTATAGTCGCATGAATTTGCTTTTTCTGCTACTTAAGCAGTTAACGGTATTCTGTTGAACGGGTTATGAAGAACCTCAATGAGTATGTCAAACGATGTTAAATCGGTTAATTGCGTGTTTTTTTTTTTTTTTTGGTCCATCACACAACTGTCGTACATCCATACCGCGGAGAAAAACGAGCGTAATTCAAGATAGTTAATGTGCTAAGCGTTGAATGCGCGAAAAAAAAACTTGTCTACGCTGGATTCTGCGTGAAAAATTCGTTTGCATCCAGCGCGTGCAGAGTTTACTGGAAAATCGTCGCCCTTCCCAGAAGCTTCCCTTTGAGAAAACATTAGCAAGCGAAGTATATACGCGCGCGATGTTTATCTGCGTTATCCTTACGTGAGCATGAATCCCGGGGCCATAAAGTCCGAGTACGTCCCGTCCATATTTCCGTAAATTGGATCCTCGAACTGAAAAGAGAGTGAGATAGAAAATAAAGAAGACAAGAAAGCCTCGTCTCCGTTCCCAATCGCAGAGTGCGTATATGGGGAATTTTTTTTTAAATCGGCACTTAGAGGGGTCAAAAAATGGTCGATTTTCAGAAGGGGAGCACACCTCCCAAGTGCGATTTTTCTTGTTCTTTATGTCATATAGAACATAAAAAACTTGGGGTACAACGGAATTGAGCTTTGTGACAAGGTTTTACAAGCGCTTGAATTTTTAATAATTGAGCTTCTTGCGCCAAAAAGCCAATAACTTCAAATGCTTGTACAACGCGTTTGCGGGGCTCAAAAGTGAAAAGTCTGGGCATAAAATTGAAGTACAAAAACAGAGCTTTAATTTAAAAAAAAGCCCGATCGGATTGGTTTCTTAGCTTGAAAATGACAAGCATTTGAAAATAATACAAAAATCTGATGTTAAACTTTATTGTGAGCGTGTTGTTAAACATGATTTTTTTTCTCGAGAAATATCACCTTAACGAAAAAATGTTGTAGAATAAAAAATGCTTAAAATTACTCAAAGAATACGTATGAATTTTTCCAATTGTACAATTTTTGAAAAATTAAAAAATGGCTCAAAAATTTTTGAAAAAATTCATACGTATTCTTTGAGTAATTCTAAGCATTTTTTATTGTATAACATTTTTTCGTTAAGGTGATATTTCTCGAGAAAAAAAATCATGTTTAACAACACGCTCACAACAAAGTTTTAACATCAAATTTTTGCATTATTTTCAAATGCTTGTCATTTTCAAGCTAAGAAACCAATCCGATCGGGCTTTTTTTTAAATTAAAGCTCTGTTTTTGTACTTCAATTTTATGCCCAGACTTTTCACTTTTGAGCCCCGCAAATGCGTTGTACAAGCATTTGAAGTTATTCGCTTTTTGGCCTAAGAAGCTCAATTATTTCAAAATATTAAAAATTCAAGCGCTTGTAAAACCTTGTCACAAAGCTCAATTCCGTTGTACCCCAAGTTTTTTATGTTCTATATGACATAAAGAACAAGAAAAATCGCACTTGGGAGGTGTGCTCCCCTTCTGAAAATCGACCATTTTTTGACCCCTCTAAGTGCCGATTTAAAAAAAAATTCCCCATATATGTACATACCTTGATAGGCGTGTCGGCGAACTTCTCGGGTATAGCGCAGGTCGCAACGATGCCCTTGTGCGCGTCGATAAAGGCGTCGAACAGCTTCTTCTGCAGAAACAGTCCGATCTGCCGATCTGCGATGGATAAAGGCGTGAAGAAGAAAATAATAAAACTCGCTCGCAGTACATTTAAGAAGGAGGCGTACTTGCTCCCATGTCCAGAATGGTGTCTATCTGGCCGGCGAGAACGTCTTCGTCGCTCACGCCGTCCAGCTCGTCCCTGCGATTCTGGAGGGCGCGGGAGAAATTCCGCGAGAAGTACATCGTGCCGGCGGCTTTGCCCGACTGCACGGCCTCCTCGGCCTCTTCCCGCGTGTCGTAGAATTCCTGCAGGCGGTTACAGAATGGGAGAGAGAGAGAGAGAGAGAGAGAGAAAAGAATTAGAGACGTGATTTGATTATGGCTCCGCTCTATAGCTCGAGTGCGGTCGAGCTTTGAGGAATGCAATTGTTTGCGCCAACTGCGGTTGCCTTTCATCTTTGTAAAATAGATATTCCTCTCTATATCTATGTATATACGCTTTGGCTCACCGGCGTCTATGCGCTCGTGAGAATTTCTTGCGATTTGAAAATGCGCGCCGAGATCGCATGAAAACGTTGCAATAATACACAAGTAACGACGAAAGAAAATGCGCAGCTTTCGATTTGCGAACAATTCGCACAAGTTTCTGATACCTTCGACCTTATCGTCTTTAACTTGGCTCGTATGTGTCGTCACGCGATTCAATATTTACATTACTAGGTGCTTCTATTTTCGACTTTATCGGACTCGCTGCCCTCCAAATTCATCCCCAACTTGCTTTCCGATAAAATCACTTGAACTCGGCCATTTCGCCCGACCCGACGCTCAATCTATTTTTTTCTCGTCCTCTTGTCCCCCCCCCTATACGATACATTCCGAGTCTTCCGTGTCTCGGTATGCAGGAAATATCTTCGAGGCGGATGCATAGGTACAGGCGCTCGCGGAATGGCAAGATTGAAATACCAGCTCGAAAAGAGGAGGATAATCACCTTCTCCATAATACTGGAATTGAATCGATGCAGAAATCGACAGCTGAGGGCGATGTAGTCGCAGCTGCCGTCCTCGGGATTGTGAATGACCGAGCCGACGAGTTTGCCGTGGTCGCAGTGGCCCGCCTCCTCGTTCACGACGGCCATGACGATGCCTTGGGGGTCGCGGCCGACCGCGTAGAAGAACAGCGTCATCTGCACCAGCGGGAAGACGAAGGCGAAGAGGATACCGCTGCAACGAGCATTGTGCATAAGAAAATTTTTGCGCGGCTTATCGGACTCGCGCAGCTTACCCGGGCTGCCTCACGAATTGCAGGATATTCTTGGTCATGAGCGCCCTGAAGATCCTTCCGAAAATCGGCCGGCGCCTCGTCTCCCTGTAATGGCTGTCGAGCAGCTGCTTCTCCGTCTTGGCCTGCACGCTCTGAAATCGCTCGTCGTTCTGTCAATGCGGTTGGAGCTCGTTGCGTTGTACTATATAATTGCGCATTATACACGTACCTCGGCGCTGCCCCCGATGCGAGCCGGCTCGTTACGAGCAGCGGCCGATTGGGTCGTAACCTCCTCCAAGTCCTCGATCACCTCCGTGCCCCGGATGCCCTTCTCCTGCCTCTCCTTCTGCTTCTGGCTGAGTATGAGGAAGGCCTCCTCCAGCGAGTCGCAGTGAAACTTGTTGAGGAGCGCCGCGGGCGACGTCTCGGCCAGGAGCTGGCCGCACCTCAGCAGCCCGATCTGCGTGATGACGCGTTAATATGCATATATAATTATATACACGTGTACAACGTCCGTAACTAACCCTGTTGGCCTGCTTGGTCTCCTCGATGTAGTGCGTCGTGATGATCACCGCCGTCCCGTCCTCCCTCGCCGTCTTCGACAGGAAGTTCCAGATCCTGCGAGAGAGAGAGAAAGAGAAGAAAGCTTTTATTTGACGCTTCTCGAATGACGATCGAACATATCCACGTCGACGGGAGAAAGGAGGAGCCGGGATGCAGGGTAGGACGGCCGGCAGAGAGAAAAGGATTATACTTGCTTTTCCCGCAGAATCGGATCCAGTCCGACCGTCGGCTCGTCGAGGATCAGCAGTTCCGGCTTGTGGATGAGGGCCGCCGCGAAGGAGACGCGCCGCTGTTGACCGCCGCTCATCTGCTTCACCAGGCGGTCCCTCGGCGGCAGATTCAGCAGATCCGAGAAAAAGTCGAACCTCTCGTCTGCGGGCACGTGCGGAATTCAAGTGTCGATTTTTATCGCGGTTATTATACAGAGGGCATTTCGCGCGCGTATCGCGTTCCGTCTAACATATACGCGCGCGCATGCTTTTCTCGCGCTTTAAACTCGCGCGCGTGCAGAAATGTAAAGTAGAGTTGTAATGCAGAATTTATCACGCCGCCCCTCGCGCCCGAGTAAATATAGATGTTTCACGTCGGTACGCAACAAAGTATACGTAAATAACCGCTGGAATATGTAAAGCGTCTTGGGGTTTGCTTATGCGCTGCGGAGATATGACGGGTTTTTTTATTGCCCGCATGCGATGTTTTACATATTATATAAATGTACGCGCTCGTAATAGACCTTGAGAAGATACAGGTACATAATGCATATGTGCATATCCATCCTGTTTGGGAAACAACTCACCCGAGTAAGTCGGAAAAAATTTTCTTCAAGGCACACCTATCTCGTTCCTCTCGGCCATTCTGAAAGAAAAAAGGCTCGCCGTACATGGCCGATCGAAGGGCACACTTTTTTCCGGAGCAAAAACGACTCGAAAACAACTAGAAATAATTGACAAAAAAACATTTCATTAGAACAAATATGTCTTAAAATTCATCAAAGAATGCTCTGAATTTTTTCAGATTTATCCGACTGAATTTGTTATTTTTCGAAAATTGAAAAAAAACCGAAATTTCGAAAATCGTCATTTAAGTATTCTTTGATGAATTTTAAGTAATTATTGTTGCAATGAAATATTCTTAAAATTTCATAGTTTTCGAGAAAAAACATCTATAAACTCTTGTTTTTCAATTACTTCTCGTTTTTCGAATAATTTTTGGTCCAAAAAAAATCATACCCTTCGATCGGCCATGTACGCGAGGTTTTTCTCTTTCAGAACGATCTAGGGAACGAGAAAAAACAGGTCTGGCAGGTGTGCCTTGAAGAAAAAATTTTGCGACTTGCTCGTGTGAGTTGCTTTCGAAATAGGATGGATATGCAGATATAGATATAGCCGCGCAACTTGAACTTGGCTCCCCTTTTTTCACATGATGTACACAACAAAAAATTGTACTAATATAGACACGTGCGCGGCAATTCTCACCGATGTCGCTGTCCTCGAGCCCGTTGATTCTGCCGAAGTAGTAGAGCGCCCCGATGACGCTGAACTCCTGGACGAGCGAGATCTCCTGGGGCATGTAGCCGACCCTCGGTCCGGGTATGCCCGAGCCCTCCTTACCCGGCTTACCGCCGAGCACCCAGATCTCGCCGCTGTCGAGCTTCTTCACGCCCACGACGCACGACAGCAGAGTCGTCTTGCCGCAGCCGCTCGCCCCCAGCAGTCCGTAGCTTTTCCGGTGGGAAAAACAAGGGGAGAAAAATCATTTTTTTCCTCTCTCCGCGCGTCTATAGATATAGACGCCGCGATACGCAATTGAATTAGCCAACGCGCGCGCGCGCCTATATATGTATCGGGACTTGAAATTTTTCAGGCGCGCGGTTAAGCGCGCGGCCAATTTGATTGTAAATTTTGAGCGCGAGGCAATAAAAGCGGAATTGCGAAAAACCGCAGCTTTTTATTGCCCCGGTGTGCGCGCGCGTGTGCGAGTGTACGCGTGCTTTAATCGTGTCCGCTATTTATAGTTGGCTGCACAAAGTTTCCAAGCTCTCGTCGCCGCTCGGAGCCCGACATTTGCATAACGCGTAATTCGAGTGCAGTGTCGCGCGTTCGACGAGATAACTCTTTGTACAAAGCTATTGCGGGGACGCCGCGATATAGCGCCAAGTGGCAAAACAAGCTTCTACCCTTTACGGGTCGGTACCCGCGCCGGCTGCACAGGGATACGCGTCAGCTCTGGAAAATTCAGTTCTTCCAAAGGGATTGATTGCATATATAGCCTCGTGCATATATACACATCGTGTTTGTAACGCGCGTCCGTACGTCCAGCGCGCGATTATTTGATAAACATCGGCCGCGAAGCAGAAGGAAGAAGTTATGACACACTCTGGATTTTGATATGAGTCAGCTGTTTGCGACACACGTGCCAATTGTTTTTGCTGCACACAGCTCTCCCGTGTGTTTGCGTGTGCGTCGTGTGTCACAATGGCGCCGAAAATCTGTTCCCCGAATATTTCCGACCGGGAAATCATTATGGTTATACACGTGTATATAGGATGCGGGGTATAATAATTGCGCGAACGCCGCGGGAGATGACACTCACATGCAGCCTCGGGGAACGGTCATGTTGAGCCCGTCGAGGATCGGTGGTAGTCCTTTGGCGTAGCGCTTGCGCGCGACTCTCACGGCTATCGCGTCCTGCTGCATACTGTCCTCCTGAGCCGCGAATTTATCTGCAACACAATGGGAAAAGCGCCGCTCATGAATATTATCTGCAGGCTACTCTCTCTCTCTCTCTCTCTCTCTCTCTCTCTCTCTCTCTCTCTCTCTCTCTCTCGCGTTTTCATTATACTCGCCGCCGCGTTTCGGCTGAATTGGCGACGAGCCGCGAGGATTTGCGCGCGTGTACACGTATACACACACATGTCTACATGTCGAATTTCAATGAGAAAATGCACTTTTCTTTGGTCTATAGAAATCGAAAAAGTTTTTTAAAGCTAGAGCTTTCGGACCGATCAGACATTCTTCTGTGAGCCGAAAGATAGGCAAAAGTGCAGAAGAACATGGGAAAAATTACTAGTAACCATGTTTCTGAGCCATTTTACGCTTTTTTTACAAAAAATTTGCGTCAAAATACTGGAATAATAACAACTACGAATGTTCCCGAGGCACCAATAAAATTTCGAATAACACTATAATAAAGTATTGCCAAAGAGCTTTAATTTAAAAAAAAATATGCCAAGTTTCGATGCCCTTTAAAAATAAAATAATAAAAATTCGTATAGCCAATTTTTTCTTTTTCCTCCATACGCCTCCCCATGTTAAATTTTCATATTCTACATTTCGCATGTTCCTCAGCATTTTTCATCATCTTTTGGCTTACAGAAGAAAGTTCCATTGGTCCGAAAGCTCTAGTTTAAAAATTTTTTTTGCGAATTCTAGACCAAAAAAAAGTGCATTGATTTTTTGAAATTCGACATATACATTTACGTGTACAGGATTCGCGCCCCGGCTTTTTCCCAGTGCTTGCGCAGCCAAGCTCTTGGATGTACGCGGTGTAATATTGAAAAGTTCTCTCTCTCTCACTCTCTCTCTCTCTCTTTTAACTTCTCTACGAGTGCGCGCGATTTTTTTACGCGCGCAGCGCAGGCGCAATAAAAAAAGTTTTTAATGATCGCGGATATAAAGAGCGCGCAGGAATCGAAAATTTCGCGTGGAAGCTGGGAGGAGGCAAAAAGTTTCCTGCGCGAAAAGGAAAAGCTGCGGACCGTCCATATTCGGGAATTCGGATCGCGCGTCACTTTGACGAAGGTCCGAATTCGAGTATATATATGTAGAAAAGTCGAGAAAAAGCGGGCGATGCTTATGCGCGGCGATCCATACGCGTCGCGAGCGGCTCGTGCCGCGAATTCGAAATGCCGCCCGCGGGGGGCGCGCGAAAAATGCGCTTTTGCGAGAGTAGAACTCGCACACGCGCGCGGCAGAATCGAAAGTATAGTGTCAGCCGCGCGAGAAAGAGAGAGAGAGAGTAAGGCGTCTCGAAAAATTTCATGCGGATGTATGCACATATTGTGCATGCACTTTTATGTATAGGGAAGAATCCATGAAAGTTATTGGGGTTTAAGAATTCATGACTAAAACTTGCAAAGTGATAGTGTCGTGTATTGTTAGTGTAGTTTAAATGCATATACCGAGAGAAATAATGCGATTGAGAGGCAAGGAATCGCTCGACGAACGTATTTTTGTAAAGCGAGTTTTTTTTAAGATTATTTTGGATATTTCGTGTACACCAAAACGATCTGTTTTGCTTTCGTTTGAAAAGGAATCGCTTTGATTCGTATACATTTTTATTTCGTATATTCATATAGCTGTATATACTCAGGAATTTCCTCTCGGATCGGTATATCCACAAAAAGTATGCACATATGTAAATTTTAAAAATCGACGTCCCTCCTTCGATTTTGTAGCTGCCAACAAGAAAACAAAATTTTTTTTTAATGAATACACAGATTTGCCCATATATACCAATCTGTACGCGTACAGCATTGGCTCCTAAGGCGTAGCCACGCACATCCATATCTTTCTATTCATATAGTGCACATAGGCAGATACGCAGAAATGCATGCGTGCATATATAAGCGAAGGGTGAAATTCGCATTTGATGGCTTGATCGATGTTGCGGAAAAAGCGTTTAGGACGAGAGCGCGCTTGCGATATTTACGGCTGACGCGAATTCGATAGCAGAACCTTTGGCGCATTGCTTTTATTTAACCGTCGGGTTCTCCACCTCTCCTCTTTCACTCGTCTTTTCGAGAGAGAGACAGAGAGAGAGAGAGAGACAAAACGAGCGATCGCACATACGTACATATATAGATGCAGGAGCCTAAAGTTCGCGGTTAAACTTTCCCGCGGCCGCGGAAAGTTCGCCCCATCGAGCGGGCTTGGAATATTTATTTTGCTGTGTATAGCTATCGCGACGACAGTCGCCTGATGCCTCGCGGCTCTGGTCTGTATATATAACGCCGCCTAACATCAAGTTCGACTTATAATATATGAAGCGAAGTCAAATAAAAGTATCGGCTGAGAGAAAACTCTTTCGTACGCGTTTATATAATGTACGGGGAGAAGGACGGATAAAGGAAAAAGAGTTTTTCCCGAAGTAACGATGGAACTCGCGCGAGAAGCCCGCGCGCCTGCACCGCCCGCCAATTCGACCGCGATGAAAATGTCGGGAAGCGACGCGCGATTTATGCATTATGCTCCGGAACCGAGAGATAACGAGTTTATACACGTTGGCGCATATATATATATATATATATATACGTATACGCACGGCGCGGACAATTGAGAGCTTCATTTATTAAGCATCGCGTTCCCGCGTCGATCGCGTCGCCGGGCGTGACACGCGGGCGCGTAACAGGTTGTCTCATCAGCCTTTTAATTATTGCTTTCTTCGATCATCGCGCGCGCGCGCGAGCGGACAATAAAAATAACCGATATATATTACGCGCTATAAATTGCCGCACATAGAGCGGAGAGACCGAGAGCCATTCTGAATTGAAATATTATGCAGCGGAAGCTGCGCACATAATATAGATAACTAACTTGTGTATACCGAGCAGAACGCGCCACATGTATATATATATTTCGGTATGGCGCGTCGAAATTAGAATTTTCCCGGCATTTCTCTTGCTTCAACTGAAATCCTGCTCGCGCATTAATGAAGCCCGCTACTTCGTCGCGGCGTGTTATTCGGATCTTCGGAAATTCCTGCTGCATAATTCAAAAGCGCGCGCTTCATCGCGATAATTCCCATTACAGGGAGAAACAGTATCCTTAATTCCCGCGGTACACGCGACACAAAAGAAAAGAGCGGAGCGTCGCGCTGATCGCGCGCTTCCTTCAATTATTCATGAAATGACTGTCTCAGGTATACGTATATATATATATATATAACACGTACACCGCGCGACACATACGGGATGAATCATATCTATACGCTTGGCAAGTGCAGTGCGGAGATAAACGCTAATTTTTCCAGCCGCGACCGGAGCCTCTCTTATCTTTCGTATATTGTCTATATACTCCGCAGCGATGTACACCTATGCATTTATGTATGTATGGTGCATATCCGTGAATCGAGTAACAATGTATAGCTCGCGTGATTTTTACAATCCGGGGAGAACGCGGATTTCGCGTCGTAAATGTGGAAACGACAAAGTTTCGCCGGAGGAGATAAAGCATTTGTTGTCGGTTATAACGAGCTCGTTAAGCGCAAGCGATTTCGGTGAAAATCAATAATTAGAATATCGCACTGAAAATATCCATTAATGCGGATCGTGCGCGCGGAACGCCCGCGTGCCTGCGCGCATATATATATGTAATATGTGTTCACGGCTGCGCCGCGCTACGTGAACTTTGCGTGATATAAATTTGAATTATGCGTGTTTTAATAAGTTATTTTTATTGTAATGAGATGGCTTGGGTAATTAGTGACGGTTCGTTTATTTATGTGGATCGGGGGTTATGAAATTTCGTTTGCGAGAAATGGAAGCGGAATTTTACTCGATGAAGCGGTTCTGTCAATTATAGGAAAATCTACAAAATTAATTGGGTACGTTTCGATACAAATAACAAAAAAATGTCACGTGCCATGCCGCCCGTGAAACTGTCTTTTCTTGTTTTATAATTAAGAACTGACATATTTAGATGACGAAAAAAATTTGTGACTTTCAAAACCTAAATATACTTCGTATGTATACACGCAATTGTATTTCATAAATATATATCCCGATTTGCATGACAGTAGGTGTAGTGACACGACATTTTTGTTTTAATTCCGACACTCTAATAAAAACTGAATTAATTATATGGATTTTTTCATGCTACGTACAGCGTCATGCAAAGTTCATCGTGATACTCGAGAGAAGAAAAAAAAAACATAATTGAGATTCGTAAGCCGGTCACGAAAAAAATATTCGCGGCCGCACACAGAGAAGATTTTGGCCCTCGCTGTCGTTCGCGCGCGAAATACAAATAGATGAATTACGCCGTCGACGACGAAATAATGCATCGCTAGACGGATCTTAATCTATCTCGTATACAGCCTTGATTCTCAGCAGCTTTATACGTCGTCGATAATTTATTAAAATAAAAAAAAAAATTCAGCGAGATCGTTGCGCTCGTATCACCTTGAAGTTACGAAAAATTACGAAAACATCGATCACGCGCTGACGAAGTGTAAAGATACGAAAGTCGCGTATACCCCCGCGTATATTAATACTCATGAATTTAATGTCATGTGTATAAAGTCGGGGTGATTAGCGCAATAGTCGATCGAGTAACTTGCGCCGTACACCTCGGCTCGGTGCACAGTCTGTATAGATATCGATTCCGGTATAAACTGCACGGAGCAGCGCTCGCGACCCGCACCAGCTAGAATACAGTACCTTTTCTCTCTATCTCTCCAGAAATGCGCAATTTCGCCTGAACCAACGCTGCAGCCGAGTGCGGAGGAAGCCAATATTTGAAAAGAAAAGAGGAAAAAAAAAGAACAACGCAAGTCAAACCCAAAATTGTCGTCCTTTTCCAGCGGAAGAATCGCGGAAGATAGACTCTTTTCACGAGCACGTTGTGTATAGTGCGCGGCTCTGTATATATGCGTATACACCTGTATACTGTGTAAACTTATATATATATAAGTATATATATAGGTATATACGTATCCCGAAAAGAAGAAGGAGGAAATAGGGTCAGGGTCACCGCTGTCTTTCTTCCTCTTACTTGAGGCTATATATAATTTACCGTTATATACCTCGCGAGAGAAAGAAAGACGGCGCGTGTATATATACATATACATATGCATATGCGGATGCATTGATTTTTAACAAATTATCGAAAGTCATGCGCGCCTACACAAAAACATTCATGATATACCGTGTGCTACATATAAGCTGTCTCTTTTTTTTAAATTTCGGCATAAAATGAAATTGTTGAACTATTGCTTTCGGTATATAAAGCCGCATTGCACAAAGCTATGTATTTTCAAACTACTCGAAAAACTTGCGAAAAAAACGTTGTAAAAACATTCTTGAGAAATACAGTGTTAATATAGCAGAGATCGTATAGACCGTTGCAGACATTTTCGAAAATTAAATTTTCTAGAAGTACGCGTCTATTCGACGATTTAACGCGCGGCGTAAAAATGCAGAAATCCCGCTGAAATTTTGAAATAAGCTATATAAGTTTCCGCACACTTGCACGCGGTTCATTTTTCTTTTCTTTATTTTTTTTTTATTTTTGCCGCTGCACATCCTGCACACATCGAGTACGCATTCTGATGCATGTACTTTGTATTCCAGTCAAATGAAATATACATAAATAAATATGGCCACGGGGGGTCCCGGCGATGCTATGTGCATGAAAACATGGAGTGCATCACTGACGTGACCAGCCACGAGAATAACTGTACTGTATCTGTATAGGTGTCGACGTTCCTTTCAACGAAGACTCAAAGGTTTTGGGAGCAAGTTCGCGGATTTCGAATCGATATGCGGTCTTTTTACATTTCAATTATTTATTTGTTCTTTTCTTATTCGCAGCACATGTACAGAAAAGCGCAGGTGTTTGAGTGACAATGAGCAAAAATATGCACTAATAAAGGCCTTTGTCATTTGCGCACTACGAGTCGATGCTATTACGCCACATATATATACCTATATTTGTTATTAATGCGAGAAGCCAGAACTATTTTATATATATATATACGCATAACGGGAACGCTTAAGTGCAGGGATCGCATTGATTGAATTTAATTATTCATAAAAGTGCTCGTGCGCTATTCTGCTCTGAATAAACCATGCCGTACATTATGCCTGGCTATACCCAGCTAAAAGCTTAACCATAAATTAGCACGTTTTCGCGCGAATTGCTATAATATAATATATAATATAATTTATATCGTTATAAGCTCCCCTGCGTAGGCTGCGAAGGTGTGTATATATATATACGTATAAGGCTCATACACGCACTTACGAAAGTAGGTTGCGTTGAACGTTGAACCGCGAGCGCCGCGCGTATGAAAAAAAAAACCAGAATGTGCAGCGCTGCCATAGAGAGACGCGAATGTCAATTTATCATAATTTTTTTGATTGAATATATTGTGCGCGCGCGGGAAAGGAAAGCGCGTAACATTGACAGCCAGCCGAGAGATGCGAGAGAGAGCATATTAATTAAAACTCGTGTCACGAGTTTTATAATGTTTGCATTAGTATTATCTATAATAGCGTGTGATGCAATCGTAAATCGCATTCCAGTCGTACATGTCAACGTGTGCGCATAAAGCGTGATGTGCAATCGGGCAAACATCGACGTCCTCTCCGCTGCTCTGCGGCCGCGATATACAATATTGCGAGAAAATTTGTCAGAGGAATCGAATTTTCGCGATAATTACGCGTAACGACTTCTTTTCCTCTCGTTTCTCGCGCCGCACGAGGTGCAATGTGGAAAGAAAAGGCTTTCGTCTCCTCGTTCAAAATTATCAATTCTACATGTATATAACTGCGCACCGTGTGAGCTGGCGCATTACGCACGCGTTTCCTCACACATCGTAACGATCGTCACCGCATAACCAGGACAGCGCGCGAGCGTGTTTGTTGTTATTTATCTACAAGCCCGCGGCTTCTTTCTTCGTTTAACGAGAGATTTGCATGCATAGGTCATTTGGCGAGTGCGCCCAGATAAGAGCGAATTAAAATTCCAATCGACTCGAATCATCCGGCGCTCGGCGCCGGGAGAACAACCGAAGGAAGCTGCGCGGGGCTTTTACAACTTTTGAAAATCGCGCCGAGAGTTGGCCGAGAGTAACGCGGCCCTGCGCCTCCCCTCCTCCCGTTTTACGCGAGCGAGTAAAAGTAAAGTCTCTCTTTCTCTCGCTTCGCATTAGAAATTCCGAGGGCGAGAGACGCCGTGGCGCCGCGGAGCGAAATTCTCTCCTCTCTCTCGCTCTCTGTCGTCCCCCTAATCTCCGGCATTTTTACTCGGCCGTAAAAGCGCGCTAGCGCGGCTCGCCTCAAAACTGCGCGCGGATTAAACAATCGGCTCTGGAAATCTTAATGTAACGACACGGCAAGAGCAAGGCCGCGCGCGCACCGGCGTCTTGCCTAATCCGCCGAGTCGTAAAAGCTCGTATAGCCTGTCCGGTATTGCAAGCAGGTGGGTCACTGCTGTACAGAGACCTTATAATAGGAAAAGTGCCTCTGTCGCGCGCACAGACCGGGTCATCGTGTATGTATACATACGAACCGCATCGCCTCTCTCTCCGCCGCCGCCGCCGCTCTTGGCATTCCGCTCGTTTTCTGCGCGCGCGCTCGCGCGGGATCGGGAAAATCGGCTTTTTCTCGCGAAAAGTTGCGCGCGCGGGAGTTGCGCCCGAATTACATTCTATTTCTGGCGAGCGATGACGCAACGGCGCAAGACAGTCGATCGTTGTCTATTACTTATATTATACGTGCGCGTGTATTTACTCTGACTGTGTATGAATAAGTTATATTTATATATGTGTGTGTGTGTGTGTGTGTGTGACAGCGGAGTTTCCATTGGGTCATCGGGTGTTTGTCGACGGCCCTTAGCGAATTAAGCGGTTTTCTAGGTTAAACGCGTCTTAATTAAAGGGGAAGCTCAAAGTCGAGACGGCGCAGGGTCGAAAGGACGGCCGTTTCGCTCGTACGCGCGAGCGCGTGTGTTTGTAAAAGGCGAGGCATAAAGTTTGCGGAGCCATTCGCGGTACGCTTGTACGCACGCGTCTATATAACATTGCAGCGTGCAGTGTCCGAACTGTAAGAAAAGTTTGAACAAAATTTCGTTGGCTCAATACAACTTGGAGAGTTCGAACAATGCGATTTCTCGGGAAACTTTGCAACGCGCAATTCGTTCGTCTGTAACAAGCGCTTACGCTGTTCTCCTGGTATATATATATATATATGGCAAATTTCAAAAAAACAAAAAATAATGCACTTTTCTTTGGTCCAGAATCTAGAAAAAAATTTGTTTAAGCTAGAGCTTTCGGACTAATGGGACTTTCTTCTGTAAGCTAAAAGATGATAAAAAATGAAAATTTAACATGAGGAGGCATTTGGAGGAAAAAGGAAAAAATCAGCTATTCGGGTTTTCATTATTATTATTATTGTTTTTTAAACGAGCATAATTTTCATCATCGACTCTGGGAATAATTTTTTTAAAATTAATTTAATGAATTATCTCTTTATTGTAATACTTTATTGTAGTTTAATTCGAAATTTTATTGGTGCCTTGGGAATATTCGTAGTTGTTATTATTTCAGTATTTTGATATATTGATTTTTTGTAAAAAAAAAACATAAGAAGGCTCAGAAAGCTACGATTGCGAGTATAACTTTTCCCATGTTCCTCGGGGTTTTTTTTATTATCTTTTGGCTATAAAGAAGAAAGTCCGATCGGTCCGAAAGCTCCAGTTTAAAAAAAAATTCTAGACTAAAAATAAGTGAATTTTTTTTAAATTCAACATGTACGCTGCTATACAATCCAACTATTCATTTCCATTATTATGTCATCGGTTCGTCAGCTCATTCATTTTGCATTAATCGCGTTAAATCCATTATCCGGATCACCTCCAATGCACAATTGTTAATCGCCTTCGATCGCGTACTTGAAGTGAAGGCTGCCGACCCGCGCTTATGGTGAAAAAAAAGAAATCAGGCGACAGGGGCGGTCGACTCGAAAATAGTATCGGCTTATATCCTTCCACGCGAAACATCGTTATTGAAGCTTCAGTCTAATCAAGTACATCGGGAAGTCATCAAGGCTCGTTAACTCGCACTTCCCTGAAGTATAACCTCGATAACCTCGAGAGAATCTTGTTTGCGACATCGCGGAGGCGAGCGCGCGAAAAAAAGTCGATGCATTAAAACGAGCGTCTGGCGCATAAAATAAAGACCATGAAGTGCCATACCGCGCTGTATATATAGCGGCGTAAAAGCGTGTCCCGACAACTGTCATCGCGGTACAGCAACCGCCTCAGAGAGGGAGAGAGAGAGAGAGCGCGCGCGCGAGAGTTCAATTCAGCGAAGCGCGAAGTACAGCTTCTATTCGGCTGCGAGATCACACAGGCCACATCCCCTTCCATTTCTCTCTCTTTCTTCTCGCTTACATAAAGGCTGCACT
Organism: Philotrypesis tridentata; assembly: GCA_018906965.1. Taxonomy (NCBI): domain Eukaryota; kingdom Metazoa; phylum Arthropoda; class Insecta; order Hymenoptera; family Pteromalidae; genus Philotrypesis; species Philotrypesis tridentata. The sequence goes on from JACCIB010000001.1 coordinate 13,869,013, forward strand.
TGAGAAAGCATAGCTCGAGCTGGAGAGACTTTTTTCTCTCTCTCTCTCTCTCTCTCTGGCGGCGCTTGTATTCAGGAAAAGCCGCCGGGCTGTGCGGTAATCGAAGGTTGCGTCGCTCGCCGCTACGCGACGCGATATTTTAATTCGATTGGCCCCCCGCGCGCCTATGGCACATATACGCGGGTTGTAATACGCGCACCGTGCCGCGGGGATTATAATACAAAGCGGCGCGCGCACTTTTGTTTACGTAAGCCCGCGCGCGTCGCCGCGCGATAAATTCTTCTTTTCATCTCGCTCGCGATTCTTTTCTCCATCTATCCTTCTCTCCTGGCGCGCGAGCGCGCGCTTACACACAAAAGTAGTAGAGCTCTCGCTGCATAAATTTCGCGGCAGCCGGGCGATGAGTCAACGGAGAGTCGCGTTTAACGCGCCGTATATACGCACTTTACACGCGTTCGGCTGGAAATCTTCGGAGAGCCGCGCGACGGCGGTGGCTTTATTGTTGCCGGAGTGTATTAGGAGCATTACTTTACGACTTCGTCCGCGATACTTGGAGACTGACGTATATACCTGTTATGCTTTTACGAGGGTATATGGATAGATATTTGATATATATATCTATATAGACGCAGGTATAGCCGAGAGAGCCGCTGTTATTATTATTGTCTGGCTGAGGCTTTAACCTCTCTCTCTCTCTCTCTCTCTCTCTCTCTCTTGTAATGGATAGTTGGCCAGGCAAAGTTGCGTCTATACAGAAGTACGCCGAGAGATGTATAATGAGAAGCGGATTACATCGAGCGCGCCTCGTAACTATACGTACGTCCGCGATCGCGATTTTCCGCGCGCAAGGCTCTCCGCACGAGAGCAGATCCAGACTCTTATTGTGCATTGAAATCGAAAGCTCGAACGCGATTTCTTTGCGTTTTCCTGCGCGCGAGAGACACGCTGCAGACGCACAGGAAAAAAGAGAGTATTATGGCACAGACTGTGTAGCCCCCGCGTTACGTGCGATTTGATCGAGAGACGGAGTTGAATTACCGAATGACATAACGTATTACACGTATACCGCGGAGAGCAATATGCGTCTGCGTTACTTTCCCCGCACGCGCGCGCGAAGTCGAAGCTCGACGAGAGCTGCGGAACTAGTTTAACTTCGCCGCGTACTGCTCGGGGCGGGAGGGGGGGGGGGAGGGGGAGGCACTCCGTGTCCGAGAAACAAAGCCCATCACCGAAAAAATATAGTTCCGACGCGTAAGTATACACGCGAGCGAGCCGCACAGCGATATATACGTTTCACTCGCGCGATTGTATACGTGACTATACAGTCGTAACTGTTGAAACTGAAAATGATGGTGCGCGCTGATGACTTCGCGGCTTCGAAATTATTATTGCATCGACAGTCCGTCGCCCGATGTGCACGCATATATATATATAGGTATACGAATTATCGCGGCGGCGGACTGACCTTACGCAATCGCGCGTGTATGTTATGCATACATCAATCTGGCAATAAATATATATATAAATAGGTTAACGTCAAATGCTCGGACAATAAATTTTTTATCAGCACACGCGTACCGCGTGTATACGTAGATCTTAATAGCTGCGAAACTAATTTCGCTGCTACGAAATTAATCAAGTATATCCGCACAATCGTCACTATCTCAAATAGTTAATTTTTTCTACATCTGGTTTCTCGGTCCACACAAAATACAGTGGCAAACACTTTGATAATAAGGCCTAACATTGCGTCAAATGCGCGATTGATGCATTTCATTCTATATATACGAACTCAATAATTCATCTCAAATCAGCGACGTGTCTGCTCGTACCTCCACGTGTTCATCTCAAAAGTGCGATCCTCAATTGTTTGGCTCTCAAAGAGAGACGCACTTCCCCCGGGAAAAGAGCCGTTCGCTATTTTTATATTTTAGCTCCTGTTATAGACGGATCCGATCTCTCGTGCGGCGTATAGTGCCGTGTCGCTATCTCCTCTATATGTATATGTACATACACGTCGAAAATTATATTTGCCGAAACGAAAAAGGAAAAAGCAAACGTCGCGCTCGACGCCGCGCGCAATCGATTGATTCCTCGCACATCCGCGCGGCAAGTAGAATTTCAAGTGTGAAAATCGCTTCGGAGACAAGCTCTCCGCCGCCGTCGCGCGAGCGAATGGAAAACCACGTCGCCCCTTTATGTCTTGGGAGAAGAAGGCGAGAGAAGTGGCGGTATATACAGATATATAATCTGCGGGGCCGTGCTCTCCGGAAAGCGCGCAAACAGTCAGAAATTATCCGAAGCAGCGACGCTGACGGAGAGACGTAATTCGAGCTTCCTTGCGACCCTCTGAGATAGAGAAAACCTCACGTAATCCGGAAGCTCCGACGTGACACTCTTTCGTTGCATTGCTCACCTATATATACGTATACGTCGCGCCGCATACATAGAAACGGAAAATGCTTTCGGTTTTCCTTTCCGAATTTATCGGCGATCGATTTTACGGTATAGGGCCATGAAATTTCATTGGGAAACCTCGGTCTCCCTTGATCACGCGGCTAAACGGGAAAATCGATATTCGCGCATTCTCGGCATAAGTGTACATGTAATATACGCGTTATTTCGTTAATTCCCAGCCCGCGTTCGCGGTATATGAGCGCATCGCAGCGACGAGACCCCGACCGTCGCCGTTAATCGAAAAAGTGCGCTCGGCGTTCTATGTACGCACAATGGGACACGCGAAGCGACGTATACAGCCGGGTGAAAAGCTGCATCCGCCGCGGCTTTATGCGAGATCACGCGGCCCGCTGAGCGCTATGATATGCGTGTACACGCGAGAGACGTATACTTTTCTGTTTTATACGCGGAGGATGGCAGAAGCAATTTTTCACGATCCCTCATAAGGAAGACGCGCTCTTTCCGGGAGTCTCGGGACTTGATGGATTATAACTATCCGACAGGGGGGGAGAATATAACGAGGCGTCGACTTTCTTCTTCAATTAGGGAGAAATTTCGCGCGATGAACGCCGACGGGTGTCTGTATATTACCCTCGTTGGAGCTGCTCGCGCGCGCGAAACTTGCGCGATTCGAAAATTCGAATTCGCGCCCGTTAAATCCGACTCTTCCATCTGCGCGCAGCGCTAAATTGACTCTCTCGCTCGTTTTATTTCAGCTTTGTGCGTTTTCTTTTGCGTTCGTCCGCTTACCCGGCTGCTTATAATACATGGAAGTTTCCGTGAAAAACATTCATGTAAGTGGATTAGGAAAAAAGTGCTACACTACTTCTAAAATGTTAATATTTACAAAAAGAGCGTTGGACACGTGTTTATAAAGTGATAAACATATAAACGTACATAAGTACGATATGCAAATTTCATAGTTCTGGAGTATCAAAATATTTATAATGCGCATAATTGTCGTTTAGTTAAGGAAAGAGAGCTTCAATTTGGTCTATAAACATTAAAATCCGGAAGATTTAAAATTATTGACGCGTAATATTAAGCTGAGCACAGTAATGGCGCCTTAAACGAAAATTTTTTGCGAAAAAATTTGCATTTAATGCACCATTACTTGCTCAAGTGCCAATAACTCTGAATCCAAGTATCCGATTGTAATATTTTATAGCTCCAAATGAAGCTGCGGCTCCGTACTATGAATAGTGATAACTTCGCAAAACTGTCCACAAAAAACAGTGTCACACACGACACCGCTTTCGGGAGAACGCTATTTTTTTCGTATATTGCGTGCACTGTGCAAGAAGAAGAACGCTGTTCCGGAAGCGTGTACCCCCCAAAAATGTTTCTTTCTTTTTCTTCAATATACTCACTTATCCGAATATTATACTTTCGCGGAATTCCCCGTGTACGCGTATACGCAGAGACACGGCCGAGATGCGAGCTGAGCTAATTACACGTTTTGCCGAGTCTCAAAACACGGTGAAATGGGAAAATGTGCCGTTGGCGTGTGCGTGCACTTAAATTACCAGACACGAGAGAAGGAGAGGTGGAGAACGAGACGCTCGGAAATCGCTGAGGTGCTCGACGCTGTATGTACATAACGCGCGTGAGGTGCAGCGCTCGTCCGAAGTAGTGTACGCATATGTAAACGCAGAGGACTGTTTAAAAAAGTGCAGAAGAACCGACTGTTATACGATAGGAAAAAGACGCGTTTTCTTTATATTACACGCGATATACCTATATAGCGCTGACTGCGACGCGTCTCGAAGCACATTTTCCAAAGTGGCGCGTTACACGGAAAAATTCAGCCGAGCCTATAATGCAATGTAGAGAAATACCGCGTCAGTTCGCAACGAGCGCGGTATACGGAGTAGAGCAGAGCTTCTGCTCGTTCGAAGCTGTTCCCCCGCAAAAGCTTTTTATGAGCTCGGCAGCTCTCGCGCGATACACTCTTTCGGATCCGCCGCATCCGCTATGCATACTTCTGTTATAGGCGTATAGACGGGCGCGCAGACACAGTGCGGCCGCGGCCGCATGCGGGGTGGAGAACAAACGGCTGTAACCCTTGTTATTACTGCACCACAATGCTCGGAATAGACATAACCTCAAAAGTGTCACTGTGCGCGCGCGCGTATTTTCCGCGTGTACGTATATGTACGTATCTAACGGCGAGGCGCTATAAAAGATAAACGGAAAATCCATACCGGCATTATATAGGCCACTATAGTCGAGGAACAGCCGAAAAACGTCCCGATGCGTTCGCGCGCCCCTTTTAAAATAATAGGGTACGTGTAATGTATAGGTATCGTATATAAAGAGGTTCGGACGCACGATCGACCCTCTCGCCTCTGCGAGTCCCGTATCACTCTACGTACCTCTAATTCGACGCGGGCCCACTTGATTGATCGTCATGATCTCTTTCCCTGTCGTCGCCGACGTGGTCGTGCTGGTGGTCGTCGTCGTCGTCGTCGTCGTCAACGGCGGCGGCGGCGGCGGCGGCGGCGGTGTCGATGTCACACTCTCTCGCGACGCGCAACTGCGATATATTATAGGAAAATTTATCAATTCGATCGGACTCGGCTTATATACGAGCTGCGCGAAGGATGAGGCTGACGCGCCGTGTGAGCGCGCGACCAATCGTGTCCATACTTTTCTAGGCCGCGAGCCCGACTGCCAGCGACGCGAGTGTCGTCTCTGCGACGCGATTATCCCAACCCCCCCGGGTAATTGCCCCCGCCACGTAGTGCCGTGTACGTATGTATATACCGTAGCCGCAGCTATAGATGTGACTGATGCGCGTTCGTGTATCTATATATACGCTTACGCGCGGCGAGCGAGTCGTTCATTATTCAAAAAGTGCGCGCTTGCGGTCTATGGCTCGCTGCTGTTTTTGTCTATGTTTCTGTATTAGTGCGCGCGCGTGTCTGTCTTCCGTGGAATGTACGTGTATATTGTGTAGAATTTTCCGAAAATGCACTTTTCTTTGGTCTGTAGTTCAATTGAAACTCCGAGAAATTGTACATGGGAAAACTTGTGCTGGCAAGCTTATTTCCACACGTTCCAACCATATGTGACGAGTATACATTTTATAAAAAAATTAATACGATAAAATACTGGAATAATAAGAACTGCGAATGCGCCCGAGATACAAATAAAATTTCGAATTCGGTTCAATTCCCATCTTCCATATATGTGTCCCATGTTCTTCGTCATTTTTTATCATCTTTTGGTTTACACGAAAAAGAGTGCATTCTCTTCACACAGAGCGCAGAAGCGATTAGTCGAACGGAGTGAACGTTTGTATCTCTGGTATAATCTAAGGAGTTTGGATATGCGGAAGTGTTGGCGATATTTTTGCAAGAGCTAATTTGTTTACATGCCTTGTAACGATGCGCGCAATACATGTACGAAATTCACGCGTTTCCCGTGGCAAATGTTTTCTAAATATATCTGATGCAATTCGATTGGTTGGAACATTTTTTGCAAAAGAAAAAGCCGCATATTTCAAGTAATCATTAAACGATCGTTCTTGTTGCGCTTTAGTATACTCACAAAAAAATGTCCAAATATTCAAATGCTAATTCCTACTATATTCATCTACACGCGTAATTCATTTTGACATGACAGGTATTTGAAATGTTTTCAAAAAAAAGGTATGAGTATTGTGACTATCAATTTCGTCCGTTTATGTTTGTCTGGAATATCCTATTCCGATTGTGCAATAATCTATGATCTTAGAGCAGATGTGTCACCAGACTTATATATAGCATTTCTTAACATTGAGTTCGTGAATTCGTGCTCTAACAAAATTTGCTTGTACACTACAGTAACACCAATATTTCCCCATGAAAATTTATAAGATTATCGGGATATTCAAAATATCTCATTAACAATATTCTCAAGTTCATTTCCTGCCTAAAATACCACTGCTCTCATTCGACGTAATTTAAAATCGATGTAATTCGAAATTAATGTAAAGTCGTGGCTGTTATTGGGTTTCATATTTTTGAATAATTCTAATGAGTCGCCGATGCAAGCTGTTTCTTTATTTAAAAAAAGACTGTCAATTGCAATCAACTTGTCTAGTTAGTTCTTTCATTATGCTTCATCGGTTAATGAAATAGAATTTTAAACAACCGTATACGCAATTTGAATGGAAAGAAAATAAGAAAACTAATTCGTCAAATCGGAAACCGCAATAGATCACGTCGATCATTAGCCCAGGCTTCTCAAAATAAATTTCAAGAGTTTAAAAACTGCACACGTGTTTATAATTAAGTCGGAAATCCAGTTCATGCGTATACAGCTGTCAGAATATCCCGTTACAATGCCAGAACTGTCAGCATAGCTTATTTGATGCATCAGAGTAAAAAATTTAATTGATTGTACGAGGATATAGAACGCGTTATCTAAGATGCACGCGCAAACAATGATCGTGTCGGTTGCGCCCCATTTAATATCGTCGAAAGTGATGACGCTGAGAAAATCGTGAAGTTTCGGTTATAGCATGCCACTTAATCGTGTGGAAAGCGCGGACCGCCGTGCGGCAGCGCGACCGCGCACGTGGCCTTTTCGAGAGTTGCGCGGACGGGCTAAGGATAAGTGTGGCATTTTGAAAAATCAAATCCGACTCGGGAAATTGCGAGAACCCATCGGGATTGCCCATTGAGATCTTTGATTTGAAAATTTCTCAGCGCTATCCAAAGAGCTCTCTCTTCGCGAGAAAGCAGAAAAGGTATGCGCGTGTAGCTTTCAATGGAAAAACAGAAGGGCGAACGCATCTTCTGAGACGAGCAACGACGAGATGCATGCCGATCATCACTCGCGAAATTAAAGAGGATGGATTAGAGATGGCTTTAATCGTCCGAGGCTATATTTACATTTCAGAGCGCGTGAATCGTGGAATTATGTCTCGACGCTCGGCAGGTCTTTTTTTCGAGCATTACTGAAGGATTTTCGAAAGTGCCGCGTAATTATATGCAAAGCCATGATGCATTGTCATAAAAGTTGCTACATTGCGACTGCATTGAAAATGTATAAACGAGGGAAGAAATAATGATCTATCGTGTTTCGAACATGGTTTGAATTTATGAAGTTAATGTTTGGAAGTACATAGCACTTCAAATGTGCAAATGCGTAGAGACGCAAAAAGTATGGTTGACTTCATCTGGTAACGAAAAAAAATTGAATCTGGCGTGCAAATGCTGTGAAATTATGGTTTTTTTTGTTTATATAATTTCTTACGATATCATACGCATTATGAAAGCGCGATTTGAATACTGTTTCATGGATTAATGAAATAGAACGACTCGAGTGGATAATATGATAATTCTTAAGTGGAAATATACTCAAATTATCACACTATCGTCTCTAAAAACTGCGGGAAGCTTAGAAATTAGTAAATTTGATTCGAAAAATATGTTTTTGCGTAGGACAGGAAAAAAGAACGTTACCTATACGAACGTCAATTACTCTTGATTCGTTTTTTCACGCATTTTTAGCAAATTGACACTGAAAAACGAGCATGCAATATTCTGCGTACTATTTTCCACGCATGATCTTTCGCAAAATAACAATCGCGCGGAGTAAAATTCCTTATCGCGAGCATTAACCCGCAAAGCGATCTCAATTATTTAGCGCACAGATAATCGCAAAAGTGTGTCTAAGACGTTTAAAATTAATTGACAACATGCATAGCATTCAGGGTCGAATATCGGACGAAACTCGGTATAACATAATACACCTATATATATACACACCACCGGTATAATTTCCCCATCGAAACCACAAGGGCCAGTGCCATATATCTTTTGGATAATTTAGGTCCTAACGAGTTGCGGAACTGGTTTTCGGAAACTTCGTTGCGAGAGAGCGGGGGAAGTGCTACGTTCGCTGAAATTTTTACGCGATGGCTTTAGACAGCCGCCGAGTATATCGCGCGTGCATTGCAGTTTACGCGCAAGCTGCACAATTTATATTATATATAGCCACACAGCGCGTTTGAGTCGCTCGCAGCATAGGCGCGCAGATCTGTAGATGAAAGCGCGTCAGCGCTCGCGCTCGGCTGTACGCACACACGCACGATCTCGGCGGCGAAAGAAGCATAATATTTTTCATCGGGACTAATGGATGACTTTACCTTATCTGCTCGAAAGTCGCGCGAGGAAAGTAAAGCTTTCGCGCAGCTTTTTATGGCTCGATTTTATCCGTGCTGATCTCCCGGCCGAATCTTATAATTTTCTCTCTCTCTCTCTCTCTCTCTCTCTCTCTCTTTCTCACGCGCGCACCATGACACGTCTTACACAATGTATAACGGCATTATCCATTATCGTCATCGGGAAAATGATATCCAACGCTGTTTTTCTCGCTCGCGCGAATAAATGAAAATCTTCGGAATCGGTGCGTCCGTTCCAGTCGGCGAACAATATAACCACATGTAATTACGAGAGACGCCGACACGCGGCGAAGACGAGGAGAAACTAATACCGCAGTCGGCGCTATTAGTCTGTCCCCTTCTGAAAGAGAGAGAATGAGAGAAAAAAAAGAATTGACAGGCTCTCTTTCTCTCGCGTGTATATAGCGTATACACGCAAGAAAAATACTCTACGGAGAGTTGCAGCGGAACCGTTAGGTATATCGCAATCGATGCGTAATTGCAAAGCTGACATCGCCGTCAGATTTTCCACATTTTCCGTCAGCCTTGTTCTAAATTTTTCTATGAAAATCTCTTGCATATAACGCACCGCGCTCAAAGATTCGAGAGGAGAAAGAGAGAGAGAGAGAGAGAGAGAGAGAGAGAGAGAGAGAGAGAAAAAAGTGAGAAACGCTCGTGCAGTACACCAGCGTCGCGGTCTGATTCATCTTTCGCCGACGCGATGCGTCCTTGTTCGCGTATGTTGTATCTGCATGCGAGCGCCAGTTTCACCGCGGATCATTGACTTTCTATACGCGCAGAAGTTCGATTAATTTTGTTGCATATTCTCTTTTTTCGTCAAGTGCAAAGACGTTCGCTTTCAATTAAGTATATATACGCGCGATATTGCCGATTGACAGCACACCGTGAATTTGCATCGAGTTCCGTATATGAGCATACGATTCTCGCGCGTATACAAATAATATACGTCGATTTATTAAGCGACCACATATAATTTCAATGTATATCGACGCGAATCTAATATTCATGCCGCGAGTTTATCTGCGCGTGTACACTCTATATATATACAAGGAAAATTTACTTTTAGTTCATTGACATGGAAATTTAAGCGGAATTCTCAGCGTCTTTAAGCGCCCGTTAAAAATCTCCTTAAAATTTAAATCGCGCTCTCAATGTGTCTCCTGTATAGACTCTAGCGAAAAATTTAACGTACATACATAGGGTATTGTTATTTACAAGCGTGCTCAAAATTCACGATAAAAAAATGTACTCGCGCGAAAATTTGCGCGCAGCGATTTAATCGAAGCTTAAATTTTTTATGGCACTGACAATTTCGAGTAGGGGCGGGGGGGGGGGGGAGGCGCACTCGAGAAAAAATTTTTCACCCTCGACTATCGGCGCGTACACACGAGAGCTATATATAGATATATTGTATAGAGCCTTGAACAGAATGAAAGTGACCCGGTGTTTATGTTTATGAGTGCCGGATAGTAGATTGATGCCGAGTTTGGTAGGACGAGCAGCAGTAGCAGCAGCCGCTCGTGCAGCTCCGTTTGTATGTATATGTATGTATATATATGTGTGTGTGCGCGTGTGTATACGCGAGAGCTCGCGCGCGTATACACTGCACGTATATACACAATATTAGATATATATATATGTAACAGTATAGTAAACCCGATGTCGAGCGGAATACGCGCTTAGTTTAATATCTCTAATTGTCGGCGCATTCGGAATTTAAAATTGCCTTCAGTAATGCAGAAACGCGCAATTATCCGCGACTATTAACATATACACACATACACAAACACACACACACACACACACACACACACACACACCCTTTCATTTTCCCAACAAAGGCAGCAAACTTTACTGCGCCAACCGGGGCATCTCCCCTTCATTTTCTCGATTTACTCGGCGCTCTCGCGCGCGCGGAAAAGCTGCAGCGCAAACTTTCGATGATCCCGCCGTATGGAGCTGACAATTATATATATGTGTGTGTGTGTGTGTGTGTGTGTGTGTGTGTGTGTGTGTGTGTGTATACACCTCAGTCTTCATCGCGCATGTGCGCGCAGGCAAAAGCGATGAAACGCGGGAGAACAAACGTACCCATGTGTCTCACGTCGAGAGAAAGAGAAGGAAAGAAAGAGAGAAAAAAAGAATGGAGCTGTGTACACGCGTAAATGAAAGGGTCCACAGCGGCGTCAGCTCCTGCGGGCCAAATTCAGCGGCATCGGCGGCGCTGCCTTCATAATCGCACTCGCGCGCGTATCTGTACAGCGCGAAAAGGGATATGTCCCGCACTATATATAATATAAGCGGAGTACACGCACACAGCGTCGAGAGAGCGACGCGCACGACGCGCTTGTTTGTTTTCGTAGGAGCGACTGAGTCCCGAGCGCCGACGTTACCAACGCGAGAGCTATAGAACGGCTCTCTATTATAATCAGTGCCGAAAAGCGTTATACAGCCCGCGGCGCGTATTCGCATCAGTTCGACCTCGGCAGTATAGTCGGCGAGATTACGCGATCTATCGCTCGCTCGTATATTATGCGAGTACATTAAATTATACACAAAGCGCCAAAGAGACGTATGGCGATAGATATATATGTGTATATGTGTACACATAGCGATCCGTCGAGACGATGATAACCGCGTCCGCGAGAAAGTCCTAGTACGATAGAAGCCTGCGAGAACGTCGTCGTCCTCGTCGCCGTCGTCGTATATATAATATAGACTTCGGTATATAGCACTGCGGCACACGCACTTCCCGTACTCGCTTTTTTCCTTCCCCGCAGACATGGTTATTCAATTGAATAGTAATTACGCGAGACCCGGTGAGTACATCCATGTTTTTTGTTTTTTTTTGTTTCTTTGTTTTTCTTCATCTTCTCCTCGACGCACGTGCGCGCATTTCTCTCTCTCTCTCTCTCCCTCTCGCGGAGCGAATGTATAAGCACGGCTTGCTAACCTTAATTGTCATTCACGCGCGGTGTATTAACGAGAGCCTCGATCAGCAGCCGTTTATATTGAGAAAAATCTCGCCTCGATTGTATATAGCATACCTAAATAAGTATGCGACGGACGTCGACGATCAGCGCGCGAGCGAACGCTTCGGGCTATCGCCTCTCCGCGCACTTGTGTATATACATATATACGTATAGGTAGAGGCACAGAGCGCACCGCAATAAGGAAGCAAAGTGCGTGTTCTAACGACAAGCGCATACGCGATAACCGATACTTCCCGGGGCATCGGAAATGTGGATCGCGCGGAAAGAGCGTCCGCGTCCCCGGAGAGACGCGAGAGCGCGTAAACGCAAATATTATTATACACGTATAAAGATTCGCCGCGGCGCAGCGCGGAGAGAGGCCGATGACGATCGCGAGTTATTACGGAGAAAAAAGCCGCGTATCTCGACTTGTGCGCGACTCGCGTTGTAAAATAAAAAAATATGCAAGTATATTATACGCTGCATCGCGAAGAGACAAGCGAGCGATCGTCGCAGGAAGTGAGGCCGAAATATAGCTGATTAAATTTTTCCCGCGGCGACGACGCCTATAAGCACGACGTATATAGGTATTATACACATGTATAGATGACGTCTAGAGCGAGCGAGAGAAAGAGAGCGCGAGTAGCGATCAGCTGTTCGCCGAAAGTAAGCGCGCACGAGGATCGAGGCGCGTATAGTAAAAAGGAGCTTGCATAAGAGAAAGGGAGAATGAGAAAAGAAAAAAATGATATAGCGCTGACGTGTATGTGTATATATATATAGAGCTGCGCGTAGAGCTGAATACACAATAAGCGATCTATCTCCTCCTACTCTGCTCCTCTTGGATTGCGCGAGTTTTATCGGTGTTATACACACAGAGAGCCTGCCACTAAAAACCGTCTTCTCGCTCTTTTTACTTTCCCTCGAGCCGACGCACGCCGAAATGGGCCTTCGCCGGCACGCACACACACACACATACACGCGCGCGCGGACACGTGATCCAACTGCTCTACAGCCCGTGATTCGAATCGAAATCGAGCGGGAGAGTTCTCAACTTGAGATATATGTACATAGTTTCTATACAGCCCGAGGAATGCGCGCGCGCGCGCGCGCGTGTGTGTATACCTGTACACTTCTGTGCAGCGTCTTCTTTTGTGTGCGTCTGTCCCGGCGATGCCCCCGCGGTGCAAAACGCCCTCGTGAGAGCTTCCCCCTCGCAAAGGCGAGAGATCTATTTCGTATTAACGCGCGCTTAATCGGCCCTCGTCTCGTCGCGAGAGTCGCACTTTTTTCCTATACACACTACACAACGCGTATACTGTACTCTCGCGGCGCGCGTATGAGTATACGTGTAGGAGTTTCCGAGGGCACAGGAGCTGGAAAGAGAAGAAAAAGGAAGGTACGCGAGAGGAGGAGGAGGAGGAGGAGGAGGAGGAAGAGAAGGTTGTAATCGCTCTGACACCTCTCGATACGCAAAGCCTCTCGATCGTTCCACTTTAACTGGCGCAAACTTCCACGGGCTACTCACGTGCTCAATATATTATTTCCTCGATCTTCGCAACGCGAGAATCCCAAATCCAATCCTGGGAAAATCCTCTTTCCAACAGCCGCTCTCCTCTTTACGTCTCTATTCGTGTGTTATATGTGTAAATATATACGTATGCACACACGCGCGCGCGCGCGCTCACACACGTTGCACGCGTATACGCAGCACACTTGTAAATATATATATATATATATATATACCCGTAACTCTGTGCAAGTGTATACATATGTATACGTATATATAATGTGTGCGTATGCGTGTGTGTGTGTGTGTGTGTGACACACGGCTTAGAAGTCAGTCCCAGAATTCGCCGTCGTTAGCGTCGACGCCGCAACGCAAATCCTCATCGTCGCGACACAAATTCCATGCGGCTCACTTCCGCGATTCTATACCTGTATACATATAGCTATACAAGCCGTGTATTATACGCGCGCGCAACGGGCTTTCTTCCTTCTCCCTCGGTCGGCGTCTATATGTGTATAACAATATCGCGCGCTCAAGCGTTATGCACACACGTACTTACGCAGACACACACACACACACACACAGACACGCGCGCGCGCGCACACGCACACACGCACACTTGTCGCGCGTCCTGTGCAGCGTGTGGATCTCGGTCCTCGGATGAGTTTACGTATATATATCGACATGCAGGCGTCCGCGGTATGCGCGCGGAGAAGTCGATGAAAGACAAAGAGGAAATACAGCGCGGCAAGCGTGGACTGCACGGGGGCCCCTGTACACGAACACTGCGGCCCGAGCGAGAAGAAGTCGAGCTTAGCGGGGCCCCTTGGGCAGGATGGATGGATGGATGGAGAGAGATCTGGTGGGGACGGGGGGGAAGGGGAAGGGGGAGGGGGGAGAAAGAAAGATAGCGGCTTCTCTATATACATGTATACAAGCGGCGTCGGTGCAGCGGAGGACCTCCTTTCACGAGCGTCTCTCCGTGTCTGTATAAGGTACACCGCGTCTGTGTGCAGCCGTGCGAGAGTGTCTGTGAGGATGTACGGCATACGTATATACTGCAGTGGTATATCTTTTCAAATTCGATTTTCGGCCGATTCTCTGATGGGACGCTATACGGCCTCGTTGAAACGTCGAGATTTATGTGTAATGATGCGCAGAAAAAGCGAGAGATCGTTACCTCATGTGCGCGCAAAAGAAGATAAACGGCGAATCGGTGGATGACAATGCGTATATATATATATGTGCGAGAAAGCTTCGAGATGTATAAGTAGTAACAGATACGGCACAGCGAGACGCGCGCGCGTCTCCTCGACTTTTTTCGTCGCGCACAACTGCTGCGGGTAGCGCGAGCGCGCGCGAAGCGACGCGGCGGCAGCCGCGAAGGATATTCCCAGAAGTGCATATCGGCGATATTGAATATTTGTTACTACCATGTTATTGGCATTGCTCAACGATGTAATAACAATTGCATTATTGAAATCGTCGAGTTTTGCGGCTGGTCGTCGCTGTTTATTGTGCGTGTATATATATATATATATATATATCCGCGCGTCCAGCGAGAAGTTGCATAAAAGCTTCGCCGCAAGTCTCTGCAGCGCGCTCTTCTCTCTCTGTCGCTCTCTCTCTCTCTCTCTCCTCGTCGTGTCGCTTTGCGATTATAGGACGCGGTTGAGCGTGTATGTGTGGGAGGGGGGGGGGGGTGCATGTGCAGCGTTTCTCCGCGTGGCGCATCGACTCTCAAAGTTCAAGCTCCAAGGGTTTACTGGGTCGACGGGGAAAATCTAATCAGGTTCAATTATTTCCGGCCGCCCGATCTGGCAGATGCACTAGTCCCCCTTTACTTCATTAACGTCATTCCGCTCCGCTAACTCGTCGCGACGACTTTTATAATTATTAATTCGGGGAGGGGGAGAGGGTTTAAATCCACAGAGCTGCGAGAGCGGGGGGGGGGGAGCAGGGAGCGGCAGTCGTGTGTACATCTGCGCTTCGCTGGCTCTGTGTGCAGTGCGACGATATCGAAAATCGATACCTAATTTATTTCATTCCAGAGAGAAATGTCTTTTTTTTTCCGCATTCGCTCCCTCTCACACGCGCACATGCACGTACTTTCGTTTAGATGAATTTCGCACCGTTGCGGCGCGTGCACTTCCGTCACCGGAGTGAAACGCTGATGCTCCCGTGCACATCACGCTGCTTTTCGCGTTGGTAACCGGCCTTACCTACCTGCGGATACGCTAAAACGGAATGCGATATCGATGCGAGGTATAAGGCGAGTGCAACGCT
Source organism: Philotrypesis tridentata (assembly GCA_018906965.1). Taxonomy (NCBI): domain Eukaryota; kingdom Metazoa; phylum Arthropoda; class Insecta; order Hymenoptera; family Pteromalidae; genus Philotrypesis; species Philotrypesis tridentata. The sequence continues at coordinate 13,884,413 of JACCIB010000001.1, forward strand.
GCCGATCGTCGGGATGAATGCAGTCGGTAATGTGGCGAGCTCCGCGGGATACTTACGAGGAATCGGTAAGCGATCGGTAGACGGTATTCATTGACTCAGAGCGACGTGTTTTACGATTCTGTGATGACGCGTTGCGCGGTACCACAGCTGCTTTGAATAAACCATCGTAGAGTTTAATCATACGACGAGATTGTGTTAGCTTTCGGTTAGTTTTCCGTAGCGACCATTTACAATTTACTTAATCGTAGAACGGCAAAGTTTGCCGTCGTTCAAAGCGCCGGATCCTCGACCATCAAAAATTATTCATCGCTTCACACACGCACAGTGTACGCGTTCACGAAAGCCATGAACGCGTAAAACAGGAAAACCAGTTTTATGCGTAACTTCTCTGCCTCGTCATCCTCGCTTTTCGTTCGATCTTTGTGTTACACTGGCTACATCGAGTGACATGTGTGTACACGTGATCTTATAGGAAATTCTTTTATTCGCTATGGTAATGAGAATGAAAGCTATTAATCGAAACGTTTTTATTCGTTGCAACTATTAACTTGCGACTATTCAATGAAAAGCGACGTCTCCACAAACACTGCATTCAAAAACAGCGGAATACACATATACGCACATAATCAATATGGTAAATAAACAACAACAATTAACGCGAGTCTCGACGGGTCTCTCGCGTCTCGAATGAAATATATGAATCTCTCGTAAAATCGTAAATAATGATCGAGAGACGTCGCGAGAGAGCTCTGTTTCACCGGGCGCGCTGCAACGGCGGCTCAATGAATTTGCAGTATCATCGGCATTATCAATGAAATGAGAATCGACTGCGGCATGGAAAAATCGGCTCTCGGTTACGGGAAAACTGGTTTACCCCTCGGTGTCGCCTCGTATCGTCGACCTTGTCACTGCTGCAGAGTTGCGAGAGATTGGAAACATGTCAATGTCATCGCGTTCGCGCGCGTCACCGTGAACAACTGCTTCTGCAGCCACCGATCTTGCTGGCGAGCTTGTCCCCCGACGCACTCACTTCGTCCCGCGATGTCTTGCGGGGGTAAGGCGCGGTAATTTTAACGAATCGATCGACTTGATTTTTCGCTGCTGTCGACGCGTGGAGCGCATGGGAGGGAAAAGTTGCGAAAAACGCGTTGGTCGCTGATATGCGGACTCTTATGAGGCTTCGATATCCATGGGTCGACATGTTCATAATATCGACATGAAGTGCAGGACGCAAGAATTACAGTTGTTAATTTTGAAATTCTGAATAATTCGACACTACTACTTTACCTATATATGCGATGAGACTGCATTAGTCAAACTCAAAATTTTCGATCGGATATGTATTTTAAGAAAATGTATATTTGCACGCACAATTGATCGGCGTTGCAATGAATAATTTGAAGCGATGGTAAAAATTTTACAAGAACATAATTTTTACGGGTAAAATCAAGCGATCCTGCAGTTTTAAACCTGCGGGAATCTCGAATTTTATTCGGCTATAAAACGGGAAATTTTGGTAGAGATGAAATGAAGGTACACAACATTTACTGCTATATCTCACGTACTTATAACGGTATATATTTTACTGAAATTACATGTTTACGCATTTCGGTTTGCATTTCGAAGACATTTAGAAACTCAGCACTATTCATCTGGATTACAACGACTTCACCAAACAGATTTCGAGCTTTGCAAATCGATTCATGAGTTTTTCAAAAGTAGCCCATTCACATGTGAGAATCCCTTCAAGCGGATAAACTCGCGCCTATCCAATAACCTACATTCTACTTTTCGTTTTAACACTATTTACTGTAAATCACTGAAAATTGCCGATATTATCCATAAAAAGCCAATATATTTTCACGTAAACTTATCAAAAATTTCAAATGAAAATTTATTGAATTCGCGTATTTATGTCGGACCTCGGAACAGCATTCCATACGTCTCAAAAAATCCGGTTTATCTTTACGAAATAAAAAGAGGGAGAAGGGTCGTTAGTTTGCGATTAGTCTCCGCACGTTGCTCACTGAATTTCTCGTAAAAAATAACTACACACTCGAATATCTGCGGAGAATCGTAATTTGAATTTTCCAGCAGCGCATTTGCAAACTCGAAACGATTGTATCAACTTTACCTTATTTATATGCGCGCTTTTGAAAAAAGTTGGTATATATGTATAATTTTACGGATATACAATCGTACAAGCACGTCAATAACGTCTGAATCTCATATTTTTCTCACTGGCCGTTAAACTTTAAGAAAAGTCATCACGATGTTAGCATAGAAAACAGCTCCTATCGCGGATGATTTACTCGACAAGTCAAAAGGGAAGAGAAATGCCTATTGAAAATAAGAATATAACATTAAATCCAAACTGAATATTACAGATTATCCACAACATTATTATTTTACATACAACATCCAGGCGGCATGCGCGTTGTAATAACCTTCTTGCATTCAAGACACACGCGTGTCACTTTATATAAAACCAATAAAAACTATCCAACGCATGAATCACAGAGAGACGCTTTTTTTTCCCCACCACCGCGAGGATCGCATAAATATTTTTGCACGCGGGTGCATCTTTTTGCGGGATTCAAGGTGGCCAAGGCGAGTGTGCGAGCGAGACGCATTATTTTTATGCGACGACGAGAAGGAGAATGAGAAGAAGAAAAAATAAGCAGAGTCTCGCAAATTCGCGCAGTCAACGTAGGTAATGAAAAGCCGCAAAAATCGGGACTGGAAAAGATCTTCTCAAAATCCGACACTTGTCATGCAAATCGGCACCGGTTGACCTTCCGTTTTGATTTTTTATTGCTCTTCCCAGAGGTTGCACAGCCCGTATGTTATAGTTATTGGGCTCGTACGTAATGCGGGAGTTTTATAGGGACTACATGGGCGCGCGAGACGATGCATGTGTTCAAACATAAAACTCGAGCAGCGCAACAACAAAAGCCGAGGCGAATACAAAGTGACGCCGAGATGAAATTGAGTACGCGGAAAAGTACTCAAGTGTGCTTTTTACCATTCTTTTTTTCATTTACACGTAGCTTAATGAGCTTTCCTGATTCGGATATAATTTGAGATATTGATATTTTCTATAAAGTTTAATTACACCATACGTTAGTGATTGTCTTGGTTTTGCGCTACACAAAAAACATTTTTAACAGTTTGAATTTTCGTATTTTTGATTTCTCTGAATTCCGTACCTCGTTGTACCTTGTCAAAAAAGCACATACAACAATATCTCGCACAATTTACAAATGAAAATAAAATCTTTTTACGCACAATCCGATGAATCCTATAGGTAACTGCTTCTTACTCTTTCTAACGAAAATAGCATTACCGATTATGCAATTGCCGATGAAAACATGCGCACAAAAACGCGAGGATAAATCGCGTTTTGTGCCTGTGACAAAAAATAAAAAAATTTTCGATTAGCATACTCCTCGCGAATCCCACTTTGGGATTGTTATTGATGTGCACTAAATTGATAAAAACGCGAACGAATTTTTGTGCCTCTAATTGGTGTTTTCTGTAAATCCATACGCAAAGATGAATAATACAAGATGCAAAGAAAATATGGCTTTATAAGTGTCGTTAAAAGTACGTATTATTACAACGACTGTCATTGAAAGCAGTTGTTATACGATTTGTGATCGTTAACGACAAAGGCTTCGGATTCTTTCAAGCAGGTGAAGAAAAAACTTACCCAGTAATTTCTCGCGGCAGGAATCAGCCTCAATGAGCCTCTTCGGTCGATACTGCTTCCAAGCACTCAAATTTTCCAGGATCATTTTCTCAGAATTTCTTGGGAAATCCACACCTCATTTTACAACTGAAGAATACGTATATGTATGATTCCAAATTTGTGGAACGGAAAAGATCTAGAGCTCGATTGTGTATCGACGATCAATTAAATCAAACGTGCGAAGGTAAATCGAGTTCGCGACTAACCGTTAACGTCGACTTACGTTCGTCTTCACGTGCTCGAGATTTTCTGCTTATGTGTGCAGTATACGACGTTTGCACATTTTTTTCATATGTGGGTCGCTCGCGAAGTTTCGATGCGATAGGCGGACACATTGGATTGCGCTTGAATTTTCAAATTAAGTCCTTGTCAGTGACATTGTTAGCGATAGATCCTCGTAATGCAATCGTTAGAAATGATTAACAATCTGTCTTTTCGAAATGAGCAAACTTATGGTTGCGTATTCGCGATTGCCAAACGTGCCAATCATTATTAAACAAGAATGACAATTTTGTAATTTAGATAGTCAATTTGCTACTTCTTTTGCAGCATTGGTACTTATTTAGAAAATAAAAATTAATTAATTTGATGGAATTCTTGAAGGCATTAGGAGACTGTTGTGATGAGAGAATGGCAGTTCAAATGCCGCGTTAACAAACATGTTTTACAAGATTTTTCATAATCTTTTTTGTTTTACGTTTAGACTGGCACATATAGGCACACCGGGATCAGGAAATTTTTTTCATTATTGTTATTAATCAAATTAAGCGACCGCTTTTGCTATTCGATAATTATTACCTGATTGTGTAATACAGGAAATACTTAGTTTCGAATAATTATTATAATGACTGACTGTAGAAAATGTCACAGGATTACATAAATATATTAACGCCGATACCGATAGCGCCAATGAATATTATGTATCTTTTTCCATCGCTTTACGTTTCATGCATATACGAGCTCAAAGTATAAGCGAGTTTTTTCTTTATATTTAAAAGGACAAAGCCAACCTCTATCCATTGACCTGAAAAGTAGCCGAGCAACAAAAAACTCCTTTGTCCCATATATATATTTGCATGATTAACAAACGCAAGGAGCCACACTAAACAAACTGGTATTTTCATCTTTAACAATCGTCCTCTCAGCAAACGTCCATAAATATCTTTAATACGCTTCCACCAGGAATAACAATGAAAAAAGTGGTCCTCGCCGTATCGCAAAAAGTCATTATCCGACCAGCGAAAAAAATACGACGCGCATCTTTCACAAGTGTCATCAACGGACCTTAAAACAAGATGCACATACATACTCGGGGAAAGAGGAGGGGAGGGAGGGGCTTCTTCGTTTCTTTGAAAATTCAACGTTCGACAGTTGCGTCGTAGAAGCAATAAAACATGAAGTAAACGAAAAATAAACACGCTCGCTCGCAGTTCATAATAAAGGATTAGCCATCCCACGGCGTACAACGAATTTCCCAACGCACATCCCGATTCCTACGCAAACCCGCACATCGGCTCGTACAATATACACAGCCAACGCGTGAAAGTGATATTCGAAAAGCGAAGGCTGCGCGCGCAACGCACACCATACGTTCCGCGCGCGGCGTTAATGAAACCGCCGTCGTCGATGCTCCTCTCCTTTGAAATTCAGCGAAAATCCCGTATTTAATGCACACGCGAGACGAGACTGCGGAGAGAACGAGAGGAAGTGGCGTTTCGCAAATCGTATAAAAGTCTTCTTTATTATTATTTTGTCTTTATCGCTTGTTCTCCGACTGGACGCGTTGCGCAGTATAGTCCTCTTCACTGTCGCGTGTATATGCCGCGGACGTATACATGGGAGGTATATTTATGCACTGTTGTATACACACGCATATACGCGGGAGAATCTCGACGAGACGGATTTATACACATATATTGATATCGGAGCTTGGAAAAGCGAGGGAATTTATGCGCGATGCGCCGAGATTAGCATCATCGCTGTAAAAAGTTTGCGTACATCGAAGCGCTCGCGAGTACGCATATAAACAAAACTGTAATTACAGGGTAACGCTTTCTAATTTCGAAAAGGCGCGTGCATAACGAAAATCCGCGTTGCGGGATCGGAGAGCGCGTATAAACGCCACGCGATATATTGCGCTGCGCGTATACATGCGTATATAGCTATACGTATACACGACTCTTGCCACGAAGGCGCGTTTGCGTCTTCGAGAGAGAGAGAGAGAGGGAAGTGCGTCGGGTCAGCTTTTCGTCGGATATGTGTGCCTCCCGTAAATCGGCGAGAGAACCGGTCTGAGAAAGGACCCTGGTTGTTGCGGTGAAAAAGTAAAGGAGTCTGTACGCATATGTATATAGCGATGCAGTCGCTCATGCACCTGATTATTCTCGAAGATTTTTTCGTGCGGTCACCGGGTGTAACGTCGGTTGGGGAATACCAATTGCTTATATATACGCACGGGGATGCAGTCGGGATTTTGATGCAGCGCTGGTGTCTTAAATTGAGATATTGTGTAGCCAGAAGAATTTTCGTACACCGAGTTTCTTTCCTTATTTCATACATTTTCTTCGCTGACTTTGGGACAAAAAAGAAACTCGGAAAATTCTTCGCGCTTGCATAATTGACGCTCGTGTTCAAGCGATATTTTTCTATCCGAGCAAAAAGTGTTGCGGCAGTGCGATTATTTTGCACCATGTAGTAAATTGAAATATACGGCTGCACAATTACAAAATTTATATATAATTAATATTGCAACATCGGTGTTGTTATTGCGCTTTATTCCGTTTTAATCAAATTTTTTTTTCATATCGAAATCGCATTTCATTGTTTATTGTCAATTGGAATCTCGATTAGAGGATTTTAGGAAAAATCATTTTTATTTTTTTAGTAAAATTAACGTAAATGTTGTAGTATTGATAAAACTTTATCTACTAGAGTTTACAAAGTAGCTTATTCAAGCAAACATCACTATGAATATATATTTCTCTTATTTCCATACAGAAGTGAAAAGTGGTTATCCAGGTAAAAGAATTAAAAACCGGCTTGCGCAATTTTTATACAACAAAAATGCAAACTATATGATACATAACAAGCCGTAAATATACATCCGATGTATACTACACGGGTAATATCCTCAACCAACCCTCAAAGTTCAATATCTCGGCTGGCATCGTTCAGTTGCAAGTTTAACGTCAGCATATGTCATGCGTAGGTAATTTCGTTGCGACGCGGTATAAGTCATCGCAGCATCCGATGCCTCGAGGCTCGCGCACGTGTATTTTCGCGGCGCTCCGCGGGAAAATACACCTGAAGCTGTATGCGCGCGGCGCTCGATCGTCTCGGCGATGTTTTTCCAGTTTTGCAAGTGCAAGCGAAAATAAACAGAAGCTGGACTCCCAACAGGATTTCCCGCTGACTGGCCGTATGATTCGTGCGTTTTCTATGGAATGTTTGTTTGAGCCTGAATCGCCAATGTTTTCTCGGGGATCGACGTTGATAAATTTCGCTTTGCAGCTGCCTCGTTGTGGGTATAATCGAGGTACATCATCGAGCGATTGTCGCGCTATGTTCTACGTAACATTCGCTTCCTACATCTACTCGATGATATAAAAAAAAGGGAAAATCATATGTTTGCGTATACGTCGTCGACTTGTTTGCACGTATGTTGTAGGAGAAGCCGCTTGAATCGCCTTGAGACTGCAGGTCTTGAGCGTTGAAATGGAGCATTAGCGAGGAGGAAAGATTTGTTTTTATGTAATTTTTTTCGGAACAAACGCTTCAAAACATTGCTTAAAACGCAGTGTCGCTCCTGACATAGTGTTGATTTTCATAAAAATCGACAGTTACGCGTGAATGTTACGATCTGTACAAAGAGTCGTCCTCATAATCATGATGAACATTACTTTAATTGTCGAATTAAATTTCTGTAAAACTTGTGTTCAAATAAAATGAAAGAGACTGCCTTACCGGAATCTTCACCAAAACTATTGGCTTTCCACTTTGGATTCGGGGAAAAAGAAATCATTCGAGATTTTGGCAATTTAAAAATTTGGAAAATTTTTCGTAACTATGTATAACTAACCTCAAACCTAAATTCAGTAAAAGCACAAATATTTTTACTACACCCTACTGCCGCCAATCATCGTCGTAAGCTTTTCCTCGCGTATAACAAAGTACCATCGATAATCAAAATTTCGTCGTCCAGTATAAGTATACAAGTACAATCACGCGATGAATCTCCGCAAGAATGTACCGCAATTATAAGATGTTATCCGAATTGAATGACGAAACCGCATTTCACTCGACCGTCGCCTCGAGCTCTTGGAGAAAGAGTCTCGGAAAGAGCAATGGAAAATGGTCTCCGCGCGCGGAGATTTAAAGTCAAAGCGGCTCCACGACCTTGTGCCTCGGCGCAGGATCGATGCAATTATTATATTGCTTTAAAATTAGCACGTCAATGACATATGCGAAACGAGACGCGTTATTGAAGATAACTTTACGAAAGTTTTATTTCCAAACGACGAATTCGTTTATGAAGAAAGATAGGTATCGTCACTCGCTCGATGACCATGCAGTTTCTCCGAAATTTTGCGAAATATATCGAGCTGCTGATTCACGTTGTTGGGAGTCATTTTTTTTTCACGCGTCGAATCGATGACAAACACTCCGTGCTCACGTGTGAAAAATCAATTAAGATAAATGTATATATTTGCATATATACAGGCGCAGACCTCTCAACTTTTACTCCGACGCCAATCGGCAAATTCATGTACATTTTTACTAATCCGAAGTTGTACTATTATTATATTCTACGAGTTATACGCACTTTAGCAACTTCAAATGAAATTATAAATAAGAGCCTCTTTAATATAATTAACACTTGAATTAAATACTACAGTTGCGCTACTCTAAAATTACACCTAATAGCCATATACACGCGCCGAGTAAAAGCAACAATTAACAGCGACCTCCAGTGTCGTACCTCCACGTTCCAACGATTCTCCTCAGGATCTTCAACTCGACGTCGTCATCCAATCCTCTTCTTCTATGCCGCCCAAGAAAAAAGCCGCTCTCACCCAAAATTACGAAAGCTCCTCGAACGCGCATAATAATACATATATATATGTATGCGCGCAGCCGAACAGCCGCAGCGATATCCCGGGCACGCGCCTCGGGGAAAACGATCCTCGCACATCCGAATGAATCCCGGCGCTCTATCCCCCGCCAATCGGTGTATTATATCCTCGAGAGACTCGGCGGCGGCGGCGTCCACTCCAGATATTCGCCTCTCGGCGGAGAAGGCGCGCGAGTTTTCAGTTCTCCGTGGCTTCGCGCGCGAGCCGCACACGCACGCACCGAGCTCTCCGCGCTCTTTCTCTCGTTGTGCATATATATATATAAGTACACTGCGCCGCGTCTCTCTCTCTCTCTCTCGATATCCGCGCGCGTGCTATACACATATTTTGCATACACACGAGGAGCGTGATCGGTAACGCGCGTGAAGTGAGCCCTGGCGAGCCGATTTTCCACGAGGATTCGCTGCTGCTGCTGCTGCTGCTGCTTCCTAATCACGAGGTTTGTGATTAAGTGCCGGCTCGGTTTCTGTTTGAGGATAGTTGTTCTGTGCCATTGCGTTTTTTTTTCCTTTATGCCTCTGTCATTGAACGTCCCGGCGATTATTGCTATTGCGGCGTGTCCTGCAGCGCGCGAGACGCCCGCATGTACATATATACATTTAATGGTCAAGGCTGTATCGAGGCATCGATTCTTGCGATTTATATGATCGTTAGAGATTTTACGATTTTTTTTTATTTTTCTTTCTTGTATTAGTTTTTTTTAATACTAAAACGGTTTTGGTGTTGGATTACATTTTGCCGTATAAGCATTAGTTGCTGCGCGATTAGTCGATTTTCCAGAAACAATGAGAATTCGCGCAAATCCGCCAACAAAGAGAGAATCTTTAAAAGGCTCGGGACATACAGCCGACCGCGGCTTTGCAGAAATTTGCTTCACTCTGACTAACTATACTCGTGCAATTAGCGGGGAACTCTGACTCTGCGTCGCGTCGCCGCGGCGATTTTGAATTTCAAATGCTAATTCGAGATACGTGTATACGCTCATACGAGAAACTTACCGAGATCACGAAGATTCCTTACCGATTTATTTGGAATGCAAAGCATACCGATTGTTCTGTTTACTTTTCTCGTGGAATGCGGAAATTTTTTTCGAACGCGCGCGCGCGTGCGCTCGCGCACACGTGCTCCCGCAGCGTCGGCGGCTTTCAAATTATCAAAAGCAATATTTTCACCATCGAATCGCGCAAGTGAAATCGGCAAGTTCGCGATCGCGCAGAATCCCGCAGAGGCGCGCGCGATACGCGCGTTGGGCGGCTCTCGCGCTGCAAAACAATCGTCGAAAATCAAAGTGTAAACACAAGCCAACTCGTCGCTCGCTCGGCCTCACCTGCTAACCGATTTTTAAAGTGCAAAATCGGCACACCTCGCGGGCGCAAACAATTTCTGCATCGCCGCGGCGGCCAGATGCTTGCCGATCTCCGCCGAGAATTCGCGATTGCGTCACATGCTTTTTCGAGCGCGCACTGCACCAGCTGATAATCAACCTTTTAAAAAACACGACGGTAAAAAAAGAGCTTCGAGCGCGCGCGCGCTCTCGCGAGAGAGAGAGAGAGAGAAGCGAGGCGTGAGTGTATACGCTCACACGAAAAGCCGCGCGGCTCTTGAGAAATCGGCAGCGACCGCCGCTGCCGCCGCCGACCGGCTGCTCGTTATATTACCTTATCCCAAAGTATCGAGGTCGGGGCTCTTGAGTCGCGCAGGTGTGATCATACAGATGTGTGCTTTTCTGTTTCTCGTTTCTTTTTTCTTTTTCTTTTGCTTCGCGCGCCCGTAGAATGCCTCCCGTGAAAAATCGGTTGCTCTCTCGGCACGCATGCAGATTTATGCGCGACTTTGTATGCGCGCGCTCGTCATCTCCGCACGAGTGAATAGAGATTTTCGAAGAAGAAGACAGCCGATTGATGAGGGCATTTGTGCCTGGTCATCCGTGCGCGTGCGTAAGTCAAGAAAAGTCGTGCGATCGGGCCCGGCGTGAGTATAATGATCGTTGCAATCGTATTCGAGTTTTTCTGCCCGACGTCGCGACGTCTCCGTGGTGCTCGCGGCGGCGGCGGCGGCGGCATGTCGTTAGTCGAGCAGAAAAATCAGCCGAGGATACATATAACGATCGATGACGCGAGAGCGTTCGTCTTCCGCGAGCAGTGTAGCTGCTAATTATAGTTTTTGCTCGTCGTGCGTTTTTCCTTTTTTTTTTTATTTTTTCTTCTAAATTGGAACTCGCTCGGAATCACGAAAATCGCACAGCTCATCGTCGATGTGTTATATTTTCAGTACATTTATTTAGATTGATTTGCAGACACTCTGATACCTATATGACATTCGAGCCACCGCTGTTGCCGACACCGCGCCGCGCACGTGTTCGATTATCCATGTATATACCGTACCGTCGTTAGCGTTACATAGCCGGCAAATCTGCATTTATAGAGTCGAGCCTATATCTACGCATACGTATATATATACAGGAGAATGTCTTTCGGGACCTACTGCCGGTGTTTTTCACGTTACATAAAAGATCTAGCCCGCGGTGAAAGAAAAGGAGAGAGAGATAGATCGCTCGGAGCCGAAGAAGATTTTGACGGCGCATATATATGCTAGATTCGGTCCCAAGTATACACTTGCACACGAGAATATCGTGGATATAGGTGCAGCGCGCGCCTCGGTAAGCGATGCTTTTGACTTCGATGAGAAATATTGGATAACGCCGTATCCCGACGGCTATGTGGTATTGGAAAAATTCCGGGGAATGCGGTATACGGGCTTTTACGTAATGGATTATTTTTCCCGAAGATTTAATTTAACAAGATTGAAAGCGAGAGAGCTCGCAAGGTACATTAATGCGAAAACACGATACAAATATTAGATAATAGCTCTCGAGTGCATATATAACTTGTAACTTGTAACTTTTATCGATGAATTACAACGATATAGCGCATATCACAGCTTTACATTTATCGTATACTCGTGCAAATGCATAAACGCGGAGAGCCCGCCGCGCACGACAAATTAGCGAATCTCATTGTAACGCTCGATCGGCGTTGCGTTTCGTGCGTTTGCCGGCGTATTTTCGTCGATAATTAATGACCTGCATAAAATGAAAGTGCAAGCGAGTGCGCCTATCGCAGGAAACGAGATGAAAATCCTTCGCGCGATCTGTATGTTTGTTGTTGTTACACTCGCGTATACGTATGCATGTACAACTATAACATTCTAATGGAATCCGCAATTAAGAGAAAAGTGTATAGCGTATTATACGCCTAAATGACCTGCGTATACACTTAGGCGGCGGTGAAATGAGAAATAACGCGTATATACGGTTCGAGTTTCGCAAGCTATAGCGCGCGCGCGCGGAACTGGAAAATTTATATGTATATATATCCGGCTACCGGAGAGCCGAAGATGACGAAAATCCTGGAAATTTCCAAAGGCGATGGGAAAATTTCGATTGTCCGCGCGGGAGAGGCGAATCGATCTTTTGCACCCATTACCCGCGCGGTATACATACGGACGGCGGAGTGTCGGGCTCGCGATTATCCGGTGTAACCGGCTCCCGGTGAGAGTGCGGCGTATATACACACAATCTCCCGAAGTACCGTCCGTTTCATCTCGTCGGGCTGCGCGCGCGGCGGCGGTGGCGACGGGCGCCTTGCGTCACGAATGAAAAATACAAAATCCAAGCGCGCGTGCATTACCTCATCATCGGCACTTGCGACTCGAACTTTTCCCGCGATCGCGAGCACGAATTGCGGCTCTGCTTACAATGGGCATAATACCGCTGCAGAGAGAGAGAGAGAAGGAGAGAAAGATAGAGAGGACATTTTTTTTTCAAATCGAAGGCGTTCTCGTTACGTCCGATCGGGCGGAGAAATTTGTTTGTGTAAAAGGTGCGGGATAAGGCGAGGCTGTGCAGAGCTGCAATTTGTACCTGTACATTGCGGGTCTGTGTGTTTGGTATTGAAAGCGTCGTTCCGCAATCCGTTTAGTGCGGCGAACGCGCGCGCTTGTTCGAGCAATTATACGGATTGCATGTATGTATCTGCGCGAGGATGATAAAACGGTTTTCGGTCGCGGCAACGCAGACGTTCTTACGTGCATCATTGTTACTCTCGCTATTATGCTAACGCCTTTAATTGCAGTCGCGCGCAATTAGCGTTGATCGTTTATTTTACGAGTCGTTTGCTTCTTACGACCGGTCAACTGTTCGGAAACTTTCTCGATATAGCCCCTTAGCGTCGAATTGCACAACTGCGCAATGCGCACAGTTTAGAAGAGTTTGAGAGATCGACAGGCCATTTTTCGCTTGTTCGCGCCTCATCTCGCTGCGTATAACAATGATGCGTGGATTCAAGGCTGCGAAAAAAAGAGTTTAATTAACCATTCTCGAGCGCGCGAGAGGCGTCGCGCATATTAACTTGATTAAAAACGCGTGCGCGCGCGCATTACAGTGTACCATGTAAATAAGACAGTTTTACGGCCATCATTGGCACATTTTATGGAGGTGAAGCTTATTAGCGAGGCCGATTGATCGCCAATGCGTGCAGTATTCGAGAATTCAACGAGTTTTCTTTTTTTATATATAAATACGCTCGAAGAATTGCTAGACGCAGCGTCGGAGATGAAGGCGGGACTTTCCAAATCGTGCGGTTTCGTAAGTACCGCGGCGTTTTCGTTTTGATTGATTAAATTACCCTCGATTCTCCCATCGGGGGATTATATCACCTGCTCGTTATGTCACTTTAATCAGAAATGCACAGTTTCGGAGGAGGGAACGGCATGACACAATGTCAACACGGCTGCATAACACGTTATGAGCAGAGGCAAACACGGCGCGCGGAGAGTTTGCGGAGCCGCGCGCACATTGCGCGCCAATCAGGATACGCTCTTATATATATATATATATATATACATGTGTGCGATGCTCGCGTGCGCGCGCTCGTTCGTCGCTTGAACCTGAAATCGTAAGTACGCGTTCGATTGGAAGAATTGCGCGAGAGAATCGAGAAAGTGCGAAGAAAAAACAACGTTTCCTTGTGAAAACAAAGCTCTCCTGTCTATATCATTCTGCCTCTCTCGCGATCGGGGTCAATAGCCATTGTCCCGAGAGGAGCCTTCTATACAAGCAGCCGATAAAGTTCGCAGACGCCGACTGCAACATCAGTAACACAAAGACACCTTTCCCTCGACCTCCATAGGAGGATCGCATCCAAGCGCATCATCGCGGGGAAAGAGAGAGAGAGAGAGAGAGTCTCTCCATAAGAATTCCACGCTGCGCACACACACACACACACACACACAACGCGCGCGCGTATAACGGCGCAAGTGAAACCTCGCGGTGTATATATGGGCTCTCGTTCTCCCTTTCAACGCGCGCGACGATGAAATCATAGGCTCGATTACGACACGCGCAATATATACGTACGCGCGTATACGTATATATATATATATATATACATAATGCGCGCGCGCTTCAATAGTGTGCGTGCGCGGCGCGCGTTACACTTTATGATGAATTTACGTGAGCGCGCGCGACGCAGCTCTTTCTGCGTACAACAAATCTTATAGTGTCCTGCAGACGTAATGATATGCGCATAAGAGGCAGTCTGGTTAATGTAAGCGCGGCAACGGTTATCTGCGAGGCGGGGGGGGGGGGGGGAAGAAGGGGGGCGGCATCTTTGAGAAGGACGTGGCTCGCGCTGTAAGCGGAGGATTCGATTTCCTTTTTCGCCTGATTAGGAAAATTCTTACGCGTGCGCGCGATTTTAATGTACGCCGACGAGGTACACGAGAAAAGCGATTTTTTCCTGCACTGTGCAGCGCTGCGCATTATAGCCGTACCTTATTTGTAGATTTTTTTTTTATTGTTCCTCGGCGATTCGAGAGAATCCAGTTTTGTTTGCGGTGAAATACATTTTTTATACTGGCGCGCTGCAGGTGTATCTTTTTTTCTTTTTTTTTGTTCGGGCGATGCAAAATACTTTCTAACTGATTCATTTGGAATTGTTGAATATTTGAGCGCAACGGAAAGATTTGCAGGTGAAAAGTATTTCTTAAAATAGATTCTGCGAGAAATAAGTTGCCGAGTGTATGTAGATTCAATTCGCGTGTTGTTCTATTTAAACAGAAAAAGTTTTGCAAGAAAATATTAATGCGATATAACTGTTTACGCGCGCGAGAAAAGAAACGATATCTTTTTAGGCAATAAATCGCTAAGAATAAGCAATATGACTTTGAAAATTCCTTCATTTGAGTTTGAATCATAATGCAGTTCATTTTAGAGTATAAAAACAAATGTTTTGAGAAGCTCATGATCTTCCTAAGCTGACTAGAGGAAAAAAACCAAATTATGAAAATATACTATTTCTTTTGAGTCATCAGAATTCTGCTCTCCACAAACTGGTTTCTTTCTGTCTCTCCCAGTTCGTAGGTCATTATGAACAAGTTAAATTTATACTCTTCAATTGAAGAACGGGCGTCGAAATACTTACATTTTAATAAAAGAGAACAAGCGTCAAGAGAAAAAAAAATAATTAAATTTAATTCTACAGACATGGAGTCAGGGGCGAGCGGAGCGGCCGGGCCTGTTGCGTCGCTGGAATTAAAAACTCGCCGGGCCCAATTTCAAACTCAGGCCTCGACAGTCGCCACGAGGCGCAAACACGCGGTTTGCGTTCGTCGGGCATTCAAAAAGTACGGCACCAAGAACAACCCCAACATCATCCTCGATGGGCTCAACATGACCGTACCCAAAGGCACAATGTGAGTATACATATGGAAACTCCTTTTACAATACGCGCGTGTGAATCTCGTTGTCAGCCATTGTGATCAGCGCGTATAAGCTTTAAGGCAATACTCGCTAATTAAGGAGACAAAGCGGCGACGCGTGGAATCAGCAGCTCGTTACAACTCCAGCTCTCAAGATTCGCAAAGCCTACGCGGTAAAAATGAGACCTGCTTTACAATCTTGCGACTCGCGACAATGTCACGTTCGCACCGGCGTGTTTATTCGATTAGCGAAACTTTCGATCACGTTCGTCGTCGCAAAGCGTTCGCGGGAGAAAATATCCGCGGATTTTCCAGTCAAGGCGCAGTCAAGGATCGGCATGACACTTCAGATGGGTTTACTACTTTCGAGATGTACGAGCTATTCTCGCCTTATGCAATGCGTGTGCATTTGTATATGAACGAAGGATAATGAGTTGATTTGCATTTATTAGTACAAGGTTTCTAAGTACGTTAAATTATATCAACTGTCGCGTCCTAGTGTCTATTTCTGTAAATTGTCGCTCGCCAGAACGAGTTAGTCGACAGCTCTATACTTTCAGTGTGTGTAAACGCGCCGTATGCCTGTATGCGTTATCGAATACGTAAGAATTATCAGGCAGTTTTCATCTCCCGTATCCAGCGTTAATGGAAAAAAATCTTTGATAGTCATCTCGTCTCATCTGGCCGTCGTTGTACTTCAAACACGCGGGAGTAAAGAAAAAAGTGTCCGATTCTCCGCGCGCAATGTACATAGCTCGCCAGGCGTCTTGCGCTCGCGTATTATGTGTACAAAGCCGATCGCCGATCCTCTCGCGCGCTCTGAGAAAAAAATCGGCAAAAACGATTTGTCCCTTGATAAAAAGTCGACGCCGCGCAAAAACGGATCGCACGCGCAAGATAACAATGCCGGTCTTCTGTGCTTATCATAAAGTCAGGGTAAAAGTACGCAGCACATAGCATCGGGACGTCAACAACGTGAGCGCGTCGCACGCGCGAAAACCCGCGACGACACGTGTCCGCCTCTTTTTGCTCGTCTCAACGCTACGGCCTATGATAAGTGTGTGTCACACAAATCTTTTGTGTATTAATTGCTTTGATCACATGATGTAGCGTTAATTCTTCGGATAAAAAAATCTTCGGAGGCTGCGAGGTATACAATCGGGAAGATCGAGAACAGATCCTTTTGCAAGGGGAGGGGGAGGACTTTTGGACTATTCCACACATGATAAAGTAGAAGTTTACGCTGCATTATTCGATCATATTCGCATTGTATAACTGAGGAAAATGTTGCGTATATAATCGCCAACTTATTTTCCTTTTTTTGAGGGGTGGAGGTGGCTATTCTTGTAATAAAATGTCTATGCCTATCTTTTTAGCTATGGACTGTTAGGTGCCAGTGGTTGTGGAAAAACAACCCTACTTTCCTGCATAGTAGGTCGACGTCGACTGAACTCAGGAGAAATATGGGTCTTAGGAGGTCGTCCAGGTTCCAAAGGCTCCGGAGTACCGGGACCACGAGTCGGTTACATGCCTCAAGAGATCGCGTTGTATGGGGAGTTCTCGATTCGTGAAACTTTCATATTCTTCGGCTGGTGTGCTGGTATGACCACCGATCAGGTCGACGAAAAGCTTGAGTTTCTGCTGAAGGTGACTCGTGCACATTCAAAATAAACAAAAAATACTTTGAGAATAGAACTCTAATTTATGTGCCATCTACTTACAGTTCCTACAACTGCCCTCCGAGAATCGCTTCGTTAAAAATCTTTCAGGTGGTCAGCAGCGTCGTGTATCTTTGGCCGCTTCTCTTTTGGCTGAACCAGAACTGTTGATCCTGGATGAGCCAACGGTTGGGGTTGATCCAGTGCTGCGTCAGGGCATCTGGGATCATCTTGTGCAAATCACGAAAGGTGGCAAGACCACCATAATCATCACAACTCATTACATCGAAGAGACGCGTCAGGCTGGTATAATCGGTCTCATGAGAAGCGGACGCTTTTTGGCCGAAGAGTCCCCCTCAAAACTAATGGAAATGCACAGGCTTGATACTTTGGAAGAGGTATTCTTGAAACTAAGTAAGAAACAGAATATGGGACTGAGGAGACGAAGTAGTATCCTCAGCAGTGTTACCGGTGTACCGCCTGAGATTGTGAGTTGAATTTTTAGTTTTTAATTATTTCGTGTTTTATGCACAAATCAAGAAGTGCACAACGATTATAGAATTTTTTTTTAACAGGATGCGGATGAAGAAATGAGTGGAGAATTTGGTGACAACGTTAGCATATCTAGTCGACGGAGAAGCATAGCTGTGACATCCGAGGATGACGTGAGTAATCCTAATAAATTATCTCCAATAATTGAGCGACATTGAGCTTATTTATTTATTTTGCATGCTAAACAATAAAACAGACACTGGATCTGCCTCCAGAAGAAGAGGGTTCCAGCAAATTTCAGATGTTAAATCCACAACACATGAAAGCTTTAATTTGGAAGAACTTCCTTTGGATGTGGAGAAACGTTGGGTAATAAGATATTGATTTATACCACAATTGCTCCTTCAAGTTTTCAAATCATTATATTCCAAAAATAACATTTTATTAATTCATTTAGAATGATGCTGTTCATCATAGGTCTTCCTGTGGTCCAAATAATTCTATTTTGCCTATCAATCGGTAAAGATCCGGTAGGCTTACGATTAGCGATCGTAAACAACGAACTAAACTCAAGCACAGAACAATGCATTCCTACGATAGGCTGTGATAGGTCGATGCTCAGTTGTCGATTTATGAATCATCTGGAAAAACGGCACGTCGTCTATCTTCCTTACGAAACAGACGAAGAAGCACTACATGCTGTGGAAAAAGGCTGGGCCTGGGGTACCATTAACTTTTCCAAAAACTATTCAGCTGCGCTGATGGACAGGATAGAGAATAACAAAGACGCTGATGACTTCAGTATCATAGCTGCCGATATGCAAGTCACTATGGATATGTCGAGTAAGCTTTATTTTTGATAATATATTATTGATGTAAGGAAGGATGTATCCGAGGCTGCAACTTATATGGATTTAATTGCAGATCAACAGATCGGACAACTATTGCAACGAGATCTGTACTACTCATTCCAGGACTTCGCGAGGGAAATAAGTACATCTTGCAACTACAGCGAAAAGTTGACTGATATACCAGTGAGGGTAAGTTGGTCATTGATTAAAATTATTGGATTTATAGAGACATTTTTGCTTTTTTTGGTCATACTGTATTCTATAAACGAATACTTTTTACAGTTTCTGGAGCCGATTTATGGACCGGCTGAACCCAACTTCACTGATTTTGCTGCTCCTGGTGTTATCTTAACGTATGTATTTATAGAATGACCATAATTTTGCAATTTAGTAATTAACAACTTACGAATTCCAGAATCATCTTCTTTCTGTCGGTCGCCCTGACATCTGGTGCGATGCTGCTGGAGAGGAACGAAGGTTTGCTCGAAAGAAGTTTGGTTGTTGGTAAGCTTCACTATTTTCTTTCAATATTAGACAATGTTTTGAGAATCTTCTTACCAAAATTGTGAATGTCAATGAATCAGGTGTTACCGGTACTGAAGTTCTCTTCGGTCAGGTTGTAACGCACTTTGTCGTCATGGTCGGGCAAACTATCATGGTCCTAGTGGTGGCATTCGCCGTCTTCAAAGTCACGTGCGAGGGTGACGTTGTTTGGGTTACTTTGCTAACTATCTTAACCGGATTGTGCGGCATGTGCTTTGGTAAAACCAAATATTCTGTTCTGCCGATTCTATTATTTTATTTCAAAACACATCGCATCTAAATTATCGAAATTGTAATTTCAGGTTTTGTAGTGGCCACTTCCTGCGACACTGAGCGCAGCGCCACCTACATGGCGATGGGCTCATTCCTACCAATTGTAATGTTATGTGGTGTTATTTGGCCTATCGAGGGTATGCATGAGGTGCTCAGGTACATTAGCTACTTGCTACCATTAACGAAGAGTACCGAATCATTCCGTGCGATGCTCGCTCGAGGCTGGCCCATCGGCGAGCCCGCTGTCTATGAGGGTTTTATTGCCACCTTCGTTTGGATCGTCGTCTTCCTCACCGTCGCCATACTCCTGCTCAAGTTTAAGAAGGGTTGAGCAATTGCTCATTTTAATATTGATAAACACTCGATTATAATCGATAGATCCGGTTCACGATGGGTCGGATTGGTTTCTTTAGAAATTTTTTATTCGTTGACGTCGATTCTTTATTTAGGTTTTTATACGCGCGGATTCGAGAAAGACTTTTAGAGTGTAAAGTGCACGGATGAATGTCGATTGAATGAGAAAAAATCGTTTTCTGAAAATCTTTTTTACGTGGACAATAAAGGAGACATTGAATAAATCGTTTTCCCTACGAACGCTAGCATAGTTCAATTAATATGCAGTTTAAATAGAATAATTTGTAAACAGATTTATTTTTTTGCAATCAAACGAATAAAAAGCTTAAGATAAGCGAAGAAATTTGGAATATCTTTAAATACGTCAAATATTTTTTATGAACTTTCTGAAAATTTATGAAAATTCAGGCAAAATGTTCGGCTTTTTCAAAGATATTGCAGGTTTATTGGTTTGCCTTTGAGTTCCTATACATTTTTTTGCATAAAAAAGAATCTGCCCATTAAAAATCTGACCTGTGCCAGTCTTTGCTAGGAATCTGAACTGTGTGCTAGTCTTCGTATGATGCAATAATATGATGATTCTTATTTTTCACTGGAGAAAAATAACCTTCTACTAGGTTGAATCAGATTATTTTCACGAACAAACTATTATAGTAGAAATATTTCTGTGATAACATTGAAAAACAAATTATTGTTCTTGAAAACGATTTTTTCTCGGTTCAAACATTGAGAATCAAGTAGCAACTAGCTATATAATAGTTTTGTTAAGTTTGCAACATTGTTAAACAGGGGACTATTGAGTGACCGCAGGGTGCGGTTATGGTTTATACTTTGATTTTCAATTCCACATTATACAATGTTGTCTATGACTTGCCATATTTTTACCACTTGAACAAAATTTTTTTAAGATTTTGTATGAACAAAGCTTAAAGCAATTACAATATTAAAAATTTTTAAATGTACTACATCGCTTAACAACGATTGTGACCTTTAAATATTAAGAATGTGTGTTACAAATTAAAAAATCGACGATTCAAAAAAATTTCTCATTCAAGGTATTGGTATAAAAATTTAATTTTCTCAACACATATATCATTGATAGCTAATTTCACTACTTTTTATTTTGATTTTTTATTTATTTGAAAGTCGTGGGGATTTAACAAATCTCAAATTTTTTCTTACTGTTAAAATAGATAGTAATTATAGAATATAAATGAAGGTTTTTCATGTGCATTAATGTATACGCCGATTTCTTGCTAATTGCAGTGTACGTAATATATTTATTATTCGCTCTTTCTTAGATTTACACATTTTAAGTCTTGATTTCAACAAATTTCAAAAGATATTGTAGAAAATATACTTGTACAGTGTAGTCTTAAGTGTAAATTATACCAAAACGGGATCAATGAAGAATAACAAGTCATCATAAATCCTATGAGATATATACATATCTCATGAGCTATACACTCGTAAATGACTTGTTAAGATTGTAATTTTTATAAAGGGTTGTAGATTTATTATTGAGAACGCATTTGCGCTTACTCTAACTAATGTAAAAAAAAACTAGTAAAATAATATAAAAAAGTTTTGTTAACTAAGAAGTTGTAAACAATATTTCGTTAATTTTCATTAATAGAGCCGTATTTTTAAGCAAATAAATAGAATTAGAACAGTATTTGCCAAGTTAAGTCAGATTAAGTTTTTTTTTGTACAGCCTTGTTTATGTGTTTATGGAAATTAAAATATCTTTTAATAAAACGACTTCGTAAAATGTTTATAATGCACTTATTCAAGTTTTTTTTAGTTTAAACTTATAAAAATAATAAATTCAGCAATGGTGTACAATGTCGACCCCATTCATATACAAATAAAAAATCGATTTTTGATCGATAAACGGCATAGTAGTTTCCAATATATGTTACTGTCCTACTAATCTTCTTCTTAAACCTTCACATTTTTATCGCGCGACCATTTACACCGTATAAAAGTTATCAGCCCATAGGCCATTATCTCAGTAGTTTTTGCATCAATTATTTTCAATCGGTAACACTTGCGAGTCAACGCTGTCGATAAACAAAATTTAGAGTGAAAATAAACCACATTGTTTTAAATTCCATAGCCTTTCTCAGTTGACAGTTAAATTTGTTGCTTTGCAAAAAAAATTTAAATAAAGATTAGATGAAATTTAAAGACCTTTCGAAATACTTCCGTAAGCTATTTAAAGTCGAGGGCGTTCCACGATTAATTCCGATGGTGTATTAAGTCCGCAATAAACATGAAGAAGTTCTACATTATTCTTTTTCTGTCTATCTTTATTTACCTTGACATGATTACATGTCAAAATTCTGAAGGTACGTAGATATTTAAAAGGATATTTCAAGGTTGTTCCAGGTGCTCATCAAAATGAAATTAACATCGGTAGGATGGTAGGAGTGTATAATAATTTTTCTCATAATTCAATTTTTCTTTTAAAGAAGAAGAAGAAAGCCCGTCCATCAGAACATGCAACAATGACTCCGATTGCCCTCCCTGTGAAGAGCAGCTAATAGCGTCGTGCAGACACGGTCGATGTGGATGTACTTTCACTTTCAGTTTTTGAGCTGAAATTAAAAGTTGAAAAGTACAAAAGTAACGAGTTATATTTATTTTAATCCATTATATACAATTATAATAACGATTAAGTCATCCAAATTTCAATAAACTTTCTTAAGCTTTTTTCGGAAGAAAAATGACACTATACTTTGGATTTCCTTCATCGCCTACAGTTCTCCGCTAACATTCAAAAAGCTATAAAGCTCACCCGCAAAAGCTCGATATACTAAAACCACCTGCTATCTATATAAATCTCTGCTAAAATGGTCAACAAGAAAGCGCATGACTCAGTATGTGCACTACCGCATGAGGAGCTACACAGACAATATAAAGCTGACAAACTGGAATTCGCAAGCCTAATACGGGAAATTAATTGTGCTGCACTTCTCGCGTGCGTAAAAGAATGTTTCAATTCATCAATGTGTCGTCCTCAATTACTTAAGGTATATCCTATCCCTGACTAATATGTACACCAGGTGTCTCATGTAAGTGTGATTCACATTAGGTAGGTATGTACTAAAAGTACTTACTACTTACTATGAAAATCCTAGATAAACGCAAACCTTGCAAAACTTTTTTTTACTTCCGACAATGGTGTATTTACATAACTGTATTATATGTATATAAGCTTAAAGAAAGAACTTTAATAAGGATTTTTTAAAAATGGTAAAATCAACTGTTTTCGTAAGAGCCTAAAAAAAATAAAACAAAGTTCGTTGTTTTCAAAGTTCCTGTACATTTAGTTTTTGATTGCAATGTATCCGATCTTGACAATTTCTTTTCTTTTAATAAAAATTATTTTAGTCCACTTTGTGTGTGTGTGTGTGTGTGTGTATAAATTAAGCGTCATATTCAAAAGAATCCATAATGTTTGCCTTGATAGGTCATATGTGTGCCTTCAAAAAAAATGTAAACTTCTAATCTCAAGTTGTTCCCTATTGATCGTGGCATATTCTTTAATTTTATTTTACCCCTTATTGGATCCATGCATAGCTGTGAACCTATTACATTATCAATTCATTTATTTATATTAATTTATTAATTCATTCGATCACTGAATTTAAGTAAAGTTGCATATATGTGGCCATGCAAAATAACTAATATAAAATTTTAAATAGGAAATATAGCAAACCCGAATAAAAAATTTGAGTTTTTTTAGTAAATTAGCATTTGAAACTTTGGCGCGTTTTGTGTTTCATGATTTTTCTAACCAATATATGCGTCGCGGCGCCATAATATGGGCCATTGGGATTGGTCCATGGCAGGCGGCATAAAGTTGACTGCACGTGCTTATATTTTTATGATATATAAATATACGTGCATGTGTAACAGAACATAAACATTATCGATTCTTTTTCTAAAATAAAGTAATAATTAAGAGTAAAATTAAATAGTTATTATAATAAAATGAGTGATAAAGACCCCATTATTTGTATTCCTGGTAAGCTTCCATGCAGTACATTAAAACAACAAATTGCGGCTGCATATACTCCTAACCTACAACTTGATTTAATTAACATTTATTGTTACAAATTAATAAATTTATGTACTTACTTGCAGGACAGAGGTTATGCGCTGCAGATAAGGTAAATCTTGCTGGCCAAGGTACATACGAAAAAGTTGGTTACATTTACTCCAAATTTGCTGGAATAGTGAAAGTTATAAAAAATGAAAATGTAATAAACGTAACTCAAATATTTTGTACATTAATACGAAATTGATAAAATATTGTTTTTATTATAAACAGACTTGCAACGTTGAAGTTCATGGGCTGACTGACCAAAGTATTGTCCCTGCTCCAGGAGATATAATCACAGCAATGGTTACTATTGTCAACCAACGATTTTGCAAATGCACAATCAAGTGTATTGGTGATATAGTTTTGAGTAGAACGTATAGAGGGATTCTCCGCAAAGAAGATGTCCGGGCTACTGAAAAGGACAAGATTGAAATGTACAAATCATTTCGACCTGGTGACATCATTCTTGCAAGAGTCGTATCCTTATATTTAAATAATACTTAGTTTATTCTACATGTTTCCTATTTTTTAACTTTAGTTCCAAATCAAAAATCTTCTCTGTATCTTACTTTCCTTAGCGAGCTGATGGTTCATTTAGTTACCAATGACAGAAGCTCACACGTATCAATTAAGTACAGCTGAGAATGAGTTGGGTGTTGTTATTGCTCACAGTGAAGAAGGTTCTTAAATTGTTTTAACCTGAATCAGACATTTAATTTAAAAAAATATAAATTCAAATATATTATCCTTACTGTTACAGGTGTTGCAATGGTACCAGTTAGTTGGACTGAAATGCAGTGTCCTAAAACATTAGTAAAAGAGTCAAGAAAAGTTGCAAAAATTATACCAGAGGAAATCGCTGTGCAGGATACATAAATTTTAACTATTAATGTTTTGACAAATCATTAATTTCAATCTAAGACATATAATTAATATGTTATTTATTACTGATTTTTTATAGAAATAAATTTATTTTATAAGTTTGACTACTGCTAGACATAAAATTTTGATGAAAAATTAAAGATTGTAAATATATTGTAAATATCAAATGGCTCAAACTCTAAAAATTAATCTTCTTTGGGATGTATACATCATTATTTTTATCTTTAATCATAGCCTGTATAAGTCTGTTTTTAACTACACTTAATAAATTACCATGTTACTAATAAATGTTTTCTATCAAATCTGTAATTTACTGTTGAGATTGGAAATTGCAGAATTTTTTGAAAATTTAACTTTATAATTTAGCAATTTAACACTCAAATCATTAGTTTTATAGACTATCAATTCGATCGACTTTTTCTGTTTTATTGACTTGATTAACAAGTTGGACAGTAAGTGCTTTATAAAACTATTGCAAACAAACAATTGCAAAAATAAAATTGCTGTTTAAGTCTTTATTAATTACAATTTACAAACAAATATCTTCAACTCTTATTTTCACACTTCTTTTTCTTCAGTTTTTATTTCTTTGCTATTACCACTCTCTTTATTTTCATTTATATCATCAGTTTTTATGTTCACTTCATCTATTCTCTCATTAGCTGAACTATTTTCTTCATATTTATCAGGGATTTCATTTTTTACTTCACTGTATGATTCCTCTTGAGATTTTTCATTAGTATTGCTTTGTTTTCCAAAATCAATAGTTTGTGTTGCATTTATATCAGATTTTTCTGACTCTGTCTTAATTTCTGGTACTTCTGATTCTTTTGGAATGTCATTATTACTTGGTTTTTCTTCATCAGAAGAATCTTTCTCAGAATCACTTTTTTCACTGACATCCTCATCTTTAATCTTGTTTTTATCTGATGGTTTAAACTTTTTTTGTTTTAACTTTTGTTTTCTCTTTAGTCTTTTAGATCGTTTTTTAGCTGTTATCTCATCTGCTAATTTTTTATTTTCTTCAAGCTTTTTGTGATATTCTTCATCTAAAAGTTCCTATAAATAAAAAAATATTTCTAATGTACAGCTAATGTAATAAAATAGGAGCGATTCAAAGTATAAAAAAAAATATTAACCTTGTGACCTTTTTCTTGAATAAATTTCTGTCGAGCATATTCTTTTCTTCTCAAATGTCTGTATACATGAAATTCACCACTACCAGCTCCAGCACTACTTCCCATAACATTACGCACAAATTCAGGTACAGCAGGTGTATTTTTAGATTTTGGTCGTTCTGGTATTATTACAGGCCTTTCCTTGAAATAATATAAAAATTGTATTAATATTATAAACATAAAATTTTGGTATGTAAGAAGAAGACTTACTGGATTTTTCATTAATTTCATGAGTTTCAATCTTTGTAAGTCTACTGCAGTTTTAGCAACCAATGGTTTTTCTACATCCTTCTCATCATCGCTACTATCCTCAGGCATTTTGATTGTATATTTACTTCAAACCGGTTTTTTTCATTAATAAAAACAATATATAATTAAAATTTCATCCTTCAATATGAGGTTAGATATAGACAAAACGTCTTTATAGTATTACGTTGGTATTACTAGAAATTATACAGGTTTTCAATCTTAGCGATTCATTAAAAGAGCCAAACTTTTAAGCAAACACTTAAATAATAAAAAAGTAATTGAGAATAACAATAAACCGCATGGTATTGTCAACGTATTGTCACAAAACCTCCGAGTGTAAACAAACGTTTCAGCTGGTTTCAGTTAGTTTCAGTTAGTATGTCTATGGTTTCAGTATAAGTATTATACTTATACCAGGACTTATAATACTTTTAACTTTCAGTCCACTTTACGCAAGTCGCAACAAAACTTGTCGGCAATTTACCAGCTGCGGGCAGCGCCAGCGGGGGGATTGCAATTTGCACTTCACAGACTGCACTTGCGCGCATGAGCATACTTATATAGTTCGCGTCTGTTTTTACCTTTACCTCCTACACGCTATCAGACAGTAGATCTACTAGTCTCTGACGCTATATCATATATATATATATAGTGAACATAGTCCGTAATTGGTTTTTTTCATCGTACATACATCCACGCACTCTGCGCTAAATTGTTCGGTGCCATGATTCTGCATTGTGTTCAATCAACTAATAAAAGCCGTCTAAATTACCGTCGACGAAATGTTTCAGAGGAACTTGAAATATTTTCAACATTGGCCTGTCGGCGCATTAGCAACTTCGTCTGAGAGAGTGCAGTGGCGGCCACGAAAATAAAGATGATCATAGCAGGTGGTTATTTTTGAACATTTATTATCATTTGTAACTTAATGAATCGCGGCATTGATAACGCAAAAACGTGCTAGAGATTGTTTGTTTTACCAAAAATGTTTGGTATTTGTTCATTTATTTTTAGAACTATTTGTATTCATTGGCACGCTGAGTTTTAATTGTATATACATATAAGTAAACTTAGAGATCACTTATAAATACGTATGTAAGATCTTTTTTTATACTTACACACTTGCATTACATACCATATTGTTGGAATATTATTCAAACTGATTATACTAAAAATACACTTGCATTTTCCTTTCTTAATTTTTTTAACAAATCACTTTCACTCTCTATCTTCAAACAAGCTTTTACATGTTGTTCATCTATAACTGTGTTATTCCAGGTTGCATTATTGTTAATAAGAATAATATATTTTTCTAGATGAAATATAGAATAAAAAGCCATGGACGCAGGTTCAGATTCCTCAAGATGCGAACTCGATTCTATCACATCCACAGACTCCCTGCAGATGATAACGGATGAATTTAGACTGCATCATCTCTCAACTCCAGATGTGTCAAACTTAGAGTTGTCGAAGCGAGTAGCTTCATTAGAATTAGATAATGAAAGATTAAGAATTGATTTAGAAAATGCTAGGATAGAAATAAATGCCAAAAATGCTGCCAATCAAGGTTTAAAAAATAAGATATCAGAGCTTTATATGGAAGCTCAAAGCTCATTGCAGGAGAAGCAAAAACTTCATAATTCTGTGAAAGATGCTCAGTCTCGACTTGTTGCAACTGAAAATTCTACAAAATGGTATCAAGGACAAATGCATGAAGTGCAAGCTGAAAAAAAATCCTTACAAGTAGAAATAGATACTTATCAAAGCATGTTAAGACAAAAGCATCAAACACTTGTAAATATTACAGCTAAATGGAAACAATTAAATGAAGATTATCTACTTGTTATACAAAAACATAAAACAGAAAAGGATACTTTGCAAGCAGAGATTGAAGAGTTAAAAATAAAGGATTACAGTCTTAAGGTAAACAAATTAAAGAATAAGTTTTTATTTTATGCATTATACAACAATTACTAAAATTAAAAAAACTTTTTATTAGAACTGCAATCTGCAGCCACAGATAAAGCAATCAACAGTGCCAATTTCATCCTATCAAGAGTTAGAGTGTAAATTAGAAACAACAGAGGAAGAGCTACAAGATTCAAGAGCTGAGCTTCGAGCTTTAGAACAGCGTTTGATGAGTGCAGAAGTAGAGAAGGCATCTCTTGAAAGTGGCATGACCAAACTGCGTACCCTCCTGTCTTCACAAGAAGACAGTTTGCAAAGGTGCCAAAGTGAACGAACTGAATTAGCAGAAATCGGAGGAGAATTAAGAGTAGAACTGCAAAAACTCAGATCTGAGAATGAAACTCTGCAGATGAGTCTTTTATCACGTAAACAGGAACATGAACAGGTAAGTTTACTAAATGAACTTTTCAAATGCCACTATATAAATATATAAATATTTTTATTATATAAATATTTTCTTGCATATACTTATTTATCAAAAATATGAATAATAAACTTAAAATTAGGTTGAAGATGCCATAGAACTGCTACGTTCACAACTGTCCAAAATGATAGCACAACATAGATTGTTAAAGAGCAGAAATGCAGAACTAGAGGAGAAATTAAATGCCATGCAAGATGTCTGCAATGAAAACAGACGTTTAAAATCGTTGTCGTATTCAGCAAATGCATCACTCTTCAGGAGATTGAGACAAGAGAGGAGAAAATCCAATTACCTTCAAAAACAGCTCTGCCAAGAACAAAATAAACAACGAGCTCTTCATGAAGTAGAATTACGATTTTATTTTATAAAAAAATATATGTATTTTAATTTTTTAATGCTTCTAAATTCTTTTTCAGAAGACAAAAACGGATGCTTCAATTAGAGACTGTTTAAAACAAGCTCTTGAAAGAAATAAAGTAATTATTTAAGATATTAGTAATAAAGATTTAATGATTATTAATAATCAATTAAAAATGTAGAATATTTGATTTTAAATATTTGTCTATCTGTTATACAGGAACTCAAAGATCAATTATTAAAATCCACAAAGTCATCTGAAGAAAGTCTAGATGAAGGTTATGCTGATAGTGCTTGCAGTGTAGTTAATGTTCCATTGACGAATCTACCATCTCCTCAACCCCTTGATCCTGAATTACTTTCTACTATAACCGATGTTTTATCCAAAAGCAAGAACTTTTGGAAACCGTTACATCTGGGACTTAATGAACTCCAAATGAAACTCGAAAATCACAAGGGTGAAAAAATCCCATTGCCAAGTAGTATTTTTTATGACTCATTGCAGTTGTCTACGCCCCCACCATCACCGCCAAATATACGATCGGTGATCTAAATTATTGTAAATATTGTGAGACGGGAATAGAAAAAATAGTGAAATGTTTACCATGTGATATATTTTAATGATGAAGAGTTTTATTATAAAGTGGATTTCTTATAGAAACTATTCTACATTTAAATTCACTGTACATTTTGTTTTAATTTAAATCAAAATAAAATGTAGTAATAACAAAACACTCAGCTCAGTAATCAGCACTTAAAAATTTCACATAGTTTAACTATTATTCAATGAGAAGTAGTCGTAGGTGTTAGATCGTTGCATAGTTATATATAATAAATAAATGTTGTTAAATATTTTTTTATTTACATTGTGCCGTTGTACTTTATAGTAGAACTTTTAAAGAATCAATCTACGTGCCGTTATAGTAATCATTATCTGTGAAATTTTGGTTGTTTAAAAATAGATTCATTTGTTTATTTATTTCGTATGTTTGTTATCAACTTTTAATACGTATTAGTTAACTATTGTATTATATATTATAGAGTAAAAAATTATAATCAAATAAGATTAATTGAATATTCATAATAACACAGATAGATAGATAGATTATCTATTGAATCGACTCTTAAGAAAGCATTTAAAACCTAAAAAAAGTAGTTATGTAAACAATGTTTATCTAATTTAATGATTTATTCATTCATATTTTTTACTGATAATAACAAAAATACTTTTTGAATCTAAAATCGATTCTGGTTAATATAAAAATTTAATATTTATATCTGTATGGTATTATAATGATAATATTTATTGTTCATGAGGAGTCAAATAGGTTACTAGGTATTGCCAAGTAGACATAATAAATTATAAAATCAAAATTAGTGTGCGATAATAATATTTTTATTAGTTTCAAAACCCAGTTACACAGAGTTTAAACATATAGCAATGGTATTGCCATAAAAGACTTGTATACAACCTACATGGCTTTGCCTATGGCGGCAGGTACATTTACAAAAGTGTAAAGTAAACTAAAAATTATACTCTTGCGTTTACTTTTCTTTGTTTTTTTTTGTGCAGTATAAACGCAGTATTAAATTTTGACGAAAAATTCAGTAATAAATTTGTCTTTTATAAGAAACGTACAAGAGCATTAAAATTCATTAAGTTCTCCTTTCCATTCTGATAGATAGTCTCGAAATTTTTCGAAGAAAATTAAGAGACTCTTAATTATATGTATAAATCAGTAGTATAATTTAATGATCAAGAATGATATCCTAAAACAGAAACGCATAACTTTATTATTTAATGTTTCCTCCTCTTAAGGTATATGCTACATAGACTAAGTATTCGATTTCCATTAATCTACTAATTCATCTAAATCGAGATTTATTTTATCCTTTGCATAGGGAAATATTCAAATATGTAAGGTATGGAATATTTAATTTTATGAATTAAGCAACATTCACAAGCATGGAGAAGGTATTGATGATATTGAAAAATCAAAATTTTGTCTAAATTTGGCAACATTTATGGCACGGTATATAATATGGGAGTGTTTCTCACTCAATGTTTGTACAGTATTTTAACTATATCATTAATTACTTTCTTTTCCTTCCACTTATTTTTGTTCAATACATAAGCTCATACATCACATTAATTCATAAGGAACAAAGATTAAATTTAATGCTGATGTAGTTAAAAAATGAAAACTAAAATTAAATTTAAAAAATTGATCAATATTATTTCTTCTAAGCTAGATTGGGCATGTGAAATTACAAGTTATTAGGCACGACTACAATACGAGAGAGCCTTACTTTTAAATAAGAATTTTCTAATTTTGTAAAATTCATATTTGTTGGAAAACGAAACAATTTCTAAAATAATGAAATTAGAATATTATAAAAATTGGAAGGATGAAGATCGTTGAAATATCAATAATTTCTAATTATTTGCCTTAATATGATTTTAAATAATAATAATCAGCATAATTCAGAAATTGATTGCTAATTGTTGATTATTAAAATAAATAAATCAAGAGCTTATGGTATTTGATAAGCTAAGTGAAGTGAATTACGAGCTATCCATAGTAAAATTAAAGTAAAAAAACTATGTTATATACTCTGAGGAAAACGATTAAAAAAATATAAACTTAAAATATTGAAAAAAATCCCCCTACACGAAAATATCACAGTCAAGCATAGTTTGAATAATTAAAAAATCATAATAATCACGCTGACTATATTTTGCTGATGAATTTTTTTAAGTATTAATCAATAAACGCGTCTTTGTACGTTTTATTCTAAAATATAACATAATCGCGGCGTGTGAACGGGTCATATTATCGTAACAATACACATTGACATTAAATTTCGCCGATAACTCGTTCTATCGACGTAAAGCCATTATGGCTGTTAAAAGGATATGAAAGTTGTACAAAAATTTTACTGGTATTAAGCTGATCATGGTTTTAATAAAGTACTTATTAACAGGCTTTTACTTAAAATCGGTTTAACTTTAAAATCCAATAACATTTTAGTTTTGATAAGTTACTCGATAACAAACATCATTTAGACAAATTTTCCAAAATCCAAATGTACGCAATTAACAAAATCTCAATTTTTAAATATATTTTCGAAAAATACATGCTTTAGAAATACAACCCCCCCCCCCTAACCATGATCAGTATAAACTCAGTCTCCTTCACATCCTCTTAAAAATCGAGGCTTACCAGTGGTAAATTTATTAAAAAGTAAAAAATAATTATATATTCTTCGATGCTTCGATACACGTTCCGTATTATTTTTTTTTCTCTCGTTAACAATAATATCGTAACAGCCAGGTCTCTTTTATACCAATAACAATTTTTCGAAACGCGTTGGAAAATTTTTAGGTTTTGATTATGAATCATCACTTGTTTTTCCTTTAGTAAATTTTTTAAAATTCACGTCATTATCGTTAGACAATTTTCTATTTAGCTACACGTATATCATAATGGTATACAGGGGTATTTACGTGTACAACATCGTGAAATATATCGCGCGCGTAAGGAAAAACATGGTCAGCTGGTTACGGCGCCGGCCGACGGTATCAAAAAGAAGCACCATGGCTCGTTTTTCAGTCTACGTTGACAGTCGTTCGTATTCCCGTCGTGATCAACGTCGTTATAATTACAGCAATAATAATAATAATGATCATAATTATAATCGTAATAATAATAGTAATAGTAATCATAATAATTATAGTAGTAATAATCAACACGTCCCATCTTATACACCGTAGCAATGGGAATGTTGCTGAACAACAATACCTATAAGTTCATTACCGGGCTTACTCGTAGAAGACGATTATTATTGTTAATACATGCTAGGAGGAGGAGTTGATACAGACTACGACCATACGCCATCATCATTATTTCGGCTAATATCATCATTATCATTGCGCCTTCGAGTACTTTACGTTCAATCTTCTGCTGCTGCTTCAGTTGCTGTTGTTGCTCTTGTTGTTCCTGCTCGGTCAGTTGTTGGTATTGGTATTGGTCGGTAGCCCATTGTCATCTGGGAGCCGGATCGCTCTGGCGTACACGGTCGAAGTGCCGACGGTAGTGGGCCTTACCGCGTCCTCGGTTACGATGATGACCATGATGATGGTGATGATTTTGTTGGTGGGATTGTCGTGATTGACTATTATTGTGATTCTGGGATTGACTATGCTGCTGCTGTTGTTGACTTTGCTGTTTCGATTGCTGTTATGCAGAACAATATTTTATAATGAATAGTCTTCAACAATATTTCCGTGATAGAGAATTTTTTTCAATTTCTTTAACTTGAACAACAAGTAAAAAAACTGTGAATATGTATATTTTTTACCACTTGAGCTGGTTGTGGAGCAATTGCATTAAGACTAGTTCCTGGAGGACTGGGCTGTTCAGCAGAGCCATTGGAATTATCCTCAGTTGTCAATAGCAACTTGACGCCTTCTGCCTCGAGATCAATGATGCCACCGCGACGTTGCTGGCGCAAGAAAAGCTCAGCCATTTGACGCTGCATGTCCAGGAGTTCTTGGGTGACGGTAAAGTCCGTAGCAGCCTCAACATCTATAGGAGGCGGAGCTCCAGTTAAACTTCTAACGTCGCAACTAATGGACTCACGACAAACCGGGCATAAAGCCTAAAGTAATGAAAAAAAATGCGTTAACTTCATAAGTATTATCTTTTAATTTTGTTACATACTTGGAATTTATTTGTTGTATCTTGTTGCCATAATGGCAATTTTTCTTGTTCCTCCCTGTAATAGCGTTCAGCTGCAGCAACATGAGCTGCTAAGCAATGAGAATGAAAATGGTGATAACATTCTGTTTTTGTGAATTCGTCTCCTTCACGAAATCCGTACAAACAGACTGCACATTGACCAGTTGGAAGATTGCTACTTGTCAAGTGTTCTCTGACAAGCTAAAATAATTGTTTAAATAATTAATGAAAGCCAAGACATTCAATTAGAGAATTTGAATACAATTTATTAATTTCTTACTTCGATTAATTCAAACATCACTGGCTGACCCATAAAATCCTTGCATTTTGCATCAGCATCCGATTGAATTTGCTTTACAGTTTCTTCATCCAAACCACGAGGATTTCTTAAGTTAACAATTGGTGTTGTATCGGGATAACCAGGCAGTAACTTGACAATCAATCTAACGCACACATACTGGGATTGCGAATCTTCTCCGGTTGATGGAAATACCAAAGTTTCTATTGATTCTGGTTCACCCCTGAAATATCATCAAAAATACATTTATTTAAATACATAAAATAAAAAAAAAAGATAGTTTTAGAAGAATTTAATATTTATTTGACTAGATTTCCAAAATTTTAAGTTGTTCTTGCCATTTTTATTTTTACATCATGTTACAGCAAGAGGTCATGTTGTCAGCCAAAGTGAAAGTCATATTCAGCAAGTTAGAATATTTAAAAAATAGTATATGTTAACTTTGTGTTGTAAGACTTAAAATCATTGCATAAAATTAGTCCCTTGAATTCAATTAGATTGTTTTAGTAATGATTGCAAATTCATTCATAAATTTGAATGCTATTCTCAATATTTTCAGTTATAAATTCAGAAGTGATTAATAAGCAAAACAACATGTACTAAACCATTAAGAATACCTTTCATTCTCTACTATGTGGAGTTCATCGTCAAGCAAAATAGCCCTCAAAGCCTCAATTTCATCAGCCACTCTATAAAATACAAACAAAGGGAGTAAATAATACATTTTCACACGACAAGTACTGAAACTATGAATTATTTTTCAAATCCCCCACAGTTTGTAGGTAAGCATCCTTGATTATTTGCAAAATAGCCTAATACCTCTCGTCTATGACAGCTGACATTTTCGTCCAAAAGGGTTTTCTCGTGCAAGGGCTGCTGCGGATCTGTTGCCAAAACCAAAACGATGACTTGGGGGGGTATATAAGTATCTTTTCGATCTGTGTACTAATACGTGTATCCAAGCGCAAAAAACAATCAAGTCTTCCAAGTATACGGCCGCTGCTTGTAACGGATGAAAAATTCAGTGGACAAACGAACCAACGGCAGTAGGTGGTAGTTCAGTTCTTTGCTCTCGTTTTTTTCGCGCACGACCCTTTTTGTACGAGCTGCTGCTGCGGCTGCTAGGAGGGTTGTCTCGCTTTTAACAGAGTAAAATATAAGTCTTCGTCGTGCACCTCCGCACGTCCGCGCGATTCTTTATTGATTTCCTACGGAATGGGATCTGATTTATCGACGGAGGTGTGTTACCATTACAATTATAACACAGTAACACAGCCAACACAGCCACACCAACGCCACACAGACACAGGTCAATCGTCGCCTTCCAGCATATATATATATATATATATGCGTGTGTGCGTTATAAGTATATATACAATTATGTGTTATCTGCATGCGAGAATTTTACGAATCTTACAATTGTTTTATCAAGGACGGCCGAAGAGGACGACTCTATTCGCACCAAGATTCATGTAATTACTTATGTGACTGTAAGGGAAACTGTTCTAACACTTTTCTTGGAGTCACGTAAAATTTTCGGCAGTTTGGAATCACGCAAATTTTCCAGAATAGAAATGTAAGCATCTCCATTTTTTAAAAATAACCAACCCTATCCTCCCCCGACCTTGGCAATAGCCGATCACGGGGTGTTACCGTGTCGAGTGAGGTTGGCTAAAGCAATAATTCGTTAAGATATGGATTTGTTTATGAAAAAACATTGACAAATAAAAGTGGTGTTTAATATACGAGTCTCCAAGCTTTTACCTGACTGCAAGGACTTTTCCGGAAAATTTACGTGACTCCAAGCTGTGGCAAAATTTATATGACTCTAAGAAAAGTGTTAGAAAAGTTTCCCTTATATTTTTTTACGTTTTATCAAACATAAGCAATAGCTAAGTCAATAGTTGCATGATATTTGAAAGGTGTATTACAGGCAAATATGTATTCTATAGAAAATAAATTTAATAGGCATTTCGTATTTTAAAATACACGTGAGTATACATAAATAAAAAAGAGAACTCTTTATTTAGAAATCATAACATTATGCATAGATTTGTTGCTAGGAACCTCAGTCCTGTTTAAATGTTGTGATTGATTTCGATAGACTTCAATAGTTAATGATGACTTGTCCAATATTTGTGACTCGTACAGCTTTAACTTTTCAGGATACGCTGAATCTCTTGGAAGTATATGTACAAATCCATCACTCAAGATTACTCTTACCTACATACATATAAAAGAAATAATAAAATACTATCATTTGCTGAAAAATATTTGTTGAATGGAATTTTGATTATAAAATAATAACAAAATTGTACAGGCAAATATAATTCAACTCCTTTCTTTCCTGTTTCAATAGCAAACTTCAGCAAATCATCAATTTTATTAAATTTTTCTATTTTTGATAACTCATACATCTGTGGAGGCACTAGAGACCTTTTAATCTTTTCTGTATTCCCTGGTGTAGCCCACTAACCATAAAATTATTTATTTAACATTATTTATTGAAAAATATTACAAAAAATGAAGTATGCTAATTAATAAGTATTCTACTCACCACCAATTCACTTATTTCTTTATCATCATGTTTTAAATTTAAAATTTCTTTAAAACATGAAAAAAAGAAAACCGTATTAAAACGACTTTTCTTAGGAAAAAATGTAGGTGTCAGCCAATTAGCCCATTCGTGTAGTGCCCATAAATTTGGATAACATTGCAATTTTTCACACATATTATAAAATTCATTTGGATCAGAATGAACTTTGTTTTGCCAATAATTCAATTCAGAAACTATAATGCAAATATAAGTAATATTATAAAATATTTTGGATCTTATTAGTGAATGATATGTATAAATATTATTTAATTATTACTAGGAAAACTGGTTGTTTCAAAATTTGTTGTAGTTTTATTGGAGAGATTGTTACAGAGCAAAACTCCACATTCTTCAAAAGTTTCCCGTATTGCACTGATTCTTAAAGAAATTTCTCGAATTAATTCATTTTCTTTACTGTTGAATATTTCTGGTCTGTGCTTGGAATTAGGAATCAAACTCTTGAAACTGCTTTCGTCAAAACCATAATTTTTGTAAAGCATTTTCCATTTAATATCTGCATCTGCTGATTCAATCATACCACCAGGAAATACATAATTACCTCCATAATTTCCTTTTAGTTGGCGTTTGAGAAAAAGCAATTGGTAATCATACTGAAATAAAGTGGTTTAAAATTATCCCAATAAAACAAACTTTAAAAAAAAAAATTAAATTTAACACTTGCTGTTTGATTATTTCTAAGGCCATTTCTGACAGCTATAATAAGACTAGCAGATTCTCTCCAAGCTTTCATCATATTGAATATAAATTATCTGATTTTGTTAAACTTTAATGAAAAAAAAACTTTTCTCATGTATTTGTATACTTCAATTTTGAATAAAAATAGGCCAAAAGGTAATATGATTGGATTGTTTATAAATACTATTCACAATGTACAGTAAAATTAATTTCAAGCATTAAATGAACTATCAAGCAGCAGAGAAAGTACCGTTTGCATACCAGTAATCTAAACAGGAAACTGAGTAAATTTCGCATCAAGTTTTGAGTTATCTACTAGCTATAAATTATGAGTTCATTAATTTAACGATATAATAAAAAATAGCAGATGTTAACAACAATATATTTTGCCTTATTTGGTAAGAAATTATATAACATTTTCAAGCAGTATCTTCTGCCTTGAGATAATTCCTAAGTGACAGTAAAGTCTGCAGTAGCCACAACGTTGATTGGAGGAAGAGCTTAAGGTAAGCTTAAAACATTGGAACTGATACTCGTATCTGAACCAACTTATAGCCAACCAGCTACAAAGCCTAAAAAAGTGAAAAAAATGCATTACCTTCATAAATAAACAAAAATTAATCTTTATCATTCAATTTGGTTACATACTTGGAATTTTTCTTGTTCCTCTCTGTAATAGTATTCAGTTGCAGTAAGTGGAGATAGCTTTATATCTTTGTAAATTCATCTTCACAAAATCGATACAAATTACAGATTTACCAGTTAGAAAGTTATGTAAAGTGTTTTCTGATAAAATAATATTTATCAATTATAAATTAAGAAGCAATATAATAACAAGCAAAACAACATTGAGTAAAACGATTAACAATACCTTTTACGTTCATCATCCAGCGAAATAGCCGTCAAAACCTTCATTTTACTTGCCACCCTATAAAATATAAACAGAGAGTAAATAGTACATTTTCGGGTGATAAGTTAGCCATAAGATATTTTTTCAAATCCGTCACAGGATGTAGTTACATAAGTATCCTTAGGTATTTAAATAATAACCATTACCTCTCGTCTATGACAACTATCGCTTTTGTCCAAAAGCGTTTCTTTTCTTGTCGCGCAAGAGCTGCTACCGGTGTACTAACACAAAACAACCAATTTGAACTAGTATACCTTATATACTTGTGTGTATTTACCTATATATGCAGTATGTATATGTATCCAAACACGAAACAATTATAAATGATTCAAAAATATATTTTTATTGTTTTGCTTTGAGACAGAATCTGACTTATCAATGGAGATGCGAGAAAGCATTTTCTGGAACACTATTTTAATCCATTTCAAATTTTTCTTCAACACAAAATATAATACAATAGAGGTAAACATACAAAATGAATATAGCATTTTAAAATCTATACAGAAAATAGAATTGCATGACATATATTACATTCATAATTTTCACAATTTAGAATTTGTAATATATTTGAAGATAGGATCATGCTTATTAGAAAACTCCGTTCTGTTCAAACGCTGTGATCGATTTCGATATTCTTCAATAGTTAGTGATGACTCATCCAATACTTGTAACTTGTATAGTTCTGCCTTTTTGGGATACATTACATCTCCTGGAAGTAAATCTGCAACTCCATCGCTCAATGTTGCTCTTACCTATATAGTTTAAAAAATAAATAAAATACTGTTAAATATAGTCTGATTTTAAAAGTCTTTTGCTGCAGAAATTTTGTTTAATAATTTGAATTATAAAATAATAAAAAAATTTTACAGGCATGTATAATTCAACTCCTTTTTTTCCTGTTTCTATGGCATACTTTAGTAAATCATTGACTCTCTTAAAATTTTCTATTTTTGATAGTTCAAACAACTGTGGAGGAATCATAAACTTTTTAAGTTTTGTTGCATCCCCTGGTGTAGTCCACTAAACAAAAAAATTGTTTTATAACATCATTTATTGAAGAATGTTGCAGAAAATGAAGTGCAGAAATTAGCAAGTATTCTACTGACCAGTAATTCACTTATTTCTTGACCATCATGTTTTGAGTTTGGAATTTTCTCTAAACATGTAAAGTAGAAAGCTGTATTAAAACGACTTTTCTTAGGAAAAAATGTAGGTGTCAGCCAATTAGCCCATTCGTGTAGTGCCCATAAATTTGGATAACATTGCAATTTTTCACACATATTATAAAATTCATTTGGATCAGAATGAACTTTGTTTTGCCAATAATTCAATTCAGAAACTATAATGCAAATATAAGTAATATTATAAAATATTTTGGATCTTATTATTGAATGATATGTATAAATATTATTTAATTATTACTAGGAAAACTGGTTGTTTCAAAATTTGTTGTAGTTTTATTGGAGAGATTGTTACAGAGCAAAACTCCACATTCTTCAAAAGTTTCCCGTATTGCACTAATTCTTAAAGAAATTTCTCGAAATAATTCATTTTCTTTACTGTTGAATATTTCTGGTCTGTGCTTGGAATTAGGAATCAAACTCTTGAAATTGCTTTCGTCAAAACCATAATTTTTGTAAAGCATTTTCCATTTAATATCTGCATCTGCTGATTCAATCATACCACCAGGAAATACATAATTACCTCCATAATTTCCTTTTGGTTCACGTTTCAGGAAAAGCAATTGGTAATCATACTGTAATAAAGTGGTTTAAAATTATCCCAATAAAACAAACTTTAAAAAAGAAATTAAATTTGACACTTGCTGTTTGATTATTTCTAAGGCCATTTTTTACAGCTATAATAAGGCTAGCGGATTCCCTCCAAGCTTTCATTATATTAAATATAAATTAAATGATTTCTTTGAACTTAGATTAACTTTGATTAAAAAGACTCTAAACCTAAGACTACAGTTTTGTAAAAAATATTCCAATAGGTTAATTATATAATATAATTTGATTATTTACAATAATATCATTTTATACAAAGATCATAATATATTTTTGTTATAAAAAATTAGAACTAATAAGATAGTATTTAATCACATTTGATAATTAATTAATGATATAAAACAAGATTACTTTTAAGTAAACGTCTTGTATTTGATTATCTATATATACACTTTGGTAATGAACTAGTGTTACTGATATGACTAGGGCTACATGACACAAGTACTTATAAAAAAAACAGTTGATGAGATAGGTATTAAGAAACCATGAGTAGATTGAAGTTACAGATGGCACCACAGTAGTATTTGCCTTCTTTTTTGCTTATAAAAATAACTAAATACAATTAAATAGTAAATAATCTATTC
Organism: Philotrypesis tridentata; assembly: GCA_018906965.1. Classification (NCBI taxonomy): domain Eukaryota; kingdom Metazoa; phylum Arthropoda; class Insecta; order Hymenoptera; family Pteromalidae; genus Philotrypesis; species Philotrypesis tridentata. Next base: position 13,925,011 of record JACCIB010000001.1, read on the forward strand.
TTATTAGAATCTGGGTTTTATAGCACTTTGCTCCTAGAATATTAACAAACGTCAGGTTTTGTTAGTAGGTTCTTCTGGTTTGCCTGTCGCAGCTACCATTAATTCATAAAGCTGATAAACTTGCTCATCTCTTAATTTGTTTATGTCCTCCAGCTGTAACGCTGAGCCCAAAGGTTTGGCCATCTTTGGGCCTCGTAAGCCAAGCTGGTCTGCCAAATTAATTGCATAATCCTGTTGGCAAAACATTCACATTAAATGAGTATGTGTATTTATCTTAATGTTATTTTTAATTGCACAGTATTGCACAAATTCCAATTCTCATTTCTACGTTGATATGCATAAATAGTAAAGTCGTTATGTAACTCGAGCGTACGATTAAGAACAAAAAACGAGAAAAACTCTAAGGCATCATGTGCGCAGCACAGTTTTCTTAAAAATATGCAAATTTAGTGCAAAGCTAGAATTGAAATTCTTACCGCCCATTCGTCGAGGAATATGTTAGCTTCGGTGGGATTACATTTCTTATGCCTCCTGAACTCGTCCTTCACGTAGCTATCACCCAATTTTCGAATTTCGGAGGGTAAGCCACGATGTAACCTCAAAACCATCTTGTACAATCTTCTGACTCGTTGCAGATGTGTCCATGGTACAGGAGGTGCAGCCATTGCTTATTGTTTACTCATTCATGCAAACAATCAACACACTTCACTTTGACATTGACATCTGTATAGCTATCGGATTCAACGTCGGTTATCAGCTGTCCATCAGGTGCAACGTGCAGCGCTTTTCGTCTGCTAGACCGCTCGGCGGGGGTCGATCGATTATGGTATATAGTGTTATGGAGAGTGGGGATAAGCATAATGTTTCATCATTCATTGTTGTAGATAGAATGACAATAAGCAGAAGCACTTGGTTGCAGTTACTTTCAAATGCTGTTCAAGCGTTTAATTAGAGAAATTCTTAAGTGCAATTTTGTAAATGAAAAATTGTAATGTTTTCTAGCTTAAAAAATTAAAATATACCTTATACCAAACCATCTGTTTTGCGCATAGTTTTTAATTGGTCGATAAATTAATAATTTTCTAGCTAGTCAACATTTGAAGAGTTGCATGCACCTACATAATATATAATCTAATTTTCGTTCTTTGGTCACATCTTTTTTAGCTTATAAGATGAAAAAGTCAAAATTTTAAAATGAATTTTGTTCCTAAGAGAAACATCGACGTAGAAATGTGAATAATGTCAGTGTGTGCTTTTCGAGTCAAATTTAAAGAGAAAAGGCAAACAAATAATTGGAAGTTCTATAAGGGTGCATATACTGAATGTACTGAGAAAGGACTATTATAAGCTACATGGGAGTAAATCGTTACAATGACTTAATCTTATACCTGCAGGATTTACGATGTGACTTTGAAATTAACTTCAGGACAGGCAATAAAATGATAAATTTATACCTACATGTGTTTAAGGCTAACTTTTTCTATAAGGATAAAATTGTAACGCAGATTATGATATGATATATTATTAGATAATCGCGAATAAATATGAAAACACGTATAATTAGCCATACACGGACTATTGTAACTTATGTAGCGTTATATCGACACCCTGCAAACATAAGTAATTATATTTACATATCATTCGTCGGCGCCACGCATAATAAAATTTCACCTTTGAACAGTAAATATTACATACATTCGAGCTTAGAAAAGTTAAGAAAAAAATACAAACCTCGATGTTGTATTTATAAATTTATGCGCGCGCGCAGTAAGTATCCGCGTACAATAAGCAACTCTTCCACCTGTAGCACTTGACAAAAACAAAGTTCCATCCCACTCAATCCTCGGCCATACCATGGCCTCATTGTATTATCCCGAGCATTATCCCATTTATACACAGCAGGTAAGTGAAGCACACCGCTCTGTTTACAATCGAGCTCTTTCGCACACGCTGAGCAGTACTCTCTCTCTCTCTCTCTCTACTCAGCTTCATCCCGACGCCCCATCCCCTCCCCCCCATTTATTTATTGCGGTCTCTGTCGCTCGCAGAGCTCAGAATCGCATAACAAACAGATCTAGGCTTCTAATACCTCGTAGGCCTCGTGCTGTACATACCTGTGTCGCAGGTGGGGATCGAGAGTACACGAGGTGTTTGTCACGACGAGCTGCTCTCTCAGTCGTCGGAAAGCCTCCCTCTCGACGCTGCTCGATCCCTCGCGCGTATATAACGCGCAGTGCCGATTACGCGTATTACCGATCGTCATGCGCGACGCCGAGTGCACGAGTGCAACGCTGCAGGGGCGCTGATCCGAAAAAGTGAGTGCGCGTGCGATGTCGGCAAGATGCAGCTGGTTCTCCTCGTGATCCTGGCACAGCTGATACTCTGCCGGGCTTGCGTCACGCGTAGCGGAGCCCGCGGACAGTGCGTCAACATCAAGAAGTGCGGCCCCGTGATGAAGCTGCTCAAGAGCCGACCACCCCTCAGGGTTTACAATGAGCTGCGCAACGAGCACTGCGGATTCGACGGTACGTATCTTTTATACACTTGGGATGATTTTATTCGTATATTTTTGTTTGCTTTATATACTGTAGGCCAACTATAAATTGGCTCGTTTAATGCAAAAATGTCGCTTACAGTTCTTCCAGTAGTTGGAACGTTAATTGTCGCGCGGTAAACTATAGTTTCGTTGCTCAACGTTACGCGCGTTATTATTCAATAAAATAACGCTTGTCATTTCAAAAGCCGATATACTACCAAGACTTTTTCCACCAATTAAAACAGCGACATAATAAAAAATCTTAATACCCACCCTGCTGTTAACAACAGGCATCGATCCGAAGATCTGCTGCGAATTGAAAACCGACGTCGGCGTCGTCGAGCGGCTCCGCAAAACCGAAAGGTTGTCGACGACCACCAGCAGGCCGTTGCCACCTGTGCCGGTGGATCGACATCCGAATCTACACCTGTTGGATCACAGGCTCTGCGGCTACGTCGCGCCCGAATTGAAGATCTACGGCGGCAACGAGGCCAAAGTCTTCGAGTTCCCGTGGATGGCACTGTTGGCTTACGATACGGGAGAGACGGGCAATGGTCGGCCGGACTTCCGATGCGGTGCTACCATTATCAATAGGAACTACGTTATGACGGCGGCGCATTGCGTCACGAATCTAGAAAGTGTGTATTTGCAAATTTAAGATTGCGATGAGTGATTGAAACTTATTTTCTTCTTTTCTGCGTTCATTTTCGATTTGACTGCGAGATTTGCTTTGACGCGGGAGAATGATAGTTCGCGATAATTGAATTATGATTGCGATGGTGTTATGGACTTCCAAATAGCACGAAATGAGACTCGTCACGTGTGCAGATTGTGATATTTTTGTGCGCAATTTGACCGATAATCTTTGGTAGACGTCATTTTGACTAAATTTGGCTTTTTTAAGATAAGAAAATCGATTTTTTTCAAGAACATTGTAAAATATCTGCTATCAATCACTGAAAATACGCGTTATTTGAGTTACAGATATTACTGTAAATGCGCAATAAGATTGCTAATAATTGCCATTTATTTATTAAGGAAAAGATCAATACCCCGCAATTATACATTTTGTTTTCTTTTTGTATCAATAAACTCTCTCGTAAATTCGATATAATATAATCTGCAGAGCTTTATCGCATCGCGCGCAATTATGTCTGTTAATGCTTCTTGCCGATTTCGGTGCTGCAGCCGGGATTCGAAAAGAAAGTGATATAAGTGATTCAAGAGTAAGCGCAACATCGCGAAAGCAAGGCTGAGATAACAAATAAACATTCTATATTATCGCAGACATGAAGCTCGTCGGGGTAAGGGTCGGGGAGCACAATCTCGCGAAGGAACGGGATTGCGAAAGCTACGATAACGGAGCAGCTTACATCTGCGCCGAGAAGCACCAAGACTTCGGCATCGAGTCCGTTCACCCACATCCGGACTACTCGCCTACGACGCTGCAGAACGACATCGCCCTTATCAGGTATAATGTCGCAGTCCCGCTGTATGTGTAAATCCACCAAATTTCGGAAACAGCTCGGACGGAGAAGTTGTTCCTTAAGTCATTCTGAAAGAGAAAAAACTCGCGTACATGGCCGATCATAGGGTATACTTTTTTCCAAAGCAAAAACGACTGAAAAAAACTAAAAATATATTTTGTTATAATTATAATTATAACAAAAAAAAAAAAAGAATTCAGATTTTTTTCTGTAAAACCATGGACTTTTATAAAAATTTCATTACGACGAAAATATCTTAAAATTCATGAAAGAATGCTCTGAAATTTTTTCAGATTGATCCGATACAATTTTTGATTTTTCGAAAATTCGGAAAAATCGAAACTTCGAAAAATGTCCTTAAAAAGAAAACTGAGAAAATTTCAGAACATTCTTTGATGAATTTTAAGGCATTTTTGTTCTAAAAAATCTGTAAACTCCTTTTTTTTAATAATTTCTCGTTTTTCGAGTCGTTTTTGCTCCGGAAAAAAGTATACCGCATAGGATCGGCCATGTACGCGAGTTTTTTCTCTTTCAGAACGACCTAAGGAACGAGAAAAAAACATGTCTGGTATAGGTGTGCCTTAAAGAAATTTTTTTGCAACTTTTCCGTCCGAATTGTTTCCGAAATTTAATGAATTTGCAAATGTATTACATCTCTCTCTCATTGCAAAAGACACGATAAAAAATATTCCACGGCGATGATACTTATACGTTGCACGGAACGAATTTCTAGAATAAACGGCAGCATGAGCTTCCGTCCAGCCTCGGTGCGACCGATCTGCTTGCCGATCGACGCGAGCGCTCGCAGTCCGAGTCCCACCGGCTTGGTGACCGGTTGGGGATCGACCGAGACCGGCGCGGCCGTGAGCGACGTACTGCTGAAGGTCCAGCTGCCGATACTGCCGATGTCCGAGTGCCAGCGAGCCTACCGGGACCAGCCGTTCATCAAGCTCTCGCACAAGCAGATCTGCGCCGGCGGCCTGCAGTCCAAGGACTCGTGCAACGGCGACAGCGGCGGACCGCTTCAGAGCGTCGCCATCTACAGGGGCAGGCCGAGAATCGTGCAGCACGGTATCGTTAGCTTCGGGCGGAGGAACTGCGCCCTCAAAGGCTCGCCGGGCGTTTACACCGGCGTTGCCTACTACCTTAACTGGATACTCGATAATCTCACGATGTGAACCCGTTGCTGTTCTCTGAACACGCACATAGTGTCAGGTGCGAATCGAGGGAGGACGTGCATTGTGATTTACGACGCACGGCTGCAGAGAAGTCTCTGCTTGTCGCACCCCCGTCGACTTGACGATTGGAATTCAAAGCTTTTGAGGCTTGGGCTGAACGAGAAACTTGTACAGGATGTGTAGTGACGGTGACTAACGTTATTACGGGTGTACCGCATTTATTTAGTTTCATTATATGACAGAGTTTACTTCAGTTTAACAACTGTTGGTATCCCACGAATTGTTGGTTCTGCCGAAAATAGCTAACTTTGCGCCGAATCGTTCGTTTTCACTTTTTTCTGATCTGAAAGTTTAGTGCGGTGTTTAATCAAGAGTGGGCTAAGCACATTTTTTTTCTATATGTGCACACGACTTAACTTTTGCGGAGGTGATGCATTCAATTCAGATTGAACGCAGATCAAATTAGATTTCTTGATCGACAAAACATTGATGATTTAGATTAGTATACGAGCAAAGTGTTTTTATTCACGCAGTAAAACTTTATAGCTATGTATACTATGTACATATCTCAACATTCATTTCATAGCTTGTAAATAGTATCGATGCAACCAAAACAATTATTAAGAAGCAATAATAAATATATGCTCGATTCGTCAAATCCACATTAGCATAAGATGTGCGTTAATATCAACCACAAATTATTGTTTCGGTCGCTGCGTACCATATTCAATCAGGCAGGTTGCTAAATTTTAAAATCAATATGTGTTATGATTTGATAATCAATGCATATATTATATATGTATGTAGACGGCTGCGGTTGTCTAATACTGATAAGTGCTTATTACAATTTGATAATAAAACCAATTTAAAGTAATGATTAATCCATTTTGTACCATTAATTTTGTATGCATGATTTGAAATGCTATAATAATATTTTCTTAATTATGTATATATGCAATATTGCGCAATGTCTTTAATATACTATATAGTAATTGAAATAAGAAGCGTCTTTTAGGCTTAAACGTGCAGCATTAGTCCTATGAAATTGTGATATGTCAAAGAAAAGTGTGTATATGTTTATGTACTAAGTTTATGTAAATACCAGTAGATGATAAAAATAATAATAATTACGACGTACGTTTTTCTGTGATTTCGGTCTCTCTTATATTCCATATATTTTAGAACTTGTTTATGTAAATATAAAAATACGATTAAGATACCGTAGTGCACCTGCCGACATTTACATCAAACGATGTTGTAAAATCACTTAGTCTTCGTTTACGTTTATAGATTACTTCTCAAAGCTTTTCGTTTCAATATACTTTTTTGCGAAAGATTTGTTGAAAAGTTCGTTTTAAAGTAAGCAGTCGGCTTCACATAATAACAAGCGACTTTTTTCTCTCTCATTCCATCCGCGATGGAGTATATACTAATGATTATTTACAGCCACGCAAACTCGTATACGTACATTGCATGTACACAATATACATATAAGCATAACGTATATTGGTATACACGAGCACACGTATGACCGAATACTTTTATCGAATATAATGCGTATCTGCAGACGTTATACTGCTTATCAACTATTTTTCCTCGACGAATCTGGGAAGTTAAATTTGTTGGCAGGGCAAAATATACATACATTTTCGTTTAAAAAATACAATTTATTTGGGTTGTTATCCAACTATAATACATTAAATAACATTATATAATAAATCAAGTTAAAAAAACAAACGATTCTACACTTCGGGTCTGCTTATAAAAAGTTATACAAGTCAATGAAAAAATCATTTATGTACAGTTATATTCGGTGTCACATAAATAAAAATTTTTTTTTCAATTCACAATACCTGTGTCGTGAGTCGGGTTGTGTGCGACTCGTTCACTTCGCGGCTTAGATTTGCTTTAATCGCATCACAGTCTTCTCCATGCCGAACGTGTAAAATGCAGCTCTTGAAAAGTCAGAGAATACATATCGACACTTTTCTGAGATGCGCACAGTCTAGTTGTCTTCCGGAGTTCTGGCGTCTTGGATTTCCTAGGTGGACGAGAAAATTTGAAAATTGAAAAGCTCGCGCTGAAAAAATACAGAGAAAAGAAATGACAGTGTATAATCTTACCCTATTACGGCGCTCTCCGTATTTCGACCAAAAGGTAACTTTGCACGTGGACCTCTGGCCGGTTTGCTTGTTGAAAACGGAACAGGCGTCGAAAGGCGGCGAGTACAGATGCAGCGATACGGCCGGATTGACGGCGCTCAAATTTTCCACGCGATGCAGTCCAATCGAATCTTCGAAAATAGAGAAGAAAAATAAAGACAATAACGTGGAACGGCCGACAGTATCGTGCGCGTATAACAAACAAGACGTTCGATCGGTGAATCGATCGCGTTACCATTTATGTAGGTGACGTCATTGGCGCTGTAAATACACCTTTCGATTTCCTCCAGTTCCTCCTGACATTGATCGCCTTGTTCGTCTGTGTACTTCGTTGGCCATTTGTATTTTGTCTGCATATGGGCAAACGGAAATGTTACGTTCGTGTACAATAATTGTCAATAAAACCGAGCGAGTCACGCGTATTATTCATCGTGCCGCGAAAGAGAGAGAATCGAGATTAAGGCGGGAAATTTGAATTCTGCCGCTTCGGCACTCTTATTCATACACACACGCCATAATTATCGCAATCTCTCTCTCTCTCTCTCTCTCTCGCGTGCGTATCACACACTCACTTCGCAAAGTTCGCCTTGCAGGATCTTCATGACGCAGTGGGCATCCGCGTGGTCGTGTATGGCCGAGCCGTGGCCCTCGCCCCAACAGAGCACCATAAGGTTGAACTTGCCGTTGCCCTCGTCCACCAGGTTACGCGTGTATCTATGTGGACACAACATGAGAAACAAAAATAAAAGAGCCGGAAAGGAAAAAAGACATGAATGGAATGAAGAAATGAATGGAATCAATTAAGCATCAATTCGAGAACTGTAACCGAATATTTATTGAAACTGCCAACGTTTCGAATCAGCTCGAACTCCTCTTCAGGACTGTGAATAATATTCAGTCACGAAAACATTTCACAAAAGAACCAGCCAATTATGTGAAACTACCTAACCAGCAAAATTGGTCGACAAAAATCTCGGTGCCGCGAGATGCTACACCACCGGAGGAAGACGACGTCGACCTTACGGTACCAGATTCATGTCTCGCGGCACCGAGATTCATGTTGAGAATTTTGCCGACCAATGTTTTCAGTTAGTTCCACATTGATTGGTTCTTTTGTGAAATGGTTTTGATGACCGAATATCATTCATATCCCGGAAAAGAAGTTTAGCGGTTTCAATAAACATTCTTTGGCTGGAAGTGATGCTTCATTGATTCCATTATTAAGAAATGAAAATAACAGGTGCCTTAATTACTATAATGTCCCGTGCGCTCCTGGTGTGTATACGATAATAGCCTGTACGGGAGAGACTAATTAGCGCAGCTGTGCGTATAGAGAGGTCATTTTATAGACTTTCTCGTTTTGGCGAATGGAACGGTCGGTGCGTATACGCGCGCACACGTGGCGTGTACACGCGTGTATGTAGGACAGAAAGACTATCGGAATGGAATTTTCAAGCTCTCCGCGTAGTTTTTCCTGAAAACTTCGTGTCGGGAAAGCGCTATACTGCGCGTGCAACATTCGATTATATATTTTAAAGTGGACAATGAATACGCTATTATCTGTCCTCGAATCAGAGAGGAAATTCGTGTTGTGTATACAATACTATACATAATACAATGAAACCGCTGTAATTGTTCTCGATCGTACCACGAGGTAGTAAGTGACAGTTTCTCAAATAATTTTTGATCATATAATATACCTATAATACGTACTATAGGTAACATACAGGAAAGATTCGAAAAGAAAGTTAATACATACATGCGTGTATACAATCGAGAAGAGAGTGCGTTCCTGCATTTTTGCAATGAGGAATAGCGCAGTCAAAACGATCGTATCTCGTCTCGATTTTTATAATGTGCAAGAAGCGTGATACCAACGTTTTCGTATATTTTCCCGCGCGCGCACTTATATCAAAATCATTATAATGCACACAAGAATATATACAATAGTCACTGCTCGTGCCGTCAATATTTTTTTCGTATTGCATATATGTGTAACGCGTGTATTGTCTACAGTCGCTCTTTATCGGATGCTCGAGTCTATAGGATAATATTCTTCCGCGATATATGCTAATGTTACGTATACGCGCATACGTATCATAATACACAAGAGAGGGGTTGCGAAACAACAGAGATTGGATGTTTTCTGAACGATTTTTCCACGGCAAAATTCCAAGTTTACGTTGTATACTCGTATTTTCGTTCTGTGTATTACACGTATGCGCGGCGCTATTTGTGTTTCTGGAAAGTCGACGTGCGCACGAGTTTGTATATAACAAAAATGTGCGTGATCGACTGTCTTATCAAATGCGTATAACGTCAGGCGATACAGGCCTTTTCGAAAGCAATGGGGAAATCCTCTCGCATTCATTATAATACTGGCTCCCGATGGTAATAAAGCGGCTGTATCATCAGTAGTCAATTATATTATATGTGCTACGTATATAACTTTTATGCTCGCCGCACGTACGGAGATTACGAATTCTATGAAGAGGCTGCGAGAGCGATTTGCGACGGCGTTGCATTCGCGCATTTTCTGTAAATTAGCACAACTTTGTTTTCGAGATAAAGTTCGTTTATACACAAATATGCGGAAATCCACCAGAAAGTGTAACACAACTTGGTCCAAAAGTTGCACTTTCTTATTTTTGGTATAACTGATATGTGCCTAGTCAAAACCCTACGCCAACAAAGAGCTACAGACGAAAAACCGAAAAAATGACTGTGATTTTTGTTCTAAAAATTAAAAAAATTATTGTAATTTTTTGAATTCTTTTCATATGCCTCGACTTAGATTACACGAAAAGACCTTTAATTTTCATATACATTTGTCTGGATGGGATGTACTGATCAAAAGATGCGCACGTTTGAAGACAACGAACTCTGTTCGAGGCGCTTACAAAAATAGCCAATTTTATGCTTTTTTCTTTAAATCCTTTTAACTTTTAATCCAGGCATTCATTTTTAATAGTTGATAGCTTAAATTAAAGCTCTTTTCTTCTACTTTTCTGCCAGTAAGTCTACTTTGTTGGCACAGGGTTTTGACTAGGCACATACCAGTTTATTGCTTGAAATGAGCTACCATCAAACAAGACCAGCATGGTCCAATAGGTGCGCTCTGAAAAATAAGAAAGTGCAACTTTTGGACCGAGTTGTGTAACACTTTCTGGTGGATTTCCATACATATATACGCACTTCTTGCACTGAAGAGCCGAGATACATTGTTGCACACTGATATATTAGGCTCGACACAATTGCAATCGCGTGATTCTCTTGCATCAGCTTGTTTGACGTATATAATATATAAATATATTCTCGGAAAGGATCCTAACGATTTCCCATCGCGCTTAAGGTAAACGATGAAATAAATCGATGTACAACGCTGATGCACCACGCGCGCGATCGTCATACACGAGTGTGTCTTATACATCTTGTTTTTGTTTACGCGTATACGCAAAAGTGCGCAGGATCGTACGCCGTGAAGCGCGAGCGATCCGGACATCGGATATACATCATCCCCCCCCCCCTCCGTGACACCGCTGGCGCGTAAATATTTTCGTTCGGAATATCGATTAGCGCGATGAGCGCGCATCTCGCGCGACGTGCAATCAAAAGTGCATTAAAAAGTATTGCTTACATGCGATGTCGAAACTTTCACGCACTTTATCGTCCACGCGATCTAATTCCATCAGATTTTCGGCTACGTACATATACTTTCCAATTACGCGGATGACCCAGCATCATCGCATCGTCATACGCATCATCGTCAGAGATGATCGCCGCCGCTCGTTCTCAATTCCGTTGTTGTTATAGAGCAAGAGCGCATTCTTCTTATTTTCAAGAAAAATGTTTTAAGTACGCACCTAAGCGCAATAAAAACGCTTCTCGGGAACGATATATATTATTTCGCTATACAATAAGTGACGTGACTCTCTCGCGCGCAATTAGACAGGGGAAAAACACGCTGCGTTTCAAAATCTTTTCTCTGGAAAGAGAGAGCTTGCGCATTATATATATATATATAGACTGAATAACCGAACGAGAGAGGGACACATCGCGCTGAATGGAAAACGCGCGAGCAGCGTATATTAATACGAAATAATTATAACAAGCCGCATCGTGATAACCTTTGGCTGAACTTGCTCGAGCATAAGCACGCGTGGATCTCGTCATCATCCGCCAGAGCCATATATCGTCGGTCTCGCTCTTTCCCTCGTGCACGAGTACTTATCGTCGCGCGCGCGGTCGCCGTTCAAAAAATCGTCGGGCTAAAAAGTGCGCGGCCGAGAAAGGGCGACGGGACGCATCTCTGCGCGCGTATCGTATTATACCGGTGAGACCCGTGAGCGTAAACTCGCGTAGAATTTTCGAAGCAGCGCAGAGACGGAGTATAATAAGAAACGTGACCCGAGTCTGTAATATACAGCCGCGAGAGCGACGACTGAAAAAAAATGTTAATTGCCCGGTTAGAGGGCTCTCTCTCTCTCTCTCTCTCTCTCTTTCTCGGAGAACTATGTGCGCGCGCGTGTGACCGTTAAAGCCGAGGTTAAGCAACGCGTTGCAGGTGATAAAATGCCTTCGTTATACATGCCCGATGTATAAAGCCGGGGAGACGTCGCGCGGCTGTTTACGCCGCTGAAACAATCAATCTTTTTTCCTCCACGTCTCTTTTGCGCGTTTGTATGGAAACGAGACGATGTCCGCGCGCTCGCGCAGAGAAATCGGTTCAAAGCGCGCGCGCGCGCAAGCCTGCGACGAGGCGGACGATCGTGCTTCGTAATTCGAGAAGAAGGGAAAAAAAGCAGATCGGCTGCATAACGAGCCCGGTATACGCGCGTATGATGTACCTGTAACGATCGAACTTGGCGAACTTCTTCCAGTCCTGCGGATTGCTCCTGTAGGCGGCCATGAGGTCCTGGACGTAGTCGATGTCGACGTCGCTGGTGGCGAAGGCCTCGTGAAGCTTCTCGATCAGCTCCTTCAGGCGGATGGACTTGAGGCTCGAGGAAAGCTCGTCGCCCATGAGGAGCCGGCTCTTCTGGGCCAGTCGCGAGTCTCGCTCGCCGTACACGTCCATGTTTATGTGTGTTTCCCCCGTGGAAGACGATTATCTCGCGCGCGCGCGCCTCTCTGTTTAGTATACAGTAGTAGTAGTAGAAGTAGCAGCAGCAGCAGCAGTAGTAGTAGTAGTAGTAGTAGCGGCAGCAGCAGCGAAGGAAAACTCGAGGAAGGGAAAATTCGCTTTCCTTTTCGGAGACTCGGCTGCTCGGCGATCGCGGAGGACCAACTGAGCCGAACGAAATCCGTCGAGCTGAGCTGAGGCCCCCGACTTGAGATCGCTTGCCTTGCGGCCTTTGAGATACTCCCTACTCCGGCTTTGATCCGCCTCGTCTCTCTGCACAGTAGGTATTGTGTGTATACCGCTGCTGTGTTCCAGTGTATGCGCGTGTGTGTATAGGCAAATGCCTTTGCCCACTTGTTTTTTCCCTCTCCCCCCCCCCCTTTTCTTTCTCTCTCTCTCTCTCTCTCCCGTTTGCTACTCTCTGCGTAAACGATTTGACTTTGCCGATTTCTCATTCGACGGTTTTCTGCTAATAACACAGCTGAGAGAGTTCGAGTGTAATAGTAGAGGTACACGCGCACGTGTGTGTTTTAGGTCTCTCTCGCGCCGGCGGTGCACTCGTTAACCGAATTACTCGAGTCGAAACACACGCACACGCGCACGCACACCTGCTCCAACAGAGAGCGATAATATTGGGATATTATAGCTTCGCTCCTTTTTTTTCTCGCCGCGCTATGTACTTTTTCGACGAACGAAGCATGGAAAATCGGATATTTCGAAAAGTCGCTCTCGGCGCGTGTATTTATACGCGTATATATCTCGATAAATTTCGTAACAACGCTCTCGGGCCGAGATCGGCCGATCTATCGTTAAATACGCATTTGCTTCTCGACGTTGTGTATATACGTATATACGTATATAATAGGCCATAGACATGTATATATATGAGTATATGTCCAGGAAATTTCGGAAACAACTCGGACGGAAAGGTTGCAAAAAATTTTCTGGAAGGCACACCTACCAGACCTGTTTTTTCTCGTTTCTTATAGGTCATTCTGAAAGAGAAAAAGCTCGCGTGCACGGCCGATCATACAGGGTATACTTTTTTTCCGGAGCAAAAGCGACTCGAAAAAACAAGAATTCAAAGATTTTTTTCTCGAAAACTATGGGCTTTTAAAAATATTTCATTAGAACAAAAATGTCTTGGAATTCGTCAAGGAATGCTCTGAAATTTTTCGAGAAAAAATCTATGAACCCTGTTTTTGTCAATTATTTCTCGTTTTTTCGAATCGTTTTTGCTCTGGAAAAAAGTATACCCTACGATCGGCCGTGCACGCGAGCCTTTTCTCTTTCAGAATGACCTAAGGGATGAGAACGAACAGGTCTGGTAGGTGCACCTTCAAGAAAATTTTTTACAACTTTGAAATGAAATGTTATACACTGCGCTCTGCAGCTTTGGAAAAGTAAACCTGTTTTTCTTTTTCTTTCTCGATAATGCATCGTCCAGCCTGCGCTCGCTATTTTTGCGCAATGCCGATAATGCGTATATGCGTATTTATGTCAACTTTCACCCTCGGAAGGATGCGCGCAGGTAGTACAGTGAAAAGCCTGTCTTTGCAGAGTATATATTTATATATTCGTAAACTCTATGCACGTAGGCTTTACGGTTCCAAGAGGTCATTAAGCCTCCTTGGAATTCGTACTGGAATAATCTCTACGGTGCTTAAGTAGGTGTACAGGAGGCGGTGCATGCTGCGCGCAAAAATTATCGGATCCTACAAAGAACGCCGCGAGCACTTGTGGTTTTGGGCGTGCGCGACATGTGCGTCTGAATTTTCAATTTTTTTTTTTTTTTTCATTTTTGAAGCGTCGAATTCGAGAGAAATGCAAAAGACGCATTAATTTCGTATCGAGACGTATATATAAATCATATGCGTGTATCGACGATTTATATTTATACGAAAATACGCGATAACTTGGATGCTCTCTCTCGAGCTGTGTGCGAATGATTTTTTCGAAAGAAAGCGCGTATACTTATCGAGGCAATGAAATTGAAAAACTTGTAACATCGAGTTTCAACCAGATTTCCAGATTTCTGTAAGCGTCAGTGCTTACATTCAATCGGCTGCTATGCGTATTAATACGCAGTTAAATACCCAATATTTTTCTCACTCGATTCCAGCTGACGCGTCGAGATAAATTATTTGACCAGTTGGTTCATTAATGCGAATAAGCACGAGTCTGACGTTCCGATTGTATATACGCAAGTCGACGATAACAATTGAAGTACGTTAATATGCGCCATGTAATCTAGAATTTTTATATTGTTTCTCAGACACTTCTCGTTCCCGCACGAAAACGATAAAATACAAACTAAAAGCATCTGGTTTGTAATCGTACGTTAGCTTTTCAAGTCTAGTCATTCATTAACCCTTTCACTGCGGCTGTAAAGTGCGTAAGCCAAGATTTCAAATCATTTGAAAACAATTTCGTTGAAAAGCGTGCGTTGGATTTGTATAAAGGGAAGATGATGGCTTTAAATTTTTGCGATATAATTTGCGTTTGATTTGTGGCATAAAATAAAACAAAAGGTTTTCCACTAGTCCATATACTTCTTGAAACTTTTCTCGTAGCTTACAGAGATCTGGGCGGACGATGATTCATGGAAAAAGAATGATTGCATACTTGTAGTTTCAAAGTTTTTTCACACAAGCTCAGGAAGGGCATTTTTTCCTCAACATATAATAACAGTTGTCTACCGCGAGACTATAGTGCTTATCGTTTTTCTCGATACTTTTCTTCTTGATTTTTTATAGATAAGGATTCTCATAACAAAAATATTTACTTTTATACTCAACTCTGCAATGCCTGACATTCGAAAGTGAACTCTTTAAAGTTATATTGACTTTACCAACGTCGTAGTCAGTTTCTGCGAGGTCAGCCTTTCAAATTTCCACGGGAAGCGCTATGAAATTTTCACTTTTCACGACAGAAATACAAATCCATCGTGTTACGTCCAAAAGTTGGTACAGATTAAACTCTTTTTATTTTTCTATTACATTTTAGCCCATTCGCTTTTATCGAGGCCGTGCACTCTCGATTGCGACAGCAGGGCTTCTTCGATTTCTTGCTGCATTTCAGCCAATCTGTTAATTTTGCAAAGAACGAGCCTCCCCTTCGATTATCATAATTATTGTCTTTCGTCGACGTGTGTTTATTCTCTGTTTTAGCTTGATTTTTCTCACGCGCCTCCTCCATCTGCGTTGCCTCGGATAATTTTATTTTCTTTCCGGGCTTCTTTCCTTTCCCTTTACTCGCGTTGCTCTTGTACTTAGGAGCATCGGTAACGCAAGTGCAAATTTGCGGGCAAGTATTGATGCCTTTGCTGTTGCGATCTTTTCCCCTGAAATTTTCGAACGGCATTTCCTCTCGTGAAAATGTCGAGGGGTCAATTTTCCAGCGCACATTCAAGATAATATTTTACTTATCGCAAGTGCAAAGTTTCTCGGATACTGCCTGGTGACCGGCGTTTTTCGTTGAATCGCTGCTTTGACGCTCCATAGCTTTCTGCAGCCAGCGATCGCTTTCGTCGAGTCTCGGAGCTCGGTAGGAAGTTAAATTAGATCGATCGTACTTAGAGTTATATCGACTGGCTACAAAAAGCGCACCCAACGCAACAGTACACGTGATAAATTATTATTTGCAGGGAAGGATAATATCAAAGTTTACCTAAATGCTCGTTATGACTGGTTTTGTCGAAACTTTTGTCGTCTTTCTCGACGGCTTCAGAACAGATGTAGATGTTGACATTTCCAGTCATGCGCCGATTGTCATTGCGACCCTTGGGTCGATCGACATTTTCGCTATACGCTGATAAACCCATTTCGCTTGGCTTTCACCGCCTCTTATCGTGAACTTGCATGATTCATTGAAATCGCTAAAGTTATCCACGTATAATTTATGAAATTTACGAATGCTTCAAATTGTAAACAATCACTTTTTATCGAAATAATTGAGACGGCTTACGTAATACCGTCACTTTCAAACATTTCTAAACTATTACCGAGAGACTTTTAACATTTTCAAAAAATTTCGGGAGACTTGAGAAATTTTGGTTACATTAATGATTTGTGTATTTCGAAAGATTGACATTTATGAGTTGAGGTTACGAACAAGTACATTTAAATAACAAAAGAAAGACAAAAGGACTCACGTATATCATATATATGTGTCTTATTATATACACATGAAAGTAACACATATATATACTTGAACACACCTTTGCAATACGGTATTAAATACCTTCATCAACACAGTATTAAATATCTTTATGAACACAGTATTAAAAAGCTCACGCTAACAAACTCTTTGGCAAATTGGACAAATTGTAATAATACGAGAAATAAGCATCCAATGCGCTTACGTCTTTACACTTATTCACCCACCGTTGTTAAAATATTTATTTTTTTTAAATTTCACGTCAAACCCTCAAATGGCATGAATTTTTTTGCTCTACTGCTCTAACAATTTAAAACTCTTTAAATCAAGCGAATTCCAAACTAACGCGTGTTAAGAAATTCAAAGTCTAAAAAGAAAACTATATAAATAAAAGCGCCAAATCTCACGCAGCGCCTACAGATTCATTCTTTCAAGAGACGCGGCAAGCGAGTAATCCGAAGTCCTTATTTGCTTTTTGCAATGATCCTTCAACCTTCTCAAGACGTCGTCCATCTCAGCCGACATGATTGGATGTTGCCTGGTGTACAATGGCACCAATACGCGAGAGACTAAATCGAAAATATCTAGGTACTCATTCCAATTAATAGTGATGTTTCTGAAGCTCTAAAATCATAAAGCACGAAGTAACAGCCAATTCAAGATAACAATAAAAAAAATGTGTCAGTCAGTAATGTACCTTCAATTGTTTGTTGTACGGATCGACCTCGATGGCTTTCAACAAAGTTTTCAAAGCGCTTTCCACATCGTTCTTTTTCCTGCAGAACTGCATGGCCATGTGAAGCAGGATCGTCTGCTTGAAGCGATCGTGTCGCTGTAGCATCAAAGTCAAGTGTCCCAAATAGTCAAATGCTCCTTTGCTCGATTTCTCTTTCACCTCGGCGTAGTCCATGTCCGCTCTAAAGTTTCCCATCATCGCCGATTGTTTCAAGTAAAGCGCAGCTTCCTGGGGCGGAATTAAAAAAAAAATGCATCGCAATTCGCTGCTCTGCCCGACAAGTATACGTATAACGCGCAGATCGCGATGAAAACTGAAAAATACCTTGGCTTTCCTTTGCTTTCTGTACAGGCATCCCTTGTAATGCAGGTACATGGAGTTGTTGGGGCTCTGCCTGCCAACGCGATCGAGGCACTCCTCGGCCTTGTCGAAGTTGCCGAAGGACGTGAAGGCCCGGGCCAGTCGCAGATTGATGCCGATGCCAGTGGGACGGGACTCGTAGATTTCCGCGTAGATCTCCCGGCACTGCTTGTAGCTCTCGTTCTCGCGATGCATCTGCGCGACGTTGATGCCGTAGAACGGGATCTTGGACAGCTCGTAGCTCCTGATCAGGTGCGCCATCTCGTCGGCGGCGGGCTTGTGCAGGCCGTCGACGTTGCGCCGCACGTGCCGCAGATTCTTGCCGAGGATGTACCGCCAGAGGGAGCAGGACGGACTGTTGGCGACGGCCGCTTCGGCGAGCGGTATCACCGCCTGGCAGCCGGCCTCGTGAAAGCACGACCAGACGATGCCGTTGCAGCCGGAGATCGTGCCGATCTCGAGCTTGCTGCGAAAGCTCCTCGAGTCCGCCAGCTCTTCCCAGGTCCTCTGGGCCTCGGGACCCATGCCCGTACGCTTGTAAACGTGGTAGGCCGTCGATTTCGCTACGTGGACCAGAACGTCGTACGACGTCTCGTCTTTCTCGGTTGTCCTGTAACCCACGTGTGTGTACAGTACACACCGTGTGTGCATGTAGAGACACGCGGTGTGCGAATTGTAATAAACACTGGGGGTGCCTACCTCTTGTCCAGTTTCTCCAAAATCTCGAGGGACTCGTTCAATTTTTTGAGAGCATCGCCCTGCCTCTTCTGGACGGCTAAAAAATATGTCATCGACAGCGAGTTGACGAGGGCCAGGACGGGTTGCTCCTCGATCTCGACTGTGATTTCCTGATCCTCGTCGAATTCACGGGCCAATTTCTCGTCTATTTTCCAGGTGAACGGACACTCCAACGATTTTTGTATTTCTCCCATTTTTGTAGTTGGTTATGTTATAGAAAAACGTCCGGTAGAAATCGCCTGATCCTGTGCACTACACGAGTATGTAATCGGATTTCTTTTGTTTAATGCGTGAAATATCGAGTGTTTTGGTACTTAAAGAGCTCGATCAAGTTGATTTATAGGAAAAAAAGTATAGTATCTAAAGTTCCCGCAGAGAGTAATAAGTTCTTTTTGCGGAAAATGCCGATAGAGAAATTGATAAGATTAGATACCGATAAAGTGCAATTCAATATATCGGCGATTAAGATCAATGTATATTGTATGGTTTTATGGATTTATTCAAAACATTTGATGCAAATGAAAAAAATTAAATGCGAAAATGTAATTATATCATTAACTATTTTCTAATGTATTGGCAAACAGTTTACTGATTTCATTCTTTACCTTTTATCTATGCCTTTCTCCAGCAGGACCATCAATGGCACACTGATGCCAGCTCAGTCGGTCTGCAGCACAAACTGATGAGTTCCCTTGTTATTTCTTGGAAGGACCGTTGTGCTAAATTATTACATTTTGTAAACTTTCATCTATGTATACATAGGTATATAAATAGTAGCGGGAATGTTCTTATTTCTCACTCGCTTTGACTGCGGCACACTAGCGCCGAGTTTCCATGCTAAATCAAATGAGGATTCAACTGATGGCTATTGTGGCTAATATATACCGATATAGATAAGGATTTAGGATATACAGGCATGTAGGTAGTAGGTACGTAGATTTTGAAATGAATGTTTGAACAAGAGTAGCTTCTTACATTTTTCAAAGCTATTTTCATCATCAAACTTTTAATAAACTGATTACGATCAAATGATAAGGAAAGAAGATGAAAACCAAGTTTTTTCTAAATGATTAGAGTATAACTACGGAGGCAATGGTTATATTAGCGTTATTTTATTTATTTTATTGAGCATGCGCAAGCGTGTGTTGTTGCGCCTGTGTTGTTTGGGATTCCCAAAATTTTGTGCTTAAAATATTTTTGCTGTAAGCAAGTACTATAGCGCCCCCTTTTGGAAAAAGTATGTCCTAATGAGACAAGTATAGTATGGACGGCCGTCAGCTGCTGGCCTGCACCTGCTGCAAACAAAACTGGAAGTACTATTTCCATACCACTAATAAACTACAGATACTTTTTAAAAGTGTCATCACTCATCAGCAGAGCTAGCTTTCTCCTCTATAACGAACTGCTCATGATAATAATATACATTCCACTTTGCATGTATATATGATATATTGTATACTTATTTATATACGTGCAACAAGGACATAAAATCCACATGCATATACGCATATACCTATGTGGAAATCCACCAGATTTTTCCCTTTTTTCAAAAGCTTGAAATTTTTGATCCAGTTATGCATTTTCAATATTTAATAGCTCAAATTTTGTTAGTCAGTCCAAATTTTTATATAATATATAATATATATAAGGTGTGCTATATACATACATGCTTTCAAAAAATGATCTACTTGAGAAGCATGTATATAGTTCACTACGTTAAAAATTTTATTTAAGCTTAATGGCAGAAAAGTAGAAGAAAAAAACTTTAATTTAAGCTGCCAACCTTAAAAAACGAATGCCTGGGTCAATAGTTAAAAGGATTTAAAGAAAAAAAGCGTAAAATTGGCTATTTTCGTAAGCGCTTGAAACAGAGTTCGTTGTCTTCAAACGTGCGCATCTTTTGATCAGTGCATCCCATCCAGACAAATGTATATGAAAATTAAAGGTCTTTTCGTGTACTCTAAGTCGAGGCATATGAAAAGAATTCAAAAAATTACAATAATTTTTTTAATTTTTAGAACAAAAATCACAGTCATTTTTTCGGTTTTTCGCCTGTAGCTCTTTGTTGGCATAGGGTTTTGACTACGCACATACCAGTTTATTGTTTGAAATGAGCTACTAAACAAAACTAGCATGGTTCTATATAGGTGTGCCCTCAAAAATAAGAAAGTGCAACTTTTGGACCGAGTTGTATTACACTTTCTGGTGGATTTCCACATATGTATATTGGATATATGCCAGGAAATATTCGTCATTCTCAGAAAGTTCTGAGCTAAAATTCCCATTCATTTTAATATACTTGATTCCAAAGGACTCAATATATATTCAGTTCTACTTTAGTTTGTCTACAATTCCCTTCGATATAATGTTGTTGAATTACTCGAAAATTGAGAAAAATCTCAACTGTATAAGTATATGTAGGATAAAATTAAAAGCGCGTCAGTTAGACAAACGTAAATCGCTGCGAGCTTGTGGTCGTTATAATTACTGTTCACAAAAAAAGTTTATTTCGATGCGCGTGTGTAACCTGAAACTGATCGCTTAGCTAATTATGCATGCCATTTTTCGCACGAGCGAAGAGTGGCAAGTGAAAAGTTACTTTGAAAAAAAAGTCGATATCATTTTTAATGATAAATTATGTAAATAGTTATAATTGTATATAACGGTTTTCATTGTAAAGTCTTTATGTTTATAATTGAATATACGCATATTACATAAGATCAGTACGATATGTACCGCAAAAAGTTTATACCGAAGAATGTGAGACTTCACACACGATGTTAAAAATATTTTTAAAAATTTCTCAAAATAATTTAAATTATTATAGTGTAAATGTAATTTACTTATCAGTTAATATTGTAATAACGATTGTTCGCCAGAAGAAAAGCATTTTATTGCATACTACTAAATAAGTTTAACGCCGTCTTATGTGTATTTCAAATTACTATATTATTATGATTTCAACTAATAAATAGTAAAACATATCAGCTGCTGATGACATCTTTGACTTTTTCATTGATCCAGAAAGTGCAATAGGTTTTCGTATAAAGAAGCTTTTGCGCGAGCTGGTATGCAATCATACCTCAAGAAAGTATACATAGTAGTATATTAAAAACTATATATCTGTGGCTTAAAGGAAGAACCACTTAAGTGACATTTTCGTGTTTTCGAGAAAAAGCGATTTCAATGTTTGGAGTAATATGTAAGATCGAAATGTCAGAGAAACGATCTAAGTATTGGCTCATTTGATTAGGTATCTGATACGGATACAACCGTAGTATTACATTTGTAAATAGTTTCTTTCTCGACGCCCAAGCTAAACAAATTACTCGAGTTAAGTGGTTCTGCGGGAACTTTGCAGATAAGTGGTTATGCAGTCACTTTCTTTGAGGGCTCGTAACTAATGTAATTTGCGATTAAAAAAATTCAGGCGGGGCATATTTTTAAAGTTTAACTTATGCCCTTTCCAATGGTATAAATAAAATTTTCGAAAATTGTTATTAACTATGAGAAAAAACGGTTTAAAGGAAAAAAACATGGTTTTTCCACAATTTTCTGTTTTAATTCGAGATTTCAAGAACGTTTTCATTTGCAATGTATCTCGAACCCCTCTAACCAGTGGGATAAATGTCCAAACCTAAAAGATACGTGATTTGGGGATTGATTTTGAACCTCGGTGTAGTCAAACTGGGGCATATTATAATTGAAAATTTTTTACGAAGACTTTTACGAATTTTTTATTCAGAAACCACAAACTTTTGGAAAAAATTTTTAAGAGTAATAAGTTCTTAGAATCAGCTAAGGAATACGTATGAATTTTATCAGAGCGATTACATCGGTATAAGTAATTAGATATATATTATACCGCTTTAATGTACTTCACACGGTGTATCTCGCACAAAAATAAAAAAAAACAAGTGCACTTAAGTGGTTCTGCGGTAACATTTTTACGAGAGATGCAGTTAAGTGATTATGCAATCGGCTGGCATTTAAAATATTTGTGCATTTCGGAAATCCTACTATTGTACAATGAAAAAGGGTACTAAGAGCACCTCGAATTCGACATAAAAAAATTTTTCGCAAAATGTCACTTAAGTGGTTCTTCCTGCAAGCCACAGATATATTTGAATTACAATAGGCTTTTTTACCACAAAAAGGAATCTTAAAGATAAACTTGAAACCATACATAACTTTGTAGTAATTGCAATTTCCTTATTTACAAATATATTTTACAAAATTTTGACTGCTATGGGAATACATAACTGTAATTTTCGAAAATACTGGCTTATGTATTATGAATTTTATTCTTGAAACATTTCATTTTGTAATTTCTTTTTATTTATTTTAATTAATACCATTAACATAATATAAAAAATAAGAACAAAAAGAAAGATAGGAAACGCCGTATATTTAAATATTTTTACCAAATAGTAATAAAAATATCCTGTTTTTAAAAGCAACACTGAAATACTATAATAATACTCAATATGGAAGACAAATTTGTCAACAAAATCTTTTGACAGATTGAAAAACTGTATACTTTGTTTATTCCATTCAAAAAATGCATATATTTAAAATAAAAATAATAAGTTAACCAGAAATTTTATTTTTTTTTACAACCACCATGTTGTATCTTAATTTTTATAAATATCTCAAAACATCGGAGCTCAAAGAATGTATTATAGTAAATTTATTAAAAAAATAGTTATGAATACTCTATATCTTTAAAATATCTAGAATTTTCTGAAGAATTTTTTCTATATCTTCGCCATTATTGTTTACATGTAAATTCCAATCTGCAACATCGTCTAGATCGCACTCTGTTTCAGAATCATCAATACCTACAATCAATCATGTATTCGTTAATATTGCTACAATAAGCTGAGCTATATTTTAGCATGATTTAATATAAATTCCATTTGTACAATTTTACCTTCACAGAATTTCCAGCCCCGATTTTTTCTAATTTCTTCTGTACTTGATATTCTGATAGTTTTACACTTATCCCCATAATTTTCGTTAAACCATTTCAAGTCTGTTTTTCTTCGAGCATCGCTAACAATCCATAAAGGTTTAGCATTTGCTAAAACATAAAGCAATTCTAATTTTTATTTTTTCTAAAATATTAATTTTGTTTCTTCTGAATGCTTTTGAACATAATGACTTAAATCGCTAGATCGCAGTAAAATTGATTATGACGATGATAATGATGATAATATAATCCGATCTTTTACATCATGCAGTGTCCAATAATTTAATTTTAATGGTACAGAAAAGTTTTAATTTAAAAAAGGATCTCTTAATATTAAATGCAATGGTATAAAATTATCTTCATTAAAAATTGCACGAAAAATTACGAAATCTCAATATAAAAAAAAATGCTTTTTTCAAATACTTATCTGTTTACTATTGACGATCATTTTTTTAAATTAAAGCTCTTCTTCTGCACGCTTTTAAGATATTTTATATTTGCATATGGTTTTTACAAGATGAATACGTATATATTTAAAAGTATTATATGTCTGACTTGCCATCGTGACGCTACCCCGCCCCTTGATATAAATTAGAACTATTTTTTATTTTGAGAAGCATAAATTTTATCATATGACCAAATTGTAACAATAACTATAAATAGAACAAATTAAAAAAATTTGATTAAAAAGTAAAGATCGTCACAACGATTCTTCAAAAATATATACAAGTAGAATATTTTTTTCAATTTTTTGATAAAAAACAACCAATATTGACACAAAATTTTAATTTATTTACACGAATGTTATATTTTGCAACGGTATGAATATTGAAATGCATTTTTTTCGAGATCACGATCAGATGATAAGTCGTTATGCCCGCAGTTCATTGATGAAGTTAATTACCATTGTACATAACTATGGCTGCTCTACAAAAATAACCATAGTCTTCATTTCTCTTACTTTCCCCCCATTTTGCCATTTCTAGTCGATAGATTTCTTTGTATTCACCATCACCAAATAATTCCTCAGCATCAAGACTTTTAACTTTCGACCAATGAGATTTAATTGGTCCAGACAATTTGATTATAACACTTCTTTCACTTCCTAATCTGTTTAAAATAAAAATATTTAATTAGTATATGCGTTTAAAATTTTTATTTTACACAAATATGTGTACATTTATTTAAACAATGTCAAAAATTAAAAGCCTAATGAAATCATTGTTGATTACATTGACTAAAATCATTTTCTCTAAGGAAAACTATAACAGATTTTAAATTTTGATACTTATAAAAATAAAGTGTTCATAGATATTTAATCATCGTAACGGTATTACATCGAGAAGTATACCGTTGAATACCAGAGATGTATCTGTGAATACTTTAAATTTTAACACTGCATGCACATGATTTGCTCAATTTATTATTATTATAAATGTTGTGAAGTACCTTTCAAATAACTGATCGGTAATAAAATCCTTTCCAGATTTTCGCTTTCCACTAAAAATAAGAATTTTCTCCGGATTCTTTGTAAATTCAGAATTTTTAGTCCGGTTTTGCTCGCCCGTGATCCTTGTGTCGGCCATCTTGGCTACTACTGTATCCACTGCTCATTCAAACAAGCGTGATGCTTGCATTACTTACTGGCAATGTTATGAATAATATTGTATTTATCACGTCGATCGCCGTTCGAGAATAAATTCTTTTCATAACAGGCTTTTCAAATGTTATTATCATACAAATATTTCCTGATTATAAATTTATATCTTGCACTCACCTAATAATATTCTTTACATAAAAGTGAAGAGAAAATTTAAATGCTTTTTTAATAAATAATTCGCAATACATGTGTCAATAACTGATATTTACTTGTAATGTATGCGTTTAATTTAAATTGTATAAATTCAAAGTTTAGGGGTTCAATATTGTTAATACGAATTAATTATTTTTTGTTTTTATTATAATAAAATTACAATAAATCTATTTCTTAGATTGTTTGGCAGCTTTTCGCTCTTCTGCCCTCTTCAGTTGTGCCTTGGGCTTGAGGTTGTGTTTCTTTGCGAATCGCTGATTACGCAAAAATTTTAGGTCCATCTACAAAGCATGCAATATTATTAGTCCTATGACAAACAAAAAAGTTTGTTTTGTTTTACAATTTATTAACTTTGTGAAATGACTATTTACTGATTTGGAATACTGATGATTTATCACTGCATGATTTATATCAATTAAGAATGTAAGGTAATTTGAAACAAATAATGTTAATTAATAAAGTAAATGTTCTCATATTCTAATATTCATGCCTTTACATGTATAATATACTTAATAAAATGAATCATAATCTATTACACAAAAAGAAGTACGTTTTCAAAAAAGGAGTATGAATTTGAAAATGGTTGAATAAAAATATTATTAAAAACTTGCAGTATACTTACACCTAATGTTGACTCGTGCCTGTTGCGCTTTGGCTTCTTGATTCCATTTCGATGAGCTTTCCTGCCTAGAATAAAAACAAGAAAAAAATATATGTGATGAAAAAAATATATGTGATCAAATGTGATGTTTAATAAAATCTTTTTGAAAGTTTATTAACCAAGAATTTGCAAATAAACATAAGGCATAGAACTTAATAGTATCGACTATATTCTTTTCATAAAAGTTGACTTACTCTGATTGTGGTTTGTGTGATTCTTGGACTTGGCCATCTCTTACGGAATTTTTTGTTTGCTGAAAAACATAAAAATTGTGTGATTATTATTGCAATATTCGAAACTTAATTCCATATCAAGCAACAATAAGTGTCGGAAGGTAAAGTTTGAGGTTAGAACTTGCTCATATCAAAACAATAGATAAACTACAACTTCTTATAAGAAACGTTAAATAAAAATGTTGAATTTAATATGTTGTATTTTAGTTAAAACATATATTTCAGTAATAAATAATGATAGCGACTAGGATGACTTGGATTAATAAATACGATAAAATTTAATTTTACCAGGCACAAATAACGCTCGCCCGGAAAAGGAAAACTAGGAAGAAATGTAACTAAACTTTACTAAAAAGGTCTCTAGAATTCAATCTATCGGTAATATCGCATTCTTCAGCTGGTATATCGTGTATATATATATATATTATGCAGCTTCAGTTATAGCAGTATATATAGTCTTCCATTATCGACTATATTCCTACTTTACCGATAATTTACAATTTACATTTCTTGACAATCCCAAAGACGCGTGACGTCACGTAACATTTATATCAAACACCTAGGAAACGGAGTCAAGAGAAGCGCAAGCAACTGCAAGCAAGCAAGCAAGAAAGAAGAGAAAGAAACAGAGAGAGGCACACCACAACAAAACTCCGCATCTCAGTTTGTTTGAGATTCTGTGAGTGGATGGGCCAAGCAACAACGGATCCTAACTTTTAAGTACCGTGCTTTCAATTTTTCTTTCCATTCATTTTATCTCGAAAGATTATAAGAATTTAAGTATCGTCTATTTGAAAATCAATGTATAATCGTGAAAAATTCATTTCCCTCTAGCATACTTAAGCATAATTACTAAAAAGTTTACATAAATTGTGGAAAAACGACGATCAGTTTCGTTGGCGTAGTGAATTTTCATACTCTATTGTACAGAAATGTTTGTTACACAAACAATATTCTTGTATAGACAAAAGCAAAACGAGGCAAAACGAAACGTCGAGTAAGAAGTGCAGAGGGTGATGCGAGAAGGAACTGTAAAACTCTTCACGTCAAAATTCGTCGTTGATGCGACAAAATGGAATTAGGCCTAAATAATTCCCTCCTGCAGGCTGGCGACCAGCGACTCATCGACCACATCGTTGGTGAAGTAAAATCCCAGGGCATTTTCGATCAGTTCAGGAAGGAATGTCTAGCTGATGTAGACACCAAGGTAAAGCATAAACAGAGAGACTGGATAAGCGCTTGTTTTGGTTTGTTGACTTTTTTGTTTTCTCTTTTGTTGTCATGGTTAAAAAAAAAGGTGAACTTCTACGATGCACTTATTCGCTTGTTTTCTTCTCTTTTTTTATTGAATGTTATTTACTTTGAGTTTAAGATTATATTATTTAAGTACAAGTTGTGTAAGTATGCATTTTATTAGCATTTATTCAAGCATATTGAATAAATCATGCTTACACATATAGGTCACTGTAACTTTTGTATTCAAAAGTTTTGGTTTAGTATATTGGTGCAGACACTTGCTGTTTACGCTCTTAGTCAATATTTGTTTTGAATCTTGCTAAGCTTTTCTTTTGGTAGTTCTATCTATTCTTAGATTTTATGTTATATAGCTATATTCATTTTTATTTAATTTTAAAATATAAAATACAATAGTTGTTAAGTAAGTGTGTGCAATAGGATTACCAATTTTAAATTTATTTATATACTGATGTTTTTTAAATTGTTTTATCTCCTTTATTAAAATGAAATAGCTTAGATGGTGTTAATATATATCAGCACAAACATTTTAATTTCATGTTTGGTTAGGGCTGATAAAATAGTTCAAGTATAATACACCATCTTATTTGATGTATAGATCATTTCTAGTAGTGATAAAATTGAGTGCAGCATGTAAAAGGAAGACGTTAAATGTTAATCTATTAATTATTTAATTTACGAGACATTTATACAAAAAGAAATTAAAGGTTCAAATATTAATATTAATTAAGTATAAATTATGTTGCGTAATGTTATTTCTTTTTTAATTATCAGAAATGTATAATACAGTTTATTTATATAGAATTTTAACATGAAAAATTGTTTGTCCAAGTCATTAATTTAAAAAGAATTACATAAATAAAAAAAGTTTTTATTCTAATTGATAACCAAAAAAATTTAGCATTACCTAATAAATTTAATAAATTTTATTCAATTATAATTTTTACATACATTTTATCGCAATCGAAGAATTAATAAACATAAAAACTAACTGATCAATGAAATTCTTCATTCATTAAAAATAGTCAAAGCATTGAAACAATGATATAAAAAATAGGTCACATGTGCTTTATAAAATTTATTAAAATCATCTCAAATTTGTTTTAATGTTATATTATTTATTCCAGCCTGCTTACCAGAACTTAAGGACCAGAGTGGAAAGTTCTGTTAATACATTTCTAAACAAGCAAACATGGAAAACAGACTTAAACAAAAATCAGCTCCGAGAGACATTACGCAAGCATATACATGAGGCCCCATACTTGGAAGTTGGAGTTGAGCGAATAGTAGATCAGGTTGTACATCCAAAGGTCTACTCAGTATTCATGCCTCAAATTGAAGATGTTGTTTATAAATTCTTAGGCATCGAGAGACCAAAATCACAAAAAAATGGAGCTTGTGACCTGAAGGATTTACTTCCCAAAGATTTAGATCCTGTTTCACCAGAATCTGATAGAAATAGTCTAAAAGATGTATCATTAGAATCCATAGATGAAAATGTAGTAGAAACAACTAACGAAGCTGATCAAAAGTTAAATAGCTCTAGCTCCCAAGAAAAAGTCCAAGATACAGAAGAAGTCATAACAAAAAAAGATAATACTGACATGGAAAATGGGGAAAACACTGAATTAGCCAGCTCACCCGTAAAAACTGTATTAAACAGCTCATTCAAATCTGATGAAACAAATAAAACAGAAGAAGAAGAGGAAGACAGTCCAGTCTTTGAACCAATCGATATCATGAATTTAAATGAATCAAACATGTCAAATGATTCTCACTTGTCTGGTATTTCAGAACTAACGAGTCATAGGTCTAGAAGTCCTGATTTCATGACTGAATTCTCTCGTGATAATTTTGACAACAGTAACCAGGATTCACAACTCAGTAAAGTATCTTCAAATTCTCGTTTATCTATTGTCACAGACTTTGGTTCTTCTAATCATGCTTCAACTCCAGCACCAGAGTCTAAAGAAGATTCTAAAAATACTAAAGACAATTTAAAAGACACAAGAGAATCAGATTTTAATAAAGACAAATTCAATTTTGAGGTTATGAAAGTTAAGGAAAGCAGTAAAAGTATTTCATCCAAAGAAAATTCTCGTGATGCTTCAGAATACAAAGACAGTAAAAGTAAAGACGAAGTTAGGTTGAAAAATTTGAAAGATAAACATGATTCTAAAACTAATAGAGACAAAGATCAAAATTCTAGAAGAAGGCATAGTAATAAATATTCTAGAAGTAAGAGTAAGGATAAAGACAAGAACGAATCTGAATCTCAAGAAAGTAAAGAAAATTCTGGAAAAGTTAAAGAAAGTAAAGTAAAAGAAATTGAAAAGAAAGAAGAACCATCTAAAGAAGTAAAAGACTTAAAAGATTTATACAAAGAAAAAATTCGTGAGTTACGTGAGAAGAAAGAACTCACTGAAAAAGAGAAATTAGGAAAAGAGAAAGAATCTACAAAGGGCAGTAAAGATTTAAGAGAAAAGAAAGATTCCTCTTCATTAAAAGAGAAAGACGATTACAAGAAGAGTCATAAATCATCTTCTTCGTCTTCGTCTAGAAGCTCTAGTTATCACAACAGTAAATCTTCTAAGAGCTCTGAATCAAAAGAATCTAGAGATAAAGTCAGTAGCAAGCGTGATGATCGCTACCATTCTAATGGCAAAAATGAGTCAAGATCCAGCAGTAAAAGCAAAAGGGATTCAAAATCAGATGGAAAATCCGAGAATCGAAGTAGTGACAGATCATTAAAAGACAAAAAGCGCAGAGATGAAAAGAAATCAAAATCAACCGATGATCATTCAAGTCTTAGAAAGAATTCTAACGATCGACGTTCTACTGATAGAGACGGTTCCAATGGTTCTAGCAGCAAATATTCCCAAAAGAGTCCCTATGGTGCCAACAATTCTGGAAAATTAGGTCCTGCTGCAAGTCTACCGAAAGATAACAACAGAGACCATCATTCTGGTGGTGAAACAGTAGATAATATTCATGACTCTTTAGAATTGATGTTTGCAGATGGTGGCAGAATTGCAGCTAATTGTAACTCGAATAATCCACCAAAGAGGGTTGATCCAGGTACTACTGAAATCTGCTTACCATTAAAGAAAAGACCACTTCTCAGTGAAGATTCTTCAAACGAAGAAGGTAAATCTGAAGCTAAGAAGTCAAAGGTTACAGAGAAAAAAGCAACAAAGAAAAAAATTGAAAAAGATATTTTTAAAATTGATACAGATGTTGCCAGTGTGCCAGATGAAGAAAGAGTACAGATTATTGAAGTTCCAGATGAAGAATATGAACAACCATATCCTGATGAAGAACCCATCTTATCTTTAGAGGAAACTAAAAAAATTATTCTTGATGCTGAGCCTATACATCCTACACAATCAAAACTATCAGAAATGGAACAATCTATTCGACAGTCTTTAAATGAAATGATGTCGGATCATAAATTAATTGACTCTGAAAATACTATTATTTCATCAAACTTAACTCCAGTAATGGATTCTAACACTCTTCTAGATACTCTTACCGGTGAATCTAATGACGATTCAGGAGACCTGATAATTGCAGAAGCTTGCCAGGAAAAAGTTCAATTTAAAAGTAATGAAATCGTAAATTTAAATGTTGATAAAGTACAAAATAATAGTATTATAGAAAAAAGTGTTCAAAAAATTGTTATTGGTGAGCAAAAGGATACAACTGTCAAAGAATATATTCAATCAGATGAAGTAAATTTAGAAATTACAGATCACAATGTAAATGTAAAAGAACATTCCCATCAACCTTATGAAACAACAATTGAACAGATAAATTTAAATATTGGAATAAGTAAAATTCAAAGTGATCAGAAAAGCATAGAAAGTATTATACTAATAGATAAAGAAAGACCAGAAAATGATGCAAATGTAAATATAAAAGAGGAAGATAGAAAAGAGGAAGAATCTAAAAATTTCGTTGAAAAACCATCTATTTTGCACAAAGAAAATACCACTGACGAAGTAGAATTAATAAGCATCATTAATAAACCATCTGTAGAGAATGCAGATCAGGATGAAGATAGTACCGATGATAATACTGATGAATTTAATGAAGATCATAAATTAGTGATTGATGAAGAATTTGACGAAAAGGGAAGCAATAATGACAGTGAAATGAACATAAGTTCTGAAAATGAATCTGCTAATGAAATTATAATTAAATCTTGTAAAAGTAATCAGAGTACATTTGAATTAGAAAAAATTAATAAGAAGTCAAAAAATACTTTGAATGAAAAAAGTTTTGATGACGATAGTATAGACGACGACGATGTAAAGATAATAAAAATAAACCAAATCGAAAGTTCTGAAAAGCCAATTCAATGTATTGAAGATGAACAAAAACTCATAAAAGATAGGTTAATTGATGAACTTGGAAAACTTAATGAAGATGAAAGTGATATAGAAAAACCAATTGATAATGAAGTTGTACATATATCCGATGATGAAAAAATTAATTCTGAATCATTAGCACAAGATGAACGCAATGAAACCGATGTAGATCGTAGTATCAAAAAATTTGACGACCTTTTGAAAGATATCGACGGTAGTGAGAATAAAGAAGTCATCGATAAAAATACGGATCGAAAGATAAATAAAGAAGTTTCTAAAGATAATAAAATTGACTTAAACCAAGACGAAGACGATGATGATAATCAGCAAGATAAAGCCAATGAATTAATAATTATTTGTGAAGAAAAAGAAACTGAGGAAGCTCAAGAGACTGAAGATGAATTGACACTGATATTCAACGATGATTCAAGTAATGAAGCAAAAACACCTGCGTTGTCCAAAGAGAGTGAAGTAGATAATAAAATTGCTGTCTCTTTAGATAAAAATGAAGTAAAAACCTATACAGACTTCATAGAAGAAACGGAAATAAATCTGCCGACAACATCCAAAGATAAATTAAATCGCACTGCCGTCGTCGTATCACCATTTGAAGAAGACTGCTACTATCTGGATAGTCATCAAAGTCATCAAAGGTATTTAAAGTTTCAAAAGTTTCTAGAAAAATTAGAAACAGATCCAAAACGGTCTCTAGAAGACATGATTGAGAGCTATGGTGGAGTTGTTGTATCAGCAATGCCCATGGCAGCACCTACCGCACCACCTCTGCTAAAGCGTAAGCTCTCGACGAGTCCAGTTGGTGATATCGTCGAAACAAATACGATGAACAATAACATTGAGGGTTCAATAAAAGAGACTAGCAATGAGGAAGTTGGCGATGATGCGATATCTGCAATAAAAAAACGAAAGGTTGGAAGAGCGAAGAAGGCCAACACGAGTAGTTCGGCAACTTCAACCGGTCCTCCGTCGCAGCAGCAACAACCAACGTTGCAACAGCCACATCAGCAACCACAAGTTACTCTTAATAATGGAGAAAATTTCGTAATGCCCTTGAGTCCAGATAGCGACGTTTCCGCCACTAGCGATAAAAATCCTGCAAATATTTTAAAAGACGAAAGAAGGTACAGGATTTTTTTTAATGACGTTAAAAAAGTCTGAATAATTTTGTTTTACTTGGTTTTTATTGATGAAATTAAAACATTTTTCTTCTTAATAACAGCCACCGAAGTGGACATAGCAGAAGCAACCAACAGCGCTATTCTAGCGATGACCTGTATAAGCCTCGACCACTGTTCTCTAGTACATCGCGCCGCAATCGACGTTTTAATCAAGCATAGCTATTAGCTCCGAGCCGACTGCGACGACACCACATTGCAGTACCGGCCCCATCACCCTCTGCAACAGCCCTGCGTCTGAAGGAGGCTCTAGTTGTATTGCGAGACGTGCTGCTCGAGTCTTCATCGACATCGCCGTCAGCCAAGCTTAACGCTTACTCTTCCTCGACCTCGTCCTCATCTGGTGACGAGTAAAAACAGTTGTTACCATCAGCCTACTCGGATTATCGATACTTGATTTCCTGTAGTGCTTCTGACAAGTGCTAATTGTTTAATTCTCATTAGTATCTTCATTTTTGATTAGTTTTTTTTTATATGATTTCAAAACTTTAGATCTCAAAAGGCGAGAAAAAAAATGATTGGTCTTAAGACTGAAAATGAAGAGTCAAGTTTGTTTACTTGTATAACGGTCGAATAAGTCGTCGGACAGGTCTTTTGTTGTAGTTCAAAGTTGTTTTTCTTTTAAATAATAATGTTTTTGCTTAGTTTCATTAATAGGAAAATTATCACTTGTTAAGTATTTGCGATTAATACTAATATTGTGAATCATTAAGATTGACTTACTTTTTAGTCTTGGTGATCCAACAATTTGAGTGCAGAGAAAAAGGCTACATGCATTAAACTTTATAGATAGAATGAGAATATCCTTTAAAAAATCTGTATATTCCTTTTTATGACAGAAAAGTACTTGTCTGAAAAAGTGATTACCTTCAAAGCCAGTGAAAAATATATTTACAAAGTTGAAGTTAATGTAATTTATAAAAATATAATTGGTAAGCAAATATATATATTATATATTTTACAAAATCTGGTAGAATTTGATGTTTAATTACAAAGCTAATGTAAATATACGTATTTTGTAAAACTATTGTCTTTCTAAAAAAAACTAATTTAATGGAATGACTTTACACGTGCGTTTTTCTCTGCATTTCTTGCATAATTTAATAATTAGAACGACACGTCACATTTTTATATATGAATATAAAGACTCACTTTAAATGAATTTTCTAATATGAGTTAGTATTAAGACACTTTGTTAAAATAAACAAAATAATAAAATGTAATTGTTATACATCAATATAAAGGGCTTTTTTAGGTTTAACAACAACATTGCTACTAATACTTCATAGCAAAAAAAATTATGGTAATATATTACAGTATGGTAACTAAGTAAAACACATAACCGTTTGCTCAGGGGAAACTTCCGAAAGCAGTTTTCTTAATCATGATTAAATTAATTTTTAATTACATATTGTGTGCTAAAATCAAATCTCTCAGGCTTTATCTCATCATTATTGTTTTATGAATGGTAATGGGAAATTGTTATCGATTTGACCGTTACAGAAAAAAATGTAAATTTATAATAAATAATTATGTTGATAACAATTTTTAATATTTTTACAAAACAAATGACAATGATATTATTTTAAAAAATTACCAGAAAAATTATATATTTTGCATAGAATAAAAAAAGTACAAAATTATTAAATTTAGCAAAGTATTTTTACAAATCTTCATTTAATAAATACATCACGAAATAGATCTAGTAATAAAACAAATTGTAAATTTAATGATAAGCGAAAATATATTTTTCAATTCTAATCTGTTTTGTCAGTAAACAATAACAAATTTAAATCAATGATAAATTTTTTATCATTTTGTACAGAATATCTAATTAGTTTTAAAAAAAGTAACTTTTAAAAAATGATCATTTATGTATGCATACATATTTGCGTACTTCGCAGGACTTTTTTTAAAAATTATAATTGTAAAATAAAAAAAAGTTAGTCAATTAATAATAATCTATTTTTATTGTAAAACAAGTCCATAAAAATATTATTTTCATTGCTTATAAAGT